>JAABKJ010075445.1:172801595-173491241 GCA_011634705.1 Andricus grossulariae | reverse complement strand
TTTGAATACAACATAAAAATTTTGAATACATATTTCTTTTATAGGTTCATTTTTTCATTTGTTATCTATTCTGACAATTTTGGAAAAATTTTGAAATGTTAAAATTTTTTTAAAAACATTATCTCAAAATTAATTTTTAAAATAAAAAATTAGTTCAAATTATCCCATGAATTATGAGAAATATTTTTTAATATCGTGAAACCTTTTGAAATTTTTTTTCAAATTTCGTATAAAATTTTGTAATCTTGCTAATTAAAAGGTTTTGCTCGAAAAATTTTACCATTCTTTTTCGAAATTTTAGAAAATAATTCAAAATCTTTTAAAGTGTTTGCCAATCTTCTCTTAAAATTTATTTTAAAAATGAAAATTCAGTTTAAATTTTCCGAGGAATTTTAAAAAAGTATTGTAATTTTCTTTAAGCCTTTTAAACTTCTTAAAAAGCTTTTTCATTTTTAAAATCTTCTAAAATGCATTGATCATTGTTATTATATTATTTAGATAAACTTACATTTCTCATAAACCTGAAGTTTGCAGACATTTTTCTTATTGTTAAACATTCTTTATTAACTTTTGGTTTGAAATTTAACTATTCTAATTGAAGAGTTATCATTTTAGTTGAAAATTCATCACTTTGTTCGAAAATGTAATTATTACTTTCCAAAATACTTTTTTTGTTTTTGAAAATTTATCATTTTTTGTTGAAAATCCGTGTATTTTGATAAAGATTCATCTTTTTTGGTAGAAGTTAATTTTTTGGTTGAAAATTAATTTTTTTTTCTTTGATAATTCCACTATTCCAGTTAAAGATTCATCATTTTAGTTAAAAATTCATTTTTTTTATTTGAAAGTTTAACTATTACTTTCAAAATTACTTTGTATTATGATTAAACATTTTTTTTAAACTGAAAATGTAACTATTCCAATTGAATATTTTATAATTTTAATTGAAAATGCATCTTTTTGAATGAAAAATAATTTTTCAAACTGGAAATTTAATAATTTAATTTTTGGTTTAAAAATGATCTTTTTTAGTTGAAAATCCACGTATTTTAGTTGAAAATTGATCAGTTTGGTTGAAAATCAATTTTTTCACTGACAATTTACCCAGATAAATTTTCAAACCAGAATATTTATTTCCAAACAATTTTCTACAAAATAGACGATTTTCAACAAAATACGTGAGTTTTCAACTAAAAAGGACAAATTTAAACCAAATAGTTGATTTTTTAACTAAAAAATATAAATTTTCAACCAAAAATGCAAGGGTTGAATTTGCAGTTAAAAAAATAATTTTCAACCAAATTGATAAATTTTCAACTAAAATGATGAATCTTCAACTGGAATAGTTGAATTTTCAAACAAAAAGATGAATTTTCAATCAAAAAGATTAATTTCTACTAATAGGTAAATTTTCAATTTAAAAAATGAATTTTCAACAACAAAAAATTTGCGAAAAAATAGTTAAATACAGTAAAATAAAGCTACTTTTACAAATGAAGAATTATTGTTATCTAATTTTATATTGGAATTTAAAAAAAAATTAGGGACGCCCTCGAAAAAATTCCCTGATATTTCCAAGTTTTTCCAGTCATATACAAATTCCTTGACTGATTTAACTAGTCCATTTATGGTAAGAAATCGATCATTTTTAGTAAAAAAAAAAAATCAACTATTATATTTTTCGTTGAGAATTTATCGTTTTTGATAGAATTTTCAACTAATTGTTGAAAATCCTTTTTTTATTTTTTAGATAAAAATTAATTACTTTACTTCCATTTTTGGTTTGAAAATTGATCGTTTTTAGTTGAAAATTCAAGTATTAAATTTATAATTGAGAATTTTTTTTCTAACTTTATTTAATCTGTTGAATTGTTTTCTTTTCTGGTTGTGAATGAATCTTCTTAATTGAAAATTCAACTTATTAGTTTAAAGTCCAACTACTTGGGTAAAAATTCGTTTTATTAGTTCAAAATTGATTTTTTAAATAAAAAATTCTTTAGCGTAAAAATTCAACTGTTTTGTTGAAAATTTTTCCTTTTCGGTTAAAAATTTTATTTTTTTAGTGGAAAATGAACACTTTTTCTTGAAAATTCAACAGGCTGTTTAAAAAATTCGCCTTTCTGGCTTGAAAATTCAACAATTTGGTAGAATTTTTTGTTCTCTCTTGATTGAAAAATCTTTTTTGTTTGAAAATTCAAGTATTTTGTTGAAAATGCGTCTGTTTTTTTTAATTCGACCCGTTTTTATTTAATTTATTAATTTTAATTTTTTATCATTTTAGTTGAGAATTCACCTCTTGGTTGAAAATTGAACTATTTTGTTGAAAATTCGTTTTTTGGTTGAAAATTAATTTTTTTAACTGAAAATTTAACTATTTGATTGAAAATTGATCCTTTTAGTTGAAATTTCAACTATTCGGCTAGAAACACATCTTTGTAGGCTAAGAATTTAATTATTTTGTTTAAAACTTAATCATTTTGTAGAAAATGAAACTATTTTGTTGAAAAGTCACTTTATTTTTTATTAGAAAATTTTCCTTTTCGATTGAAAAGGAAACTGTTCTAAAGAATTGTTTTTTTAGGCTTGAAGATTCAACTATTTGATCCGCCGGGGCCACTTAAACCAAAATTTCGAGTGTGCCTAGGTTCTTCACTCCGTGCTTCGTTATACCATACATTGTAATAAGTTTGTTGGGTGGAATCACGAGTTCTTTTTGCATCGCTTGGAGTTTTATCATATTAACCCCTGCTCCTGGATCGACCAGGTAGGATACCTTCGGATTGCGAAATACCATGGCAATTAGCTTGACTACTGGGGAATCTTTTAGTTGGTTCCGGGTCGGGACAATCTGTGGAGTTTACCAGATCTTTCACAGTTCGTCGACGCTCTTGAGACTTGGAGCTCGTCGGGGCGTCCTGCTGATGAGCTAGATTGAATCTCAAATTTTGCTGGTCCTTACTGCCAGAAAAGACTGGCGAGGTAATGTATGAGACGAATGGATTAATAAAATTGATTATTTTCAAAACTTCAATTCTTATTCCAGGGATTAGAGACCTTCCCCTATCACCACCTTTTCACCTTTCCTCGCTAAATATAAGATGTTTGAATATAAATATTTGAATAAATATTAAATATTTGAATCACGCGGGACAAAGAAAATTGTCTTAATAGCTTCCAGATTCTTTTTTGAAAATTTTGAAAATATATTGATATCTTTTTAAATAATCTCGCAAAATTATTTTTTTTCAATGCGTGGAATGAAACCTATTTTTTTAATTTCTCGAAAAAAATTATTTTTCGTCCCATGCATTTGAAAAAATTAGTTTTTTTAGAATATTTAAAGAGGAATCAAAATATTCCGAAAATTTTCCAAAAAGGATCTGGAAGATTTTAAGACAATTTTATTTATTTTTGATTTTTTTTGTGAAAAAATCGAGTAATTTCAAGAGATGTTTGGAAATTTTGAAACGATTAAAAAATAATTTGAAACTTAGGAATATTTCAAATTCTTTTTTTAATGTGAATTTGCGAATATTTCGAAAAAGGAATCTTTTCAAGGATTTTGAAAGGTTCAAATAAAATGAAAAGAATTTCTTTCGAATCCCAGGAAAATTTTAAGTCACTTTTATTAAAAAAAAATAAAATCTAGGAGACTATTTAAAAACATTTCTGAACATTTCTAAAATTTTCAAAACAAAAACTAATCTGGAAGATTTAAAATCAATTCAATTTGATAATTTGTTTGTTTTCGTGAACATTCGTGTAATTCAAAGAGATATTTAGACATTTTGAAACATTTGAAAATAAATTGAATTTATTCTTAATTTTTTCTTAATTGAATTTTTTTATTTCGAAACATTTCCAAAATTTTGAAAAAAGAATCTGGATGATCTTAATGCTATTTTGTTTATTTAAAAATTTCTGACTGAAAAAATCGAGTAATTTAAAAAGATATTTAGGCATTTTTAAAATATTGAAATACAATTTAAAACTTGGGAAGTTTTCAAATTTGTTTAAAAGTTAAATTTGTGAATATGTCGAAAAAATAAGTGTTTTAAGAATTTTGAAAGGTTTCAAGAAAATGAAAAAGATTTCTTCAAATTAAATTTGAAAATTTATATCCGAAAATTTACTTTATCAATAACCTTTTAAACTAATTCCAGCAAAAAATAAAATATATGTATCATATAATTTTGAAACTTAAAATTCAGATACTCATTCCACAACATCACAAACATTTAAAGATATTATATAAATGAAATAGAGGTATTGTGAATATAAACAAACTTTTATTATACAAATTATATCAAATATTTAACTACATAACCTTAAATCAAACAATCGATTTATGTTACTTAATTAAAAAATCAAACAACTATTTTCATTGAAACGTTTTAAAAAAAATTCATTTATATTTTTAAAAAATTTTAAAATTTATGTCTGAAAATTTTCTTAATTATAAACTTTTGAAATAATTCAAAAAAATATAATATATGTATCATGCAAATTTGAAAATTAAATTTAGATTCTCATTTCACAACATCACAAACATTTAAAGATATTATATAAATTAAATAGAGGTATTGTGAATATAAACAAACTTTTATTATACAAATTATAGCCAATATTCAACTGCATAACCTTAAATCAAATAATAAATTCATGTCTCTTAATTAAAAAATCAAACAAATATTTTCATTGAAACATTTAAACAAAATTTTCTTTATAGTTTTTAAAAATTTGAAAATTTATATCCGAAAATTTACTTTATTAATAACCTTTTAAACTACTTCCAGAAAAAAATTAAAATATATGTATCACATCATTTTGAAACTCAAATTCAGATACTCATTCCACAACATCACAAACATTTAAAGAAATTATACAATTGGAACAGACGTATTGTAAGTATAAATAAACTTTTATTATACAAATTATAGCAAATATTTAACTACATAACCTTAAATTAAACGATCAATTTATTTTACTTAATTAAAAAATCAAACAATTATTTTCATTGCAACATTTTAAAACAAAATTTCTTTATATTGTTTTTAATTTGAACATTTGTATCTGACAATTTACTTTATTGATAACCTTTTAAACTAATTCCAGAAAAAAGTAAAATATATGTATCATATAATTTTGAAAATTAATTTCAGATACTCATTTGACAACATCACAAACATTTAAAGAAATTATATATTTGGAACAGAGGTATTGTAAATATAAACAAATTTTCATCATACAAATTATAGCAATTGCGAACAAAATAATTTAGGTTATAATTAATTAATCAGTTCACAACATAAAAAGCAATAATCAATTATTTTCAATAAAAAATTAAAATAAGTTTTACTTTGAATTTTTTAAAAATTTGAACTTATATTTCTGAGAAATTGATTTATTAATAACCTTTAAATTAATTCCAGAAAAAATAAAACATACGTACATATGATTTAAAAAATTTAATTCAGATACTCATTTCACAACATCACAAACATTTACAAAAATGTTATAATTGGAATAGAGGCATTGTAAATATGAATAAATTCTATTATACAAATTATAGCAAATATTCAACTACATAACCTTAAAGCAACAATCTCAAGTCGCTTACTTGTCTTACTTCGTACATTTCCCAATGATAAATTAATGTTGGTCATGCTGGCATAATGTCAATTTGAAACGTTTAAAATGATCAATTTTGATTTTGGTATTACATGATCTTATATATAGATGTTTAGAAGTTTGAAAGTAATTTTTTCAAGAATAAAAAATGTTTAACTGAACATTTAAAAATATAATTATTCAAAATTCAATAATATTTGCATGTAGATGACTTCATAAAGGAATAATTTTTCTTATTCTGCAAGTATTAGAATGATTATTCGTTGAAGACAGGGTTGCATTAGAAATTAATTATTTCCTACACATCTTCAATAATGTGTGAAGGCTATCAAATTCTCCAGATCGCATATCAAAATGAAAATAAAAGCATTTATGAAATCCAAATTATTTATTCTATTCTGTATTTGGGGTGCTCAAAAAAAGTAGATCCAAATTTCAGCTTGCATTTTCAATTTGTTTACTCGTATTAGGGTGACAATTAACCACGTCCATAGAGTTATAAATCGAATGATATCTAGAGAGGCTCATCGCGAACATGTCCATTCACACCAAGAAATCAATTTTTTTTAGGATTTGAGATCATATTTCCAAATTATATGGAATAAAAAGATGCATGTAATTAGAATTAGCATTTTTATCTATGCGTCTCTGTTAAAAGTATTTGTAATAATTGTTGTAAAAAAGCCTCACTTATCTATTTCACTCACTGAGAGGCATCCAATAAATTTAAATGATTTTTATCTCCTTTAAAAAAATATATAATATATAAAAATAATAATTTATGTGTGTATTGAAAACATCCGAGTAAGTGGCATAAAAATTTACTTGGTAGAAAATTGATCTTTTCAGTTGACAATTCATGATTTTTATTATGAATTCAACTCTTTAGTTAAATGTTCATACCTTTTGCTGGAAGTTCATCATTTGTTTTTAAGATTCATCATTTCAGTTGAAAGTTCATATCTTTGCTGGAAAGCTGAACAATTTTGTTGAAAAAATCATATTTTTGTTTTATTTCAAAATTTTTTTTTAAATCAAAATCTTTCTTCGTTGAGATATCAACTATTATATTTTTAGTTGAGAATTTATATATTTTAGTTCAGAATTCATCTGCTTGGTGGAAAGTTGAACTATCTGTTAAAAATTCATTTCTTGTTGAAGGATCATCACTTTAGTTGAAAATTTATCTCTCTGGTTAAAAACTCAACCATTCATTTAAAAATTCTATTTTTTGGGTTGAGTATCAATTGTTTTGAACTGAAAGTGTAACTCTATAATGCCACTCTAGAATGCATAATTTTCAAATAATCGAATTTGGAATCCTCAAGTTTGATATTGTCAATTCATAAAAGCTTATAAATTTGAAAATATTTATTTTTAAGTCTCTAAATTTTAATTCGTTTAATTTGAACCATCAAAATTTTCTACATGTGCAGTGCTATTATTATTTTTTTTTAATATTGAATTTTTTCTTTGACATAGCATCGGTACATGTACCACTGATGATAATGCAGAGACCGTATGGTAAATTTTAACTACTTAAACTATTAGTTAGTAATAATGACATTATAAATTGTTACTTATCCGAAGACAAGCAACATTCAATGTTCAAGTGAATACTCACTGAAATAGTCAGACGCATCGAAACCGAGAATACCTGACGGAAACTTCCACGTATAGTTATGTTAAGATATAATATCCATACTCCTGAAAAGGTGAAGAGTGAAGGTGCGCGATCGATAGCCACTGCGGTACCTATTAGTCACCACATGCAATAACAAGACTCGCGCGTATCAAGTGATATACAGCCGATCCAGAGGAGACACGACCGATCACTGGAAGTGTCAGTTAACGGGAGATAAATAATCTTCACTCAAGTAATCTGAAACACATTATTATGATTTATTTCAAATGCAAGGAATACGTGTCACGGTCGAAATGTGACAGGAACGTGCCTCGGTCGAATTGCGACCGGGACGTGCCCTGATCAATCATTGACTGTCGTTTTCTAAGAAGGTTTGTGACTTTATCGAAGTGGCAAGCGTGTATAAACCCCCACGAAACCCTTGTCAATCGTCTTTACCGTTCAATCAGTCATACTGTCCACATAATTTATGAACCGCTTTTATTGAGTCGCGAGCTTTTATTTCACCGTGAAATATCCCTAAACGGAGAATCGCTTACCCGCTTTGATTAAGTATCAAGCTTTTATCTCACTGTGAAAGAGTAACGTGGAATATAAATTCGAACATAAGTCCCTTCGGCTGAGACTTTCGGTCATCGTGGAGTTCTTTTTGCATAAAGTCCGCAGGTTAACGCTCGTGAAAGAGATTCATTCTTGATTTGAATTTTAAAGCAAACATCAAAAAAACATCCCGTAGAGTTCCGTCGCTGCTCTGCGATAAACACGGAGATCCAATCGACAAGCAAACCCTCTCTCGTCCTTTCTCGCATCGAAAGGTAAACTTCAGTTTATTTTATTATCAGTTAAATAAAAATATATCAGTTAAATCAACGAATTTTCAATCAAAAAAATAAATTCTCAACAAAACAGTTTAATTTTACACCCAAAAGATGAATTTTCTACCAGAAAAGAATACAGTTTCAAAAAAATATCCAAATTCACAACTGAAAGAGATAAATTTGCAAACAAAAAATATAGTAGTTCAATTTGCAGTTAGGAAAGTGAATTTTCAAGCAAAACTGGAACAGTTACATCGTCAGTTGAAAAAACTAATGCTCAACTGACAAGAAACGAATTTCCAGCCAATGAAATAACCTTCAATGACAATGATGAATTTTCAACCGAAAATTTTAAACCAAATAGTGAAATTTTTAATCCAAAACATGAATTTTCTATCGACCACGAAAACGAAATTTCAACTAAATAGTTTTTTTTTTCAACCAAAAAAATGAATTCCTAACAAAAAATAGAATAGTTAAATTTTTACAAAACAGATTATTTTTTATTATCCATCAAAAACGAATTTTCAAGAAAATGGTTCAATTTTTAATCAAAGAAATTAATTTTCGATTTTAATAATGAATCATTAATCAGAAAGAAATTTTTTTTTGAACGAAATAGTTGAATTTTCGATGAAAAAGATGAATTCTTTACCATAAAGATTAATTAAAAAAAAATAGTTAAATTTTTAACCAAAGAAATTAATTTTAAATTATAATGATGAATCTTCAGTTAAAAAAAAAATGAATTTTGAATGAAATAGTTGAAGTTTCGACCAAAAAGATAAATTTTCAAACATAAAGATTAATTTTCGATTAAAAAATTAATTTTTAACAAAAACGAACAAATGAATTTTCAACAATATAGTTAAATTTTTAACCACAGAAATTAATTTTCAACAAAATACATGAATTTTCAATTAAAAAAGGTCAAGTTTCAAGCAAAAATGGAATAATTAAGTTTCTAGTTAAAAAATTAATTTTCAACCAATTAAAAAGAATTTTTCAACAAAATAGTTCAATTTTCAACCAATAAAAAAAAGGTTTTTGAATTGAAATGATGAGTCATTAATTAAAAATATGAATTTTGAATAAAGTAGTTTCACTTTTAACCAAGGAGTTGCATTTTTAGTCAAAAAAGATTAGATTTCTGAAATTCAAAAAGACGAATTTTCAACCAGAAAAAGATTTTTCAGTCCAGGAAGAAAAACAATTCATCTAAAATGTGGAATTTTCATGCCAAAAAGACGAATTTTGAACAAAACAGTTGAATTTTTAACCAAAAACATTGATTTTTTGTTTTTAACAAACTTGTTGAATTTTGAAAGAAAAATAATAAATAAAATTGAATGTTTGTTGCCTAAATTCCTAAGTTTACAAATTATAATAATATCTTCTTTACTTTTCTTCAACATTTTTATTTAAATAATTGAGTACAATATGTTAATTATTTGTAATACTTTTCAAAAGTTGCAATTTTTTTAGGCAATTTGAATTTTTCCTTTCTTTTTAAGTATTAGTCAAATTCCAGACCTAAAAAATGTTGAAAAAATGTTAGTTATCGATTTTAAAATGTAATATTTAATATTGAAATTTCAGGGTATGGAATCTGTAGATCTTCTGCAATGTAGAAATATTTTACCTCCAGAGAAAATTGAGCCACCGAAAATAAAATTACAGCAGGAATTTCTGGATCAAGTCAACTGTAGTCCCGAGTAAGTAAGAAATTCAAACTTAAATGAAGCAAAGTAAAGTTTTTTTATAGAAAATTATTTAAAAAATGAGTGGAACAAACTATGAAACACTTTTTTTTTTAACGATTACACTATTTTTTCACAATTGTCTGCCAATTTTACTATTTCTTTACTTTTACTTAAAAAATATTTTCCAATTTATTTCCTAATTGGCTATAAATTGTTGCAATTTGTAACCAGATAGTTAAATTTTCAACCAACAAGATGAATCCTCAACAAATTACATAAATTTTCCACAAAACAGTTGAATTCTTTTTTGTTTAAATTCAACTATTTGAATGAAAATTCATGTATATTGTTGAAAATTCGTTTTTTTTTCGTATCAATTCTTTTTTAATAATTTATAAAAAATTCGTCTTTTGAAAAATTCGTTTTTTGGGGAGAAAAATAATATTTTTTGTTAAAAATTTATCTTTTTGATTGAGGATTCAACTATTTTGTTAAAAATTCGTCTTTTTTGTTTAAATTCAACTATTTGGTTGAAAATTCACTAATTTTGTTGAAAGTTCATCAATTTTGTTGAAAATTCGTCTTTTTTGTTTAAATTCAACTATTTCGATGAAAATTCATGTATATTGTTGAAAATTCGTTTTTTTGTATCACATTTTCTATAATAATTTATCAAAAAATTCGTCTTCTGGCAAATTTGTCTTTTTGGCTTAGAAATTCAACTATTTCGATGAAAATTCATGTATTTTACTTTTTGGGCAGAAAAATAATGTTTTTTGTTAAAAATTCATCTTTTTGATTGAGGATTCAACTATTTTGTTAAAAATTCGTCTTTTTTTGTTTTAATTCAACTATTTGGATGAAAATTCATGTATTTTGTTGAAAATTCGTTTTTTTATCACATTTTTTATCATAATTTATCCAAAAATTCGTCTTCTGACAAATTTGTCTGTTTGGCATGGAAATTCAACTATTTCGATAAAAATTCATGTATTTTGTCAAAAATTCGTCTTTTTGTGTAGAAAAATAATGTTTTTTGTAAAAAAGTATCTTTTTTAGTTTAAAATCCAACTATTTGGTTGAAAATTCAACTATTTGGATGAAAAGTCATGTATTTTGTTAAAAATTCTTTTTTTTATCACTTTTTTATCGTAATTTATAAAAAAATTCGTCTTCTTGAAAATTTGTCTGTTTGGCTTGAAAATTCAATTATTTCGATGAAAATTCATGTATTTTGTTGAAAATCCGTCTTTTTTGTTTAAATTTAACTATTTGGATGAGAATTTATGTATTTTGTTGACAATTCGTCTTTTTCGTATAAAATTATTCTTTTTGTTAAAAATTTATCTTTTTGATTGAGGATTCAACTATTCTGTTAAAAATTCGTCTTTTTTTGTGTTCATTCAATTATTTGGATGAAAATTCATATATTTTGTTGAAAATTCGTTTTTCCATCAATTTTTAATAATAATTTATCAAAAAATTCGTCTTCTTGAAAATTTGTCTGTTTGGCTTGAAAATTCAACTATTTCGATGAAAATTCATGTATTTTGTTGAAAATTCATCTTTTTGGATAGGAAAATAATTTTTTTGTTAAAAATTTATCTTTTTGATTGAGGATTCAACTATTTTGTTAAAAATTCTTCTTTTTTGTTTAAATTCAACTATTTGGTTGAAAATTCATTAATTTTGTTGAAAGTTCGTCAATTTTGTTGAAAATTCGGCTTTTTTGTTTAAATTCAACTATTTGAATGAAAATTCATGTATATTGTTGAAAATTCGTTTTTTTTTCGTATCAATTAGGTGGTCCGCTACGAGGAGCACCAGGACTAGAGTCTTTATTAGGTGAACGCTTTGACTGTAAACTCAACTCTGCAACAAGAAACAGAGTATTCAATTTTAAAAAATCTTTAAAAGATGATCCTCAAAAACTCACCTTGTGTAACGTTATTGCTTAAAAATAAATCAAAGGAGGGAAATATGTTTTTAAAGTAAGTACAATCGGCTCATCTGGGACAGTTGCACAGAATAGAAAAAAAAAGAGGAAGAAATGATTTTCCTTCTGTATTCTCTTCCACAGTTTTCTCGTTTTCAGTTGAATGAGAACTGAATTATCAGAATCCACTAAGAAACCCCAATTTATTGTGTTGAAACCTAATTTTTTTTATTGAAAAGTCTATTAATGTACTTTCGGTTGGGAATTATCATTTTTGGTTTCAAGTTTATATTTTTCTATTTAGAAATGTAATTATTTCGTCGCCAATTAAACCATTTTGGTAGAAACTTCAACATTTCGGTTAAAATTTTCTTTTTCCTTCTTGAAAATGTTTATTGGTTGCTAATGTACCTCGTTCCTAAAAAATTTTTTCTGTTTTTATTGAAAATTCCTCTTTTGGTGAAATTTAATCTTCTGTCGTCAATTATGCAACTAAAAATAAATTGAATAATAAAGCAAGGCAATTGAACTCAATCTGATTTCGTTGAGAATTAATTTTTCAACTTAGAATTTAACCATGCCATTTTTGGTTGAATATTTAGCTTTCATTTTGAAAAATTTAACTAATTGATTGAAGGTTGAACTACTTTCTCAAAAATTGAGTGTTTTGATTCAAGATTCATAATTTCACTTGAACATTCTTACCTTTTGTTGAAAATTAGAGTACTTCGCACAAAATTCGATTTTTCTCCTCGGTAGAAAATTTATCTTTTTGGTCAAAAATCAACCTGCTTGGTTTCTCCTAGATTCATGATTTTCGTAAAAAACTCAAAGATTTCGTTGAAACATTAATTATTTGATTAACAACTTAACTATTCTGTTGACATTTCATAATTCAACTATTTGTTCAAAAATATATGTATTTTGTCAAACCCTGACCTTTCAGGGCTAAAAATGGGACTTTTTTGTTGAAAATAAATTTTTGTGTTCAAAAATTAATTTTTCAACTAAAAATTTAACTATTTATTTTCTGATTAAACATTTATTTTCTAGGTTGCAAATTCATCTTTGCTTGTTGAAAATTTGCGGTTGAAGATGCATCATTTTAGCTGAAAACTCATTTTTATTCTAAGAACTTGGATTTATTTTCAAGTTTTTCGTTGAAGATTCATCATTATAGTTTCAAAACTTGTTTGTCACCTAGGACTGTTTCAAAGCAATCAGGAATAGTTTCAATCAGAAGTTTTAAGCTCCTTGATTAAAAAAACATAATTTTTTAATTTTTTTGCGTCATTATTCACTATAAAAAATTATAACGCAATGAGTGACGCATTTTCATGAAGAGAAAATCCACTTTTGGTTTGCTGCAAAGTGTATTGATCCGGCTTAAAAGTGGATTCATCTGGCTTAAAAATGTATCGATCTGGATTAAAAATCGATTAAACCTGAATAAAAATGGTTTAAATAAATTGAAAGTAAATTGATGCGGCTTTAAATTGGATCGATCCGGATTCAAAGAGGATTGAAGCAGATTAAAAGTGGATTGATCCAGATTAAAAGCGGATTGATCCGGCTTGAAATTGTATTAACACAGCTTAAAAGTGGATTGATCCAACTAAAAAATTGATTGATCCGGCTTGAAAGTGGATTGATCCGACTTAAAATGAATTTATCCGGCTTAAAAGTGTGTTGAACCGGCTTTAAAGTGGGTTGTTTCGGCCTAAACATGAATTGATCCGGCTGAAAAGTGTATTGATCTGGATTATAAGCGTATTAAACCAACTTAAAAGTTGATTACCGGATTAAAGATGGATTATACTAATTGGAAGTGGATTGCTGCGGCTAAAAATGAAATAAAAGTGAATTAAAATTGTAATGAGCGAGATTAAAAGTGTATTAAGCGGGACTAAAAGTGGATGGAACCGGCTTCAAAATGTATTATTCCGGCTTAAAAGTGGATTCATCTGGCTTAAAAGTGTATTGATCCGGCCTAAAAGTGGATTGAACCAGATTAAAATTGTGTTGAATAAATTGAAAGTGGATTAACGCGACCTAAAAGTGGATCGATCTGGAATAAAAGAGGATTAGAACAGATTAAAAGTAGATTGGATTGGATTAAAAGTGAATTAATCCGACTTAAAAGTAGATTGATCCGGCTTAAAAGCGTATTTAACGGGCTCAAAGGTGGATTCACGGGTTAAAAGTGGATTATACAAATTGGAAGTGGATTGGTGCGGCATAAAAATGAATTAAAAGTGAATTAAAATGGCATTAAGCCAGATTAATAGTTAATTAAGCTGGATTAAAAGTGGATTAGGCCGGATTAAAAGTGGATGTATCCGCCTTAAAAGTGAATTGATCCGGCTTAAAAGTAGATTGATCCAGCCTAAAAGAACACTGTTCCGGCTTAAAAGCGTATGAAACCGGCTTAAAAGTGGATTCAACGGAATAAAAGTGGATTATACAAATAAAAAGTGAATTGATGCGGCTTAAAAATGAATTAAAAGTGAATTAAAATTGTAATAAGGTAGAATAAAAGTGAATTAAGATGGATTAAAAGTGGATTGAGCTGGATTGAAAGTGGGCTTAACCTTATTTAAAGTAGATTGAACTGATTACAAGTGGATTGATCCGGCTTAAAAGAGAATTTATACGCCGTAAAAGTGTACTTATCCGGCTTAAAATTGCATTATTCAGATTAAAAGTGGATTATACGAATTGAAAGTGGATTACCGCGGCTTCAAAGTGAATTAAAAGTAAATTAAAATTATATTCAGCCAGATTAAAAGCGAATTATTAGATTGAAAGTGGATTAATAGATTAAAAGTGGAATTACCAGATAAAAAGTGGATTAACCGGACTAGTGTCCTGTTGGATTATATTGTATCATACTGTATCATTATGTACCATTTTGTATTTAATTTTATCATATTGTATCGTATTGTATCATATTGTATGATTAACTGTAATATAGTATAATAATAAATGCAAATCTATTATAGTGTATCATAATGCATTATATTGTATCATAATTGAAAAAGAGAGAGGTGGAAACAAGGGAGAGAAAGAGACAAGTCGTTCGGTCGTACTTTTTTTGAAGTAAAACTTTTTTTTAGACGTCAGTGAAGTGTTTTTGGGATGGGAGTGAATTGAAAAAAACCTCACCATCTCTCTTTTTCAATTATGATACAATATAATGAATTATGATATAGTATACTATATTTTCATTTATTATCATACAATATTGTAGTGAATGTTCCAATATGATACAATGTTATACAGTAGGTGCCATACAAAAGTAACGTTCATCGCACAATATGTTACAATATTATACAATATCACGCAATATGATAAAAAATAAATCGCATTATATTATTTGATACATTATAAAATAATATGTTACAATATTACACAATGTCAAACGATATAATACACTATTATAAAATATGATACAATATTAAAAAATATAATACAATATGGTACAACGTCATACAATATGATGTAATACCATACAATGTGATACAATATCATATAATATTGTGGAATATAATACAGTATCATACAACACGATGAAATATGATACAATATGGCACACTATGATACAGTACCATACAATATGATATGGCTAAGATATAGAAAAATATGATACAGCATCATAAAATATGGTACAACGTCATAAAATATGTTGCAATACTATACAATGTGATACAATATCATATAATGTGATTGAATATGATACAGTACCATACAACATGATGCAATATAATGCAGTTTGATGTAATACGATAACATATGACACAATATGACATAATATAGTAATGCATCATACAATTTGTACACTATCACACTATATGATACAATATGTTACAATATGATGTAATATGATACAGCATGGTACAATATCATACGATATGATACCATATGATACAATATGACACAATCCGAAATAGTATCGTGCAATGTGATACAATTTGATGCAATACGATACAACATGCTACGATATAGCAAACTATGATACAATATGATACACTATGATAGAATAATAGATTAATTCACGCGTCTCGAAGACGCGAGCTATTACATAAAATGCAGTACTGTTATATGCCCGGTATAAAAAGGTTCTCTTATAAACAAGAAAACTAATTTTGTTGATCATAAAAAGTTCTCAATTTAGGCAATCGATGCGCCTCGAAGACGCGAACAAATTTATTATATACATTACAGATGTGTACTCAATATTAAAAAAGTTTTCCTTATACCAACCAGATAAACAACATATATTTTGTTTCAATTTATAAATCGGTATTGCTAGATCATAAGAGGTTATAGGAAGTTAGTCAACAGGTCATTCGACGTGTCTCAGCCGTTAAGTGATAAAGGACACAACGTTATAAACAAAAGAAAAACAGGCTACGTAGTTTATGGACGACCCCTTACCAACCTGTCATAATCAGCGAAACTAGTCTCTCTCTTCTACATATTCCCAAACATTGGAAAGGGGTAGGAATTTAACAAACATTATTTCTGTAAACAGTCACAGAGGTGCCCCCCCCACGAGACGTTGAAAAGGGGAAGGGCTTCGACCCACATTATTGTTGTGACTGGTTACAGGGGTTCCGTGCCGCCCCCCCCACCCCCACGATTTGTTGGAAAGGGGTAGTTGTTTGACCAACATTATTTCTGTGACCAGTCATAGGTGTGAAGTGAGACGATGGTCGTGGAGGCTAAGGCATAGGCTTTGGACCCACGCCATCGGCTTGCGGGTTCGATTCCCGACTTGCACTCTGGAAGATCCTCGGCGGTCCATGCGGTGAACACTTAGCCTATCAAGGGACTTGTTCATCTCCGGAGAGTCCTGGGACCGGTACCTCTGCAGAAAAAAGTTCTCTGAGTACCTAAAGCTGTTGCTCTTGGTGGTTCGGAACCCACCTTAAACTGCAGGTCCCCTTCTCAACACCAAGTATGTGCGTGGGGGGGGGGCCTGTAAAGGAATAGAGAAGATACAAGAAAAATTTCAACCCTTAAGGGGCACATTAGAAGCTTCCATTCCAGTCATAGGTGTGCTTTCCCGCAATAACAGTTTGAAATGTATTTGTTGTGTTTTTTGAAAAATCAAATCAAAATTTACATCGATTATATTGAGTTTCAACCCCTAGCAGTGCGTGAAATGCACTATATTATTGACTGCAAAATTTATCAAAATTTAGAAACTTATAAAGGGAATTTTTTTTTAATATACGTTACAAAGAATTCAGATCAATTAAGATGTATAAGGTAGGACTGATTCACATAGCCTTACTGACGAGTCCAGTGAGTCAGTCCGGGACGAAACATGAGAAATCTAACCTTAATTAACTTAAAAATATGTTTTTTTTTGTTTTGTTTTTAAATTAATTGTAGAACACAAAACAGGTGAACATCATTGACCCTAATGCCAATTAAAAAAATCTTCTTCACAATCTTATTATTTCCGTGAATTTTGTGAATTCCCTAAATTCCATTAATTCCTTGAATTCCATGAATTCCTTTAATTGCGTGAATTCATTGAATCACGTGAATTCATTGAATCACGTGAATTCCTTGAATTCCATGAATTTCTTGAATTGCGTGAATTCATTGAATTACGTGAATTCCTTGAATTCCATAAATTCCTTGAATTCCATAAATTTCGTTATTTCCTCAAATTCCACGGATTTCACGAATTTCGCGCGTTTCGTGATTTCCATGAATTTCGTGAATTTTGTGAATTCCGTGAATTCCTTGAATTTTTTTAATTTCTCGAATTCCATAAATTACTTGAATTCTTTCAATCACATGAATTCCGTGAATTTCGCGTATTCCATGAATTCCTTAAATTCCATGTCTCACAAGCGGCCTTATGATGGTCTCTCCAGCCTTCTGTCAGAAGATCGGATATATGCTACTCAGACAGGGATACTTGTGAGGACTAAAAGACATCAGGGCCCACCTGACCCTGGTGAAGGCATCAATCTCGTGGGCTAGCCACCACCTTTTCTGCAGACCTTATGAAGCTCGGAAAATGTACGTTGACCAGGTGAGCGAAGATCTCCTCGTCCGACGCTGCGTATTCTACGTCTAGCAATTTTAGAGTGCCGGGAATAGCATCCGGGTTTCAAGAGAGGAGCTCGACGAGTCCAGCCGCCTTGGCCCTTTCTCGATGTCTGTGCAAATGTTGGTCCAGCTTCATTGCTTCAGCTCACGTCTTGCACCCACGTATTTATCCCTCATTGTTGTAAATAAGGTCCACAGTTTATCCGTTTTGCCAGTACTGGCACGTCTAAACCTCTTCCTGGTTTTCTTGCGGAGCTCTTCGAGTCTCCCGTTCCACCAGTGTCTCTTCCTAGCCTTTCGGACTCTTGTGGGTAGACAAATACTTTGATATTTGATGGCCTCCGTGAAAATGTTCGCTGCCATCTCCAGGGTGTTCATGTCTTTAATTGACCTCGTTACCTCCTAGAGTGCACTCCTTAGTTTCGTGGTATAGAGAGTGATGTTGATGACTTCCTCCCTGACCGACTAATGAAACGTCGCGGTATTTCTCGTGTTCAAAATATCTAAATCAATAGTGATTATGTATTCCAATATATTATTAACTTTTGAGTTAATGTCCTTGCTGCCCTACAATTATGGTGGAAATTAGCATCGCACCCCAGCAGAAGAGAAATGCCCCTTACCTTGCATTATTTCACCAATGTACGTACCTCCACTGGTGGGTTGGTATCGCTGCCATATCTCCCTTCGCAAGTATGCAGGCCCTTGATTTGACCGCCTTGGAACCCCTGTAACAAAAACCAGCCCCCCCCTATCATAATCCTCTTATGGTATCTTGAACTAACTAATATTACTGGATTAGCGAGATACCTGTGTGCCTCACAGCCATGCCCCTCTGCAGAACTGCAGAGGTGCTCTTGCTGAGATGCAAGTTGATTTGGGTAATGGTTAGGCCGGAAGCAGTCATTCAGGACTGCCCCCGATCTTTCCGTGAACCGACGGCAACCCTAAAGTTGATCTGTCCAAGGTGGTAAAAGGGCCTATTATTGAGGACCGCAAGAACCATCGTCTGGGACTCAGGAATTTGCACAACTAGGAGTTTCTTGGAACCTCCCGCTTTGTTTTCTTCAGTGACAAGTTAAATCCCTTTAACCGCCAAAGGACCACAGATGAGTCTTCCAGCTTACCTGGGAACCACGCTATAGCCCTCACTATCTTTTGGAGGAACATAGCCTCACTTACTTCGAGGTCTGCACCTTCCTAGGGCCTTTCCTCGGCAACTGTATTATGAAGCCAAGCTTTAGCTGCTGATTCAGCTGCAACAAATACGCCACCAATATCAGGAGTTTCAACTAAAGAGATGAATTTTTAACTACAATGTTAGAATATTCAATTGGAATAATTACATTTTCAGTTAAAAAAAAAATAATTTTCGGTCAAAGAAAAAACGAATTTTCAAAAAAATTGCTCACTTTTCAACCAAAGAGATACATTTTTAATTGTAATGATGAATCTTGAACCAACAAAAATTATTGTTTAAATTAAATTTGTATTCCCAAAAAGATGAATTCTAAACGAAAAATCAAGTAGTTGTTATCCCAACTAAATAAATTGATTTATTAATCAGAAACAGTTGAATTTAACAAAAAAAAACTACTTTTCGACATGAGTTTAATTTTCAACTAAAAAAATTTTTTCCGTCGTCAAGGGAGAGAAATACTTACAAAAAAGCTGTTGAATTTCCAAGCAAAGAGATGAATAATTGAATTTTCAACTAAAAATGATCTATTATCAAACATAATAGTTCAATTTTCACTTTAAAAAATTAAATAAACTAAATTAAAATTCTCGCACTCTAAAGTATGAATATAATTTTATTTTAACTTATCCGAATTATAGGGGTAAGTGGCTACCCTTATGAAATAAATTTACCCCAAGTATTGACTGAAAAAAATGTTACAAAAGTTATAAACAAATTTAGAAAAATCAAAAAATCAACTTTTCTCGAAAACGGCTTAACCGATCTTGGTGTTTAAGATATATGTTATAGTGGGTACTGAAGAGGTTCTGCGGAAAATTCGAGAACCAGTTCTGTTCATTTTAAAAGGATAAAAAAAAAAATTATTAAAATTTTCATACAATTTTTTTTATAGGTAGTACTTCTGGTACACCAACCATTTCCCCCCTATATCATGCTCACATTCAAGGTTGCAATATATATTTTTGCAGAGATGATCAGAGCATTGGTTCATAGTAAAAAAAAAACTAATTGTTGGCCCCTCAGATGCATGCAATTCTATGATAATGATGGGGCAACTTTATTTTCAGCTTATGACGCAATAAGTCATAAGAAATAGTGTAATACAAACCAAATGCAACATAATTATTCCATTGAAAACACAGTTTCTCGTGAATTACCCAGTCACAGTGTCAAATTGCTTCTAGGTAGATAGAAAAATACTTCTCTTCGCTTACTGCTGAAATTCGCCAAAATAATTTCATGTTTGCCCAGGATAGTAATATTTCTTACTTTATGTACGCTATATAGACCTATATACATCCCATATTAATAAATTAACAAAACATATATGGCAACTGATTTTCAAGTGTTCTGATTCATTCACAATAAGTGTACGCATATGCGCATATGTACATATGTGCATATGTGCATTTGTGATTTACTTTTATTTTTAATTTCGGAATGATCTCAGTTCCTCATCATTCGATATTTTGTCCAAGGTACCATATTTTCAGTTGTTTCTATTCGTAATAAGCACTTAGCAAGAACAAAGTGAAATCGTTTCGTGATAACGTCACGACGATATACATATGAGACACGAATAGAAAACTTGGCCCACATTCGTGAAACAATCTTGATTTGACCTTGCAATGATCTTGGAATGACCTTGGCCCTGACCTGATGGAGAAGAATGGTCCCCGGATTCAGACTCAGCGACCCCGAAAACATATAGATGCGGTGGTCTGGTCTCGTGCACAGAAGTTTTTTTTTGTGGGACTGTGTTATCAACTGAAGAAATTAAATTTCTACCAAAAAATTCTACCAAAAAAATTTGAAAAAATAGTAAAATGTTTAACCAAAGAAAATACATTTTTACTAAATAGTTAAATTTTAAACTAGAAAAGAGAAATTTACAATCAAAATTGTTACTTTCCAACAAAAAATGAAGTATTAACATTTTGAGATAAAAAGACTAATGGTAAACCAAAAAAACGTAATCTCAACAACACACTTAAATTTGCAACCAAAAAGAAGAATTTCCAACTAAAATGAGTGTTCTTGTAAAAAAATCAACTTTCAACAAAAGTGTACCAAATTCAATTTTGTTGTTACTTTTACTTTCTTCGAAAAAATTGTAAATAAAATTATTAAATTCATATTGTTGCATCTGTTATGTAGAAAGATTTAAAAAAATTGAAAATAAGTGTTATTTAAAATTAAAATGATAAATTAAATCATTTTCCTATTAGTCCAGAAAGAACTAATTCTTGCAAATAGGCTCATGCATGTTTGAAGATCAAACTCTGATTATATCAATATTCTTGATCCTTTGACACGTGAAGCAAATATAAATAATAACGTAAAGTAACCTACAAGTAATTTCAAATTCTCGAAATTTTTCATACATTGGTAATCTCGACTATCTTTTAACAAAAATGAAGGTTTTTTGTATCTTGCTGTTTTTTCGTCGGATACATGGATACATGGATGCCACACAAGATATGTAGTGATTGTTACATGATGATGACCAGATATAATTCCGAAAAATAACTAAAAAATTGAAGTTTGTAAAACCTGCATATTGGGAAGAGCCAGCATGCGTGATATATGCGATACATCCAAAAAATGATTTTTCAACAAAAATAATTAATTTGCACAGTTGTACCACGGAATCTATTGCTTAAAAATATAAAAAACACATTATAGTGTAAAACTAATTGCTTGTTGAAAATTTTTAACTCTAACGATACAATAAGAAGGTCATATTGAGAAACGGTTAACGTGAACTAGTGTGTTTCTATTTTCAGAATATTGCCCTCTAATTACACCGGCACACAAAAAAAAGTGGTCTGCCCGTCGGACTACACCGGCATATCTATATGTTTTTAGGGTCGCTGAATCCGAATCCGGGTTCCAAATACCCAAGTTAGCTCGTATTTTTCCAAAAAACGCAAAAATATACGTACAATCGACGAATACAGCGATTTATCTTGTATATTTTTGCACAAAAAAATGTCTTCATGCCCGGTGAACTAAACAAGCATATCTATATGTTTTAGGGGTCACTAAATCCGAATCCGGTGTCCGAATAACCCAGTTGGCTCATTTCGAAAAACTACACTTCGGTTTAAATGTTTTGAAATATTTTCAAAACATCTAAAAATTTTTTTCAATGATTCAAATTTTCAGTAAAATTTTTTTCAAAAACCGGCAAAATTATAAAAAAAGGCCAAATAGACGCCGAGCGCCTATAAGGGAAAATTTTTGGGAAAAAAATGTTTGAACATTCCCATTGCAAATTTTCCCTTACCTACTTCACCTATTTTCTCCTACCACAGATTCTCTTTTGACAATTATGGAAATCTTTGAAAATCTTTTTAAATATTCCGCTAAAATTAATTTTTCAAAATAAAAAGTTCTTTTCAATTTTTCTAGTAATCGTAAGAAATTTCCTGGATTCTTATAAAACCTTTCACAATTCTTAAAAAGCTTCTAAATTTTTTGTTTTAAACCTGAAGAAATGTACACTTTTTAAAACTTATTTAAGATCATTCCGAGATTTAAATTAATTCTCAATCTTTTCAAAACTTCTCTTAAAAAAAAATCCCTTGAAATCAGTCTATTTTGTTCTAAATTACTAGGTGTTAAATTGCTATTTATACATCAATATTTAACAATGTCAGTTGCAAATTAAAATTGTTCAAAACAAAAGTCTTTTTCAATTTTCCTAGGAATCGTAAAAAAAATTTATCCTCATAAAACCTTTCACAATTCTTAAAAAGCTTGCAAACTTTTTTTCCAAACCTAAACAAATTTACATTTTTTTTAATTATTTGAAATCATTTCAAATTTACATTAATTTTGAATCTTTCAAAACTTCTTTAAAAAAAATCTTTATATTACTCGATTTTGTCGAAATTACTAAATGTTCAATTGCTATATACATCAAATACATCAATAAAAAAAAATACATCAAAATTTTACAATGTCACTTACAAATTGAAAATTTTCAAAATAAAAAGACCTTTTCAATTTTCCTAGGAATGGTAAGAAAATTTTTTTATTCTTATAAAACCTTTTACAATTCTTAAAAAGCTTTTAAATTTTTTGTTCCAAACCTTAAAAAGTGCACATTTTTAAAAATTATTTGAAATCATTTCAAGATTTATATTAATTTTGAATCTTTTCGAAACTTCTCTTAAAAAAAACATCTCTTGCAATTACTCGTTTTTTTCCAAATTACTAATTGTTAAGTTGCTATTTATGATTTAGAATTTAACTATGTCACTTACAAATTAAAAATTTTCAAAATAAATCAATTGAAATTGTAACAATCAAAGTTTTTAGTTCTTTAAAATTTTGATGATTCAAGACTTTCTATTTCTGAATGTCCAGATTTAGATATTTGATTTATAGTTGCTCGTTTTACATGAACAGTAAAATATTTCTACTAATTAAATGATTGTTCTTTTTTCTAATTAAAATTTTTAAAATTATAATGGGTTAAAAATTGAATATTTTAGACTTAAACAGTATTTGAATAGAATTTAAAATTGAATCATTTGGACGTTTACGTTTGTTTAACTACTAAGGCTTTCGAATTGCAGCGACCCAAGGATGACAGCTTTCTGCATCCATCTCGCAAGTGCCGTGGCATATTTTTGGCACGCGGGTATGACTTTGAGGTTATGAACCAGTGATAGTGTCGCACCTTCGAGAGCACCTATCACAAGGACAATTACTTGTACCGAATATTTTGGTATATATATATATAATATTTCAATTTAAAAAAAATAACTGAGTGAATGAATTAAATAAACTGCTGGGAAGTGCCGTGTTGTACCTGACGAACAACTTTTTTTTAAATTTGGAGACTGATCTAACCAGAGTGGCCAGTGTTTTAAAAATGTTCGTCCCCCGGCTTTCTCCCTGTGAATATTCTTATTATCTCCCAGTTAAAAAAAAGATGTCAATCAATTGCAAAGATCGATAAGCATTAGCAAATCTTTTCACAAGAAACCGATTGACTTTAAATCATATAATAAGTAGGATAAATAAATGTTTGGGTCTAGTATAGGAAAATACAGAAATGCATTTTATCACACACTAGAAGTAAATGCACGCGCGCAAAACATTAAGTTTTGAATATTTTTAAATCAATAATTATTCATTAATAATTCCAAATTGAAAACGTCTGGAATAAAAAAATATATACTGAACGATTTTGGACAATTAAAATAGAAAAATGAGTTAAATTTTATAATTTCTAAGTCGAAGCGCTAAAAGTTAAGTAATTTTATTTTGAATTGAAGAGTCACGAAACTGAATGATTTCCGACTAAAGTTTTGAAAATAGGAAAATGCCAAAACGTTAAAAATTGTAAAATATTTTAAGATTCGAATTTTGGGAATTAAAAATTGAAAACTTTTGAATTTTAAATTCTTATGTAATAACAATTTAAAATTCCAGAATAATCAGAAGCTTTGACTTTAAAGGTTTAATAATTTAGTTTTTCAATATTAAATTGGCAAATCTTAATCGCTTTAAATCGAAAATTATTCAAATTCAAAAGTTTTTAATTTTTAATTCCTGAAATTCGAATCATAAAATATTTTACAATTTTTAACGTTTTGACATTTTCCTATTTTCAAAATTTTAGTCGGAAATCATTCAGTTTCGTGATTCTTCAATTCAAAATAAAATTACTCAACTTTTAGCGCTTCGACTTAGAAATTATACAATTTAACTCATTTTTCTATTTCAATTGTCAAAAATCGCTCAGTATTTTCCTATACTAGACACAAAAATTTATTTATCCTACTTTTTATATGATATAAAGTCAATCCGTTTTTTAGTGAAAATATTTGCTGATGCTTATCGATCTTTGCAATTGATTGACATCTTTTTTTAAACTGGGAGATATTACGAATATTCACCGGGAGAAAGCCGGGGGACGAACATTTTTAAAACACTGGCCACTCTGGTTAGATCAGCCTCCAAATTAAAAAAAAAAGTTGTTCGTCATGTACAACATGGCACTTTCCAGCAGTTTATTTAATTCATTCACTCAGTTATTTTTTTTAAATTGAAATATTCTATATATATCATTCCAGCTTCATAAGTGAGAAGATGGTCCATAAACTTCTCTACGGTCATGCTGAGTGTAGAATATTGTCCCAATTGCTTCAATGCTGCACTCTGAAGAAAAACAGATCACTTTTTTGTATAAGAATAAGTTTATAATTATACCCAGTGGTGTACAGGATGCCTGGCGGGACCTGGCGCCGTCAGGATATTTTTTTTGAAGGCCTAACAGCGCCAAGCCACTTTCTTGTCACATCGAAAATTTTCCCAGTTATCAAAATAGTTCAATTCTCGAAAAAAATGGATTTACAAAAAAATGGTCGAATTTGTAACTGAAAAGTTGAACTTCCAGCATAAAAAGACGCTTCTTCAATTGAATGGTCGCATTTTCAAACAAAAAAGATTGAATTCAATCAAATATTTGCATTTTTAAGACAGAAAGAAAAAATTTCGAGAAGGCAGCTGAATTTTCCTCAAAAAAGTTTATTTTGAACCAAGAAATGTCACTTGTCTACCACTATGGTAGTATGTATGGTCTAATGTTTCAGAAAACCGTGAACTTTTGAATCTAAGAACATGAATTCTTAACAAACAGATCATTTTTATTCAAGAAAGATTAATTTTTAACAAGATAGTTCAATTCTCAACTGAAAAGTTCACCTTTCAAAAAAAAGCATAATTTTCTACGCAAAAAGACGACTTTTTAACAAAGAATATGAATGTTTTACGAAATAGTTAAATTTTAAACCGAAAAGTTGAATTTTCAGCAAGTAGGATTAATTTTCTACAAAAAAAACAACGAATTTTCATTTGAAAAAATGAATTTTCGATCAAGAAGATTAATGTTCTATCAAAAGAGGCGAATTTCCAAATTATCCAATATTCAGGGTAAAGTTTCAACCAAAGATGATATAGTTGAATTTTTAGATAAAAAAACCAATAATTTTTGACAAAAAAAGATTAATTTTCAATGAAATTCATGAATTTTCAACAAAATTATTCAACTTGAAAGCCAAAAAGTCGAATTAACAACTAAAACGTGAAACTTTCAACGCAAAAATATTATTTATATACCAAAAAGTTTCATTTGCAATCAGATAGTTCAACTTTTTGCCAAATTATTAAATTTTAAGTCAAAAAGATGAATTTTCAACCATAATTATGAATCCTAAAAAAAAATAAGTTCTTTACAAAGTAGTTCAACTTTAAGTCAAATAATCGACTTTTCAACCGAAAAAGATGTATTTTTAACTAAGCATGTAATAGTTTTTAGATAGATATTTTAAACAAACAATTGCATTTTTAGCCAAAAAGGTTAAAACTTCAACCAAGAAGATTACATTTCTACCAAGACGAATTTTCAGAAAAATAGTAGAATTGTTAACATAAAAATTCACTTAAAAGAAAATAGTTGAATTTCCAACTACAATTATGAATCCTTAATAAGAAAATATTACATTTTTTACAATATAATTTAACTCCGAGTCAAATAATCGACTTTTCAACCGAAAAAGATGAAGCTGTTCGCAGACAGCCCGTAGATTTGATTCGTGATTCCAAACTCATATCCCCAGTAAAATGATTTTAAAGCTGAATGTTATTGTTTTTAGATTTATTTGTGCGAGGTACAAATTACCCCGTCACAACTCCCCCTCACAAGATTCGGCCCACCGGGGCGAATACCAGGCAGGTGGCCCCATCTCTACGTCCAGTTCAACTTGTCAAAAAAAAAGAATTGTTGAAATTGGTTAATTGCCAGACCTCCGGTTCCATACACCATCATACACAGGTGTATCCAAGTAGAGAAGCGATAAAAAAAATAAGTTTTTGATAGTAAATGAGAAAATAAAAATAAAAAAAACTTTTGTTCTGAGTCATCATTTGCATTGAGTTGTTCCGACCTATTGCCGGCCCGATGTGGTAGTTCACCTTTTAGTACTATTACTTATTTTAATCAATAATGCTTTACTTAATGAATCATCCTAAGGATGACACTGATATACCGAGGTTCGTCCGATGAACCACGAAATTGCTTATTCCACTGCTCTTATGGTTTTACTTATTTAAGTTACCTAAGGATAATAACTAACAGCTAGCTTAATTTGATCATGTAAATGAATAATGCAGAGGATTCATAATCATTGAGGATTTATTTGTGGGGCTTTGCCCCCTACACCGGGCTCACAAGTTCGAAATTTCATTTCCGCTGAGGTTCGTTCCAACGAGGGCACTGATGCCATTTATGGTCAGTGCTCCCGCATTTCCGACAGCGCCCCTTCATCTCCTTCATTTCCTCCCACATTACAGGTCGGCGCCTTCTTCTGCGGAACGCCGGCTCGCTGCTGATTCGCGCCCGGATCCGCTCCTTCAATGAGATGCAGCCTGCCCTTGGCGGAAGGGGTTGCTGGGCAATCCCTGCCGCTTCTAGTGCGGTTGGGTTCGTCACAGGCTGGCGCGGGACCGGCGTACGAGCCCTCAACAATCCCGAGTCCCCACTGTTGATGGCCTCCTAGACCTCGGCCACATAGTTATGGGATCCCGCGTGTAAGGAGTAGTCCCACATGGCGTGGGACAAGGAGGGGGTTTGATGACCCCGCCGGCCGCGAGGTGTGGAGACCAAAACTTCCCCAACTGTGGTCTGCCCCGCCTTCTTCACCAGAGCCAAGTACATTTCCACCGCTACTGGTGTCTCGGGGCTTGAGACAATGGCACCTCCCACCGCTCTTTCGTGGGCCTCCTTCGGTGTGCTTGGTGAGACGATGGTATCTCCCACCGCTCTTTCGTGGCCCTCCTGCGGCGTGCTTGGTGAGACGATGGTGTCTCCCACCGCTAATGACCTTCCGAGACTGATTGCCAACTCGTCTTGGGTGATGGCTGGAAACAATACAAGAAAGGTACCAAACGAAATTTGATCTAACCCACCCTTAATTTGTTGTGTCTGTTAGCGTATTAAAAGTCGCAGTCGCCTCTCTACCGATTTTATGGTCGAGTCCCTATTTCGAATACGAGCGAGTACGGTGAATTAGATTGGATAACTTGGATTTTTTGAGTCGATACATTTGAGAAATAATGCCGTACGAAACCATAATTCTTGTGATACGGAAATTAACATCAAATTAATGTAATATTTTCAGTTCTTCTAGTATTTCGATTGAATTGTTTGCAGATGTATAAGTTAATACCTATTCTTGGAATATGCTCAGCGCTCGCTTCAGGTAGTAAGCCGCCAGAACACCTGCCAGCAAAGCATCCAGCGAGGCTGCCAGCACCTGATAATAAGTGCGAGAGTAAGTGAGATATATGTATCATGACAAGGGCAGTTTAGAAACTACGTCACGTTATATTAAACACTTTTCCCATCTCTTCTCTTTTCGTCAGAAAGCATCGCAGAAAGCTTGAATTTTAAAACAAAAAAGATTAAATTTCAACCACAGTTACATTTTTGAATAAATAGTTGAATCTTTAAGCGACTGCAACCAATTTTTTAGAAGACAGACGGTAAAAATTTGTACTTGAAGAATTACCGAATTCATTTGGAAGTAGCGGATATCAGAAAAAATCAGTCATACTTTCAAAACAATTTTTAAATTGATAAAAAATTTATTTTATTTCTCAAATATATATATAATTATAATTTATGTGTATAATTATAATACCAAAAAGACATATTCCCACAAAATGTTTATTTTTAAACATATAATTGAATTTGAAAATAAAAACGATAAATTTTCAGCCAAACACGGAATAGTTAAATTTGAAATTGAAAAAATTGATTTAAAAACTCTCACTAAATAATTAGATCTTCAACTAATAAAATGTATGTTTTTAATTAGTTTAACTTTTAGCCATTTAGTATACTTTGAAATCAAGACGTTTTATTTTGTACAAAAAAATACAAACTCACAACAAAATATATAAATTTTCAACAAAATTGTTGCACTTTCAACTGAAAACGATCAATTTTCAACCAAGAGTGCAATAGTTTAATTTTCACCAGATCAAAATCATGGATCTACAAATAACAAAATGTTTTTTTAACAAATAAGATTAACGTTCGAAAAAGTAGTTGAATTTTCAATCCAGATCATTAATTTTCCACCAAAAAATACGAACTCACGATAAATGACATATATTGTCAACAAAGTTACTGAATTTTTTACTAAAGAATATTAATTTTTATCGAAAAATAGCATCGTTGAATTTGCAGTTAAAAAAGATTATTTTCGGCCAAAAAACAAACCAAAATAATTGATAGCAAAATACTTCAACTTTGATTGACATCATGAACTTACAAAAGCTCATTTCCCCACAAAAAAATGCATAAATGTTCAAGCAAACAGCTGCATTTTTAACTAAAAGGGATCAATTTTCAACCAAAAATGACATTGTTAAATTTACCCCCAGGAGGTTATGGATAAAGAGTGGAGGGGTAACGTGGGACGTTCAAAATGGGAGAATGAGAGATATGAAATAAGGTTTGAATAAGGTATGCAAGTGAGGGGTAGAGAGTGGGAGGAAACTTATATTTTTTCGGTTGAAATTGTAACTAGTATGTTGAAAGTTCATGTATTTCATTGTAAATTCATCTTTTTGATAGAATTTTTTTTTGATGATTCATTTTTCATCTGAAAAATTAAGTATTTTATTTTTGTTTGCAAATTTATCCTTTTTTTGTTGTACTTTTAGCTAATAATTTGAAGGTTCATGTATTTGGTTGAAAATTCGTGTTTTTTAGTAGAAAATTAATCTTTTTGGTTGGAAATTCATCTTTTTGGTAGAATTTTTTCTTTTTTGATGATTTGTTTTTCATCTGAAAAATTAAGTATTTCATTTTTGTTTGAAAAATCACCTTTTTCTGGTTTAAATTATAACTAGTAGGTTGAAAATTCATGTATTTGGTTGAAAATTCGTATTTTTTAGTGTAAAATTAACCTTCTTGGTAAAAAATTCATCTTTTTGGGAAAGTTTTTTTTTGTTTGTTTCATGATTGAGTTTTCAACTGAAAAATTATATATTTAATGTTTGTTTGTAAACTTATATTTTTTCGGTTGAAATTGTAACTAGTATGTTGAAAGTTCATGTATTTCATTGTAAATTCATCTTTTTGACAGAATTTTTTTTTGATGATTCATTTTTCATCTGAAAAATTAAGTATTTTATTTTTGTTTGCAAATTTATCTTTTCTTTGTTGTACTTTTAACTAATAATTTGAAGCTTCATGTATTTGGTTGAAAATCCGTATTTTTTAGTAGAAAATTAATCCTCTTGATTCGAAAATTCATATAATTAATCAGTTTGGTAGAAAATGTACACTCTTGGCTGAAAATTAATTTTTGTTTTGGTTTAAAAAGTCCCATGACGACAGCAGGCAGATATGGAGGCAGACTCATCCTATTTGTTACAGAAACAAATGAGACTTGCCAAGCAAGTGGATATTTCCTAAGGTTTGTGTTAATAAGTCTTGGGTTGAATGTATGCGTAAATATACTGAAAATATGTATCTAGGTAGATTCATTCGACTGTCATGTTTGCCTGAATGAAATGAAATGAAATGAAGTGAAACAACGGCCTTGTGGAAGGAAAGTAGCACTTCATTCGAGAAATAATACAATTTTGAAATTGAGCCAGGAGCAGTCTTACATAATTATTAGTTTCTCAGAAAAACAAACAAATACGTCATTTCTTCAATTGTCTTCTGTGCGCGATAATTGAAAACAGTATAAGAGAATCCCAGAGCTAAATACTCATTTTTTCACAACTTGAGAATTATAGTTTTATTTATATAACAGTATTTATTATAATATAAGATGTAATAATGAAAAAAATATATATGTATATATAATATAATAAATAATTATTATATAATAAGAACAATGTTGAAAAAAATATTGATATTAGACTAGTAGACAAAAAAAGAATAAACACCAAATTATGAACGGAAAGGTAAAGTAAATGGCAGAATGCCCAGAGGTAGACCGCCGAAAGAATGGTTAGAATCTGTGAATGAGACATTAATTGCAAATGTGAAGCATTTAAATTGTACAAAGCGGAAAATTTGTACTTGAATTTAGCATACCGATTTCATGTATTCTTGACAATTATAATTATTATATTATATATTATTATTATATTATATTATTATTATAATAATTATAATCTCTGAACCTGAACTGTAAACAGGAGAGAAGGTGATGAATTCATCAAAAGCAATACCTTCATTGCGATCTTGCAAAAAATAAGATACAATCACAATATACAAATACGTAATAATGAAAATTTTAAAACACATTAGTTTTACATACTACAGTACCGGAGAGAATCATGAGACCACATCCTTTTTGTTTGTTGCATTAAAATACTTTCTGAGAAGTATGAAAGATATTAAAATTCTGCGTTCAATGACCCCGCGTTAAAGCAAGCGTTTTTGCCTATTTTTCAGATGATATTGAAAAAAAAAATCAAAAGTAAAATTTGGAAAGAAAACTTGTAATTAAAAATTTACCAGAGCAAGTACTTTGATATTGACAAAAGCATGAAAACAATTTGTTGTAAAAATTTATTCTTTCGACTTTTTTTAATTTTTTACCCTAAAGCTAATAATTTTCCAGCATGGTAGCCGCTGGACCGGAAGATGACCAAGAATTTTTGAGACCGGGGAAAACCGGGTAATGACAGTGAATTTACTTTTTGACCGGGTACTTTACAATTTTTAGAGAAAAGTAATTAAATAATTAATCAATTTGAAAAACTCAAATTATAACTTGTTTTAAATGTTAAGTTACATTGTTAATTTTTTGAATCATGAAATTTTGAGCTTAAAATGCGTAATTCTAAAATCTTTCATTAAACAAAATTTCTATTGTAGGTCTTTTGAATCTATTCAAAATTAAACAATTTGCAATTTTAACGTTGAAAATTGAACTGTCTAAATTCGAAAGCCTTAGTAAGTTAAAATGAAGTAACCATATCCGATTGAAACTTTATAACCTATATTAGATTTCGAAATAATTTTATATTAATAGATTCATAATTAAAAGCTTTTATACAATAAATGCTTTTATTCAATTTCGAATGCAATGTTCAAATATTGTCACAGTAAAGTAAGGCCTTTTTTAAATTTTTAGCAATAACTGACTGGTTATTTGAATAAGCAATTATAAGTCAAGTATCCAAAACCACACTATTTAAAACTAAGTTTATTAATAGAAAGCCTTGAATCGATAAAATTTCAGAGTGCTAAATTTAAATTTTGAAGGTTAGAAATTTAATTGTTCCATTTTGTTGAATTTTCAATTTACAATTAAAATTTGTTGGCTATGACGCACACATAAGAATTGGACAAATTACTGATTTCAAACGATTTGAAATGAAATGAATTTAACATCTAATTTATAACGGGCCTACTTTTAAAGAATTAATTTTAAAATGTTGAATTTTCAATGTTTCTAACCTGAAATTGCTTCAAAATTATATAATTTTCAACACTTCTGAATTTATTGATTCATTCTTTAATTTAATAAATTTAAAGTTTAGTAGTAATAATAAATAAAAAATAGGATCCATAAATAAAGAATAGTTAAAAATGAAAGTACAATACGGAATTGAAAAGTTCGACTTTAATCCATGTTTTGTCAATACTGGCACAATTATTACGGATTTTAAAGGAACTTATAAATTCCTTTTAAAAATTTAGGGATAGGTGCTTATTATGTAATAAAAATTAAATGTAAACACCAAATGAAACAATTATGAATTTGAGTGTTCTGAAGTCATCTCAGTTGATTTCGAGGTAATTGATTAAAGCAATACCTTATGACAGTCGTCTTTTTTTGTGCAAATAATGAGAATTATAGTCCTAATGTTATCCTCCTTGAAAAAGTATTATAGAAAAATCATTATAGGCCAAGCTCTGATTTTCCTATAATTTTTTCGCGATTATAGGAAAAATTATTGGAAAATAATGATGGAAATTATTAATATTAAAAAATTGAAATAGTGCAAAAAGCAGAAGAAAGTATCAATTATTAATTTATTTTGAACTATACTCACACAAAAGTGCATAAAAATTTACATATTTGAAACAAGCTTCGTTTAGATTGTGGGTATAATGAAACCTAAAAGATATAAGTATCTTATACTTTTCGGAATATTTATTTCAATATTATTGATTTCTATAACAATTTTTCCATAATTATGTTCCGGTAATCTTTCCTATAATCGTGAAAAAATGGTACGATATTTATTATAGAAAAATTATTATAAGCCTATAGTGATTTTCCTATAATATTTTTTAGTAAGGGATACAAAAAAAGTTCTAAAAAAGTCCATAACTAACATTCTTTTCATTAAAATTTGTTTATCGCTCAAGCCGTCATCACATTTACCCGTATGGTCACAAATAAAAAAGGAATAAAAAATATATATCTTTCCAAATTAGAAATATGTACTTTACTGAAATAATTTTAGAAAAAAGACATTATTCGAAGAAAAAGTGGAAAACGAGTGGGATTTAAAGTGGTCAAATTTTTGGCAATCACCCTCAGGGACTTCGAATTCACAACTATTTTTTTTACTTTTATCATTCATTAATTTTCTTACATGCGCAGTTGATAAATATTGTACAATATTCTGCCTTTTTATAGCTTTATATTATTTTAATTTATTATAAAAGTCATAATAAAATATAACTAATTTAAAGAATTAAAAACATTTTTTAGAGCACGTTATATATACTTTTACCATTTATACCATAAATTCTTAGTTAATTAATATTGATGTGATAATAATAATGATATTAATGAACTTGAGCTCTCAATTTTATATTTTCATACTCTTTTGGATTAGCGTTAATCAATTAATATATATATATATGCGGTTTCGGTTCTATTCCTTTGGAAAAGAACTGAAGGGCCTATGAAAAAGCCACCGAACGCCTCTTCGGGTTGCGGATAGAGGGTCCCTGTACCAAGGATTTCTGCTGAATATGGTTACAATAATTAATAAGCAGTCGCGGAAGGTTACACCGTTACAAAAAATCAAACTTTAGTATTTTAAATTTTGTTTGTTTCCCAAATTCTGGGAGAAACGACTTAATTGATTCCTAAATTATCTCATAACACGTGCATACTCTCAGGTTGTCCAAAAACGGATAACTATATTCTCCTACAATAGACAAATTCTCACTTTCAAATAAAGATAATTTGCGGCATACAAAATTGATTTCGGGAAATTCGTTTACATATATCTTAATCATTTGAAATGATACGGCTCAAGTGTAAAACATAATTACTATCAATTTGGGTTAATTTTACATTAGCAGATCAGCGATTATTTCCCAATTTTCTTTTTTTTTCCGTAGAATATTAAAAGAGGAATAATTAAAAACCTGCTTCTTAAAAAATTTATTTAAATTCGAGAAGGGAAAATAAATTATTTGATGATAGAATTAATGATCCAAGTTTTTTATTAATGATAAATTAATCTTGACTCGCATCTACATTTTCCGTTTGAAGGCCTTTGAAGGTACCGACGGGAATGTATGTAACAAGTGTGTATAATTTGTTTACTGAATCTTCGTCGTCATTTCTTCTTCTGCTCAGCCTCACACGGACACGGAAAGGTACGTTTCTGCAACGAAAAAAAAATATATATATTACCAAAAATCCGATCAAGCATTTAAAAACAATCGAATCTCCCAATATAGATAATTCAATAAAATATTACAAAAACATCTATTTAAAAAAAAAATATTTCGTAACATCGGGCAGGTTTGAAATTTGGTATCAAATAGAAAACGTGGGTGGAATTTTTTCACTGGAAAAAAACGCAGGTATCTTTTCGCTAATAAAAAAGTCCAGAAACCATATTCGTCATATGTGACCGTCCGGGAAGAAAGGGGCCTAACGCGCGGCAGCTTCATTTTACAGAAGATGTGATTGAAGAGGCGGTTCAACACAGGAACCCCATAATTTCTAAGATATTGGAATAATATTTTTTATTATTGAGGAGCAAATAAGAAACTATAGATAGGTGTGAAAAAACTAAAAATATATTTTTTCCGCATTAGGCCCCTTTCTTCGCGGACGGTCACATATACTCTTAATATGATGTATTTTTGCAAGAGATGCTTGATTCTAATTGACTTTTTTGTGAAGCAAGTACTGAGACTTATAATTTATAATTTACTTTATAATTTACTTATAATTTATATTAAGCTTCTATTAATACCACGATATTTTGCAAAACGAAGGAAGTTTTGAACAAACCGTTTGCAAAATACAAGCTTAGTAACATGGAAATTTACAAGAAATGTTTTCAATGTTTTTGTATTTATAATTTTTACTATTATTATTAATATAAATTTTACAGAATTTGAAAATATCCTGTCAAACATATAACACAATCCAAGTCAGTAAAATGCTCCAAAATTGATGTGTAATACAGTCAACTTTCTTTTATTCTACAGTTCCCTTATTCTACACCCCCTATACACGCTTATTCTAATTTGCGCAGTACTTATTGTATTTATGATTTATTTATAGCTAGAAAGGCAAGGCAAAGTTAAGCATTTTCGAAGAAACCGCATTCTTCCAGCACTTATCTAAGAGAAAATAGTTATTAACGATAATGAATTGTTTGAACATTTATTATTGTTAATTTGTTTTTATTATTACCTCACTAAGTGAAAAGTGGGCGAAAAGTTGAACACTTAAGTAAAAGGAAGTGTCTACGCGTACTGCAAAAAACCAACTATACGTACCGAAATTTCAGTACAAATAGCTCCTTTTCCTGCTCCCTTATTTGTACCACAAAATTCCAGCTATTTGAACCTTAAATTTCGGTACACTGTCTATTATTACAATAGATGCAGATTGTTATTAACGATAATAATGATTTTTGAAAACAATTATTGTTGCTCAATCTCATTAATTATTACTTCATTCCAAGTGAAAAATAGACAAATAGTTGAAAATATCACTAAAAACCGCAACTTTGTAACGTTGAGCAAAGACAGTATTCTTTACAATGATAAAAAATTGTTTAATAAATTATTACTGTTCACTTGAATTAATTGTTACTTCGCTTCGATTGAAAAGTGAACAATGAGTTAAAACTTTCGGGAGAAACCGCAACTATCCACTATTACTACAGAACAAGATAGCTATAAACAATGATGATTTGTTCAAACAATTATTATTCTTGCCAAAATAAATTGCATATAAACTTACTCCAAGTGAAAAGTGCACAAAAGGTTAAAAATTTGAGAAAAAAATCGTGATTTCTATCGTTCTTTAAACACAATACGATTAATAATGGGAATAAATGGTTTAAAGAATTATTTTTGTTTAAACTGATGAGCTATTACTTCACTCTACTTGGAAATTGGACGAAAACAGGGAACTTGTAGAAAAAACCGCGATTTTCTGTCTCTATTTGAAGAGGAAATAGCTAAAATCAATAATAAATTGTTTAACAATCCATCATACATCTAATTATCAGTTTCGCATTGCAAGAAAACGCAAAAAAGTCCTAAAACTGTTAAACATGTTTTCAATTTTAATATACATTTACTATACATTTGTATATAAAATCTAAAAGCTTGGTCTATGAAATACTAATTAAGAGGCTGCATATTAAATTTCATATACATGTATATTGTTCAACTTTTAGAAAAGTCAGGTAATTCCACTTTCAACAAATTAAATATAATTATGGCAGTAATTTTCATTTCTAAATGATGAAGCATAATATTTTTTTCTGGTTAAACATAAATTTTACTTGGTTTTAAGTTGAAAAGTTCAATTAAGCGAATTATTACGACACCTAACCTAAAAGCAGCAGTACTCACGTTAAAATGTTGACATTTACAGTGAATTTTGATGAAAATTCAACCTGTACGTTGCACTTTGAATATAAATAATAATTAAATCGATGGATTTGAGGTTATTACTTTAGTTTGGAATATTTGACCAGATTTGGGTGCATCAAAGAACTTTCAACTTTCACGCACTGTGCTGTGGGGGCGGGAAGGTATCCCTGTGACAGGCAACAGAAAGAACTTAGGTCACACACAACCCTTTCCCAGGTGCTGTTGTGGCGGGAAGGTATCCCTGTGACTGGTAACATAAGTAACTTAGGGCAACCACGACCCACTTTCCAAGGTGATATGGGGCGGGAAGACATCCCTGTAACAGGTCACAGAAATAACTTGGGTCACACAGGACCTCCCTTCCAGCTTATCGTGGAGGCGGGAATGCACCCTTGTGATAGGGCACAAAAAATAACTAAGGTAACACACATCCCTTTCCCAGTTGTTGTGGGGGCGGGAAGGCACAATTGTGACAGGTCACAGAAATAACTTAGGTCACGCACGACCTCCTTTCCCAGGTTTAGTGGGGGCAAGAAGGCACCCCTGAGACAGATCACAGAAATAAGTTAGGTCACACAGGAGCTCGCTTTCAGCCTATCGTGAGGGCGGGAATGCACCCCGTGACAAGTCACGGAAATAACTTAGGTCACACACGACTCCCTTTTCCATGTGTTGTAGGGAAAGGAAGGTACCCCTGTGAAAGGTCATGGAAATATCTTAGGTCACACACGACCGCCTTTCTAGCCTAAAGTGGGGGCGGAATGTCAACGCTGTAATAGGTCACAGAAATAACTTATGTCACACGTAACCTTCTGTTCAGCCTTTGATGTGGGCGGAATGGCACCCCTGTGATAGGTCACAACAAATAACTTAGGTCACACACTACCCCCTTTCCCAGGTGTTCTGGGGGCGGGAGGGCTCCCATCTCACAGGTCACAGAAATAACTTAGGTCACACATGACCCTATCCCAGGTGCTGTGGGGGCGGAAAGGTATCACTGTGACAGGTAACATAAGTAACTTAGGTCAACCACGACCCCCTTTCCAAGGTGTTATGGGGGCGGGAAGGCATCCCTGTTACAGGTCATTTAAATAACTCAGGTCACACAGGACCTCGCTTTCAGCCTATCGTGAGGGCGGGAATGCAACCCGTGAAAGGTAACAAAAAATAACTCAGGTCACACAGAACCTCGCTTTCAGCCTATCGTGGGAGCGGGAAGGCACCCCTGTGACGGGTCACAGAAATAACTTAGGTCACACAGGACCTCCCTTTCAGCCTATTGTAGGGGCTGGAAGGCACCCCTGTGAAAGGTCAGAGAAATCACTTAGGTCACACAGGACCTCCCTTCCAGCCAATCGTGGGGGCGGGAAGGAACCCCTGTGACAGGTCACAGAAATAGCTTAGGTCACACAAGACATTTCTTCAAGCCTATCGTGAAGGCGGGAAGGCACCCCTGTGATAGGGCACAAAAAATAACTTAGGTCACACACGACGTCCTTTCCAGCCTTTCGTGAGGCCGCGCAGGAAACCCTGTGACAGGTCACAGAAATAACTTAGGGCACACACAACATCGTTTCAAGCGTATCGTAGGGGCGGGAAGGCACCCCTGTGACAGTTCATAGAAATAACTTATGTCACACACCCCTGCCGAACGCTCCAAGGGAGATAGAGTCAATTGTCCAAAACGAGAAGTGCCAAATTTTCTGGAAATACGATTTTTGGACAGCAGTCTCCGTTGCATACTTGAGGCCTGACATCGTTCTTCAAGACTTCGAGAAACGAACTATATTCGTGATCGAATTTTCGGCTCCGACCGACTACAACATCACTGTCAAGGAGAAGGAAATTGAGGAAAGGTATCAAGACCTTAAAAGGGAGCTGCAACGACTGTAACCAAAATGTTCGGTTAAATTAATTGTCCTTGTGATGAGTGCTCTCGGAGGTGCGAAACTATCACTGGTTCGTAACCTTAAAGGCATACCCGCGTGCCAAAATTATGCCAAGCCATTTGCGAGATAGATGGAGAATGCGGTCATCCTTCGGTTGCTTCGTGTCTTCAAGATACACGAAGGTTTTGCTAGCCTCTCGTTATGATTTCGTCGTGCCCTGTGGCCACGAATCTCACGGTCGTAAGACGTGGCCATAGGCGTGATTTACCGCGGTTCTACTGAGTGCCGGTGCCTTATTTTTGGACAATCTCAGACCTGCATATAACGTTATCAGTTATGTTTGACTTACGTGCCACGTGTTGAATATGTCCTCTTTCGTAACGCTTTCCGTATCAAATTTCTTAATGTTTTCAGGTGAAAAAGTTATACACAGCTTATATATAGTGGACAAAACACGAATATTTTTCATTTATTTTCTACAGAAAAATTTATGAAACAAATGAAAAATATCATTGTTTTGTCTACTATATATAATCTATATATAACTTTTTCACCTGGGTTGAAAATTTCCTAATTGCTTAAATGTGAAAAACTACCCTTTATAGGGGTTGAAATATCATACAAATGTTGTGAATTTCAGAGTCCTCAACGTTTAGTTTGAAGTTTTCAGTTTCTGGCACTGTTTCAGTCCCCATTCAAAACTAATGAAGAATAAGTGACTTCTAAAAATTTAAGAAACCCGTTATTGTATCCAACTGCTCAAACCCAATTTCATTTCAAATCAGGCAGAGCGGTCTATATTAGGGTGTCAGAGTGATTTGGTATTTGGATATATAATCCTATGATGAAAATAAAGGAGCACCTAATTCACAGTTTAATTAACAAACTTCTTTTAGATTTGTTACAATCATCCGAAGATTAACTGAAAATATAATTTGCACTGAATTTTGAAAATGCAGTATTTTCTGAACAAGCATAGATATTCTGGATTTTCTATTTTTATTCGATTGACATGGCAGAATCAATCGAGGACTTGCAATGAATGTTGACAAATGCATATATCTGGGTAGCCTATTCACTAGCGACGGAAAAATCGATGGGGAGTTAGATAGGCGGTAAGAAGGTTATCGGTAGAGCAGGGTCCATTCTCAGAAATAAAAACAAATCAAAAAAACCTAAAATGACCTTATATAATACTTTATTTGTGCCGGCTGTACTATACGGTAGCGAGACATGGACATGTCAAGAAAAGGTTGATGGGGGAAATTGGGGCAAAAGTGCACGTGGAAGAGGTAAATGGAGTGGGAAGGAAGAATGAAGGTAAATCGCAAATGTATATAGTGAAAGTGAGAAGTGAGGAAGAAAGAGTTGACATCTTGAGAAAAAACTAAGCTCCGAAAGGGAGGGAAGAAAGGATAGAGGAGGATATGACGTGGAATGAAAGAAGAAGAAAGTGGATGATGAAAGAGAGAGCATGGAGTGAAAGAGTGAAAGGGAACATGGTATGCATATGGAAAGACAGGATGTGGATAAATGGGAATGTGTGGATATGGGATGATGAGAAAAAAAATCGAGTGAAGTGTATAAGGAGGGTCCATGGCGACGAGGGAAAGAAGCGGAGACTATGGATAGAAGGGAGGAGGTTACAGAAACAGTAGAGGGTGAAAGGAAAGGAGAAGGCGGAGCGACAGTGTTTCCACAAAATTAGTGAGGGGACGTAAAGACGAAAGAAGCGAGAAAGGAAGGAAGAAAGTAGTGAGAGTAGCGTTTTGGAATATGTCGGGGCTAATTAATAAAGATGAAGGATTCTGGGAAGAGGTGAAGAAATGGGATGTAGTGATGTTGAGTGGAACCTGAGTAGATGAAAAGGATTGAAGGAGGGTGAAGAGGAAGTTACCCAAGGGTTACATGTGGCAGATGCAAGAGGTAAAAAAAGAGAAGATGAAGGAAATAAAAAAAGGGGGTATGGTGTTAGGAGTAACGAATGGATTGGCGGGAGAAAAATGAATAGAAATGGGATTCGAGGAAACAAATAAAGTAATGGCGTGAATGGTAAAGATAGGAAGAAGAAAGGTGAGGATAGTTTGCATTTACAGGAGAGTGTAATGGGAACTCGGCAGGGGATGAGGAAGGCGAGATTACGTTTGCATGCAAAGGAGAAACAGTAATAGATTACATGCTAGCCGAGGAAAGGATAAGGAGGCTGTTGGAAAGAATGGAAGTAGGGAACGAAATAGGGTCAGAACACGTCCCGGTCATTGCAACGTTGAAATGCGGGAATTGGAGAACAGAGGGAAGGTAGAAGGAGGGAGCGACAGGGAAAAAGCAAAGATGAGCAAATGGGGAGTTGATAAGCTAAGAGAATATACGGAAAGAATGGATGAAGAGAATGTTTGGATTGGAGTTGGAGCAGGCGTGTATGAGATGTGTAAGATGAGGTAAAGGGTGGAGAAGATAGTGGAAGAAATTAGGCCAAGTGAGGAAGAAAGAAGGACGAAGAGAGGATAATGGAATGTTGAATGTATAGAGAGTAAAGAGCGTATGAAGTTATCGTTGAAGAGCTGGAAAAGAGGAGAGATAGGCAGAAAGGAGTATAATAAAAGAAAGACGGAACACGAGAAATTACTGGATGTTAAACGACATAAGGAGAAGAAAGCAATAAAGGAAGGAAAATAATGGGAGGTGATCAATAGAGAAAGGAGTGAATGGAAAGGAATCAATGAAGAGATAAGTATGGATGAATGGACGGTACTACTATATTTCGTGAAAAGTATTTTTTCACTGTAAAAAAAGGTACCTGGAAAAATTAACTTTTTTGTCCTGGAAAACCTGGAAAAGTGCTTGAATTTTTTTTAAGAAGCACTAGGCACCCTGCTATAACATAAAAATAGTATATTTCAATACGAGAAGCCAAGTAGGCGGTTTTTTCACACGAGCGGGGTCTCAGGGAACACCCGCCCGTGAGGCCTCGTGTATCGAATTATATGTTTATCTGAACACTACATGCCAAGAGCTTCAATTTGAGCCATTCGCGAAGAAAATCGGACAAAAATAAAAGTTTTCGTTATCTGTTCGTTTATCCACGCTGGTAATGCGAGTAATCCAGAGTCATCCACTTGTTATCCATTTCTAATGCAAGGGTAATCCTGATAATCCACTTTTAATCTTAGTAATTCAGTGGAATACTAGAAAAACAATTTGCAATCCTAGATAAGCCACTTGCAAGATGGATTAGTCCACCTGTAATTCTAGGTGATCCACCTGCAATTCTAGATAATCCACTCGTAATTCTAGGTAATCCACTTGTAATCTTAAGCAATCCACTTGTAATCTGGAGTAATCCAATCATTAAAGTTCATGTCTAGGTAATACACTTGACGTCCTAGGTAATCCACTTTTAATCCTAGGTAGTCCACTTGTTATTCGAAGTATTCCAGAGGAATGACCATACCCGTGAGTCTAGTTTGGGCTGGGTAATCCACCATAATTTTATTTAATCTAGAGTAATCCGCCGTAATCTTAGGTAATCCATGGTAATTCTGTACTAGAGATAATCCAGGATAATCTGATATAATGCGAGGTAATCAACCTCCCCTGGATCGCATTTTTAGGAGTTATTTCCCGCTCGTCTATAACTGGATCATCTAGTAGCAAGGAGTCAACGTGGAGGAGAGAAAAATAATATTTAAATAACTTTTTCTTTCTATTTTGAATATATTTGTATGCCATGTACTTTTAAATACGTGGTAATTCTAATAAGGATCGTTTAAATGTTTTCAATGATTGTTAAATAAATTAAAAAATATTATAAACTATATACTATACATCCTCTAGTAGCAAGAAATAAGCACGAAGAGAATAGAACCAATATCTAAATTATCTTTTAATAGATGTATAGGCTGCGTTTTAACTCAAGATTCCTACCTTACTGACATCGAGAAAATTCTAGCTGTAGTGGTTCGTGTCCATGCTAATTTTTTCTAGAAAAGTGGTTCATGTCCGTGCTAAGCTTCTTGAACATTCTCGATGGGTCCTAATGACGTCATCATGCATTCCTACCTTACCGGCATTCTTGATGACGTCATCACGGATTCTTACCTTACAGACATTGATGCAAGAGGGGTACTGGACCTACTTTAGCGGCATCGAGATCATTCTACAGCTGACGTCACAGAGTAATATTGCGCAATTCTGCCAGCCAAATGCATGTAACAACAGGTTCAAGGTTATTTCTTATCTCAAGAATTTTTGTTCTATCACTCTGTTCTATATTAGTTACATTACAGAATTCTAGAACTGTTACATATCCTTACAGTAACAGCGTTACCGAACAATGTGACCTTCATGTTCCGTTCTTGGAACACCTGCGACATTCTAGTGACAGAACAGTTCTATCACTCTGTTCTATATTAGCTACATAACTGAATACCAGAACTGTTACGTATCCTTACAGTAACAGCGTTACAGAACAGTGCGACCTTTATGTTCTGCAATTGTTATGACACACGATTGTAACAATGTTATGTACAAATGTTCCCTTTTTGTTATGTAACATTTACAGAACGTGTTCGCTGGGTTACATTTAGTATATAAGCGATTTCCAGATATACTCAGATATGTATTTCTGCATTGCGTGCGAGCGTTTATATGAATACGTTAAAATATGCGTCAGGTTTAAGCTAAGAATGCATTGCGTAGTATGACTGTGTTGTGTATATATGCGTATCAGGATTGGTCCTGATGTCCGCACTTGAGTGTTTTAGTAGAGTTTACCTCTCTCACTGCAGGTATACTTTTTTCCTCCATACGATTCTTTCTAACGATGAGTCATAAGTTTTCGTATAGTGGATTTCAGAATCTCATATTGCTCCTACGAAAGTAAAGATTATTTTATTCTTTCGAATTCATTACGTTCATGTCGTCTTGAAATTGCTCGTTTACTTTGATATACTGAATGTTAAATATTCACACTTTTTATGCTAAATATTGCGACACTTCTTTCACGTAACAAAAATATGAAATTCGCTAGTTGAAAACCACCATATCAATTTTTGAAACGCATCACTTTTTTCCATGTTTTGATATTGTAGAATACTAAAGTTTCAAACGTTTTTATTATTTATTCAAATGGAAAGTCTCTCCGTGTAAAAAAGCATTTTATTCGAATCAAGCAAAAGATTTGGTTGAAAGCATCTTCAGAGTGACGAACGCTTGTGAACTTGGTGCGATCGCGTACTCCAGCATGACAGATTGACAGTCCACGTTCGAGGGTTCGTAGCATCACGGAAAAAATATAAAAATGTTCGAATTTCGGTGAACCTCATCAAAATATGTATGTGTTCCGGAGACAGAATCGGTTGGGAATAAGTGATTATGTGAAAAATACGCAAGAATACTAGAATCTTTGTGTGTGCCTACGGTTCCGTGATTATGGAGTTTTGATAACAAAAAAAAGCAAAAAAACGGAACGATTTTTTGAATCAAATAAACAAAGGATCCAAAAAAATTTACATTGCAAATGACTTGCCGTGGAATTTTCAAGTCTTGTGATATTTAGAACTTTATAATAAACTACTAAATAATTCACACAAGATGACACAATTCTATGGTAAGCCATTTACAATGTGCATTGTTAAAGTGTAGGGTTACCAGATCACCTCGCCCTAAAATACGACAAAGCCACCGAACGCGTCCTTGGGTTGCGGATAGAGGGTCCCTGTACCAAGGGTTTCTGCTGAATATGGTTACACTCCGAGATCAGCTGCAGTGCGATGTTCTCATTAAAAGATCCGGAAAATGTCTGCTAGACAGTTACTTTAACAAGTAACCTTTTTTGAGGCAACCTGGTGGATACGCTTTGGTATGTATTTTTCTAGGCAATATTCTCCTAAAATATGTCTTGAGTATTTACTTATCATTGTTATTATTATTTTGTTTACAGCTGGAGCAGGACTTCTTGAATAGGTTCTTTATTTCTCTTCAGTTTCTGGTGATGCTAATATTCTTGTTGAATTCTGCAAGCTGGTAACGAGTGTGCAGAAGTCTAGGCGAGTCTAAAAAAAATGGGTGGCCAATGCAGAAGAAATCACAGAAGGTTTTCTTCTACATGTAAAGGTAAATATAGTTAAGTTCAAATATTTATTTTTGAAATAATGTAATATACTATTATATTGTACTTATCATTTAATGTTTTTATGTATTATAGGTTATAGATTACTGTGATGCGGAAATCAATAGGATAATCAAACGAGCTCAGACCTACAACCTGTATGTCTCGCCTTTTGCAATTGTTGTGGGATCCGACATCGAAAATATCACGGACTCTTATATTTGTCTTGATGGCGTGCAGTTCCGAGTAGCTTCTCCTCTACACGCAATTGACCAAACATTTAAGGCTATCCATGCGTTACATGCAGTCTATCAGCAGCAGAGTATTTCTACGTGGATGCTATTACAACGGGTAATATACGATTTGTCTACAGAATGGGACTCAGCGTGCAGCGTGGTAGAAGGTCTATTGAGCAAATTTATATAGACTAGATTTTTTTGACGATCTATTTGGTTATAATTATTTTGTTTTTTATTTAAATACTCACACAGATATTATTATTATATATATATACATTTTACTAAACGAGAATGGTCAGCGTGACTGCATGAGCAGTAGACACTACGTTTCCCCTTCGTCCATTCTACTAAACGACAATGGTCAGTGCCACCGCATGCGCAGTAGGCACTACGTTACTGTGTGTAGTAATAGGGACTAAACAAGCGTTTAGTAAATCCAACCGCTAGCTTAGTCTATCCATAATATACTACTCCGTTTAGTAGATCTCACCCTTGCTACGGTGAGAGCTACCAAACATTTTTCTCCGTGTGGTGATATAAAATTCATCGTATCATTTACAATACCCTTTTTAATAATTGCAGTCCAAAATATTTTTTTATATTGATTGAAGAAAAATCCCTAGGGCTAACTAGCCCTCTAAGGAACAGGATAATACATGGTAATTACAAATTTGTGCAAGCATTGATCGTTTGAATACATTAATAATATTATAACTAGATCTATAACACAGGCCGACAAAATTTGACAAAAGCCAGAAAGCAGACCAAACATTTCCGAAGGATTTTGGTGCGCTGAATCCGAATCCGAACTCAAAATTGCTATTGTACGTCAGGTTTTCAAGATATCCTAACCTAAAAGTGCAAAAAACGCGTTTTTTAGCTGTTTTTGAGGTTATGTAAATATATATATATATATATACATATATATATATATAGCTTCATGTTTATTATTATAATGAAATAGGTTAAAGAAATAGATATAATTTGAAATTTATGTGTTTTTCTTTATTCCCCCACCTGAATTCATTGCAGTTTTTAGGATACCAGCTTATAAAAACATCTAGCAGAAGATTGGTGTATACATCAGCATTGAATCTAATATTTTCAGTCTCTGCGTGTCTTAACTACATCATTATCATACCCACCCCCTCTTCTGCCCTCCTTCTCCTCCACCTCCATTACGCCTCCTTCTTCCACGCTTTAATAATTTATTTAATTGTGAATAATTTAAAATTCAAGGGTAGAAACTTGGTTACAACTATAAGAAAAACAGCGTACTCGATAGCAGTGCACTCTATCATAATCTTTATTAATTCAAGACCCCTTGTTAATGAAACTAAGTTTTCGTTTACTAAGTTGACATACATGAATCCACAGTATGTTCATGATTCTGTTAACCTGAAATCCTTATCTGTTCAACTGAATTTATTTAAACACAATTAAATGCTGGTTCTAAAAAAATATAATTTTACAGCTGTTATATAAAAGAAGATTTTAATTTGATTGATACTTCGCTAAGCATTATTATTATCAAATTAGATTTCTTAATCACTAGATGTTGGTTTAAGACTTACATAAAGTCGATATTATATCAGGAAGGCGATTTATCAAGCTCAGCGCAGAGGGCAGCACCGAGAGTGCCGATACATCTCGTATGTAGGAACAAGGCATTATACCTACAGTTTCCTTAGTTTTTTTTGTTATTTGGAAGGTGATGTGCTCCTTTATTTTTACATTCAAATGCCACACATACACACAAATAATTTTCAAGGAGAAAATGTAGGAATCATAACACAGCTTTTAAAACCTCTAACATACATTTTAATAGATTATTTCCTGGAATCAGAATAATTCAAGATTCAACTGGGAAAAAATTATTACAACGACAAGGAAAAGCAGCGTATCCGATGGTGGCGCACTCTATGATAATCTTTGGTGAACCAGCTTCCCGTTTTAGTGAAACAAAGTTTCGTCTACTAAGTTGGAACAGTTGAGTCAACGGTATATCCCTTATTGTGTTGACCAGAAATCCTGGTTCATTTATATGAATTTATTCAACTACAATTTAAACAAACAAATGTTGGTTCTACGAAACAAACTAAATTCGAAGCAGTTATACATAATAGCAGATTTTAATATACGTAATCAATACTTCATTCAGCATTTTTAGTATTATTTAATCAAATTTCTATATCACTAAATGTTGATTTAAGAATTCCAGAAAGTAGATGTTCATATTATCACTAGGTCATTGTATCATTTTTCGAAGTTTGATTTACAGTATTCTTGCATGAGATTTTAATATTGCTGAATTTATTTTAACATTCATGATACTTTATTTCAATGTTCCAAGTAAGTAAATTGGATCTTTTCAGCAGATTACTCTATTATGCGAAAGAATGGAGCATCTGACGTCATCCAACGATGGATAAATAAGTGTGATAATATTTTAAGGAGTGTGAATAATTTACATCGAAATATATGTATATCGTCAGCTGAGCTGTAGGGCTCATTTAATGCTAATTTGGGACCGTTTTCCCAAATTTAGGGCTCTATTATTTTTGGTAAAAGTAGTGTTTACGCTAGCTTAACGCTAAGCTAGCCGAACATTACTGCAAAACGTACTAAAAATCATTTTACAGAAAATTCCCCTCATACAATAATTTAGGGCTCATTTAGGGCTCTGGGAATATGATGATCAAATTTAAAAAAAAATGTTTGAACAATATTTGTTTCATTGTTAATTGTTTGAACAATTTTTGTTTGTCTAAATATCATATTTGGAGAGCCCTAAATGAGCCTTAACGTTGGATACGAAAAGAAATTTGTTTAACTCATTTTTAATAGGATTGTTTGAAAAAATATTGTTTAAACATTTTTTTAAATTTGATTATCATATTCCCATAGCCCTAAATTATTGTACAAGGTGAATTGTCTGTAAAGTCATTTTTAGTACGTTTTACAGCAATGTCCGGCTAGCTTAACGTTAAACTAGCGCAAAGACTATTTTTTACAAAAAAATAATAGAGCCCTAAGTTTGGGAATAGGGGCCCAAATTAGCCCTGAATGAGACCTGAATTATGGAATAGGTTACATCTCTATACCTCAATCGTTTTGGGCCAGCTTAACATACCTATTAAAACTGAATCATTTAATATGAAATAATATTTTTTACCTTTTAGATATTAAAATTTCCTTAGCTTTAGTGCGCTTTTTCTCATCTCGATTCAATGTAATAATTTTATTTGTTTCCGACGTCCTTGTATTAGCGCCCTTTTATATTTATTTTGTATCGTATCGTCCGTTCGTCTAATTGTACTCAACTGCTTACCACTATAACCATTTTTAATTTAAAATGTAATTTTTTAAACAATATGTGCAGCAAGTACGTAAAATTATTGTAATTTTATTAGTTAGTATTGTAAAATAATCATGGCATGAGACAGTCTTTCAATAAATGTAAATAACCATTTTCAAGTAACAGGGAATCTTCTTTATTTTTTTTTCTTCTAACTTCAGAATTTTTATTCAAAATAATAATTATTTATTTATATTCATTTATAAATATTTAATATTGTTAATATGATCGATTTGCAACTTGAAGATAATAGAAACATCAATGTTTCGAACAGGATTTGAAACGATATTATTTTATCTGCTTTATTTACATTATACAAACGATCACAATTTTGGGTTTAATTCTTAGTGGAGGGGCAGCTGACGAGCTCTTGAGCGGAAGTCGGATGCACCGTAAAATACCTGCTTTTGCCCCGAGCGGAACTCGGGATTTTGAAACCGAGGGTGGTTGACCGTGAGCGGAAGGTCATCGCCCGACTCGCACCCGCTGACCAGCTAAGTATACCCCCACCATTGCGCTAAGCGAGTTACCCCTCACTTGTCTAAAATATCTATACCTTAAACCTATATACCTATCTACCCTTCACCTATATACCCATTCACACATCACTACTTTCCCACCGAGCAATTCACGCCTACCCCGAAAGGGAAGCGGCTTAATGATATAATAATAATAATGAAATAATCATAGTAAAAACTTAAAATCCATAAATGTGATCAAATACTAAAAAATTTGAAAAGATTTGATGCTTCTAAATGACAAAAAACCTCACATATTTCTTTACTTTCAAGATTCGACTATCATGTACACACCCGTCAAGTAAACACTTTTTATACGGGTTAGAGTATATTTTGTCCGCAATAAATTCAGCACACTTATAGTCCGAAAATTTACAAATTTGTTTTTGAAAAAATTATTTTTGCTACTTAAGGAAAAGAATAAGAACATTGCTTTACTTTAAAGCTTAGAGGTTATGTCTCGCATGATTTACTCTGGTATTACTGAATTGATTAGTGAAAAGTTCTGAATCACTGATTAATCAGGGAAATGTCCAACTACTATTGTAATCAGTGAATTTTTTACTGATTCATATTTAAAGAGTAGGTATTGAAAATTTGTTTTCTGTTTATACGGTATTCACGATACTTCTTGTTTTTTGGGTTAATAATGGAAAATATTCCTAATTTCATTTTGAATAAAAATATAATTAAATAATATAGTTCAATACAATTATATAGATTAACAGATTATACTAATAATTTTCTTAGGAAATGTGTATGGACTACGACTAATATTTAAGATAAAAACAGGACAAACTTGCAATACAGAATTGACAGTTTGTTATATACGAAAATTTGCGTAAAATAAATTAGCGCAAATTTATTTAGGTATTATATTACGAATTGAAATACAATTTTATAAGATTTGTGAACACATTGTTGCTCACACTAGTCTGTTTAAGATTTAATTTCATAAGATTTATAAATACCAGGGATTGGGAGCGAAATGGCGCTCGCTACTTTTTTCTCTTCTCTAGACAAAGGGGAGAATATAGCAGGTGCGCGTGTTCTCTCCGCTGCCTAAGAGTTGAATGAGAGTAAGTGATGCCACCAATTTCGTTCAGGGGACTGTAGACCCATTATTCGGGGGTCCCAGTTCGGAATGAGAACATCGTCTGTGGCCTGCAGTGGTGTACGTTCCTTCTTCTGTTGAACGTTCACGAATGCCTTGAACGTTCACGCTGTGCAGTGAATTACGCCCAACGCTCTCAAGTTTAAAATCCGCAATGAACGATCTCTGATATTGAAGGAAAGGCGTTCTCACTGGATGCCGAGAAAACTACAGCAAAACTGGACGCTATTCGGATCTCTGCCGTGAATGAACAGCGTTTTCCGCTCCTCGCCAGCTCCTCACCGAAAAATGGGCATAGATTTTGGGAATATAAAATTCATGTATATTGTAGAAAATTTTTCTTTTTTGGTTTAATTGAAGTGGGTTTGATGTCATATTAAATTTTATCTGTTTGAATATCATATATAGTATCGGATAGGAATTCATTCTGAACCAATCCGAAGTCATCCGAATCATTCCGGAATCTGTATCCGAATCAATCCGAAATAATTCGAACCAATCCGAAATTTTTTATACATTTCGTTTGATCCAAATCGGTCAAAAATTATTCAGACTCAATCTGGTTCAATCCTATACATTTCTGAGCAGAGCAAGGTCAACCTCGTATCCTGGTCTGCGAAATAACCCAGTAAAAAATAACTAAGTCGGGCGAATTGCGGCGAATCAACATGTTTGAATTCGCCAGAATTTCCTTTCCGATTCGTTTAAACGAATAGAGCTCACGCAAATTGAATGCGTTTCAATTCGTTTTGATTCGTGGTCAAGGTCATTTTGAAAAAAATGTATAAAAATTGCGGGCCTCGAGGCTCGAAACAGCGATCTCAAGTGTATACGTCCAGAGGGCGACCACTGAGCTACGAGACTCACCGACATTTATTTACAATGGCTCCTTTATGCCTAGCGTGTTGGTTATACCTTACGAATTCGTTTGAATAGGCCAGCCTCTGACTATATTCACGCTGACGAATTCAGGTGAATTGGAGCTGACTTTAAATCTCGCGAATTTAAATGAATTGGCTGACACTGAAATTAATTCGTGCTGACACATTCAAATGTATTAGGTCCCCTAAAAATTGTTAGCCGAATTCGGGCGAACAGAAGATTTGAAGAATAAATTACTTATTTCCGAATTTACAAGAATTCACGACCTGCTCCAATTCGAGATTGTCGCAAAGCGAGATTTATGGAGGCTCTAGTTAATTCATCTCAATTCGCCTCAATTAGTTTCTTCTTACTGGGAATCAACCTATTTACAGGCAGACTCAAGTCAACTTGACAATCTGATTGAGAGAATAGGAACGCTATAATCACGTTCTTGATTTGTGAGTAGTTTCACATATTTACTTTGGAAAAGCTTATAAAAGCTTCTATTCGTTGGTAAAAATATTATATTGTGTTTTATCGTGTGAATTGGGAAATTCTAAAAGAGCGATTCATTTCTGAGCAGAGCGAGGTCCACCTCGTGTACTAGTCCGCAAAATAATCTCTGTAGAATACAACGCTGATTAGAAATCCAGTTATTCACATGCAGACCCAAGTCAACTTGACAATCTGCCTGAGAGAATAAGAAATTGATAATCACGTTCTGAATTTACGAATAATTTCACCTTTTTCGTTTGATAAAGCTTCGAATGGCTACCATTGTGTTTAAGCAAAGAGAGATTATCTCTTTTTATAAAAATCATTAGAAGTGTGAACACTTTTATTATGGCAGTACACGTCAGAAATATCAGGATCTGCAGGTGGTGGTTCGATCTTGATAAAACTTTGTGAAATTGTAATGCTATAAAAAAGAAATTTCTGCCCTGAAGGATTTTTAAAAAAATTTTAAATTACGGAAGTTACGCCATGTTGAATTTTGGAGTTACATTTTTTTGAATTATCAATATTGCTGGAAACGCTGATTGCAGCTCAATCATTCCACTGGAATAAGGATCAAGCTACAATATTCTCTGGGTGATTTATTATAAAAAAGATGGAGAGCTCAAGCATGTACGTGTCGCAATCATATCTGATAACTTAGCTCATGACACGGTGGCTGTTCACGAGTATCAGAAGATAATAGGAGATTACTTGAAAACTTATTTTAGGCCACAGAAAATTCACTATTTCACTGATGGTGCAGGGCAGCATTTTAAAAATAAGAGTAGCTTTACTAAAAATCTCCAAAATCTCCAAGCACATGAAGAAGATTTTGGTATCCAAGTTGAATGGCACTTTCATGGCACATCTCATGATAAGGGTGCATGTGATGGTATAGGAGCGAATGTAAAGGGTCAAGCAACACGTTAGAGCCTGCAATGTTCTACGAAACATCACATACTCACTCCCCATGCTTTGTTGCAGTGGACAAAGAGTAACTGTAAGGAAACGGAAGTTTTTTTCAGCAGCAAAGAAAATCATGCCTTAGCCACCGAGTTACTGAAAGCCAGATTTGACGAAGCTGTGACGATACCAGGCACATTACAGTACTATACTTTCATTCCCACTCAAGGTAAAAAACTTCAACTCAAAATGTTTTCGTCCTCTGAGAAACAAGACATCTTCTCGAATGGCAAAAAAAAGAAACCGCTAAAGAGGTCTGTAAAGAAAACAAGTGTGAAACTATAGCAAAAAAATCGAACGTAAAGACACATAATATTACCTTATAATATTACTTAAATTAAAAAACTGGCTCTAAAGCGTTACACAAGGATCCACGGCGTGAGCGCAATAGGGGAGATCGCGCGCAACCCGCCCTATCATGGCATCTTGTTTACGTATCGTTCTATTACTCAAAGACGAATTAATTTTCCACACTGAAAATTTTCAAAAATTGAGGTCAAATTTGGACTTTCTTTGAAAATCGTTAAGACCACCAAAAAGTTTGTGAAAAAATTTATCAAAAACATTCGTCGTGAAATTTTGTTTAAAGCAATAGGAAAAAAGTTGCAAATGTTTGAAAGTGTGGCTTTTCTTGAAAACCCCAAAAACTGTACCCCCTCCACTTTGGCAAATAATTATCAAAATAAATTAATTTTTTTTTTGGTGTGAGGAGTACTATCGAATATGACTACAATTGGCTCGATCGGACAACTTTCATTTTCGAGGTGGGTACGCTTTAGAAATTATGCTCCATATATATCCCTCTATATTATATATACCTATATAATTAAAAACTGAAGCTTAACAACCACCGCAGGGTCCCACTGGGAACAACTGCCATCTAAAAAATGACACCGGCTCCCATTAGGATCGCGGTAAGTTCCACTCATGGCCACGTGTCACAACCGTGAGATAGGTGGTCACAGGACACGCCGAAATCACAACGACAGGCCGGCGAAACCCACGTGTGTTTTGAGGACATGAAGCGACCCAAGGATGACAGCTTTCTGCATCCATCTCGCAAGTGCCGTGGCATATTTTATATAGGCCATATAAACAAGGAGCAGGACTTAAACGCATGTTAAAAAACTCAAAGTGAAGCTACCTCATCGGGTCTTAACTGATGCTGATTTACTTAAATTCGCGAAATCTTTGAAGATTCCGCATTTTCGAGGTGTTTTTATGCGAAATGGATTACCAAAAGGTGGACAACGTCAATATGAATGTGCTATTGTTAATCTTGATGATAAAAAAGGTCCAGGAACACATTGGTGTGCTTATAAAAAGATCGGCAGTAAAATAATGTATTTCAATAGCTTTGGTAATCTTCGGCCACCTTCGGATCTCTTCAAGTATCTCGGTGCTTGTAGCAAAAAGTATAATCATGACAGATATCAAAATTACGATACATTCGTCTGTGGACATTTGTGTTTGCAATTTCTATGCAATCAATTAAAATCTAAAAATACGTCAAATCTATATAAGTGGTGAAATTTGAAATACCAAGTCAGTTGAATACTAGCAGTCATTGTAGATGATTCATTGACACTAACATTATCAGAAACTTCTCCAATTCTGGAAACTCACTATTTTCCTCCGATCGAGTTGTCTCCTTATAAAAAATTACGCACTTGGACTTGTTGAATTTCTAACCTTCAATTCAATACCTAATATAGACATTGGTCAAAATAAAAATTTTATGTGGGTAATGAAATAATTAAAGTACCTGCAGGAAGTTATGAAATAAGTGACATGAAGCGCTATCTACAAAATATATACCACGATATAAATTATATATCGAATTATATCACGATATAAATTTTGAACCGACAGATTCTATCGGTCATTTGCTGGGTTTTTCTCTACGCAGACTAGAAGCTAAACAAATGTATGAATCTGATCAACCGTTATTAAACATAAAAGTGAATTCTTTGAGTACTGAGTGTAGCATAACGACAGTTGCATACATTAATGGCCAGAAAGTATATACTATTCATGAATTTTTTCTTGTGGTACCACCTGGATATAATATAGTGGAAGTACCATCTCATGTCATTTACTTACCAGTCACCGTGCAGACAATAGATCATATACAGCTTCGTATATTTGGTCAAGACGGGCATTTGGTTAATTTTCGTGGGGAAATTATCACAATTAGACTACACATCAATTCTCTCTAATAATATTGATGATAATAATGTGTATAATTTTCAACAAGAAGATTGGACCTCTTCATAAAAATGTCTAGGTATAAAGCTCAAAAGCAGAAAAGAATAAAGGGATTCAAAATTTTTTGCACCTGCATCTGCAAATTTGTTTATCAACGATTGATTATTTGTCATAGAGGGGGTAATTTTTAATATTCAAGCACCAATCGTCTTTGATGAGTCGATTGCACACTGTGAAATTCATGCACATCAGCAGTATGCCTCATCATCCTTAAATAACAGTTATGAAATACAGATTGCTGTTCAAAATCAGGACCATTCTCTCCTACCGAGTAAAAGTTCACTTCATGTACATGAAGTGAACTTTTACTCAAATTCCAGAACTGTTACGTATCCTTCCAGTAACAGCGTTACAGAACAGTGTGACCTTTATGTTCTGTAATTGTTCTTGCACACGATTGTAACAATGTTATGTATAAATGTTCCCTTTTTATTATGTAACATTTATAGAACGTGTCCGCTGGGATAAATGTCTTCAGTCGATTACAGTTTGGATAAAATTACGGAGAGCAGTCTCCCGAAGATTTTGACAAAACATCCCTCGATACCGTATCGGGGAGAATGACGCGCTTTCGCTTGCCTCATGGTCACGTATTCTGAATTTCCGCGCATGGCTCTCATCTGGGTCCTAAGACCCTTTGACTATTGATCGAACTACGAGTAAGTCAGGGACCTGACATACCGTCGACGGATTTGAATGTGGAAATCGACCTTAAAGTCCAGTAGTAGGGCTAGGGGGGGGGCTGGATCAGTCACCGAGAGATGGCGCCACCGTCGCAAGTTGCCGACACCAACAGACGGCCCCACCGACCAATGGAGGGTTCTGTTCCCTGCTAAGTTACCGCTAGTCGGTAAAACAGTGAGGTCGGTTATGCAGATTCCTGCTGCGATATCATTGGATCATCGGTCGGTAAGACAGAGAGGTCGGTCATTTTAAGGTTCTGTTCCATGCTAAGTAGGTAAAACAGTGAGATTGGTAATAGAGATTCCTGCCAAGTTAACATTGTAAGGTTCCATTCCATGCTAATTCGGTAAAAAAGTAAAGTTGTTAATGGAGATCCCCGTTAAGTTAACATTAAAAGGTTCTGTTCCATTCTAAGTGACCATTGATCGGCAAAACAGTTCATTACCATCAGCCGGTAAAACAGGTAAGTCATTTTATCATATTTCGGTAAGTTAGGGAATCATATTACCATCAGTCAGTAAAACAGGGAGGTCGGTAATGTTTTATATAATCATTTTACCACTGGTCTGTAAGGTAGGGAGCAATATCACTATCAGCTGGTAAAACAGGTAGGCCAGTAATTTTTATATTATCATTGTATTATCGGTCGGTAAGGTGGGGAACAATGTTACCATCAGTCTGTGAAACAGGTAAGTCGGGAACTTTTTATATTATCATTTTACCATAGGTCGGTAAAACAGGGGCCATCGATAATACACATCTCCAGCCATAGATGAAACACAGTCGCTATATCAGGAGCCTACCTTACCAATCGCGTGTAAATGACGTATGACCTCACTCAGTACTTTTATCCAACACTGATATCAGCAGGAGGTAATGCATGTATCCGTATATGCTCAGTACGTTACCGAAAAAAGGCTGTGTCACTCCCATGCCCATTGGAATTCCCCCAACGTCCAGAGGTATTCCCTGCAATATTGGCGAGGTAAACGTGAAAGCTTAAGGTATCCCGAATCGAAAGATATGTATATTGTTGTTCTAAAAAAAAATTTACGATAGCGCTGATGTAAAACGTGCCAAAAACAAGGTTTTTGAGGCACTTTTTTTAAGCCTCGACTTTCGAGGCGAATGCTTGTCTAGAACTTTGTCAAAATCTGCTGAATACAAATTCGAGAACTGATGTTCCTAGATTGTATTCCAATAGTTCTATGACTTTTTTCACTTTTTCGATAAAGTCTGCGGTTCTTTAATAAAAATTATATGAAATTCTAAAAAAAAGTGGCCTATCCTAAAATGGGTGAGTAGTCAAGTCAAGTTTCGACAACTTATTTTTTCCGTGCAAAAACAAGATATGGATGAAAGTTTAGACGGAGGTTACAACATAACACCAAACCAAAAATTCAAAAATGGAATGTTTGAAGTAATAGATAAGGCAGAATTTATCAGTGAATTGGAAACGGTAACATTTCAAGCAGATACACTTTTCTCTGCGTCAGAATCGACTGCTTCATTGGACTTAATTCAGGCACTTCATGAATATTCCTTGGCGGAAACTTGTCCGAACATTGATATAGCCCTGAGAGTTTTTCTCACAGAAGGCAAGGAAAGTTAAGATTTCAATATTTTCTGAATTCTCTTTTTTACAATTTAATTCTAATTGTTTTAATTTTGTAAGACATAGTTCCTTTATTTTCTAAAGAATTATTTCAGTTCACATTTATTTAGTGTGTGTAAGTACACTTTGTCAATGAAAACTTCTTCACTTGTATGCCTGACAAGTCAGTTTGGAAAAATACAAAATTTGAAAATACTATGGAATGTACTTTTTGGCGATTGCCGATAAGTCAAAAAATCAGAATTATCCAATAAATTAATCTAGGCCTGTCATGCTTTAGCGATCAGGAACATTTTTACTGCCCGAAAAATGCTATCGCTCTTGAGAATTTTCAAAATTTAGTTTTTGTGTTCGTACACTGAGAAAAAAAATTTTGGATTCAAAGAAATCATTTCTTTGGGCGCCATTTCATTGAAACAAAGAAATATATCTTTAATTCAATGATTTTGAGCCTTTGAATTAAAAAAAATTATATTTGAAATAAGTAATTCGTCGATGCGTGAAAGAAATATTATGGTTTCTTTGAATCAAAGAAATATTGAGATAAATAAAAGCAATATTAGTTAAGTGAAAGCGATATTTTTTGCATATAAGAGAATTGATACTGTTGTTCTAATAGAACACGTCATTAGTCCAATAAAGTATTTGTTCACTTGAGTAATAATTTATTCACTTGGAAGATATGATTCTTGTCATAAATAGAGTGAAGCGCATTATGTCCAATAAATATTGCCTTCAAGTGAAGAAATATATTTTTGAAATAACTTCATACACCATTCGTTCGAAAAAATATTTGGGTAAAATTCTTTATTTGGACCGAGTAGTTCACAGTATATGCCGCCAGGTGCGCAGAGTTTATGGTCTCGCAATAGAAATGGATTCTCCAGTCTTTAAGTTACACTTTAGAAAATTTTTGCAATTTTAATATAGATGTACTATACATTTGTGTATTAAATCTAAAAACTCGGTCTATGAAATATTAATTAAGAGGCTGTATATTAAATTTCATAAAGGGTGATTTTCTCATTTCATATATTTGAAATACGTAGGTATTGACAATATGACAAATGAATGAAGATACAATATAAGTTATTATGTAATATTCAGAACGAGAAAATCACTTATTTATATATGCAAAATTGTTACATTATATAGTTTTTTGCATGTATTACAATGCAATAAGTTGAATTTGAATCGATTTCTGTATGAGCATATTAAATGCTTGTTTAATAAATCTAGTTTTTTTAAATGTATGTCTACTTTTTCATTTTCGCCACTCGACTTAATTTTATTTTTTAACAAAGAAAAATTCAGAAGCCTCATCTCAGCTTAAGATCTTCCAATCTAGATGGTTGTAAGACTTATATGTAATAATTGATTCAAAAAATTTTCATATTTGAAACAACTGTATCCTTCTTCTAATTTGCAAAATGATATTAATCAACTTTTTCTTGAATAACATATACAATTTAAAGAAGCTTCATTAATTGTTCTGAACTTATGGTTTCACAAGGCAGGAACCTTGTTATCCGTTTTGTCAGGATAAAAAACGTGCATCTTGTAAGTTCTGTTCGGAAATTGTGGCATTCGAAATCTTCATGATTTCAGGTTGAGATTTTCGACCAGAATCTAACTTCCAATCTTTATTATTCCAAACCTTTCTTCATATTTCTCGCATCGAGAAGAATAATGCGAATCAAGCATTCAGAGTTACAACCTCTTAGAAGCACGTGGCTTTGTTATGAAATTTGATCATTCCTTATAGCCCTCAGGAGAAGAGCGATTCTATCTAAAATCAGACGACGCTAAGGTCAGTGATTTCACCTGATCTCCAATGATTTCCACTAATGAATTCAGTGATCTCAGTCCTGAGCTCAGCTACGAACTCATCGTGCATCTCCCTTACACGCATGGGAAAGAAGGTGACGCATGGGTTTCCGTAGCGACGCATTTTTCTCACTTGTCAATGAATAGAAGTGAGTTCAGCTTCAAATTCGCTGAGTGCTCTCTTTAATACGCTTCCAGTGTTGAATTTCGTGAGTGAGAAAGCGACATAGCAGTATTGCTGCGGGGAGTGAAACGGGAAAGGGAGCAGGGAAATGTGGAAATTAGTAAGGTCACTATGAATTGACGAGAAGCTCCGTTGTCACCTACTCGTGAGTGGGCGAGAGAGCCCTTGACCACAAGATAATGCCGAAAAAAATAGCAGAAGAAAGAAAGATAGAGAGAAAGCTATTGCTCGCTCGGAATTTTTCGGCGTGACGCGTGATTCATGTATCCTTTTCGCTCGACAATAATTTTGTAGCATTCTTCTCACTTACACTGTAACCTCTTAGGCTATGAATATGTTTATTTTAGGCTTTATCTTGTTGGGAATTCCCGCGATGCAATTCTCGTTTCCTTTGTTACATTAATTTTGACAATAATGCCGGTCCCATGTTAATTAATTCCCTAAAAGTATCGCAATCATTCCAAGGTGCTGACTTAGCGACCTTGTTATGTTTACTCTGGGTTTCTAACAGTCTGAAGTGGGAGGATACGAAGGAGGGGGTGGGGTTGTGAATATTGTTTTTTCATTGTATTGTCAAGATTTCACCCTAAAATGCCCACATAGGGACATAGTAATTCAAATAAAAGCTTAATAAAAACGAGTGAAATATATCATAAAATCAGTTCATATTGTATATATCGAAAAGATATTAATTTATCAGAATTGTACAGTAAATTTGTTTCCTAGTTTAATTTGGATGAGTGTATTCACAAAAGAAGATTTTTTTCATATTTTTTTTCTTGATTCAATTGAAGTGATTTCAATGATCTACATTGAATTTGTTGTAAATAAAAACTAGCTCAACTGCATTTACATCAATTTGGAGGGGCACCTGAATTTATGTGAATTAAACTAAGTTCAAGTATATTCAAGAGAATTCGACCGAGAATTCCACGGAATATAACTGAATGCAAAGTCTATAGAGTTGAATGGAATTCGGAGACCTTATTCACTAAACAGGAATAGAAGACCATATTAAGGGTTAATTCAGCGAAATTAAACGTCATTGATTTGAAAATAATTCACTCCCTAAATTTGAATCAGTAAATTTGTCTACTAACTTCAATCTGATCCATCAGTAAAAATATGAGACAACATGCATGTTGCAGGTGAAGGTTTTGCCAATACTGATACCGAGTTTCAAAATTTTCAAATGATTAGCGATTATTTTCGGGCGGGTGAAACGTGAAAGAGCATAATAATCCTATGATCATTTCAGAGTACTCAACTTTGAATGGCTGTAAGTCACTGAAAAAAATTACGAAAAATCTGCCAAAAATATATGAGTTCCTTTGATCCTTTTTGTGCCTATTTGTGATATTTAGAGTCAGAAATAATTATTCGTTAATAAGTTATTGACAAAAGAGTGGGGAGGTGTTTACTCCGGAACAAAGAAACATACAGAGATGATGCTTGAAGCAAATTACACATTTTTGGCTTCTGACAATGTTGTGAGTATTATCAATGAGCAAAAAGTTGCACTTCAATGTTTAAAAAATTATTTTCTTTTTCGAAAAATACAAAAAGCTTAACGATAATCGAGGCTACCGCACACTCAGTGTGGGCCCTTTCAGGCGCTACTGATACACGTTCAACATGACCTTCTCTCACACTCACACAGTTACACAGCCTCTAAGCCCTGATGAAAAAAAATGGATACAGTTGCCTCGATTATCATAAAGTCTTTTGTATTTTTCCAAGAAGAAAATAACTTTTTAAACATTCAAGTGCAACTTTTTCCTCATTGGTAATACGCACAACATTGTCAGAAGCCAAACATGTGTAATTTGCTTTAAGAATAATTTCTGTACGTTACTTAGTTCCGGAGATGACACCTCGCCACTCTTTTGTCAATAACTTTTCAACAAATAATTATTTCTGACTCTAAATATCACCACTAGGCACAGAAAGGATCAACGAACCCCATATATTTTTGGCAGATTTTTCATAATTTTTTTTATATAAAAGGTGGTTGACCTTATATTCTCTTCTGTTCGGCGGGCCACATAGGTATCCAGAGCTTTTGCCTCGGAGCGCAATAGATAGAGGCAAAAGGGAGATGCAGAAAACTATCGGACTTAGAGAGTCTCCTTGGAAGACTCTTCTCTTGTATGTGATATAGCTGGTAGTCACTTGTCTTTTATCAGATTTCATGACAAATCTTGTCCGTCACAAGAGCATAATCTCTTTTATGCAGTTCACTATTTTTGGATGCGCCTCCAGGCACTCACACGGAAAAAATAAGTTGTCGAAACTTTGCTTTTCTTCTGTTATTTTCATTACGCTGCGGATAAGTATTTTTGAGTATATTTTACTCACGGTACTGAATAAGCTGATACATCTGTAATTGTTGCAGTGGCTTTTATCTCCCTTCCTTTTGTATATTGGTACGATAATCGCTTTTCTCCACTTGTCTGGGACTTCCCCCATCTCGATACATAAATTTATCAATTCGCACAGCCTGTGAGGTATGAGTTCGCCACCGTGTTAAGGCATTTCAGCGCTAATACTGCCTACACCAGCAGCTTTACCGTTTTTTAAGTTCTCAATTATATCTCTAACCTCAGTGACACAGACTTTCTCAATTAGGTTTTCTGATGCATTGTGTTCTATGTCGCAGTTCTGTTGTCCTATAGCTTCACCTCCTAATAATTCTTTAAATGAGTCTTTCAAAACGTCTACTATCCCGTCTATATCATATAAAATTTTACCTTTGATGTTTCTCATGCTGACAAACTCTGTACTTTTAGTTCCCTTCATATATTTATAAAACAGTTTCTTGCTTCCCTCAAAGTCATTTTGTATTTTCTTCTCTTCTTCCGTTCTGATTTCATCTTTACTCTCTTTGACTACTCGTTTAACTTTCCCATTTTTGTGCCTGTAATCATTTTTGAGCCTATTTCTCTCCTCACCGATAAGACCTGTGATGTTCAAAGTTTTCTTGTAGGTTTCTTTCTTTTATTGTCAGGCTGCGCTAAGTTAATCATTGCACCATGCATCCCCAAACTTTCTTCATACAAGCGCCGTACCACATACCTCAGTCGCAGTTTTAACAATGATATCCCGTCACATAGTCCATGCGCCTTCTACATCTTTATTGTTTATAAGTGTTTCCCAAGTTGCCCTATCTATGCGTTCGTTTAACTTGTTCTGGAAATCTATTCTAACTTTCGGTTTCTGTAAATTTTCGATCTTGATGCGCATTTGTTTCGTTTGTTTGGTTCTCCTCCTTCTCCATCTCCGTCCTAAGTTGATTTTGGAGACTGGAAGGTAATGGTCAGTATTGCATTCAGAGCTCCTCATTACCCTTGTATCTTTTACTAAAGTCGGTTCCAAAGGTATAGGCCCCTCACTTTTTTTGATTGAAACTCGCACAAAAAAAATCTCTGAAATATCTAATAAAAAGCTTTTGAAAGCTTAAAGTCTTCCGAATGCAGCGATATGTTCACTTTTGTCCATCTACTCGCACTATCAGCCTGCAGCGGTCGGGCAAATCGCAGGCCCGTCTTTCCCCGCCGTTTGCACGACCGACGGGCGTGTAATCTGTCGGACCGTTGTCCGCCCTTCGGTCGCATCCCGACTCTGCCGGCCTGACGCGTGCATTTAGCAGGTAGGTTGGTCTCCAGCCCGTCGGGCCGATCACGTGCCGGCACGTATTGTTATTTGGGAATGAACGGAACGGATACGCTACAGCGTATACTTATAGTATCCACTCGTATCCTCTCCGTATGATGCAAGAAAAACTCATTAAAAAAGGAAGATGAACATTTAACTTGTTGAGATTGAGATTTTAGTTGAAATTTTGCGTTAGAAGGTCACTGAGTAATTGCAATAGTTTCTATTGCAAAATTTAAAACATTTAAAAATATAATACCTATCGGAAACGTGGGCTGAAGGCGACTTCAAACGCATCCATAATCACGTAAGTAGTATTTTGCGCGCGGAGTTTAAAAATAAAATTAAAAATTGCAAATGTAGCAAGTAACTGTGAATGAATATAGTAAATAATGAAATTAATGTTAAAAAAAGGTGGCGATGTTTCAAATTAGCAAGTAGATTGTAAAAAAGTTTGTTGGAGTCGTTGAATTTTAATTTTTTACATTTTACAGGATCCGACTTTGTTGACTGCGGTAACATACGAGATAATGAAAGCCGAACAAACGCACGATATAAAAAAAGTTAGAAGAAGGAAAACGTTGCTTTTTGTCCTTTTTGAAAGACCAACAAGATTATCATAAAAACTTTTTGAATTTTCTTGAAGATTGAAAATTCAAATTTTTTGATCAATGGTTGTGGTTTGAACCACAAAAAAATAATGAAAAATGAACAATTCCATTTTGTGGTGAAACTATGCAAAATACGAAAAAAAGTTTATAAACAAAAATCGTTAAGCCAAAAAAGATCTATAAATTTGCTAATACCGATTTTTATAGGATTCGCAGTTTTCGTTTTAATCGTAAGAAGTAGCATTGAAAATTAAAATTGAATTTTTGGAAAAAGGATAGAAGATACGGGAAAAAAATAAATCAACAAAAGTTATTCAATCCAGAAAGATCGAAAAAAAAATTTCAACTCGTTTTTGGATAGGATGCGTAGTTTCTGTTTTATTTCTAAGAAATAACATTTAAAGGTGAAAAATTCAATGGTTGAAAAAACGATACAAGCTATGAAGAAAATTAAGTGAACAAAAGTTGTTCAGCCAAATAGCTGCAAATTTGTTATAAATTCTTTTTTGATAGGATGCCTAGTTTTTGTTTTGTTCCTAAAGAATAACATAAAGAATAAAAAAAAATTAAATTTTTGGAAAAATGACAGAAGGTTCGAAGACAACTTAAGAAACAGAAGGTTATTTAACAATAGTTTATACAACCGAATTTGTTGCCTAAATTATATCTACAAATTGCTTTGAAAATATGTTGACACATTGATACATTTTTTAGGGTACTGAGAAGAAAATCAGGCTCATTTAAGGCTCCTGAAATATCGTCGACAGAAAGTCGTGCGATTTTTCCTTTGCCCTTTTTTTTTGTTATGTATTGTGTTGTTACGTGAAGAAAATCATAAACCCCATTCTTTCCGCTCGCATAATTTAGGGCTCATTAAGGACTAATTTGGGCCAGTAGTCCCAAATTTAGGGCTCTAATATTTAAAAAAAAGCAGTGTTTGCGCTATCTTAACGTTAAGCTGGCCGTACATTGCTGTAATACGTACTAAAAATTATTTTTAACAAAATTCACCTTATGCAATAATTTAGGGCTCATTCAGGGCTCTGGAAATATAATAATCAAAATTTTTTAAAAATGTTCAAACAATCCTATTAAAAATGAATGAACCATATTCTTTTCCTTACCCTGCGATAAGGCTCATTTAGGGCTCCCCGATTATGATATTTGAACATAAAAAAAATTGTTTGAACAATTATTGTTTAAACAGTTTTATCAAAATAATTTTTTTTTTTTTAATTTCCCTTGAATAATTTCAGGCTCATTTAAGGCTCCTGAAATGTCGTCGACCGAAAGTCGTGCGATTTTTCCTTTGCCCTTTTTTTTATGTATAGTATTGTGCTACCTTAACCTTATAAAAAATACGCAAAGAAAACCATAAAACCCATTCTTTCCATTCGCATAATTTAAGGCTCATTAAGGACTAATTTGGGCCCGCAGTCCTAAATTTAGGGCTCTGATATTTTTTGTTAATAGTGTTTGCGCTAGCTTAACGTTAAGCTGGCCGAATATTGCTATAAAACGTACTAAAAATTATTTTACAGAAAATTTACCTCAAACAATAATTTAGAGCTCATTTAGGGCTCTGCGAATATAATAATCAAAATTTAAAACACACATCACGTTATGTAAATGAGCACTACTATTGGTTTCTCCCTTTCAACATGCCTCATTTGACGATTTTGGACAATAACGGTCAAATGACCTGGCAGAGGGTTATAAAAAAATATATATTAGAGCCCTAAATTTGGGACTACGGAACCAAATTAGCCCTTAATGAGCCCTAAATTATTCGAATGGAAAGAATGGGTTTTATTATTTTTTTCACGTATTTTTGATAACATTAAGGTGGCACAACACTATATATAACAAAAAAAAAGGGCAACGGAAAAATCGCACGATTTTCGGTCGACGATATCTCAGGAGCCTTAAATGAGCCTGAAATTATTCAAGGAAAAAATGAAAAAAAAAGAATTTTTTTGGGTAAATTTGTTTAAACAATAATTGTTTGAACAATTTTTTTTAATGTTCAAATATCATATTCGGAGAGCCCTGAATAAGCCTTAACGCAGGATAAGAAAAGAAATAGGTTTAATTCATTTTTAATAGGATTGTTTAAACAAAAATGGTTTAAACATTTTTTTTTAAATTTTTGATTATTATATTCCTAGAGCCCTAAATGAGCCCTAAATTATTGTATGAGGTGAATTTTCTGTAAAATCATTTTTAGTAGTCCTAAAGTGGTATACTTTTTCGCTTTTGGTTTCATACTTCGAACTTTCGTGATAGAGACGCACCAATTCCTGTTTCATTGCAAAATCCCACTTGATGCTCTCCCACGGTATTTCTGTTGAGGTGGTTGGCTGCGAATTATTAACGCTAGTCAAAGCATCCTCAGCAGGCACAGCTGATGTTCCACTGTTTACCGTTTTTCGCAGATGTTCTTGCTGGCCAGCTATTTGATTAGTGAGATCTGCCTGACCACCTCACAGCTCACCATCACCACCGTTTCGCATGCTGTGGCACCCAGCGGTGGCTCCAGAGGCTTCCTCTTACACTTTCATTTTCGTTTTCTGTCTGTCTAGCATAGGAAACCCTATTAGTAGCAATGCTACAGCCAACATAGCCGTCAAAGTCATGAGAGGAAAACTCAAGCCTTACCGCGACGAGAACGCGAGAACACGTTCGGTAGGGAACAAACTCTAGAGGAAACCAAAAGGATTTCTCGGGTCGAGAAGAAGTGACCACCGAAGAAATACAAGAACAAGGCAGCTTCGAAGAACAAGCCAAATCTCCAAAGTACCCGGAAAATTACAAACAATACATGGAAGAAGACGAACCAGATCAGTACATAAATTATTAGCAGATAGATGAGCAGCAATCGATATGATTAAAGGAAATTAATTACAGCCCGAACAAGAAACCTTTAAGTTCCATAAGAAATTCTCAATGAGAGACGATCACCATGAAGCAACAGTAGATATTTATGTGCAGCATTAAAAAATAAATTATTAAAATAGCAGAAGAAAACTTTCCATTATCAGAAGACGGAATAGTAGGATCATCATTTTTCCACCAATACCCAGATATGCTATAATAGAAAGTAACTTGATAATCGACAAATGGAAACTACCATTGCGTTTCGAAGGAGACTATTTGCGTGGAAACTCAACAAAAATGTGTAAAATCAAACAAAAATCTATTACGAGAAGTTCTAGGCTCCGCAAGCTACAATCATGGTTTCCTAAAGCAATCAATCGTGCAGCACTGTTCCTTGGAGTCAGGTCTCTAGCCGCAGCAGACGGGACAGTTGGAGATGAAGGTTTCACTTCTGTATACTATTTTAGAGCTACCAATCTTTGTAGAATGTTATGAGGCACAGCGTTGACGGACCAGCTAAGGTGATTCGAGAAGAACAGCGTTTTTCATCCGGTTCGCGATGGTATGAGCCTGTTGCTGGCAAGCTGAAATCTTGTTGAGTTGGCTAAGAAATGAAGCTTCCGTACCTCCAAGACCGCCGATGACGAGAACTACTAGATGGACTTTGTAGACTTGGTAAAGCCTGTTCAGCTCGAAAAGAAGTGCTTGATATTTCGCCCTTTTTCTTTCTCCCTTGCCGTGACATTACCATCGGCTGGTGTCGATAATTCAATTACGTAAATGATCTGTGTCTTTAGATCATGGAGGACAATATCAGGCTTCGTAGCCCTAATAAGTTGAGTTGTTCAGAACTTATAAACTATTTGTGGCCACACATTTTTGTCCTGGCACACCTCTCTAGCTTCCTTAATATGCATGCATTTTTTTTAGGCAGGCTCTTCTGTTTTTGTGTGGCTTCTTACGGCTCTTCGAATTGAAGTTTCATTTGCGTATTATAACCATTCTTTCCGCGGTATGCTTCTGAGAACACTGCCATTTAATTGACCTTGATACACTTGTTTCATTAGTCGTTTATCCTTCATTCTCTTGAAAAAACCAAATCATCTTAAAGAATTTATTTCACATATTTCAACTAGTGTCTCTTCTACACAACATTCTTTGAGGCTTAACTTATCACTCATTGTATCTAAAAGTGTTTTTCCGCATATCATGAGCAGAAACATTATTCCTTTATATCTCTTACAAATTGTAAACCCCAATGAAACCAAATAAAATTCATTTGAATCCATTGAGAAAATCAGAATTTGTGCGCTTTAATCCTTATCACGTCTCAACTGCTATTGTCTTTTAAACATTATTTGATTTTTGACAAAAAGAGTACAACTTTGATCAGAATACATTCAACGGCAATACAGAATATGTGTGTTAGAAAAATGGAATTTGAAAAGTGTTCTTGTTGATACGGGATTTGTAGAATATGCGCGTGTGCATATATGATACTCTCGTACGTATACATCAATAAACTACGTGAGACTATTTGTGGGTCAAGGGGTTCCAAGAAAATCTTACTATTTCTCATGAGAACGGGACTGCAAAATCTTACTTAAGAAAATGTTTTACGGAAAAAAATAGCAAAATCCAAAGATATTACAACTTAGAGAAAAGTTCGGCAGAAATTCGGTCTGTCACAAAAAAAGTAAATTTTCTCTTTAACAATTTGCGCAATTCATCACGTTATAAGTTTTCTAATAATGATTAGAGGACTGATAAGCGCGATTGTGAAGTTAGCCGACGAGCTCAGATCGGCTCTCACATGCGGAGAACCCTGGTTTGACCAGTCGCAAGCGTGCCAGCGCACGCTCGGCATGACTGTCGATTCGCGTCCCCCTCTCTGCCGGACCGTCGGTTTTCCGCTCGCAAAAGCCGAGCTGCGCAAGTCAGAAAAATTCACAATCGCACTAATCCGCTTTCTGGTGATAATGCTAAAATTTGTACAAATGAGTTAGTTCTTGTAAATGACTTTAAAACTTCTGTGATCGTCCATTCCTAATTGCTTTGAAACACTGCTATGTGTCCAGCAAAATTGGAACTAGTACATTTTACGTTAACAAAATTAATTTTAAACCGATAGAGGTGAATTTTCGATCAATGAAATAAATCAGCATTCATTTGAAATTGTGAATCCTCAACCAAAATATTTCAAGATATAAGAATTTTCGGAAAATAGTTTTAATTCTGATTGTTTCTTTTCTCGTCTTATACTTGCCGGTTTTCCTCAATTCTATTGGTGAATATAATGAAATAATATATCTATAATCTTGAGTTGATTTCTTAAATTTATACTCAAATCAGCGCGTCTGCAAAAAAGTTGAAAAGTGCTGTTTCGCGCGAAGTGACTGTGGATCCAACGTTTACATATTGTTTCATTGCTTTTGTATCTGTTTTTTCAACAATATCAGAGCATGTTGTGTGTAAATTATGCCATTCAACCGTGCAGTTTCAACAATCATCCAAACGAGGCTTGGGTTTCAAAATAGACATTGTTTGTGCATCGTGTGGCAAGTCGACAGGTGATAAAGTGACTGCGAGTATACCAAACAGTCCATTTATTAGAAATGGGTATGAAATCAATCGTCGGATCGTATTGGCGATGCGTTTATTAGGAATTGGTTTGAATGGTTTGCAAAAATTTTGTGCATTTATGGATATTCCTCGGCCAGTTTTCCAATCGTTCTACGATTCTATTGTGAATACCATTTCTGTTGCAACAGAAAGCGTGCGGAAAGTTAGTATGAAGAGAGCAGCCGAAGAAGAAATTAGATTGTCTGCTGAGAAAGGAGAAACAAATGGAATCACAGTTTCTGGCGACGGAACTTGGAGAAAACGAGGATTCTCATCGCTGTATGGTGTAATGACGCTAATTGGATGGATAACTGGAAAAGTTATAGATATTGTCGTGAAATCAAGTTACTGCAAATCTTGTGAGTTTTGGAAGAAAAAAGAAGGCACACAAGAACATGCTGAGTGACTCGAGAAACACCAAGATGAATGCCAAGCGAATCACCAAGGATCTGCGGGGAAAATGGAAGTCGAGGCTGGAAAGGAAATGTTTGGTCGCTCGATAACTTTGCACGGCAAGCCTTACGCATACTATGTTGGAGATGGCGATTGTAAGACTCACAAGGGGATTGTCGATTTGAATCCATACAAAGAGTTAAATATACAAGTTGAGAAAAAAGAATGTATTGGACACGTACAAAAACGCATGGGTTCTCGCTTACGAACTTTAGTGAAATCCAAAAAAGGCTTAGGTGGCAAAGGCAAACTCACTGGAAAATTAATCGATGAGCTGAGCAAATATTATGGCTTGTCGATTCGTCGAAATTCTCAATCAATAGCAGGAATGAAAAACGATATTTGGGCAACGCTTTTCCACAAGCTATCTACAGATGAAAATCCGCAGCATGACAAGTGTCCTCCCGGCATCGATTCATGGTGCTCATGGCAGCGAGCAAATGTCGAAGGCAGTTTAGATGATTATGAACATAATAAGCCTCTCAACAATGAAGTATTTGAAGCCATCAAGCCAATATATGAAGAATTAACGAAGGATGAGTTGTTGTACCGCTGCTTAGGAGGATATACACAGAATAGCAACGAAAGTTTCAACGCATCGCTGTGGTCAATGGCCCCAAAAAGTGTGTCAAGTGGATTGAAAGTCCTGACTGTTTGCTCTGACTTGGCAGTATGTATCTTCAACGACGGATTTTCAAGTATTATGGATGTTATGGAAGTACTGGGTATCACAGTCGGAGAAAACTGCTACAACTTTTGCACTCAGGCCGACGAATATTTATCGGTAAATGTTTTATAATTTTTTATTTTGAAAAATAAACTTCAAGAGAAAATTGAAAAAGATTTCAAAAATTTTTGAAAGATTTCCGTAAATTTTGAAGAAGATTAGAAGATTTTAAATCAAAATGTTTTAATTTGGTAAGAATAAAAAATAAAAATAAAATCGAGTAAAGTCAAGAAATATTTAGAAGATTTTAAGGCAATTTGTTACATTTTGAATGATTTTTCAAAATTTTGAAAAAATTTGAGTCAGCTAAAAATATTTTTAAGAATTCAAGAGGTTTTCAATAGATTAAACATATTTAAAAACTTGTAGGCATTTCTGAAAATTTATCGAATATTTTTTATTTCTTCCAAACTCGAATTTTTCCTAATATTTTTTAAAATCCTGTAAAATAACAAATTTTTCTTAAAATCTTCCAGATTCTTTTTTGGCACATCTGAAATGTTCAAAAATCTTTTCTAATTTTCTGAACCTAGTTAAATGCACTAAAAGGATTTTTGGCGCAGATAAATATAAATTAAGTTATTAATAATTTTGACTTCCTTTAAAAATTATTTTTGTTAAAGATCTCGAAAAATATTGATTTTGGAAAACAATGTTATTCACAAAAGTTGTAGATTTCGTCGAAAAACATTTTTTTTAAACTTATTTTCTAAAATCAATATTTTTGGAGAAAAATGACAAAAATAAATTTTCGGATTTTTTTTGTGGTCTTAAATATTTTTCAATTAAAATAGTTTATTCTTTGAAGCTTTTTTGGACGCTAATATCGCTAGTTTTGAAATGTTTTTGTAACAACAAATCTGGAAATTAATTTTTGAAATTTTTCTCGGAAAATATTATTTTTAGAAAAAAAGTATATGAATGAGAAATATGTGTTTCGACTAAATCTATAACTTTTGTTAACAACATTTTTTTCCAAAACCAATATTTTTTGAGATTTCGAAAAAAAATAATAAAAAAAAAGTCAAAATTATTAACAACTTAATTTATATTTTTTTCTTGTGAGTAATTTCAATATTTGTCTGACTAAAACAAATATTCAAATATTTTATTGAAAATTGAAAGAAATATATCAAAATTATATAATTATTCAACCAAAAGTTGCATAGGATACCGATTTGAGAAAAAACTGGACACTTCTGGGTCAATTTTTAGAAATTTTGAGAATAAACAATAAGTAATTGTTTAAATAATTACATCATGTTTAAAAAAAAATCAATTTCTCCAAACGATGACGAACTATTACATTTCAATCGAAAAATAAAATTATTTTTTACATTTTTTGGGAATAAATAATTGTTTAAATGAGTTACATTTGTTTAAGAAAATAAAAATTGTTTAAAGAGTCATGGGAAATATTCAAATTGTCCATTAGTAATTATTTGTATAAAAAGTATGTCGGAAATTGCTAACAAAAAAAACAATAATACGTAAAAATGTAGTTATTTTGATTTTTGGATCATATTTGGGGCGCTGTGGGGGGGGGGAAAAAGAATTTTAGTGGATTTTTCAACATCAAAATATGCGTCTCAGGCAAGTAGAAAATTTTCTACGAAGATAAATTTTCAACAAAACAGTTGAATTTTTAACGAGAAAATGACGATTATTTAACAAAATTGCTGAATCTTCAAGCAAATAGTTGCGTTTTTATCCAAGAAAGATGAAATTTTTACTAAAAAAGATCAATTTTAAAATCAATGAAAAAATTTTTTTTTAAATTCAATTTTCATCCAAAAAGGACTTTAGTTTGACATTTTCGCATAAAAATATGCCTCTTGAGCGAGAAGGAAATTTTCTGCGAAGACACATGAATTTCTATCCCAAAAAGACGAATTTTTAACAAAACAGTTTAATTTTCAACATATCAGTTGAATTTTTAACCAAAAAAATGATGACTATTTAACAAAATTCTAGAATCTTCGACCAAATAGTTGCATTTTTATTCAAGAAAGACGAAATTTTTACTAAAATAGATGATTTTTAAATGAAAATGACAAATTTTCAAAAAAATGGTTTCAACCAAAAAGAATTACCTTTCAACAAAAGTGGTCAATTTCTAACCGAACAGTTGCATTTCTATCTAGGAAAGATGCTATTTCAACTAAAATATATAAATTTTGAATAAAAGAGGCAAATTTTGAAAAAATGTCATTTATATCCAAAAAAGACTAGTTTTGACATTCTAACATCAAAATATGCCTCTTAAGCAAAAAGTAAATTTTCTACCATGACACATGAATTTTTAAGCCAAAAAGACGAATTTTTAACAAAAAAGATGAATTTTTAATGAAACAATGATTATTATTTAACAAAATTGTAGAATATTCAACTAAATAGTTGCATTCTTATCCAAGAAAGATGAAATTTCTACTAAAAAATGATGATTTTTAAATGAAAAATACAAATTTTCAAAAAAAAGTTCCAACCAAAAAGAATTACTTTTTAACAAAATTGTTCAATTTCCAACCGAACAGTTGCATTTCTATCTAAGAAAGATGCAATTTCAACTAAAATAGATACATTTTTGAATAAAAAAGGCAAATTGAAACAAATTGTTGAATTTTCATTCAAAAAAGATTTTATTTGATTTTTCAACATCAAACCATGCCTCTTAAGTAAGAAGTAAATTTTTTACGAAGACACATGAATTTTTGGGCCAAAAAGACAAATTTTCAACAAAACAGTTGAATTTTTAATTAAAAAATGATGATTATTTAACAAAATTGTAGAATATTCAACCAAATAGTTGCATTTTTATCCAAAAAAGATCAAATTTTTACTAAAAAAGATCAATTTTCGAATCAAAAAGACAAATTTGGAGAAAAAAATTTTAATTTAATCCAAAAAAGACTTTAGTGTGACATTTTACCTTCACAATATGCCTCTCAAACAAGAAGTAGATTTTCTGTGAAGATACATGAATTTTCAAGCCAAAAAGACGAAGTTTCAACAAACCAGTTGAATTTTCAACAAAAAAGTTGATTTTTTTACTAAGTACCTTAAGTTAAATATACTTAAAAATACTTATGCGCAGAGTAATGGAAATAACAGAAGAAAAGATATGCGAAGTTTGAAGTGGATTTATGCCAGTTTCAAACGGATTTTATTTCACTATCTCTTTATTCGGAATGATTAGTTGTTTGAAATTGATAGATTGTATATAAAATATGGGATGAATTCATGTCCGATTTCCAAAATTTAAGAAAAGTTGATGTTTCCAAATTATTTAAACAATATTTATAAACAAATAAGCAGTTTTCGTATGTCATAATCAATAGGCAATGTTTCACTGCTGTTATTTCTGTAGAATTACCAACAAACATAATTTATTTGAATACAATTTATAAACAAATTCACATTTTCAACATTATTCCACGAATCGGCCTATAGTTTCGCCAACCAACTGAAGATATATTGTCAGCGACTCTAAGCTGTAGTTTTAATAAAATTGATAAAAAATTTTGATTATTTCAAGAATTTTCATAAATAAATTCATCGCTTTGGTTCCAACTTCAACTATTTTATTTAATATTCGTATTTTCTTATTTCGTTCAATTGTAATTTTTGTTTGAAAATTCAGCTACCTGGTTGAAAGTTGAAATATTTTGTTGAAAGGCTATTTTTTAAAAATAGTTTATTTCTGTAGTTGAAAGTTCATCTGTGCAGTTTGCAATCCAACCTGCTTTTTCAATTTAAAATGTAACTATTATGTTACAAGTTGAAATTTTATATTTTCAATGGAAATTTTCTACTTTCTATTTGAAAATTCAATTATTTAGTTGGAACTTCATCTTCATGGTTGACTATTCAACTATTTATTTGACAAATTAACTACCTGGTAGAAAATTTATTTTTTTGTTTAAAATTCACAGGGTCAGTTTAAAAATTCAACTATTTTTGTGGAAAAATTAATCTATTTTGTTAAAAATTGGTCTTTTTGGGTATAAAATTGAACTTTACTTTTCGAAATTCATCTTTTTGACTCTGGACTAAGCTTTCTTGTCAAAATGTCGTCCTTTTTGGTTGAATTTATATGGAAAAAACTATTTTTTGGTTAAAATTTCATTTTTCAAACTGAAAATGTGACTATTTCATTTTTGATTGAAAATTTATTTTTCTTAGGTAAAAATACATCTTTTGAAATTGAAAAGTTAACTGTTTCAATAAAGATTAAACTGTTTACTTGAGAATTTACCCATTCGGTGGAAAGTTAACGTTTGTTGTTGAAAACTCACAGTGTCGTGTAAAAAATTCAACTTATTTGTGTAAAATTCATATATTTTGTTAAAAGTTCGCCTTTTCGGGTCGAACATTAATCTTCTTTTTTGAAAATTGATCTTATTGGCTGTGCAAATATGTAGTTTTGTTAAAAATTCGTCTTTCTTATTCAAATTACAGGTAAAAAATCGTTTTGTCTTTCATTGCAAATTAATTTCTTGAACTGAAAATATAATTAGTAAATAGTTTCGAAAATAAATCGTTTTGTCTTGTTAATAACTATCTTCATCTATATTAGTGCCAGATAGTTGCGGGTTTCTCCTGAAATTTTTAACTTTTTGCCCACAAAGTTGCGGTTTCTTCTGAAATGTCTAAATTGGCTTTACCATCTTAGTTATGAACAAATTATGAACAAATATTAGAGAAAAAAATATTTCAAACAATCTTTCTTTTTCAAGAATATATTTTCCAGGGTAGGGTGATATCAAAATATTCCTAATTCTATATTTATCTTTAACGATTTACGATAAACTTCTTATTGTAATTTAAAACAAAACTATTCAAAGTGATTCTTGTTGTGGTCCACTTATTATTTGTACATAACTAAAAAGTCAAAGCAAAACTGAAGATTTCAGAAAAAATCAACTTTCTAGCATCACTCTAAGATAATATAGTTATAAACAATAAGCAATTGTTTGAATGAGAATGTTTGTTAACTTGCATTAATTATAACCTCACTAAGTGAAAAGTAAACAAAAAGTTTAAGATTTCAGAAAAAACCGCAACTTCTTAGCACTTATCTGAAAAAAGATAGTTATAAATAATTATAAATTGTTGAAAAAACTATGTGAGCCTGCATTATTTATTACTTTACTAAGTAAGAAGTGATCAGAAAGTTAACCATTAGAGAAGAAACCGCAACTATATCGCAATCATAAAGAAGAAGATAGTTATAAACAATAATAAGTTGGTAAAATAATTATTTTTGCTCAACTAAATTCATTATTAACTCACTCTATTTGAAAAGTTGACAAATAGTTGTAAATTTCGGAAAAAACGCAACTTTATAGCATTATTCAAATTGAATATTATTAATAATAATAAATTGTTTTAATAATAAATTTTGTTAACTTGGATTAATTATTGAACTCATTCCAAGTGAAAAGTGAACAAAAAGTTGAAAATTTCAGAAAAAACTTCAATTTTTTAGTATTATTGCGAGAGAACATTTTCAAAAATAGTAATGAATTGTTCAAAGAATCATAATTTTTGTTGACAATAATGCACTATAACCTCTTTTTGATTGAAAATTGGACAAAAAGTAGAACATGTTTGAAAAAACCGCAACTTTCTATCTCCATTCTAAGAGGCAATTGCTAAAACCAATAATAAATTGTCTAAACATTTTATTTACACATCTAATTATCAGTATAGAGTAGTATTTTATGTATTAGGAAAAATTTGCATTCAAAAAACGCAAAAAGATCATAATCAGCGCGAAAAACTAGAAAAACTCATTTTTTCACTCATGGGGTTTTTTGGGACTCTATAAAACAGACTTATGGCGATAAGATGTGAAAAGTACTGTTTTATTTGAATTCTGTGGCTAATTTTAAAGAAAAATGTTTAGGTTCATCTCGATTCAGGTAATATTGAGGATTCTGAATTAAACTGAGAAAAACGTTTTTTTCTTATGGAAAATACGTGTTAAACTTCATTAGGTTCATTTTAACTATTCAGAATACATCTTCCTAGAAAGTTGTCTCTAGAGTACTCGTTGTATCAATATCACATCTTTCAATATTATTACCTAAGTATTTATTAGTTCTCATTCTGTCTAAAATTTGTAAAGTCCCTTTTTGAAGCATTTTCGTGGGATTATTAGGAATCAATTGAAAAATATCTTTATCATTAAAGACATGCAACATTTTTTTAATACAAACGTCATTATGAATCGCTACTGTAATATTTTCTTTATCTGATTTTGTGATCATTAATCCAGGATGATTTTTTAAGAAAATCTTTGTTTCAATTGAACATTTTGTTTCAATGACATTTTTCAAAAAACATATAACAAAATATATTATGTGTAAAGATGGTAAAAATAGTAAAAAACCTGAAAATTTTTAATAAACCCTAAATATTTAGTAAAAAGAGATGATAGTGCCCAGATCTAAGTTTTGTGGGTGATTCTGAAGTCAATCCATACAGATTATTAAATTTTCCAATTAGGAAAAGAAAACCAATTCCTTCTGATTATCTGTAGATAAAATGTTACTTTATTTTTTATTTGTTGGATTCAAATTGTGATATGTTGCTCAATCAACTTTTGTGGGTAATGATTAAGAAAAAGGGTATTCTTAACAATATTCAAATTCTCTTTGCGAAATGAAATGTGGGACAAACCTAGAGCTCTGTCAACTAAGTTTTTGGTTACTGCAATTTCGTTTTGAAAAGGATGAGCCGAAAATAAACTAAAAATTCTACCTGAATATGTACCTTTCCTATACCAATCGGCAATAATATTAACATCCTGACATTTAATTACTTTTATGCTTAAAAACAGATTTTATTATGTTTCTCTATTTCATGGGTAAATTGAAGATTTGGATGAAAACTGTTAAAAGCATCAATAACTGCCTGCAACTTTGCTAGAAGAACACATAACAAGGTATCAGCAACATACCGAAAGTAAAAGGGCAAAACAAAATCTAGCTTCTTGAAAGGAAAGACCTCCAAATCTTCCATAACTTCCTTTAAAAAGATCCATTGAATTTAAAATAAATTAAGCTCATAAAAAAAGCTATCCCTTTCATAAAATATTTTTGACTTATTCAAGTACGTGTTTTTATATTGTCCCATCTATTTAAAATGGCCTGTTTAACTAATACAAAGGGTATACTTGAAAACATTGCAAAAACATCCAAAGAAATAATTACATGATCATCAGGAACAGTTTTTCGAGTAATAATTGTTTGGAATTCCCAGATATTTTTAGCATTGAATTTTGAAGTTGTAATGGAGTCTTTGAGTATCAAATTAAAGTTTTGTTCTAAAAATTCCGTGGCAGTGTTAATAGTTGAAATAACTATTCTCAAAGGATAGCCTTCTTTACGAATCTTTCTCACACCATAACATCTTGAAAGAACTGTGTCATCGTTATTTATAAAAATCCATCTTATATCTCTTCCTAAAAGTCCTTCCTTTCTCCAATTGTCTAGAATCTTGGAAGTGTCTCTTCTTAATTGTTTCAAAGGATTTTTCATTCATCTTAAAGCCTCTTGAAATCCCTTAAAATCTTTTAAAAACTGTGAAAACTTGAAAATCCTTTCAAATCCTTTGAAATTTTTGGAAATATTTTGAAATCTCCTAAAATCTCTTCTAATTTCTTCTAAATGCCATCAAAATCTACTTATATCTTTCAAAATTCCTGAAAATAGTTCGGAAACATATAAAATCATTAAAAATCCCTTGAAATTTTGTGACTTATATTGGAATATTTCAAAAATTCTCAAAATTTCTCTTTTTTTTTTTTCATATAAATCCGCGAAAATCCTTCCTAATTCCTTAATATTTCTCAAAATCCATCAAAATTATTCGGTATCCCTTAAACTTCTTTGAAATTCAGTAAAATTTCTGAATATCCAATCAAACTCCTTGATGTCCCTTCTAATCTTGCAAAATCCCTTGAAATCCCGTGACTTATATTGAAATATTTCGAAATCTTTTAAAATCCCTTGAAACCTCTTCAAATGTCTTCAAATATACTAAAATCTCTTGAAATCCCTCAAAACCTTTTCAAAACTGTAAATATAACTTGTTGTGACTTATATTGAAATATTTCGAAATCTTTTAAAATCCTTTGAAACCTCTTCAAATCTCTTTAAATGTCCTGAAATCTCTTGAAGTCCCTTAAAACCTTTTAAAGCTGTAAAAAGAACTTGTTGTGACTTGTATTGAAATATTTTAAAACCTCTTATAGTCTCTTAACATTTTTTAAAATCCCTCGAAATCCGCGGAAATTGTTCTCAATTCCTTAATATCTCTCAAAATCCGTCGAAATAGTTTGATATCTCTTAAAATCTTTTTAAATTTAGTAAAATCTCTGGACATCTAATTACACTCCATGAAGTCTCTCTTGATCTTGTAAAATCCCTTGAAATCCCGTGACTTATATTGAATTCTCTCAAAATCTCTTGATGTCCCTTAAAAATTTTCAAAATCGTGAAAAAACTTAAAAATCTCTTGAAATCCTTTGAAATGTTTGAAAATATTTTTAAAGTCTCTTATATCCTTCAAAATTCGTAAAAGTACTTCGGTACGACATTAACTCCTTTAAAATCCTTTCAAGTTTTGTGACTTATATTGAATAATTTCAAAATCTCATATAATCTGATCTATTTTTTTCAAATCCCTGGAAATTAGCGGAAATCGTTCTTAATTCCTTAATATTGCTCAAAATCCATTGCAATAATTTGGCATCCCTTAAAATCCTTTGATATGCAGTAAAATTTCTCGACATCTGATTAATCTCTTGAGAAATTTGAGATTTTCTCTAAAATTGTTTCAGGAGATTTCTTCAAACTCTTGAAATTTTTTGAAATCATTAAAATCTGTGAAGCCTTTTGTAATCCTCTGGAATCGTTAGAAATACCCTCAAAGTTTTGGATCTCTTGAAATCTTTTGCAATTGCTTGATACCTCATGAAATCCCTAAAAATTTTAAAAATCATCCTTACGTAATTAATGAATGTTCCCTCAATATGAGAGGTTAATTATTCCACTATTTTGTTGAAAATTTGTGTTTCCCGGTAAAAAATGCAACTGATTGAAAATTAATATTTTTTTATCAAGGATTCAACTACGTTGTTCAAAATTCATTTTTTTTTACTAAACATCATTTTAGTCAAAAATTCAACTCTTTGGTTGAAAATGACACTATTTCATTGAAATTTATTCTTTTTGGGTAGAAAATGCACCTATTTAATTAAAAATTGATATTTTGATGTTAAAAAATTGAACCATTTTGTAGAAAATTTGTCTCTTTTTTTGAAAAAAACCTAATCTTTTTTTGGTTTACAATGCAACTGGTAAAAATTAATTTTTTTGTTGAGAATTCAGCTATTTTGTTGAAAATTGATCTTTTTGGCATTAATTCAACTATTTTTTATTTAACATTAAATTTTTTCGTTGTTGAAATATCATTTATGTTATCTAAATAATATATTCAATAATTTAATAATAATAACATTTTAATGTTTCAAATTTTCGGAAATTCCAGTTACTGGATATGCTATTTCAAATTCTCAAAGAGCAGGAATAAATTAAAAATTTTAACAATTAACAATTATTTAATTTTATATTTTGGCTCTACGCAGAAGTATATAAAGCTTTTGTAAGAAGTATCTTTTTTGTGAATGAGTTTTTGTAAATTTATGATTAAATGAAACTTACGACTTTGCCTAAGGCAGAATAAAATATTTAAAAATATGTAAATAACACTTGAATAAACAATTATGTCAATCTTTTCTCATAATGTAGAAAAATATTCCCAAGCACCCTAGATTGGTAAATTTTTATGAATTTCCATTTACTAAAAATCAAACGAATTTTCAAAAAAATAGTGAAATTTTTCACCAACAAGATGAACTCACACGGATTTTCATCTGAAAAAAAAAAATTTCAACAACAACAAAAAAAGTAATTTTGAAAGCAATAGTTACATTTTCAAAGAAAGTGATGAATTTTCAACTGAAATGATGAATCTTTAACCTTAAATAGTTAAATTTGGAACAAAAAATTTAAAAAAATTTGTAACAACAACAAAAATTAATTTTCAGTCAAAGAAGAAACGAATTTTCAACAAAATATTTCATTTAGCAGCTAGACTATAAAGTTTTATAAAAAAAAATGCTATCAAGTTCAAGAGACATTTAGAAGTTTTGAAAAGATTCAAAATTTGAAAAAATTTCAAAAATATTAGAAAAAATGTACATATTTGAATATTTGTGAATAATCATTTTTAAGCTTCTTAAAGATCTTGAAAGTTTTCACGGTAATAAAAAAAATCTTAGAATTTCTTGGAAAATTTAATCTGATTTTTTATTTTGAAAAATAGGTTTGAGGAGAAAATTGACAACGATTTTAAATCATTTGAAATTATTTCCTAAAATGTGGAAAAATAATGTGGACGATTTTAAAGCAAAAAATTTCAGTTAGCAACATTACAGAGCTTTATAAAAAAATCGAGTAAGCTTAAGAGATATTTAGAAATACTAATCGGATTTGATTTCGCTTTGGCAAAAGTTCTTAGACACCAAAAAGAAAGATCAAGTTCGTTAACCAGTATTTTCTGACCAACAGTTCTGGTTTCAACCACAAAAAAATAATAAAAAATTCCATTTAGCGGTTAAACTGTGCGAGATACGAAAAAAGATGAAGAGGCCAAAATTGTGCAACCAAAAAAGATCTAAAAATTTGTTTATTAACCACTTTTTGATCAAGCAAATTGTTTGTTTTATTTGTCAAAAGCAACATTAAAAATGAAAAATTAATTTTTTTGGAAAAACGACACAAGGTATAAGAAAAATTAATGAACAAAAGTTTCTCAACCAAAAAAGATCTATCAATTTGTGACAGATTTTTTTTATACTAACAATAACAAGAACATTTTATTCCAGAAAAATTTTCGCCTAGATTATATCAACAAATTTGCTCAGAACCACTTTAAGCTAGGATGTGTATCTTTTGTTATGTGTATCTTTTAATCGTAAAAAATAACATTGAAGATAAACAAATTAAATTTATGGAAAAATGAGACAGGATACAATAAAGTGTTAAATAACAAAATTTGATTTTTTTATAGGCTGCGCACTTTGTTTATTCATAAAAACAAGACAATGAAAATACTCTTATTTCAATATCAATGCATATGATAAATTGTAATAATATAAATTTATTGAAACGATACATTTTTCAGGGTATCTGAAAATAAAAATTAATGTAAAATAAGGAACAAATATTAAAGTAATCATGGAAAATAAAATTTGTACTTTATTTTGCAATATCTGAATAAGCCAAGGGGTTCACAACTCGACCGATGGAATGTACACTGACTTCAAGTGATTTCAGTGACTTCATGTGACTTCAAGTGACTTCACGCCAGTGAATTCAGCGAAGGTGTACACCTGACTTCGCGAGTTGTTAATGGCATAATACACAAAAAGAAAGCCTTCGTTTTTTGAAAAATATTTACATACCCAATATTTACATTTTCAAAGTAATAGTTGCATTTGAACCTAAAAAAAATGAATTTTGAACTCAAAAGATTAATTTTCTACAAAAAAAATTCATTTCCAACTTTTAACTTATTATAGTAAGTTAAAAGTATAAAGAAAAGTATAAAAAGTATAAAAAAGTATAATAGTTGAAAGTATAGTTTAATTCTGAACCAAAAGAGATCATGACTTCTCAACGAAACATGTTTCATGTTTCAAACAAAAAAGATGTAAATTTGAAATAAAAAATAGTGTAAGTCAGTCAAATAGACGCATTTTCAACGAAATGGTTGATTTATTAAAAAAAAAAGAATAATTTTTAACCAACTAGTTGCATTTTTAAACAAAAAAATTGAATTTTAAGCAAGAAGATTAATTTTCTGCCAAAAATGACAAATTTTTAAGAACCTTTCAACGAAAAAGGTAAAATAATTTTCAATTTTAATGTAAAATGGAAAAAATACTTCAATTTTGATCTATTTTATTATTATCCAGGTGAAACAAGCACTTGGAGGCACGATGAACTTTTCTGCTGCAGGACCAGATGGTACCAAGAAATACTGGTGGAAGGAGCTTACTTCTACACACCATCATTTGGCCCGCATATGCACCTCACATTTGAAGTCGGAAACACCCATTCCGCTGTAACTGATATTACGACGCACTATACTCCTATAGTCAAATTGTTCTGTTGTGATGACTGTCATGAGTTAAGTTAATAGTTGTGTATTGCTCGATGAAGAATAGGCTATTTAAAAAATCTAAGTTGCGAACAGGTAGGATTGTACAAACCGATATGTTTACTGCAGTGGTTCAATTAAAAGATGAATTGTGAGTTGAGACAGAGAGATGCTACACTATGAAAATTAAAAAAAATGATCTACAGTGAAACCGATAAGTTTTGTTTTGAGGTTTCGGTGGGGAGGCTTAAACGTGTGAGACAAGGGGGTCAAATGGACCTCGGCCTGCATGTAAGGATCCCTATAAACAGATTCTCCTGGTATGTATGATTGTAGTATAGTAGAAGGGTGAAAGAGCCTAACTAAGGCGGGCCTAACGAATCACTGGGTCGAGGTTCCTCCCAGACCGATATCCAGTTTTGGAATCAAGACAGGAATAACCTACGGTCCTCCGATGGCATGGTGGTCTACGAACGGGTGTTTATTAATTATCTCACTCAATGAGGCTAACCCCCTAAGCCATGCCTGTAGAGTGATCGTGCCAATGGCTCCTTGGTACCTAGGGGTACAAAGGTGTCCTAACGGTCTCTCGGGGACACCAGGCGACCTTTCCGAGTAAGTACTCTTACCCCTGCATGCGGGGCTCTGAAGGGGCGGACCTTTAATTTTCCTAGCTTCTCGTGGGATGAATACGAACACGCAAAAGAACAAAAACTTAAAGGAAGGAGGAACGGAAGTGGCGCATGGGGAAGACGCTTTAAACTCGAACGGGACTAACATAACCCTTTCCTCCCAATTTGTCTCTTCGGCTAGCCAAACTCAGGTAGCAGCTGGCGGTGGTTAGTGCTGATTTTTGAAAACTTCATAAATAAGAATCTTTTCCTGTAGACAAGATATTCCAGTTTAAAAAATATGTTGTTCCTAAAAACCACTGTCTGTAGGCGAAGGGTTAAACTACTAGGATGAAAATAATAACTTTGAAAGTTCGTTCTCGTGTAATACAGTCGGCATACGAATCCTGTTTTCTAATCCCGAGTTTTTTGAATAACAAGGAAAAATTAACAGTAACATATAAAAACAGTTCAATGTAGTGTCGAAATGTTCAAAAATTCAAGAAGCTTCGGCTTTTCGAAAAAAAAACAGGATGCGTCTACCGATTCTATTATCCGAAATGCAGGAACTTCTAAAATTATTATTTCCGTCGTAGTAGTTAAATCTAAAATAAAATACATTTAGTCATTCGGGACACATCATTTAAATATTCATAATGCAATGTATTTACAAATAATGTCAACTTAGCCTCCAAACTCAAAGGGAATTTGAAATAGTTGGGTGTATTTCAAAAGACTTCAAGGTTTTTTAATCGATTTGAAGAATTCAAAGGTATTTTATAGGATTTCAAATTTTTTATAGTATTTTTAAAGATTTCAAGAAATTTTAAAGAGATCAAAAGATTTCAAGGAATAGCAAAAGGTTTGAAAGCATTCAAAACAGTAAGGGCATTTAGAAAAATTCAAGATTTTTCAATGGATTTCAATAATTTGAAGGTATTTTAGAAGATTTCAATGATTTCACGGGACATCAAAAGATTTCAAAGAATTTAAAATAGATGACGGTGTTTTGAAGGTCTAACATTTTTCAATCGATCTTAGTGATTTGAAGGAATTTCAGAGATTTCAAAGATTTCATTGGATATAAGAAAATTTTGAAATATTTGAAGGTATTTTAAAACTTCAACATATTTCCATCCACTTCAATAATTTGAAGAGATTATAGAAGATTTCAAAGAATTTAAAATAGATTTGGGGTTTTAAAACTCCAAGATTTTGAAATCGATTCCAATGATTGGAAGGAATTTTAAAGAATTTCATGGGATATATAAAGATTTCAAAATATTTAAGGGTATTTGGAAACTCTAACATTTTTCAATCGATTACAATAGTTTGAAGGTATTTTAGAAGATTTCAGTGATTTCACTGGACTTCAAAAGATTTCAAGGAATTTAAAATAGATGACGGTGTTTTTAAATTCTAAAATTTTTCAATCGATTTTAATGATTTGAAAGAATTTTATAGATTTCAAAGATTTCATGGGATATCAAAAGACTTCAAAGAATTTGATATAGTTTAGGGTATTTCAAAACTCCAACATTTTTCAATCGATTTCAATAATTTGAATATTATTTAGAAGATTTCAATGATTTCATGGGCTATCAAAAGATTTCAAAGGATTTAAAATAGTTAAGGGTATTTTGAAACGGCATCATTTTTCAATAAATTTCTATCATTTGAAGAAATTTTAAAGAATTTCCAAGATTTTACGGGATACCGAAAGATTTTGAAATATTTTAATAGTTTTAAAAACTGCAATATTTTTCAATCGATTTCAATAATTCCAAGGTATTTGAGGAGATTCCAAAGATTTTATGAACATTTCAATGTTTTCATTGGATATCAAAAGATTTCAAAAAATTTAAAATATTTGAGGGTATTTCAAAACTCCAAGATTTTTCAATCGATTTCAATAATTTGACGAAATTTCAAAAAACTTCAAAGATTTCATCGGATATCAAACGATTTTGAAATATTTGAGGGTATTTTATAATTTCAACATTTTTCAATCGATTTTAATCATTTTAAGGTATTTTGGAAGATTTCAACGATTTCATTGGACATCAAAAGATGTCAAAGAATCTAAAATAGTTAAGGGTATTTTAAAACTCAAAGATTTTTTAAGCGATTACAAAAATTTGAAGGAATTTTAAAGGATTTCACAGATTTCATGGGATATCAAAAGATTTTGAAATATTTAAGTGGTGAGTTGATGCATTCGTCTTTTGGTCTTATGATCAGCCGTTAGGTTTGTTTTGAGTTTTGCATCCGACAAAGCTCTCGCTGCATTATACACACCACAATTAATAGTTTAGAGGTCTTATTCTTCCGAAAAATCTCTACGAAGCTTGTCCTCCAGTTCAGCCAGATCTTTGAGGTTGAGTGAAACCTGAATATTATTATTTCTCCTCGTCCTGGAGCATCGCTCTTGCTCTATTGGATGCCTGACTACGGTTGGTCTCAGTGTCGTCTCTCTTTATCTATTACCAGCTTGTTCTAACTGCGGTAAAGTAGGCGCTCAGCTTATATAGACCCTTTCCCGGAGTAGTTCGGCATGGTTCCGTAGACGTTGAGGCGAAAATTGCGAGAGCTCTGGGTGTTTTTTGCACCACAGAACATGCAGTCGTGCAATGTAACCTTCTTGTTCAGGGACCATACTGGTATCGTATCACTCTAGCAGATCTTTATTGAGTCTATCTATCCACTCAAAAGTATTGAGATTCCGGCGCTCCATCGCATTAAATCCGCCTTGATTGGCTCCCCCAACTATAGGGGAATCAACATTGCTAGGGAAAGGGTTCGTCCCTCCTTGTAGAGCCTGGCATGCAAGGATAAGACTGCATACTCTGAAAGGTCGCCGGGTATCCCAGAGTCACTGTTCGAGACACCTCACCCGGGAGCCATTCAGCTTTCTGCACGGTTGTTACGCCTCCACTTGGGGGTAAATTTCATCGGGACCACCCCTGCACAAAAACATGTGAATTTCTAGTCTTTAGCTTCAAAAATTCACTGGGGCAATGAGTTCGGAATGAGGAATTAGATACATTGGCTGTCTGAGAACAGTTTCAATACTAGCCGAGAATATAAAATAGTTCTACGGCTAGTATTTGAGGAGAAACTCTAGTTAATGATTGTACTTATTTAACGTTACTCGAACTCAATTTGCTTAATTTCAATAAAATTTAAAATCATGAATAGATTATTAGCCTAGGATATGAGAATTCGATGGCTATTATTTAATTGAAAACTTGACTCAGTAATGGTCAATTCATTACTCGTTTAACAAAACTAAATTTATTACTCCAAGGCGACCACGAGCTGCATTGTTCATGCATCTCTCTCAAAACAGACTCAATTCCTCGAACAATCCTGTTGTTTGGGACAGCTGTAAAGATCTTATAAAGTGTGTTTAAACAAGTTATTAGCCTGTAATTCTCTGGATTGAACAAGTTGTCATTTTCGGTAGCAGTATAGTGCGTCTCAACATCAGCCACTGCGGATGGGCGTTTTCGACTTTAAATATAAGGTGAATATGCGGGCCAAATTTTGGTGTGTAGAAGTACACTTCTCGAACCAGAAGTTCCTAATACCATCTGACACTGCAGTTTAAAAGTACTTTGTATCCCTAAGTGCTTTTTTCACTGCTTTGGCTGTGATTGATAGACATTCCTGCTCATAAGTTATAAGGTTTTTGCAAAACTCAAATACAAGTACTTGGTTGAAAGATAAACTCTTTTGTTAAAAATTCATCTATTTTACTTAAAATTTATTCACTCCAGTTGAAGATTCATCGATTCCAGTAAAAAACTCATCATTTCATTAAAAAATTTATCACTCTGGTTGAAAATTTGTTTGTCTTTTTTTTTGTAGGATATTTTTTTTGTTGAAAATTAATTTTTTTAACTGAAAATTAAACTATTTGGTTGAAAGTTTGTCTTTTTTAGTTCAAAATTCATCTCTTTTCTTGAAAAAACATATGTTTTGGTAGAAAATTATTCTTTATGTTTCAAAATTGACCTTCTTGTTTGAAACTTTATCTTTTTGGTTGAAAATGTAAGTATTCCAGTTAAGTAATTCTCATTGTAGTTGAAATTTCATCTTTTAAATTGAAGATAAAAACTACTTGGTTGAACGTTATTCTTTTGTTAAAAATGCATCCTTTTGGATCAGAATTCATCTATTTCAGTTAAAGATTCATCATTTTACTTTAAAATTTGTTATATTTTCTGGAAAATTAATTTATTAACTGAAAATTTAACTATTCCATTTTTTGTTGAAAACTGAAATTTTTTAGTTCAAAATTCAACTATTTGGTTGAGAATTCATGCATTTTGTTAAAAAATCATATTTTTTGGAAGAAATTAAATCTTTTTGATTCCAAATTCAACTATTTGGTCAAAAATTCACCTATCTTGTTCAAAATGGAATATTTTTACTATGAACTTTAGGAATTCGAAACGGTTCAAATTGAATTTAATACAGGACCCACATTAATTTGACCTAAATATGCACTGAGTTTTAACTATAAGAAGATAAAATGGAAATTTCTTTTAATTATTATTTAAATTCATAGAATAATATATTTTGATTAAATTCTCTTCATTGTAAAATAAGTTTTTCAATTTACTTGAAACCACCATTTAAAATAGTAACCAGCAATACATTTACCAATGAATTTAGTAGTAGCATTACCAATTCCTTCAGTAGATGAAGTTACAAATTCATTTAATCAGTTATTCTTACTCATTGAAATAGTAGGTTTTTAATAATTACTAGTGAACGAATCGGCACTATTTCAATTAGTAGAAAACTACTACCAATTAGTAGTTTTCTACTAATTCAGATGTAGAGAGTAGGCTATTTTGTACTTTCATTTCCCCCCTCGTTGTCAATCGTAGTAAAAAAAAGTAACGTGGCACAAAATTCTATCAAAACGTAGGAAAGAGGCTTATTTTTCACGAAAATATGGTAATAACGAAGGAATAAATTCTTTCAAATAAAATTCATGTAAATACCTCTCTCTAAATCTGAATTAGTATAAAACTACTAATTGGTAGTAGTTCTCTACTAATTCAAATAGTGCCGATTCGTTTACTAGTAATTAGTACAAATCTACTGATTCAATGAGTAAGAATAATTGTCTAAATGAATTAGTAACTATATCTACTAAAGGAATTGGTAATGCTACTACTAAATGAATTGAAAAAGTTAAATTTCCAACCAAACAGTTGAATTTTCAACCTGAAAATACTAATTTTCAACAAAAAATGTAATCATTGGTGTATAAATTAACAAAATTTTAATTTTAAACATAAAATAGTTAAATATAACAAAAAAGACGAATTTTCAACAAAATACATATATTTTCTATCAAATAGTTCAATTTTAAACCAAGAGGATTAATTTTCTGTAAAAAAAAACGATTTTTTAAAGAAAATACATGAATTTTTAACCAACTAGTTGAATTTTTAATTTAAAAAAGTTACATTTCCAACAAAAAAGTTGCATTTTCAACCTGAAAATACTAATTGTCAACAAAAAATGTAATAATTGATGTATAAATTAACAAAATTTAAATTTCAAACATAAAATAGTTAAATATAACAAAAAAGACGAATTTTTAACCAACCAGTTGAATTTTCAATTTAAAAAAAGTTAAATTTCCAACCAAACAGTTGAATTTTCAACCTGAAAATACTAATTTTCAACAAAAAATGTAATCATTGATGTATAAATTGACAAAATTTTAATTTTAAACATAAAATAGTTAAATATAACAAAAAAGACGAATTTTCAACAAAATACATATTTTTTGTACCAAATAGTACAATTTTAAACCAAGAGGAGTAATTTTCTATAAAAAAGACAAAAAAACAGTTGCATTTTCAACAAAAAATGTAATAGTTGATATATAAATTAATAACATTTTAATTTTAAACATAAAATAGTTAAATATAACAAAAAATACGAATTTTCAACCAACTAGTTGAATTTTCAATTAAAAAAAGTTAAATTTCCAACAAATTACATCTTTTTTGTACCAAAGAGTTAAATTTTAAACCAAGAGTATTAATTTTCTGTAAAAACGACGATTTTTTCAAGAAAATACATGAATTTTCAATCAACTAGTTGAATTTTCAATTTTGAAAAGTTAAATTTCCAACAAAACAGTTGAATTTTCTACCTGAAAATATTAATTTTTAATAAAAAATACAATAGTTGATATTTAAGGAAGAAAAAATGTTTATTTTAATTAAAAAAACATTTCAATATAACCAAAAAAGACGAATTATTAACAAAATACATATATTTTCTACCAAAGAATTAAATTTTAAAACAAGAGGATTATTTTTCTATAAAAAAGACGATTTTTTAAAGAATATACATGAATTTTGAACCAACTAGTTGAATTTTCAATTTAAAAAAATTAAATTTCAAATAAAACAGTTGAATTTTTAACCTGAAAATACTAAATTTCAACAAAAAATACTAATTTAAAAAAAAACAACTAATTTTCAACAAAAAATGTAACAGTTGATGTATAAATCAACAAGATTTTCATTTTAAACATAAAATAGGTAAATATAACAAAAAAGTCGAATGTTTAACAAAATATTTAATTTAATTTCAGGGTGCACAGTCTTCCCCTTTTTTTCTTAGTTTCCCCTTTTTTCTTGAAATTTCCCTTTTTCCCCTATTCTCTCTAACCAATTTAAATGTTCTTTCAATTCATCTGAGGAAAAAAGGAAAGAAATTTTATTAATATTCCTGTTCCATACGAAATGCGAAGTTTGTTTTCAAGAAGGTAGAAAATAAATAGCAGGTATGATAATTTGAAAGTACCTTGTATTTCGAATTGTATTGGCTGTCGTGCATTATTTTTTAGTAAAGTTTTTTTTATCTTTTAGAAGACCTTCTCGGCGCATAACATTCTTCACGTGGTTAAAATTTTCCCATAGCTTTCCAGTGGCATTTAGTTTCGTTTTATTCACGCTTGTTAGTTGAGTTGCATTCAAAAAGGCAGGACTTGATGCGAGATTTATATAAGTATGACTGTCAGAAAGCACTGATGATGGTTCAGTTGGAAACACATTTAAAACAGCAGTTATCTGTGTCACAGGATTAGTATACAATAAACCTTGTGGACCTGACTTCAGATGTTATCTGCATACGAATAAAGTATTAAACATGAATTTTTAGTGAAATATTTGAAATTTGTGTTCATATATCATATATTTTCACGACAATAGGGAAACAAAATTCTTTTAAATGAAATTAATGTGTGTACTATATTAAATTCAATTAAAAACGCTTTAAATTCATGACATTTCTAGCAAACAAATTGAACAAAAATGTAGATTAAATGAAACTTTCCACCAAATTGATGCAGTTTCTACAAAACGGTTGCTTTTTCAGCAAAAATATCCATTTTATACCAAATAGTTGAGTTTTCAACAAAACAGGAAAGTACCACTCCAGTTAAGGTGTCTTTGAAAGTATAAACAAAAAGATTTCAGTTCTTTCATTTCCCTCAGCATTCTGGTGAAATCTTCATCTTAGTAGTGACTATGATTCACATACATTTGAAAACATGTAATATTTTTTAAATTATTCCATGATTTTTGACTTACTTTGCGCCATCTGTTAGAAACTAAAAGATAAGAAGGTGAAGATTTAGAATTAAAATGTGTTATTTGTTGAGTCAGTGTTTGGTCCATAACAAGCACTAATTTAGTATGGTGTTTTTCTGAGTATCATTTTAATACCTGAAATAATACCAAAAACTATTGTTTTTACTTTATTATGAAGAATTTTTGTATCGGCATTAGGGTCTTGTGAATATATTTAATTAAATATTAAAACGTGCATTTCATAAAAGTTAAGTTAACTTTCATGAAATGCACGTTTTAATTTTTAATTAATTATTATCATAAGACCCTAATGCCGATACAAAAATTTTTCATAATAATTTAAATAACTGGGTGAACTAAATCCGAAAATTTTCAAAAAACCAGTATAAATGTCACAGCCCAGTAGCTTGGGGATAACATACTGCCAGACACGATAATTATCAATAAAAAAAGTTGAATTTTGCAGTGACAGTATAAGGTCTGTCGTTTTCATGAACATAAAGAATAGTATTCACAGGTAGCATTCGTAAAACGACAGACCAAAATTCCGGGGATAACACCTTGAAAATTACCGTATACCACGGATATTATACAGCCGCTATACAAAATAAGTATAGTTATATTACAGATAAGAATATTCGTCTGAAACAATCATCGGAAGAGCACCGGTGCATTATGAAGGCATCAAAATAAAATTGCGACAGTCTAATCGGGGGCAGTGACAGTTCAGATTTACTTTCAGAGATTCAAAAGGGATTTACCATATGCATTATACGTATTTCAGGGAAATTCATTTTCCTGATACCAGACGAAAAATTGGCTACTGTAAGTTAATATATTTCTATAACAACTAACTTTTTTTCAAATCTAAAGATAATAAAATTACGTATACAGTTCATATAAAGTAACTAAACGTTCAACTCAAACAAACTGAACGTTTGACCTAATCTAAGCGGACACTTTCTTTGAGTTCAATATATTCTAGATTCTGTTGTTTGTCAAAGGATTTTTTTCCGTGTATAAATTTGATACGGTGCGATTCATATGAGTATCTAATATCCTAAAGATTGAATTGGATTTATTATATTTGAAGGTTTTAACTCAAAATATATATTATGCAAGGCACCAAAAATCTGTTACAAATGTTAATTATAGTCCCAATCCACAAATATGGACTCACCTTTTCGTTGATTTTATCACTTTTTAACATTTCACCTTTTTAATTACTAAACATATCAACAAAAGTTTTAGTCTCACTCATAAGATGTGTGACTCGTCCCTTTATGAGGTATATCTTTTCTTCTTTTATAATATCAACAGTTCCTTCTTATCAATAGTTTTGTTTTTAAAAATGTAATTCGTTGTTATCTACTTTCCTCTATCTTCTATTTAGAAACAGAGGATGGATGTTTTTCAAGATATTGTTAATTTGCGGAGTGTAAAACTATCTTAGAACAGATTTTTGTTTGTCTTTACTGATGCGGCTTGATTATCAAAACAAGCGACACGTATATATGATATAAAATGTTTAATTTTAAACATATTTATTTATGCTCAATAAATGAGCTTTTAGCAACAAAGACCAGATGATGAACACTTATTACTACACGTTCCACTTTAAATTTGAATATCTCAAACCATGTAGAATTGTAAAATCTAGAATACTCGAACAACAATCTATACTAAAACAAACAATGTAGCATATTGAAGGAAATTAATATGATATCGTACAATTCATTACAGATTATCTGATGTCAATGGAATCGAATTGGATTTATCAAATTTAAAGGTTTTAATTCGGAAGTGGTATTATACGTAGCATCCAATCTCATATTAGTGCACTGCTGTAAACTCTTCAAAGTTTTTTGAAACTGTAAATTGTGGTACTAGAGAAACCTATTCAAAGTTCAAAACGATATATTCTTTAATTAAACTTCTTACATTTCAAATGAAAATTACAAATAACTCAAAACATGTAAAAATTATATAATCTTGAAAACTAAAACAACAATGTATACTAAAGCCGACAATTTAGGATAATTAAGGCTATACATTTGATATCGTACAACTCATCTCATCCGAAGAAATACACTTGTAATCCAGTAATTCAGAGTAATTCAGGAAATCTACTTGTAATCTAGAGTAATCGAGTTATAATCTGGAGTAATCACTTGTAATTTAGAGTAATGCAATTCTCATATGGAGCAATCCACTTGTAATCTAGTAAATCGGAGTAATTTTGGTAATCTAAGTAATTAAGGTAATTCGAAGTAATTGTAGAAAAACAAGTAATTTACTAAATCCAAGTAATTGACTTGTAATCCAGAGTAATCCAGGCAATTTAAAGTAATTTGCATATTTAATCGGTCAAAAATAATCCAATTGTAATCCAAAATAATCCAGTTCTAATCCAATGAAATACACTTGTAATCCAGTAATTCGGAGTAATTCAGTAAATCTACTTGTAATCTAGAGTAATCGAGTTCTAATCAGGAGTAATCCATGTAAACCAGGTTTAATCTGGAGTAATCCACTTGTAATATAGTAATTCGGAGTAATTTTGGTAATTCGAAGTAATTTAAGAAATCCAAGTAATTTAGCAGATACAAGTAATTTAGCAAATACAAGTAGTTGACTTGTAATCCAGAGTAATCCACGTAGTTCGAAGTAATTTACATATTTAATCGGTCGAAAGTAATCCACTTGTAATCTAAAATAATCCAGTTCTCATCCAAAGAAATACACTTGTAATCCAGTAATTCGGAGTAATTCACGTAATCTAATTGTAATTTAGAGTAATCGAGTTCTAATCAGAAGTAATCCAGTTGTAATCTAGAGTGAACCAGGCCTCATTTGGAGTGATGCACTTTTAATCCAGTAACTTCGAAGTAATTCAGGCAATCTACTTGTAATATAGAGTAATCCAGTTCTCGTCGGGAGTAATCCACTATTAATCTATATTAACCCAGTTCTCATCTGGAGTAATCCACTTGTAATCTAGTAATTCGGAGTAATTTTGGTAATCTAAGTAATTTAGGTAATTCGATGTAACTTAAGAAATCCAAGTAATTGACTTGTAATCTAGAGTAATCCAGGTAATTCGAAGTAAATTAAATATTTAATCGGTCGAGAGTAATCCTCTTATTATCTAAAATAATCCAGTTCTAATCAGAAGAAATACACTTGTAATCCAGTAATTCGGAGTAATTCTGCTATTCTATTTGTAATATAGATTAATCGAGTTTTAATCAGGAGTAATCACTTGTAATCTAGAGTAATGCAATTCTCATCTGGAGTAATCCACTTGTAATCTAGTAATTAGGTGTAATTTTGGTAATATAAGTAATTTAGGTAATTCGAAGTAACTTAAGAAATCCAAGTAGTTTAGTATATCCAAGTAATTCGCTTGTAATCCAGAGTAATCCAGGTAGTTCAAAGTAATTTACATATTTAATCAGTCGAAAATAATCCACTTGCAATCTAAAATAATCCATATCTCATCCGAAGAAATACACTTGTAATCCAGTAATTCAGAGTAATTCAGGAAATCTACTTGTAATCTAGAGTAATCTCGTATTTCTTGGTACAAAACTAATCTTTTTGGTTGAAATTCATATTTTCGGGTTAAAAATGCAATTTTCTTACAAAAAATCGTCTTTGGCTTGAAAGTATAACGTTTTGGATGAAATTTGTTTTCTGTCGTGTCTGAAAAGGCTTTCTTTATTGACAATTCGCCTTTTTAATTAAAAAATTTGAATTTTGGGTTGAACATTGAACTACTTTGTTAAAAATTCTTTTTTTTTCAAGTTTAATCATTTTAATTGAAAATGCATCTCCCTGCTTGAAAATTTGTGATGTTTGGTTGAAAATTCAACGGTTTTGTTGAGCATTTGCCTATTTGGACAAAAAATGCGTCCTTTTAGATTTAAAATTCACCTTTTTTGTTAAGAATTAAGATGTCTTCTAAAAATGCAATTATTTCGTTGAAAATGCCACTGTTTTTGGTTGAGAATGATCTTTTTTGTTAACAATTCGATCATTTGGTTGAAAATTCAACAATTCGGTTAAAATTGAACTATTTGGTTAAAAATTTAATTATTTTATTGGATATTAAATGTAAATTAACTTAAAAATAGATAACTCAGTCAAATTTCAACCAATTATATTTTTTTTCAATTGTTGAAATATTTATGAGAACGATGTTGAACATATCAAAATTGTGTATTTAACTAATTTAATTTTTTCTCGGACTTTTTTATATATTTGTGAATGGATTTCCAACGACCTAAGTATATCCAATTTTTCAAAATAAATTCTTTAATGGCAGAAACCATTAAGAAATTATTTTAAAATATAACATTTCTTATAAAAAGATTGTTCTTTTCGACATGTAAAAAAAATGTTTAATTTTTCCCCTTTTTCGTGAGAAAGTTACCCAATTTCCCCTTTCTTGAGCTCCTTTTGCGCTGTGATCCCTGCTATTTCGAAAAAATGACACTAAAGACACTACTTTCAAATCAGAAAGATAAATTTTCAACCAAGAAAGATTTTCAGCCAATAAAGAAAAAACTATCATGAGAAATCTTGAATTTTCAAGCCAGAAATATGAGCTTTCCACGAAATCAGAGTTGGGTAATAACTTGTTAAAAGGAACAAAGTTACTGAAAAGTTACGGTATTTGTAACATCTAGGGTAACTTCGATACTTTTTTAAACAGTAACTTGTAACGTAACTTAGTTACAATTTTTGCAGTAACTGGGAAATTTATTTTTAGTTACTTTGAAGTTATTTTGTGTTTTTGGTATATTATGTCCTATTAAAAAAGGTTTATGGGTCAGTTATGGGTAGAAAATTGATCTCTTTTAGTTGACAATTCAGCTATTTTGTTGAAAATTCGTATTTTTTGGTCGAATTCAACTGTGTTTAATTTCAACTTGCAATATTTTTTGATTGAAATAATATAAACTATTATATTTTTCGTTGAGAATTCATCTATTTTGGTTGAAAATTCATGCATGTTGTTAAAAATTCAACTATTTTATCTGGTTGAAAAGGAGCTTTTCTGTTGAAATTTTTACAGTCTCCAAACAGAAAGCATGTAATTTTAACCGGTTTAAAATAATTTCACTTCAGACATTTATAATATTTCAAATTCCTCAATTTTCATCGGTGACAATGACGGTGATTTCTTTTTGAGGTAAATTACATTTTTCAGTGAAAACATCTCTCCAGTCATATTGAATTCCACTTGATATTAGATGACATGATACTTAATAATATTATTCATCAACTTCAAAATGTCTATAATTGTGATTTATAATTATGGTTTTAAATGCTCAATTGTCAAAAATGAAGGGTGAAAAATGGGGGCAGAACATTATTTTTAATTTTTTAAAATAAGGGGTTTTTTGTTGTTGTTGCTTACCAAAAGAAAAGTTCAGATTTTTGTCCCTGAACATCTTCATGCTAGAAAGCAAAATTTTGATATTTGTTACTGAAAATAAGATTTGGTGGGTTTAGGTCGGGTACTTTTTTCTTCAAGCTTTTATCACGCTTTTAATAATAGTTGGAAAAATTCTCTTTTCACCAAAGCTATGACAGAGTTCATAGCACTTCTTTTGTTGCACATGAACATGATAAATGACGTCAATCTAGTTTTTGACTTCATTTTGGACAGTTCTTATATAATATATCAATATAAAATCTTAGACTTTCAAAAGTTTTGACTTTGAAACATTCAATTTAGTTTCAAGTTTCATATTCTCAAATTATAGTAGCTTCGAATTAAAAATGTTATGAATTGAAAGGTTTAACATTTTTTATTATTAAATTTTGAACGCTTTTAATTTTAAATTATCCAAACTGAACTCCTCTGAATATCAAATGATCGACTTTTCATCATTATAGCCTGAAATTATTTAATTTTGAATACTTGGAAATTATCCAGTTTTCGAAATATCAAGCTAAAATCATTCAGTTTTATGATTCTGTAACTCAAAATAAATTTCTACAATTTTTAAGGCTTTTCATTGGAAACGATACTATTTCGACTCTGTTCTGATGAACTTACCAAATTATGGAATTTTAATGTGATATTCTTTAATTTTGAGAGATTTTGATTTGAAATTTCGCAATTTTTAACACTTTCAATTTCAAATTATTCAATTTCAGGCATTTTCATTTAGAAATGATACAATTGAATTCTCTTAAAAATTGCTAAATATTTTTTTACCTTCAAGCGCTTTCAATTCACAATCATCAATTATTGTTTCAAACATCTGCAAAACTCTTAATGTTCAAACATTGTTTAATAATGGATTTTTATATTGTTTACATTTGTAATGTCAGAAGATAAAAATGCAGCGACTAAAGCGCAGGATCCGCGCGCGTGCATTTGAGGCTTGTTATATTGTGAAGTGCATCCCCTGGTCTCTCGAAAATTATTCTCAATTTAATACGAAACCACTATGTTCTGAGCCTACAACGCCCCTTGAAAACTAATCGTTAGGTAGCCCTTCACCGAATAGTGACAGCTAGTGACATGTAACTAGTTTCAAAAGCGCCACACTGACATTTTACTTTAAAATCTTTTACACTCTTTCTCTAAATTGTAGGTAATCATTTTAAATGTTTTAAAATATTTTTTAACTTTCTCTCGAAATTCATTTATCAAAATAAATAATCATTTGAAATTTCCCCATGAATCTCAAGAGAATTATTTTTTTAATCTTTTCAGAACTTCTAAAACGTCTAATCTTTTAAAATTTATTGAATTAAAAAAATATAGTTTTCTAAATTCTGATATTGGAAAAAAATTCTTTAGAATCTTTCAGATTCTTCTTTGACAATTTTGGAAATCTTTCGAAAGGTTTTGAATTATTTTTAAATATTCCTTTGAAATTAATCATTCAAAATAAAAATCATTTTAATTTTGCTGAGAAATTTGGTGAATTTTTTGTTATTCTCTTCAAATCTTTCAAAATTTTTTTAAAACTTATTGTTTTCCAAATTTACATTTTTAGAAATCTTCACAAGTTTTCATTATTATTAAACCGTTTAAAAACTTATAAGTATCTTTTAAACGTACTCGATTTTTTTCAAGAATTTTGTATTATTACGCAATTGAAAAATTTTGCTTTAAAATCTTTTAAATTCTTTTTCAAAATTCTAGGAAATAATCAAAAAAATTTAAAAATCTTTTTTTATTTTATCTTAGAATCAATTTTTTTTAATCGTTTTAAATTTTCTTATGACTCTCAAGAACATATTTTTTTAAATTTTAATCTTGCAAGTTTATAATTATTTTTTAATCTTTTTAAAACTTCGGAATATTTCTTAAATTAACTCAAATTATTTCGAAAATGTTGTAACCTTTCAAAATTGCAAACTTTTGCTTAAAAATCTTTTATATTCTGCTTTTTTTAGGAAATCTCTTGAAATAAAATAATTTGCAGTTTTTCCAGGAATTTCAAGAATTTCGTTTGATTCTCGTGACCCCCTTTCAAATTCAGTTTACCTGAAGTTTTTTAAAACCTATAAAATTTAAAAAATTGGCTTTTGAATCTTCCAAATTCTTTGTCGACACATTTGGAAATTTTCAACACTGAAATTTTTCTTTCAAAAGAAGACCTAAAACATAACAAACTTTCCTAGAAATCTAAACAAAATGTAATATCCGCGAATATTTTAAAATTATTGAAAAGCTTCTAAATCTTTTTTCGAATTTTTGAAAATAATTTTTTGCTTATAATTAAACTTTTTTATATCTTTGAAAATGTGAAAAAGTTGACGAATTATAATGTGGTAGCCAAACATTAAGAACATAATTATTTCATAATATTAAAAAATCATTTACAATTAAAATTTTCTCTTGTGTGAATCGTGCTTAGAAGCATTTAGATATCAGTTTTATGATGAAGTAAAATTACCTATTTGGAAATTTTGGTTCACAAAACTGATGGTGTAGAAAATTCTTCAATATTTATTATTATATCATTATATCATTAAGCCGTTTCCCTTTCGGGGTAGGCGTGAATTGCTCGGTTGGATAGTAGTAATGTGTGGATGGGTACGGTTCCAGGCGTCGAAGAAGTTGTATAGACCATATTTTTACCCTTCATTCTTCAATTCAGATTTGGTTGTCCATCTTGAAGCGAAGAATTTTTGCTTTTAATATAGATTTCAAAAAGGCTTCTGGCTCAGTAAACCTCTGTCATCTACAGCGCAAACTTGTAAGGATAGGCATGTCCACAAAACTTATGCAAATTATGAAAAATCTCTATGATGACGCTAACATTCGTACTCAGGATGGTATGACTTCGTCCGTTAAGGTAACTTGTGGGGTGCTTCAAGGAGATATCCTTAGTCCTCTTCTTTTTGCGCTTTTCATATATGATCTAGAAAAGTATTTGAGAAATCACGGTATGCATGGAATTTCAATAGATCACTTACGTGACGTTATCCTGCTCGCTTATGCTGATGATATAGCCGTATTTGCTTACTCTTAGGCCGACTTACAAGCAAAAATAAACCTTATCGCGCAATACATCTGCAATACATCACAATACCTGCTACGAATATTGCTTTTGGTGCTATTTCAAGAATTTTATTTGCATCTAAATATAATGAATGCCTAGCCAACTAAGACTACCTCTTTTCGTAGCCTCACGCTTAGTGTTCCTTCCCACGCAATTGGAGTTTGAGGATTAAGGTAGAGAGATTACAGTCTTTTTATTCAAGAAAGTACTAGGCTCACCATCATACACGCCGAATTTCGCCCTCTATTTAGAGACAGGTAAATAACAGTTACCTTACGATATCTTCAAGTCAGCTCTAAGATGGTTGTCGAAATTGCTGGGTATGCCTGGTGATAGGTATCCCAAAAGATATTTTTTCAAATTGAAGGCAATGTCCTTAAAGCCTTAATGAAATCAGAATTATAACTGGGTTCTCCAGCTCAAAAATATATTCACCCCAATGAGACAATTTTTATGTCGATATCATTATTATTATTATTATTGTTAGTTGGGTTGAGACCGTAACAGCCCCTGACGCTTGGGTAATCCTGTTGCGTCCTCTTGTGACCTAAGCGTGACCCCAAAGCCCTCTTCATAAGGAGAGGACCGCAGTCACGCTGTTGGCTGATATCTTTGACTCACTGATGCAGTAGCTGCCAGTGAGTGTTGGACGTTTCCCCGCAATCGCAGGGCAGTGACAAAGGATGCGAGTAGCTGTCTCATCATCCATTCCGCACAGATGACAGAGGGGACTTTCCGCAAGCCCTATCTCATGTCAGTGATATCTGAGGCTCTCATGTCCTATAAACATTTCTGTTGGGACTTTGATCTCTTTTCTCCCGAGCCAACTGTTAATTTTTTCAGTGACTGACCTACTGGAAATACCTACAACTGGCTCGGGTCCAGTAAAATTTTTCTTTGCTGCTAGTTTGGCTAGCCTATTCGATATCCCATTGCCTTTGATAACACTATGTCCAGGGATCCATAGTAGAGTAACTCGGTTTTCCGTCGCTAGCATATTTAGTGCCTCAAAGCACTCTCGCACTAATAGCGACACAGCGGCCAGGTTGAAGAGATAACACCAGAAGAAATAGACGAGTCGTCCTTAGGCAAAGATCACCCCATCTCAAGCAATTAAAAAAAAATAATGATAAGACGACTTTCGTCCACAAGAGTAATTTAATTCATTTTTTTAATGGTGATAAAATTAAGATTTGCGGTATCAAAAAACCGCAAATCGATTTCGTGTGTAGAACTATAGGCTCTAAACTTTTCTCAGATTGACAGCGCAATTCTTAATTGAACGATTGACAAAACAATTTTACTCGGCATGTAAGGCATCATTTTCTAGTTGATTTATATCATAAATTTATTGTACCTTCATTGGATAAATCAATTTGAAGGATTTTATAAAAAGCGGTGGCAAAAAACTTTATTTTCAACAATCCCTAAATTTTCCCCGATTTGCCCCTGAATAATTTGCCTTTTTCCCTAATAATTAATATTCAATTAGCAGCAATTGGATCCTCTAGCATTTTTAACCGGAACCTTCCTGGGTAACCTTCCTTGATACAAGGACATTTACCTACTCCCGGAAAACTTCCTGGAACATTTTGCGAAATTCTCCAAACCTTCCATTGGAATATTCCAGAAATGTTCTGGAAAAATGTTGTGCTATCCGGGATGGATCCATATATCATAAAGATTTATCACCATAAGTCAAAAATTGCTTTTTTTACAACCAATTTTATTATCAAGTTTTTAATCTTAGTGGGCAGTTTTTTTTTCTTGAAACTGACGCTAATAAAAAGTGAATAGCTGATAAGGACAAGCTTAGCATCGATAAAAATGCGAGATAGCGACTGAATGATGAATATTCTGTTATAAAATTCATCGAATCATCAGGAATATTCAGCAGTTACAGTTGTTACACTTTTAATCAAATCCTTTATCTACACGTTAATCAGCTTATCCTCCAATTCGAAAATATGAGAATTTTTGCTACTCTCGTCTTGCCTTTGGGGGTCATCCTAAATTCTTTTGGTGAATATAATAATATAACTAAAATTTCAAGTAATTTTTTTTCAAACTATACGCCAGTAAATCGAAATTTGTGCAATTTAATCTGCATTCTCTCCCACTTGATGTTTTCTTTCAAATCATACTTTTTGGAATCTAAATAGCAATTCTGGCGCTGCACCTCTCGAAAGCGTTACGTAATACCTTTAAATAGGATTTCTATTTTTAATAAAAAACACTCATACTCTTACAAGTGAGACGAACTGCAACAAAATAGTTAAACTATTTAACAGAAAATGATGAATTTCCGACAAAAAATATAATTTTAAATCAAATAATTGAATTTTTAACAAAATGGATGAATTTTCTACCGAGAAGAATAATTTAGGGTCTGGATCGAGAAACTCGCCCAGCGCTTGAGATCGGGTAGAAGTAATGTCCAAACGTCTGGGTGGACGAAAAATTTAAAAGTCAAAAAATTAATTTTTGAAAAATATAGGCTTGTAGATAATGACGAGACGGAACTTTTTTCTATCTCACTACTTTCCAACCGAGCAATTCACGCCTACTCCGAAAGGGAAACGGCTTAATGATATAATAATAATAATAAAAAATAAGATTAAAAGAAAACTTCTAGCATAGTGGTAAAACAAAACAAATTTCCTCACATTTCTTATTTTTAATCACTGATAATAAAAAAACATAACAGACAAATAGGTGAATATATTTTCCCCAGAATACTCTAGAGCAGCAACTTCAGGGGCAGCAATTTCAACCAATTTAAATTTTCAAACCCCCCACTTTTGTTCGAATGCTACAAAAAATCTCCAAATTTGAACAAAATCGGTTAATATTTAGGTGTGGCGCAAAGACCATGAAGTTTCCCATTGATTTAACATAGGAAAAAGACAGCTTTTTGTAAATCTAATATTTAAACGCGATAATATGTTACAAATAATACCGTGTTTCAGTACACTATTCAGAATTCGTCAGAGAGTAAGAATCAATCATAAATTTTAAGCTTGAATAATTTCTAGCCACTCTTATGGGTCCCCAAAAGAAAACCCCATAAGTAACAAACTTGAATTTTAGGTAATATTGCGGTTTATTGACGCTTTTTGAAAGTCAAGAAAAAATCATCATTAATCGGTAATTTTATAATACTTATTCATTTGTTAACTAATATCTAATTGTTTAAACAATTTTAATTTGTTTAAATATTTGTTTTTTTCCGTTAACTCGCGAAACGAACGTATTTTCTAGACTTTATGAGCTATTTAATCAATGATAACAAAAAATAATTTGTTCAAATAATTTGAAAATTATTTGAATAATACGTATTTATTGAAGTATATATTTTACCTAAATAAAAGCAGGAGAAACATTTTATCTCTCTAAATTTTCGACAAACTTGAATATTTACAAGTACTCATTTATTTATTATGAATACTTGTAGATGTTTGAACTAATTTAAGTTTTTTAAACAATTTTAATTTATTTAAACATTTAAGACTATTCTTAAAAAGCAAAGTAGAACATAAAAATATTTCAATCTTTCGAAAAATAACAAAAATAAAATATGTCAACAAAAAATTGTTCTAACAAATTTAAATTTGTTTAAACATCTACTAGTATTCATAATAAACAAATTAGTACTTAAAAATATTAATTTTGTCGGAAATTTAGCGAGATAAAATGTTTCTCCTGCTTTTATTTAGGTAAAATATATACTTGAACAAATACGTCTTATTTAAATAATTGTACAATTATTTAAACAAATTATTATATTTTTGTCATTGATTAAATAGCTCATAAAGTCCAATTTCAATTTTCAAAGAATTTATAGCACGAATATTGTAGGAGCCGGAGTAGTTCACTCAGAAAAAAGTTTGTTTGGTTCAACAAAAATTTGGTTGAATCAAACAAATAAATATATTTTTCTTCGCGTCCTCACGGTGAGTTGTGCAATTTTTATATCTTCATAGACAGTTTTTAAGTATTTTTAAGATTACGTTACAACCTGTCTCTTATACACATATATCACTTGAACAATTCTTCGGGCGGGTGAGGCAGAAGGTGAGAAAGGGGAAGTCAGAAAATTAAAATCGTCTTCCTGGTATGTGGAGAGCCGACTAGTATATATACTGAAGCATTTTGTAGGAAAATCCTTTTCTTCGTGAATATCGAGTATAATAAAAAGAATGAAGATCACCGCCGGGTCTCTATTCCTGGCTGTTGCCGTTTTCCTGGATTCTGTTGGTAAACATTATAATAGCATAACCATAACTTTTATCATACTAGCAAATAAACATGATTATTCTCTTTTTCATGCGCAATTCGCAAATTGAAATATAAAATTATTATTATTAAAAAACTATTTTATACCATGGCTTCTACACTTTTCTTCCAATTTTGTCTTGGAATGGGGGATGCATCTTTAAACCAAGAAATATTAGTTTTAAACAATTAGTTAATTTGAAACCAAAACGTGAAGTTTTAACGAAATTTTCTATCAAAAAAATGTGAGCTGTCAACGAAAAATGTATTACTTGTTATTTTCATGAAAAGCGATATCAATTTTGAATCAAATATAGTTTTGTTGTGCCAAAAAGTCGAAATTTAAAAGAGATGCATTTTTCACATTTTATTAATCTGAGTGGAAGAATTTAATGAAATAAGGTGATTGTGAAACATTTTCAACTTTATTGATACAATAAGAAGGTGCTTCAGATAATTGTGAATAGGGTAAGTCACCATCACCAAAGTTACCTATTTGCAAGTCATTTTCCTTAAAAATGAGGTAACTAGAATTATTTAATCAGCTGACATTGTTGGCATTGCTTTATTCACGCCTTGTATTGCAGCTCGACGAAAATATTCGTATAATTTCCAATGAAATTTATCCAACAATAAGTCACTGCATTAAATAATGTATTCACCACATTTTTATTCATTGCGTTTTTATTCAAAATTACTCAGAAAATTTAAATTTATATCCGTTTACTGAACTTCATTTCAATATAAAAATAAATAATTAGGGATAACTGTACTACTTCCCTGAGAAAATAATTTTTATAAAAACGTTACCAGCTTTTTAGAATAAACATTGAATCTATTTATTGAACATAGTTGGTAAATATCCAGTCTTATTAAATGAAATACAAGCGACATGATAAGGAAAATTTTCACGTTTGTCGTCTAGCAATTTACCCAGTAGGTACGATCTGAAATTGCTTGTCTTCTTTAACGTTGGAGATGCGTGGAGGAGTAGAGAGTTTTTATTTGGAACGAGTCTTATCAAAGTTTACTTCAGGTTTGAGGAACACTTTGTCATAATACCAGATTTAATAGAATTCATTTTCTCTTGAATAACACTTTAATTTATCTGATTCTTGGGTTTATATATATATATATATATTTAAAAACTAAAGGTTAACAACCACCGCAGGGTCCCACTGTGAGCAACTGTCATCTAAAAATGACATCGGCTCCCAGTAGGACCGCGGTAAATCCCATTCATGGCCACGTCTCACAACCCTCTACTGTCACTATTAAGGGAAAGTGATCCGAATCTATATAGTTCCCTACCTCTAGTTTCTTAACCTTCTCCCTTTCCTCGTCGTTCACTACCAAATAATCAATTAGCGTTCCCCTCTTTCCTCCTGAACGTGTAAAATCCCCTTTTTTCATCCCCCTCTATACTTCCATTTAGAATAAACAATCCCATTTCCCCAAAGCTCTTTAACAATGTCTTACTTTCCCCATTCAGTATCTTGTCTTTGGATTTTCTTCCTCGCTCTCCACCTATTTCCAAAATAACTACTAAAATCGTATTAAAAATATGTCTCTCTTTTCCACTGGTTATCCCATTAATAAATCAAGCGTAGTGGCTAGCCTGCTTGCTGCTTTTTTCCTTTCGGCTTTGAAGTTCCAAAAAGCGTGCAGCGATGTATTTTTATGAACTGATTACAAATATGGCTATGAAAATTGCCAATAAAAACCTATTTGTACACTCAAAATTTCGAAAAAAAATACTTTTTTAAAGAGAAAACTATTATTTTCACAACATTTTTATAAAACCTAGTATACTGATGTATTTAATACGCTGGTTACAAACATGGACATGAAAATACCTACGAATACAATTTTCTATGTTAAAACTTGAGAAAATAACGTTTTTATGTGAACTGTAAACACTATTGGTACCGGTAAAAAGCATATTTGAAGCATACTAAACTTTGACCTTGACTCTCTGATTCTCTCTTCCCCTGCTGTCTTCTCTCTCCATGCCGTTTTTCTTAACCAACTCATATACCATCCTTGCTTCCTCGTGCATCCTTCTCACTTTATCCGTCTGTAGTCCATTAGTTCTAAAATACCTCTCCCTTTCAGCCTCCATCCTTCCACCCCCTCTCCTGTTCTCGTTCTCCCACCTACACTCCCTAACCAGCTTACTTCCTAGCACTTTCCTAAGCACTTTCCGCATTTCGCGACCGTGTGTAGTAGCGAAGTACAATGTCATGAATACCTGCGCGTGGATGGTGGGGCAACATAGTATAATTTCAATGGTCGAAACATCTCCGGAGGGACATCCTTAACTATTGGCAAAGAAGCTCACCGGCCCGAAGAGGATTCAATCAGATATTACATGACCGTTGGATAAATATGCACCCTGAATATGTTCATAAAACGCCTTAGTATTGAAGGGATCAGTTATCCTTTTTTCGCAAAAACGAATATGAAGCTCTTTATCAGCAAGCAAAAGATAATGCGATAGCATTATCAGCAGATAGCAGATAATGCGAACATGAGGAGTAGGACATCTATTCACCAAAAAGTCTTCCTTAAGATGGACAACTTAAATGACGCTAATACTGTCCTCCCCGATTTGCTCCCCAAAAATGTTAATCTCTGGAATCTGAACTGTGTAATTCAAGAGAAGGCGGTCTCCCTGCCTACCGACAATAGAAGTATCGATACTTTAGTACGCCTGAGTAATACTTGCGAGCATATCGCACAGCTTCAGTTGAAAATTGTGAAAACATATATACATGTAATTAAACTACCTCCACAAGCAGAAAATGCGTTAATATTCGAAAACTCGAACGCGCCAAATTAGCCGCTGCGCCGCATTCGGCGCCGCTCCTCTATGCAACATTTTTTAAATATAAACGTCCTTATGAATCGCTTCTGTGATATTTCCTTTATCTGATTTTGTGATGGACATAGGGTACCATAAGGATCAAATCTTGAAAATAGGGTACTTTAGGGTAGATAGAGCCTTTCCGGGAATCTATGGTACTCTTTGGAACTTCGTGACTTTTTTTTATGATTGTACTTACGGGGCATATCCGATAAAGAAACACCATATAGAAGCAAGCAAGGCGCGATATTAAAATTGAAAAAGCACAATGCAGCAGCAGCAGAATATTAACTTGACCCAGAATTCCATACCAGGAAGACGTGAGGCGTCCCCCTAAAAAAGGAGGACGCATGTTTACGCGTAAAATCACGTGCTGTGTCCCTGTGTACCGCTCTCCCTCGCTTTTACGACCGCCGAACTTTACTGCAAGTGGGGCGACCGCAACGAAGAATTAGCAATTGTAATCTTATAAGGCACGAGTCAAAAAAAAAAAGAAGAAAAAAACGGCAGACTAAGGGGTCCTCCATAAACTATATCAGGAAAATTCGCAATTGTAATTGACAATTAGAGAATTAACTAAATTATTGAATTTTCAACCCGGAAGATTAATTTTCTACCAAAAAGACGAATTTTCAACAAAACTAGAGCCTCATTCGCGCGCTCCGCGCGCGACTAAGGAAATGTAATTATTTTATTTTGAAATGAAGTTTAATAAAATACCATGAAATTCTTTTTTACTTCAACAATTTTGATTTGTAGGCGGCTTCGTATGAATACCCTCTCACGGTGCAGAATAAATAATTGTGCAACTCTAAACATTTTTATGCATTTATGAAAAAAAAAAAAACCTTCAAGATGTCGGCGCGTACAAATTTTCATAGAAATACACAGTAAATAAATGATCTCGACTCGAGAAGAGTCCAGATGACAAGCCACTTCGAGCGCGCATAGCATACTTAATTCTGTAAAAAATCCACCCTATTAGTTGATAAACATCCAAATTCTGATTTTTTAAATGAAATTTGTTTAAATAATTAATAATTCTTGTAAATTTACGAAACAACATAGAAAAGAGCATCGAAAAGACAATCTTAGGTGACTCCGTAAACAACTCATTGCTAATGTGCAAAGTAATGTAGGGAAGTCTTATTGGAAATATGTACTTTCTTGCTTCCGTAAACAAATCAAACTTATTCCTTTAAAAAAAGCCAAGCTCTGGATATGTTGATAAATATTGTCCAAATAATTAATAACTATTGTAAATTTACAAAACACCATAGAAAACAGCATCGAAAAGACAATCTTAGGTGACTCCATAAACAACTCATTGCTAATGTGCAAAGTAATGTAGGGAAGTCTTATTGGAAATATGTACTTTCTTGCTTCCGTAAACAATAACTAATGAACATATTTTTAGAATATTTATCCTTGATTCTGCCCTAGGGTCAAACATGATACAAAAGAAATGTCTTGAAATTTAAAATAAAATCTGTAGTCTGTATACATTAATTTTAAAAATGAAAAATATTAATACTTTTTACAGATATTCCTAAATGTGATTTGAATATGATACATTTATTTTTATTTAAAAAATTCTTGTAAAGAGTTGATCATTTTATAAATTGTACGACATTTTTGTACCATATTTGACCTTATGGAATGGATTTGAAGAATTAAATTATAACCATATCTCCATTAATTAGTGTTTCTTTGAAAATTATATTTTTTGTTGCCAATTTTATTTGTCATATCGGAAATATTGAAAAAATTTGAAAAATTTGTCAATAATCATGTGACAATTATATTTTTATAACCTTAAAATAAGCGAAGAAAATACGTGAAAAACAAATAGCTATTCCAAATTTTTATTTCGTATATAAAAATATTTTTTGCCTTAAATTATAATTTTGATACAATTTTCCTGTTTTCTTCACTAACAAATTTTTTTATTTACATTTTTTTTTATTTTGTCGAAAATACATTCTTTTCAAATTGATTTTAACTGTTTTTAATTAAAAATTAGATTATTTTCATCAAAATAGCAATTATTACATTTTTTGTTGAAAATGCAGCTTTTTTCGTTGAAATATCATCTTTTTTTGGTTGAAAATTCGACTGTTTAGTTACAATTTTTCTTGCGGTTGAAATTTGCATTGAAATATAGAAATATTAAAAAATCTTTAAAAATTTTCTTAAGAATCTTAGGAAAAATATATGTATACAAACTTAAAAATAAATACACTTAAAAATAAATAGTTATTGGAAATTTTTATTGTTCATGCCCAAATATTTTCCCCCTTAAGTTATAATTTTGTTGCAATTTTCCTTTTTTCTTCACTAAAAAATTGTTTAATTTGAAAATTTATTTGTTTTTTTTTATATAGAATAAATTTTATTTATGGAAATAGCAATTCTCACATATTTTGTTGAGAATCAACCTTTTTGTTGACAATTAACCTTTTTTGCCTGAAAATTAAACTATCAGGTTGAAAATGTTTTGTTTTCTTTGGTTTAAATTTTGATTTTAAATATCTGAAATCTTAGAAAATATTTCGAAATTTCCTCAAGAATCTCAGAAAACTTTAATTTATTTTCATTTTTACAATTTTATTTCAAGTAGAAAATAATTTTAATTGGAAATTAATTGTGAATAGTTGTAAAATGAATTTAATTTTTAGAATATTTTTCCTTGATTCTACTTTACGGTCAAACATGGTGCAAGAAACTTTCGTGAAATTTCAAATTAAAACTGTACTCTGTATACATTAATTTTGAAAAGCAAAAATATTAATGCTTTTCATAAATATTCCTAATTTTTATTTGAATATGACACACATTGATTTTTATTTAAAAAATTCTTGTAAAGAGTTGGTCATTTTATAAATTGTACGACGCAGTAGATTATATGGTCCCTTTCAAATTATAAACATTTCATTCGAACACGAATGTGAGAAATATTTTCTTTTTATACATTTGAATTTCGCGGTATGCAGAGACCGTGAACACTGAGAATCACCAATCATCACGTCACATCACATCGTTTTAGCTAGCACGATTTCGACAAACCGCGGAGTTCAAATTTATAAAATCAACATCAACCATTTTCTTTTATTCGCATGCAAAATAAATTATTGCAATGTTAAACAAATCAAACGTAAATCTTAGAAATGATATTCAAATCTGGAATTTACATTTTTCTACAAATGGAACATAACCTCTATTATAGTCCAACTTTTTTCCAATTTTCATGCATATCTCACAAAAAAATATGCATTTTTTATTTAAAAGAAATGTTGTTGAGACAATACATTTCTACCAGAGGCACTTTAAATATCTGTCAAGGATCTTAAAAAATTGAAAATTTTTATTTAAAATTGTTTTATTCCGTTTATAAAAGATTTTATTATTTGGTTAAAAATTGAACAGATTTATAAAAAGATATTTTTTTTTTCTTTGAAATATCTACTATTACATTTATCTTTGAGAATTTATCTTTTTTGATAAAAAATTCAATTTTTCAATGAATTTTTTTTTAAATTTAAGTTTGCAAAGTGAAACGATTTACCAAAAATGCATTCTTTTTCGGCGAAATATCTACTATTACATTATTCTTGCAGAATTCATCTTTATGGTTGAAAATTCGGCCTCGATGGCGTAGATGATTAACGCTCCGCTCGTGAATAGTGGGGTTCCCGGTTCAAATCCGCGCAGGGGCTGATTTTTCCTGGTTTTAAAGGAAATTATTTGACCAGTAATCGGAAAACATTTAACACCATAAATTAATTATTCATCTCCTTGGTTGAAGTTTTAACTATGTTGTTAGAAATTAATTTTTTGTTAGAAGTTTCTTCACTTTGATGGAAAGTGTAACTACTTTGTTGAAAATTTGTTTGTTTGTTTATATTTATATGTTTGCCATTATTGTTGAAAATTGATCTTTTTCCTTAAAAATTTGTCTTTATTGATAGGAAAGTAATCTTTCTGGTTCAAATTTCCTCTTTTTTTGTTTTGTTAAAACTGCAAATTTTTGACTGAAAAGTATGTTTCTCTTTTAATTCATATTTTCGTGTTGAAAATGGAACTCCTGTACAAAAAATTCGTCTTTAGGCTTGAAATTTCAACATTTTGGACTCCATTTGTTTATTTCTTGACAAGTAGTAGTAGTTTCTTGCTTTTAAGAGTATGCAAATATATTATAGCAAGGGTGATAGCAGCTTTACAGAAATAATATTTTCTTAACAAACTTTTTTTTGGTATGAAATTCAACTTTTTTTTTTAACATTCGTCTATTTTTACAAAAAAGTCGTTCTTCTGGATTTTAAATTCACCTGTTTTATTAAGAATTAAACTATCTTCTAAAAAATTCAATTATTTCATGTGAAATGCAACTATTCTTTAACAAAAGAGAAGTCACAATCACCAAATTACAGTTGTCGATGATTTGACCTTCAATTTTAAAAGGTCTGGGCAGACGCGCGCTCAAAATAACGAGCGAAGCGAGCCGCGCGCGAGGAGAATGTGCCCACGCAGCGGGCAGATTTTTTCTTTTCAATTGATCGTTATATTATACAGTTTGAAAACATTGATCTTCCTAATAATATTATTATCTTGGAATATTACAGCCAACTTTACTTCAATTTTGTTATACATTACTATTTAATTAGGTTCTAGACGAAAATTCACCTCTTAAAAATTCGATATCAAGTTATAGATTTTGAATTTCGCGGGGAACCAAAATGGCAGCTTGCATAATCCCATCTAATATAGTACCTTAGTTACACCGTCTCTGGTTACACATGCCAAAGTTGGGATCACTGAAGTTGACGAAGCCAGATGTCGCTAGTGATGGCGTGCGAGCACTGGTTGCGGCAATTTCGAAGGGTAGTGCGGACAGTGGGCTTTGAAATTGTTGACAACGGTCGGAAATCTCGAAAATGGCAGATAATCAGCACAGTAGGTTCGAAAAATCCCTCGGATTATTGACGACGCGATTCGTGACGCTTCTACAAAAGGCCAAGGACGGCGTTCTGGATTTAAAAGTGGTGAGAGAATTCAATATCTTCGCTAGTGAAAAGCTAACCTCAAAAAGTCTAGGTTAAGTATCGCGGGCGTAGAGGGTACACGCCATTTACAGCTGCGGGAATTTTGAAACAAGATTTACCCGAAGCTTCTCATTTCCAGCCCTTCGGTGCCCACATTATTGGCATGTTTGGGGTTTTCCGAAAAAAATTTCACTTTCACGCAAAGGGGAGGAAAGCGGCGACGATTCGGGGGAGAAGCTTTCTTTCCAAAAACGGAGCACTCACCTAACCTTAGTTTTATTTTTAAGCGTTACTATTACGGAAAATATTCGTTTTTGATCAATTTTCTGGACTTTTTTTTCGAGAATTTTGTCGACTTTTGGGACATTTTTGAGACGAAGAATTGGCTGAGGCGGGTTTGATTGAGAAGAGAAGGTGGTGAGAAAGTGAGAAATTTGTTTGGAAATTTTGGGGAAGGAAATAATGAAATAAATTCTTTCAGGCTGCTGATATTCTAGAGGTTCGACAGAAAAGGCGCATTTATGATATCACGAATGTACTTGAGGGTATTGGATTAATTGAGAAGAAGAGCAAAAACAGTATTCAGTGGAAGTGAGTGTTTGGTGTCTTTTATTTTAAATTAGCAAAAATAGCGAGTTTGTTACATTTTTCTTATTTTGATTGACTAATTAGCAAATTAAATTATATATTTTTAATTAAATGTTTACATTTTGATGATTTTGAAGTTGAAAAGTCAAGTTTTCAATTTTAAATTATCCGAATTAAAGAATTTCGAATATAAATCATAAAAATCACCGAATAATTAATTGTAAATTTTCAAAATTAAAAACTCTTCAATTTTAAAGATTTACACAAAAAATCAAACTTTAGTATTTTAAATTTTGTTTGTTTCCCAAATTGTGGGAGACACGACTTTCCTCTACTCAATATAATTCGGGAATTTTCTAGTTCGGATATTTTATAATTTTTGCAAGTTTTTGTCAGAAAGCTTATTATTCGGCAATTTTCAATTTCGTTAATCTTATAAATTGGCGGGAAATTTATTATTCGGCAATTTTTGAATTCGGTAACATTATGGACTGTTTCGGGAATTTTATTATTTGGAAATTTTACAATTTGGGAAATTAATCGTTCAGGAATTTTAAAGTTTCGGGAATGTCATTTTTCGGGATTTTTCAGTCGTCCGATTGGAAAATCTTGGAATAAAAAAATTCCCGAATAATAAAATTTCTGAACAGTAATGATGTTACCAAATTGAAAAATTTCCTAAGAATAAAATTCCCGACAGTTTATAATATTACCAAATTTATAAATTCCCGAATACTAAAATTGCCGAATTATAAAATATGTAAACTAGAAAATTTCCTAATTATAAAATTCCCGAATTAAAACAATTAACTTTGTTTAAATAAATATGATTTATTTAATAAAAATACAATCAATAAATATTTTGAATGTTTGAAGTTTTTAAAATTATTGTTTGAATTAAAAAAAAAAAACAATAATTGGAAACAATTGTTTTCCAGAAATTATTTTTCGGGATTTTCCTGCCGTCCCAAATATTTTTTCAAATATTGTTTTAAATTGAAACAATAATTTTAGAAACTTTAAACATTAGAAGTAACTTTTTTCATAGAAATATTTGATTATTGTATTTTTAATATATAAATCACATTTATTGTTAAAAATTAATGCCTTACATGTGGGAATTTTCTATTTCGGATATTTTATAATTGGGAAAATTTCTGTCGGGAATTTCATTATTCGGGAATATTCAAAATCGATATTATTATAAACTATTGGGAATTTTCCAATTCGGGAATTTTGTTATTCGGAAATTTCATTATTCGGGAATTTTATTATTTGGAAATTTTATTATTCGTGAATTTTCAAATTCGGTAAAATTATAAACTGTCGGAAATTTTCCAATTCGGTAATATTATAAACTATTTGGGAATATTATTATTCGGAAATTTTATGATTCGGGAATTTTATTATTTGGAAATTTTATTATTCGTGAATTTTCAAATTCGGTAATATTATAAACTGTCAGAAATTTTCCAATTCGGTAATATTACAAACTATTTGGGAATATTATTATTCGGAAATTTTATAATTCGGGAATTTTATTATTCAGAAATTTCATTATTCGGGAATTTTCAAATTCGGGAATTTTATAAACTATTTGGGAATATTATTATTCGGGAAATTTATTATTAGGAAATTTCATTATTCGGGAATTTTATTATTTGGAAATTTTATTATTCGTGAATTTTCAAATTCGGTAATATTATAAACTGTCGGAAATTTTCCAATGCGGTAATATTATAAAATATTTGGGAATATTATTAAAGTATTAAGAAGTGAACAGTAATTAATTTTGCAAGACTATTCTGGATCTGTTCAAAATTAGATAATTTACATATTTCAATGTTAAATTTTGAACTAATTTAACTCGAAAGCCTTAGTAGTGACAGAAATGTAAACGTCCGATTGAGTCTTCATGAACAATGTTCAATTTAAAGATCACTTCAAATTAATAGATTCACAAATAAACGCCTTCATTCAATTTCAAATTCGTACTCAAGATTTGTTTTAGTATATAATATTCCATTTTTAACCCATTCAATTTGGAACTTTTAAAATAAAAAATAAAAAAACACAATTTTTTTTCAATTTTAAACAATTTGAAACTGAATTGTCACAATTTCAGAGTGATAAATTTAAACTTAAATGCTACAATTATAATTTTGATATTTTTTTAATTTGTAATTTGAAAGTAAAAGTGTTGAATTTTGAATTTTAAATAACAGTTGAACAATGATTAATTTAGAAAAAATTCGAATAAATTGAAGGCTTTTGAATGTTTCGAACAAAAAAAATAGGAGGTTCTCAAGAATTTTGAAAGATTTCAAAATATATGTATTTTTTAAAGATTTCTGGAAAGATTTAAAATGATTTTTTATTTCGGAAAAGTACATAACTTTAGGAGAATATTTAAAAGTATTTCCAAACATTTCAAAAGATTTACAAAATTGGAAAAAAATGTGGAAGCTTTTGGAGGAATTTTTTTGCAGGATTTTACAAAAATTTTAATAAAAATGGGAATCATTCTAAAAGATATTTAAGAGTTCCAAACAAAATTTTTGAAATAATTTGGAAAGATTTCAAATATTTTAAAAGAAAATTGATACTTTTGATGATTTGGAAATTAAATGTTGACTTTTTATTTTGAAAAATTACATAATTGTAAGAGATGCACGGCGTGCCTGAACGGAAGTTAAATAAAATTTTCATGAACGTCTCAGATCTTTGCAGGATATTCGTGTTGAACATAAAGAGGGATGTTTTCGACAAAAATGGAAATATTTCGTCATGCTCTGTCAAAATAAAAACTGTTTTAAAGACTTTTTATGCCTTTTTTTCACCAATTTCGTGGCTAAAGCGGCTTTCAAATACTTCTATCAAAGTTACGTATCAGCGAATCTCTACATTAATTTTTTGGATCAAAGCTTTTATTTAAATAAAATTTTTCCGCTAATCCGGTGTCGCTATTTTATTTTTAGATAGCCACATAATTTTTTTAAGGTAAAAAAATGGTCTGGTTTTACCAATTTTCAAAAAATTCTTACAATTTTTACAAACGAGCTAACGAAACCAGATGAGCGGGAAAATTTTGTTTGGTTCAAGTACTTTTAGCGAAAAAAAACACGTCGGTTGACTGCACATTAATTTCTAATTCAAATTTAATTGATACAGTCGCTATACGAAAATAGTAGTATAGCAATGACAGTTCGGCGGCAGGGTTCGGTTCCAAGCTGAACGTCGGTAAAACAGTGACCGGTAATTTATCAATAATTATGAATATTTTTAATTTAAGATTTTTCAATATTTAATGTGTATAATAGAAAATGATGCAATTTTGCATATTTTTTTAATAGTTCAATTTTGTAGGCTTACAATTGAAATTTATTAAATTCTATAGGCTTACAATTTCAAATTTATTTTTAAGATTATATTTAAAAATAATTACCTTGAAAATTCAAAAATTTTAAATTGTAACTCTTCAAAATTCTATAACTTTGAATTGTAGGAAAATCATAAGTAGTTAAACTTTAAACCAAATAAATGAATCTGCAACCAAAAAAATGAATCTTTACCAGCGTAGTATAATTTTAAACAAAGATATGTAAATTCTCTAGAAGAAATATAATAGCTTACACGTTTCGAGGAAAAGTGTTTTAATTTGAGATGAACAGCAGCATAATTCATCTAGCAACGACCAATTGTTAACAAAATATTTGAATCTTCACCGACAACCGATTAATTTATAGTCAAACACTTGCGTTCTTAATCAAAAAGATGAAATTTGAACCAAAGAAGATAAATTTTAACCCAAAAAACGAATTTTCATAAAAATAAATGACTCTTCAACCATAGAGATGAATTTTTAAAGAAGTCGTTAACATTTCAACCAAGTGGTTGAATTTTCAACCATAAAAGATTAATTCTCATCAGACATAGTCATAGTTGATAGTTAACGCGAAGAAGATTTAATATTACATTAGTCCCAATCAAATTCAACCAAAAAAGACAACTTTTCTACATGAATTGTCAACCAAATATTTGTATTGTCAGTTGATAAAATGAAATTAAAATATAAAATTCAATTTCCAACCATAGAACTGAATCTTTCATCAAAAAATTAATTTTTAACAAAGCAGTTCAACTTTTAACCAAGTAGTTTAATTTTCAAAAAAAAAAAAAATGAATTCTGAACGAGAACTATAATACTGGAAATATTTCCAACCAAAAAAAAGTTTGCAATTGTAAATCAAGAACAGTAAATTTCATGCAAAAACTATGAATATTCACCAAAGTAGTTGAATTTTAAACGGAATAGAATACTGATAGTAATACTAACAAGATTAATTTAATACCAAAAAAGTTGAATTTTCAAGAACAAGAGGTGAATTCTTAAACAAAACAGATTGACTTTCAACGAATCAGTTTCATTTTTAACAAAAAATATGTAATTTCGACAAAAAGAGGTGAATGTGAAAAGAACAAAGACGATTTTTCAACTGAATTTAAATTTCCAACCACGAAGGATTTCTCAGTAATGTAAGAGAAAAAAATGTAAGCAAGTTGTTCCATTTGGAAGTAAAAAAAAATATTGTCAATAAAAAATAGTATAGTTGATATTCCAACCCATAAAGACAACAAAGTTGTTATTTCAAATAAAAAAAAGTAGTACCTTTCAACAAAGTACTAAAAACTTTCAATAATGATGTATTTTTAATCTAAAAGATGAATTATCAGCGAAAAATATAGTATAGGTGACATGTCAGCGACTTCATATTGATGTACGAGTCGCATAAGAGAATCTGCACTATTTAGAACTGAGCAGGCTGTAGCCAAAACCATTGTTCGATGAACACACTCCAAGCTTAGCAAGCCTCTAACCCCTTTACCGCGAGGTAGGTATATTCGAGGTACGGAAGATCTGGGATGATGACTTCGATGGATGTGTTTCGGTCAAGTTGCTTCAACTCATCGATGTTCCATTTGACTGCACCAAACGTATAAAGTACTATAGGAACGGCCAGCATATTAGTCGTCTGAATCTTATTCTTTCCATATAATTCGAAAGTGCAAATTTTTCTGAGAATTTGGCGATACCATTTTACAAGGTCCGTTTTTAACATATGCACATTTTGGGTTTCTGCTTGCAGTATTCCAAGATATGTATATGTTTCTCCATTGCCAAGATTTTGAATGATACTTCCGTCAATGAGTTGAATACCCTGATCGTCACGTGATGGTGTACTTTCTAGTCTTCCTTGGTGTAGGTGGACGCAGGCACACTTGTCCAGTCCGAAGCTCATGCAAATCGCTTCAGAGTACCTATTCACCGCCTCCACAAGGATTTCAAGATTTTCTTTCGAGGAAGCGAAGAGTTGAAGGTCGTCCATATATAAAAGGTGCTTGACCTTATATTCTTTTCTGTTCGGCAGGACACATAGGTATCCAGAGCTTTTGCCTCAGAGCACAATAGATAGAGGCAAGAGGGAGATGCAGAAAAGTATTGGACTAAGAGAGTATCCTTGAAAGACCCTCCTCTTATATGTGATGTAGCTGGTAGTCACTTCTCTTTTATCAGATGTTATGACAAATCTTATCCGCCACAAGAACATGAGCTCTTTTATTCATCTCACTATTTTTGGATGCACCTCCAGGCACTTTAGGAGTTCAATAAGTAGCTCATAATTCGTGCTATCGAATTCCTTACGGTAGTAAATCCAAGCCATGGACAGATTGCGTCGATACCTGATCGAGTCTTGGGTAACACACCTGTCTATTAACAGGTTCTCCCTGCAACCTGCCAGCCCTCTTTTGTATCCACGTTGTTCAACTATTGCACTCCATATCGGCTCGATAGAAGTTAATATCCTCTCTTTGAGGATGCCAGTGAATAGCTTGTAGCTAGTGTTTAAGTAAGCCAGGGGCCTGTAGTTCTGTGGACTTCACAAATCTCCAGTCTTAGGGATCAATACCGTGCGTCCTCCGACTAGCCACTGCGGAATGAATTGTTATCCATTTAAGAAAGTAGTAAATATACGAGCTAGATGTTGGTGTGTAGAAGTAAACTTCTTCCACCAAAATTTATTGATTTTATCTGACCCTGGCGCTGAAAAGTTCTTAGTTCTGGCGATAAATTTCTTCACTTCTTCAGCAGTAATTATTGGACACTCTTCCTCTGGAGCCTGCAAACTTTGCCTTTGGCAAAAGTTACGAAAGAGTGATATATCTGAAGCGTCCTCATTTAGCTGATAAGTATCTCCATACACCAGGCCTCGGCTGTTTGTCTGGGCCTTGTCTCGTTAGATGCTCGTGTTTGTTTAAAGTCTAGGAATGGAAGATAAAGGATAGATCGATAATAGATGGAATTCACGGGAATTGTATACTTTTGCATGGTTGATAGAGTTTCGGAAAGACTATATGACACACTACTTTAAATCTGTACTTACGGCTCCTAAAATTCTAGAATACTGCTGAAAGGAATAATTAACTTCTATAAATATGAGCCCTCGTGCTCGTTTTTCTCTACCTAGTCTTCTATTCACCAATTAATTTTCTACCAAATTTTTCAATAAAATAATTAAGGTCTGATGATGAGACCAGACTACACTCGAAACGCCACCCTAATTTTTATCCAGAATTTTATTTAATAAAACTTTTGCGTGGCCGAGTATATATTTTCGTGTATATATTCAGTCGTTGGAGTATATGTTTTGATTTTCCGCATTCGTTGGTTTCTTCAAGACGTAAAAAACTGACCCTACCATCTTACAAAGTCTTTCAAAAATTATAGGTAAGAATTTTGTCTGTTCATCAGATGAAAGTAAATTATATTGTTTTTCCAATTATTGATATCACTAGTAATATTGTGGCTAATGTTGTCAAAATACATAAAAGAATTTTTTGTACTGACACTCTGACGGTTGGCAGGTTGACAGGTTGACACGTATGTATCATATGTACTTTAACGTAGATAATACCTAAACATTTTATAAAGTTGTTAACACTGACATTCATAATGTTTATACAAAAGCAACATTCGGTATGATAACGAAAATGTTCGTAAAAGATAAACGAAGTAAATTAATATATCAACAAATGCAACTATTTAAAAGGTTCATAAAGTTAACTGAGAACCGATCTTTTCAGAACATCAACGATGTCTAGGGATTTCTATGTCTCAGCTTAACAATTTTAAGAAAGATGTTAAGAATCGCAATCTCTAACCAGTTATCTTGTGTAGTGAATTATGCAAAAAAGGTTTAACCAAGCAAAATATGTTTCCCATCATCAGTATGTCCAGAAAGAAGGGGGATAAAAAGGAAAGAATGAGTGAAACCACTGATGGTTGCAAAGAAGCTTTTTGTTTGTGGGTCAAGTCTTTTTGTATGATTCCCTATTGAAAATTCTGACGTTGAGAACGACATCGTATACGTCATCGTAAGCGATATCGTAAACGACGTCGTAAATGATATCGTAAACGATGTCGTAAACGATATCGTAAACAATGTTGGATTTTGGGACCATATCTGATATAATTAACGACGTCTTTTACGACATTGTTTACAAAGTAGTTTACGATATCGTTTACGAAGTCGTTTCCGAACGTATTATTTTAAAATAAGACAAAATTATTATTAATTATTATATATGTATATATATTTATATTTACATATTAAACGACGTCGTTTACGACATCGTTTACGTCATCATTTACGATATCGTAAACGACGACGTATATATATATATATATATATATATATATATATAAGATAAATTTTCTACAAAAAATGCATTAGTTAAATTTTCAACCACAAAAATAAATTTCCAAGTTAAAGAAAAACCAATTTTCAACAAAATAGTACACTTTTCAAACAAAGAGAAGAATTTTTTATTTAAAAAAAAGAATCTTCAAGCAAAAATTTTTGCGAAATAGTTGATTTTTCAGTCCAAAAGAGGAATTGTCGACCAAAAAAGAGAATTTTTCAAAATAAGGAAATTTTCAAGTAAAAAAAGATAAACTTTCAACCAAAAATAGAATAGTTGAATTTTCAGTTGGAAAAATACTAATTTTCAAGAAAATAGTTTAATTTTCACCTAAAACAGATATTTTTTTGTAACTAAAATAGAAAAGTTAAATTTTCAATAAAAAAACGAATTTTCTAGCAAATAGTTAAATTTTCAACCGAATGGATGAATTTTCAACCAAGAAGATTAAATTTATGTCAAAAAATATCAATTTTCAACAAAAAATGGATTAGTTAAATTTTCAGCTACAAAAATAAATTTCCAACTTGAAGAAAAACAAATTTTCAACAAAATAGTACACTTTTCAAACAAAGAGAAGAATTTTTAATTTAAAAAAAGAATCTTCAAGCAAAAATTTTTGCGAAATAGTTGATTTTTCAGCCCAAAAGATGAATTTTCGACCAAAAAAGAGAATTTTTCAAAATAAGGAAGTTTTCAACTGAAAAAAAGATAAACTTTCAACCAAAAATAGAATAGTTAAATTTTCAGTAAAAAAACTAATTTTCAAGCAAATAGTTAAATTTTCAACCAAATGGATGAATTTTCAACCAAGAAGATTAAATTTATGTCAAAAAATATCAATTTTCAACAAAAAATGGAGTAGTTAAATTTTCAGCCACAAAAATAAATTTCCAATCAAAAAAAGAACAAAGTTTCAACAAAATAGTTCGATTTTCCAGAAAAACCAAATAAATGAAGTTTGAACTAAAATGATGAATTTTCAACAACAAAGGAAGAATTTTAATGAAATAGTTGAATTTTCAGACCAAAAGATAAATTTTCTATCGAAAAAGACAAATACAAAAAAAAACATGAATTTTCAATTAAAAAAGACAGATTTTCCACAAAAAATGGAATAGTGAAATTCTCAGTTAGAAAAATTAATTTTCAAAAAAAAATATATATTTTCAACAAAATAGTTCAATTTTTGACCAAAGAAATAATTTTTAACCAAAAGGATGATATTTCAACTAATGAAATTACTTTTCTATAAAAAAAAAGAATTTTCAACAAAATAGTTGAATTTTTACCTAAAACCGATAAATTTTTGTAACTAAAATAGAATAGTTACATTTTCAGTGAAAAAACTAATTTTCAAGCAAATAGTTAAATTTTCAATCAAACAAATGAATTTTCAACCAAGAAGATTAAATTTATGTGAAAAAGATAAATTTTCTACAAAAAATGCATTAGTTAAATTTTCAACCACAAAAATAAATTTCCAAGTTAAAGAAAAACCAGAAGCGTGAGATAAATATATTCTCGAGCGCGAAGCGCGAGAACCAACAGTCGCGCGCCGTAGGCGCGCTCAAACTTGCGAGCGAAGCGAGCCACACGCGTAACGCGCAATGAGAATGTGCCCGCGCAGCGGGCATATTTTTTTCATAAAATTTATTACTTTACAAAGTTATAATTTTTTAAATTAAAAAAACGTCATATCAACTTGTTTATTTAGAAAAATTATTGTTTTTAATTACTTTTTTATAACTAAATCTAATGTACGCGTGTCCTTTGAATGCATTTCTATAAGATGTTGAAACTTAGTAGGGTTACCGGATGGCTTGATCGGAATATCAGGACATTATCCCACTTCTCACCCCCTTTAACCTCTAATTTCCCCCACCCCTAATACAATTGAACTTGAGGTGCGTTATTTAAAAAACGGGGTTGCTATAAAATACCAATTTCGAAATTCCCTAACTTTCCCTGACCAATTTTTCATTTTCTCTGACGGTTATAATTTTTTCTTCCAGGTTAAATTTTTAACCAAAGAAATTAATGTTCAACTAAAAAAATAAACTTTCAACCAGCAAGATTAATTTTCTACCAACGAAATTAATTTTCAACTAAAATAAGGAATCTTCAACCCAAAAATCAATTATCAACCAAGAAGATTAATTTTCTACCGAAAAACGAATTTTCAACAAAATAGTTCATTTTTAACCAAAGAAATTAATTTTCAACTATAATGATGAATCTTCAATAAAAAACTGAATTTTGATTTCAATTCATTTCATTTCTTTTGATAGGCCAATTCATTCATTTCTTAGTTGATAATTTAACTATTTCTTTGAAAAATAATTTTGTATTGTTAAAAATTAATGCTGTAACTGTAAATATAACTATTTTACTTTGTGTTGAAAATTTATCTTTCATAGTTGAAAATTCGTCTTTTTTAGTAGATAATTACACTATTTTGTTGAAAATTAATTTTGTAACTGTAAATATAGCGATTCCACTTTGGGTTGAAAATTTATCATTTTTTGTTGAAAATTCATATATTTTTTTGAAAATTCGTGTTGGTAGAAAATTCAACTATTTAGTAGAAAATTATTTTGCTTGGTTTAAAATGAACTATTTTGTTAAAAGATCGTCTTTTGTGGTGAAAAATTCATCATTTTAGTTGACAATTCAGTTCTTTAACGTAGTTATTCTTCATAAATAAAATTAATTTGGTCATACGGTCGCATAAAAGGCAATAGATTATGATGTTAAAGAATCAAAATTTATTTGTCATGTTTAACCGACGTACGTTTCGACCTAATGGCAGGTCTTCTTCAAAGGTAATTATCAACTAAGTCAAAAATTAATATTTGCTAGTTTGATGTTAAATATGTGCTGGAATTAGGGTCTGCTTTCTGCATCTAATTAGGAATGTGCGTGGTTCCTTTAGATTAACCAATGTTCTATTAGTGTGTATCCAATTTCCTATTAGTTTTCTTGGAGCGTCGCCATACCTCTCACTACTATACCACCGAGCAATTCACGCCTACCCCGAAAGGGAAACGGCTTAATGATATAATAATAATAATAATAATATATTGAATGAAACATATTTTCCAGGTGAGTACATACCCTGTAAAAATAGGGGAAACAACGATATTTTTCACGAAAATAAGGAAATATATTTTTTAAAGTAAAATTAATAAGAATACTCTATTCAATTTATAACTCTACAAATTCCCAACATTTCAAGTAAAAATATTGCATTTTTAACAAGATAGATGGATTCGTAACCAAAAAAGACGAAGTTTCAACAAAATACATGAATTTTCAAGCAAATAGTTGAATTTTCAACTAAAAAAGATAAATGTTCAACTAAAAATGAAAGAGTGAAATTTTTAGTTAAAAAGATTAATTTTTAAACGAAAATAAAAACGAATTTTCAAACCAAATAGTTAAATTTTCAACCTAAGTGATGAATTTTCAACTAAACTGCTGAATCTTCAACTGGAATAGTTAAATTTTATACCAAAAATACGATTTTTCAACTAAAAAGATAAATCTTCAACTGGAATATTTGAATTCTCAACAAAAAAGATAAATTTTCAATCAAGAAGAATTTTTTACCATTAACAAATTTTTGACAAAATACATAAATTTTGCAATAATGGATCCTTCAACCAATATAAGATTTTAATTTTTAATGGAAAACAGTTGAAACTAAACTGTTGAATTTTCAAGCAAAAAGATTAATTCTCTACCGAAAGAACGAATTTTTAACAAAATACATGAATCTTCAGCCAAATAGTTGAATTTTCAACTGAAAATAAATAAATTTTTAATAAAAAAAAAAAAAAACATTTTCAGTTTAGAAAAATTTTGATTTTCAACCAAGAAAAAAAACGAATTTTCATCCAAGTAAATAAATTCAGTAATATAAAGCTGCTTTTAAAAATGAAAGAGTATTGTTATATAATTTTATATTACGATGAAAGAAAAATTTAAGCTTGCTCTCGAAAAAATTCCTTGAAATTTCCAGGTTCTTCCAGGTATATAAAAATTCCGTGACAATTTCAGGTTTTCCAGATGAGTAGACATCCTGATTACTTCTCTGGTAAATAATTATAAACAATTCAGTACATAAACACGATAAAGACAACAATTTCGAATGTAAGGTTAGGTTACTGACGATACACGTGTGGATGAAAATCTCTTCGACAATATATATAATGTTTAAAAAGTACGCTCGTGAAGTTGGCACACCAACTCTAAAACATCCAATTTTTTTATATGGAATCGTTTGGTGGTCTTTTGGTGGTTTTTGGTGGTCAACTTTAAAGGTTTGGTGGTCAAAATTGAAAGTTATTGATTTTCAAAATTGGGGTGCCAACTTCCGTTAGCACCCCATTTTAATTGTTAAAAAAAATTCTTTATGATATGGCTTGGTGGTCGTTTGGTGGTATTTGATAGTGAGTTCTGAACGTTTGGTGGTCGAAATTATAGAATATATCGAATCTTCAATAGTTTCATTTCTGAGCCAGAAAAGATTAAATGTCTAAAAAACGCTTGAATTTTTAATCCAAAGATAAGAATTTTCTACAAAAAACTCAAGTTTCAATAATAAAACGTTGAATTTTCCATTAGACTGTTGAATTTCCAATCCAAAAAGTTGAATTTTCTATGAAAACGTTGAATTTTCAACAAAAAAGTCAATTCTGATTCAATAGTTTCATTTCTGAGCCAGAAAAGATTAAATGTCTAAAAAACGCTTGAATTTTTAATCCAAAGATAAGAATTCTCTACAACAAATTCAAAATTCAACAAAAAAACGCTGAATTTTATACCAAATAGTTGAACTTCTTACAATCCAGTTGTATTTTCAGCAAAAAAGTCAATTGTGATACAATAGTTTCATTATTAGACTGTTGAATTTTCAACCCAAAAATATGAATTTTCAACCAAAAAATATAAATTTTCAGCAAAAAAATCAATTTTGAATCAAATAATTGAATTTTCGAGTAGAAAAGAATTATTCTCTACAAAACAACTGAATTTTTAATCCGAAAATAAGAAATTTCTACAAAAAAGTGAATTTAATACCAAATAGTTGAATTTTATACAAGACAGTTGAATTTGCAGCCCAAAAATATAAATTTTCAACATAAAAGTTAGTTATCATATAAACCGTTGAATTTTCTGCCAAATTCTTGAATTTCCAAGCCATTTCCAATTCCTTGGTCACCCTGCTTTTATAATATATTTTCGTGAAAAACATCTGCTTCATGAATTACATTCTCTAAATTAATTTCTACAAATAATGTCCTCCATAAATGTTTTGTTCTTCGAATTATCTCCATAAATTGGAAAAATGTTGGCAATGGAGGCGAGATTAATTTCGAATTTCAAGGCACATATTTCTCACTAATTGCGAGAAGTGTTTTCAAAAAGCGCACCATCCATTTGGTTATACAGTTTCCAGTAAGTTAGATCTGCACTGAGTCGAAAACAATTCAAGCGCGTTTTCAGTGCGAACGATAAATTATGTACTCTCTGACCTGTATCTTCCTCGCGACTTAATCAGGATGATAAAAGGACATCTTGATCTTTTATTCCGGAAGTGTGCCAAAATAATTCGATAAGGTTTTTCTACGCGAAAGTCTTCGTGAAACGAAATAAGAAACTTGTAAATGTATTTAGAGCTCCTTACTCGTACCTATAACTTACAGTTTACTCGCTAATTTTTACACTTTTTTTGGCACTCTGCCCAGCACGTTGCAAATCTTCCGAGACCTTATGCTCTTAAATTCCGTCTATTCTTAAACAGAAAATATTCCAGAAAAAGGTACAAAACGGAGAATATGCTTCTATAATTATTATTATACCATTAAGCCATATTCCTTTGTCCCTTGTTCGATTTTCTTATCATTTAGGACAATGTGGCATATTTTTACATTCTCATCTCAATGAGAAGGTATTGGTTTTATGTGAAAAATGACTTTCGCGGATTCAATCAAATGAATCAGGCAACAGACCCTCGGGGCCCATTTTATGGATCCAGAGGAAATTACAACACGATCAGTAGCCGACATACTAGACTTCGTCAAGAGGTCTCGGGTCGGCTGCTGAGAGCGAATAAGTAAGGGTGTGGCACAATAGGCTGTACAGCTTGAGCGCCAGAGGAGTTTTAAATGGGCTCCTCGCCCGTCCTAAAACTAACTAACTAACTAGTTATGTAATTTTGCCATTTGTTGTTAAGCACAAGGTTTCAAAAAAAATTTCATATGCACAGGAAAAACAGACCAATGCTGATCATAGTCTGACTTGCACTACTCGCGCTCACGGGAGGCTCTGCGATGTCAGTGATACAGTGTAATTTTGCTCAGACACTGGTCTATCTCTTCAACGTCCGCGCTGGGCCATAGAGCATTAGGGTTTAAAAGTCATGATAATTGGCGGCGATGCAGCGCCAGCCGCTCACTTCCGTGCATTGGATCTCACAAGAGGGGGCGATGGTAGGGACCCCCTCATCCCCACCTCCTTTTTTTCATGAAAATTTGGCCAAATTAAAAGTTTCATAAAAATTTGGAAACGTTTTAAAGTTACAAAAGTTTCAAATATTAATGCGGGAAAATTTAAAATACTTAAAAATAGCTAAGAAGTATTAAGTTCAAACATTTAATTCTGTATTAATATATTAATATTAATATAAATATTCAATTCTGTACCAACATGACTTCATTACAGGGTCTTACATGTTTTGTAGTGCGTGATCAAAAAGCTTGCAGTGGATATTTCATTTAATTCTGCAAGGAAAATTGTCAATTTTCTACGTTAATATTTTAAAAGTATTAAAAATAAATCAAAACTACTATTCATTTATAGCAGACTTCACCGACTTCCCCCTTCATTTCTATCTTCAACTTCATTCAGCGTTCATTCCTTTTGGTTGAAAAGTTTATTATTATACTTTTGGTTTAACATGAATCTTGTTTGGTTGGAAATTTAATTATTCGATTACAAGTGTGATGTTGAAGTTTCGTTAAAGATTTACCCATTTTCTTAAATAGTCATGAAAGTCGTCAAGTTGAAAAATAGTTGGTTTTTTTTTTAAATTAAAAATTCAACTATTTTAGTAGATAATTCAACTATTTGGTTGAAAATTAAATTTTTTTCCTACAACTTTAAATGTTTTGTAGGAAGTTTGTCTTTTTGAATTAAAAATTCAACAATTTAGTAGACATTTTTTTACTTTTGTGAACAAAAAGTCTTATTTCTTAATTCGTCTCATTTTGTAGAAACTTCATTTTTTTATTTAAAACTGCAACTGTTCATTCTAAAATTAATCTGTTTTGGTAAAAGATTCATAATTTTAGTTGAAAATTCATCTCTTTGGTTGAAAATGTAACTAAAGTGGAACCTCACCTATTCTCCAACTCCCTTAGGGATCGTGCCTAAATTACGTAAGCCGTTTTTCTTTTGTTTAGATAAAGACGAGAACAAAATTGCTGTGAAGTTGACTCCCACTCCCTGAGAAGCTTCTCGGTGTTGGTAAGGTAGGAATCTTGAACTAGACCCCCCCCCCCTGATGGAGTACGGATATTCATGATGACACATATCCAGACTCCGTCTTGTAAAAGTGGCTTAGAACCCGTCTTGTAAAAGTGGCTTAGAAACGGTGGCTTAGAACCCGTCTTGTAAAAGTGGCTCAGAACCCGCCTAGCATATATCTGCTAAAATTTTCTTATTCTTTTGAATTTATAAGAATTCTCGTTTTCTTTAAATAATAGTATTTATAAACTTTAGTTTCCTGGTTATGAAACAAGTAAGGGTTCTTAAATTTGCGAAATTTCTTCTCCAATCGGGTCATATCTCTTCTATTCACCTGGCGGATGTCCAAAAGTTTTAAAATCGATAGCAAGCCTAGTATTCAAATATTATTTTCTAGTTCTTATTTAAAGAATAATTTTTTCATAGTAAAATTCACTAGGTAAAAAGAAACATTGTTTCTTGTACAGCTTCCTTGAAGGAAGTTCATATTGCAGTTGAAAGATTATATTTATACATAAATCTTTTGCAACAAATTCTTCTCGTTCTGTTGTAAAAAAAAAATCAATTAATTAATTGCAGAAAGTGACTCAGGTTGTTTCCTTGTTCAAACGATAAAAGTCGTAACTACATATCAAATTAGTCCCTTGTCCTTACCGAATTAATAGGTAGACAGGGGATACAACGGCTTTTCTTATTATGATGCGTAATACCAGTTTACCTTTTTACACCTTTCTAGACTTATATACAAATGATAAAATAGTTATCTTGTTTCTCCTTCGATATTTTTATATAAAAATTAAAAAAAAAACTATGCAAATTTATGTTTTGATATATATAAAACCCTTGAAATCGTTTTCTACGTTTGCAAAGGTACATTCGAGCATAAAATCTGGGTTGCGCACGCACACGCGTGTCAGTGTCTAGCGTCCCAATTACCAAAATAAATTCATGTTGAAAATCGGACTCACTACTGCGTTTCCCTTTGGAGCGATTCCGAAAGGATGAAAAATTATGAAAAGTAACTTTATCTCTATTTTCCCCTTTTCTATTATCTCTTCTCTTTTATGCCCCCTTGTTTCTCGTGAATCTAGTGTGTGTGTGTGGGGGGGGGGGTGTATGTGTGTGGTTTGTTTTGATAAATTTAAGAGCATACAAATTTTGCGTCTAGCGCAATGTGTGACACAAATAACAAAATAAAATAAAAATAAGTTTAATCTTTTCTTATTGAGTGATTTGCGTGACGCAAATGAAGCAGATTTGGTTCACTGTTCCCTTCTTAGTAGTGAATGAGTCACTAGTTTCTGTATTGTGAATTTATATAATCAATATTCATGATCTACTCTGAAGAAAAGATTTTTAAATTGTAATTTTCTATGAGATAGAGGAATCTAAAAATAGTCCGGACGCCATACCCACTTCTGTCGGATTCGCGTTTGATATGCAATGTTGTTAATGATTCTTGTTCAGACGCCTGCTTTCCGCGGTTGGTCTTAATGTCGCTTCCTCATCTTCGGCTGCAGCTTGATCAAGCAGTGGTTGGGGAAGCACTCTGCGTACATATCGATTTGTCGAGAGGTAGGCACGTTGATTTCGCAAGGATTGAATCGGAACATGCTGAAGCTCCGGATGTTTTGGCACCACAGAGTATGCATACGTGCCATAAACCCTCCGCGAACAGGGATGATGCTGGCATAGTATCAGTCTAGCACGTCATCCTTGTGTTAATTCGTCCACTCAATGTGGACGTTTCGCCGGTTCGTCGTCGTGTTTCCATTTAAATTATTATTTACAGCACCTCGAACTATAGGATGATCGGCATTGTTTGCCGAACGATTGTCGGGTGCTCTGCGCGTTCGATTGTTTTGCACCGCATCTTCAACTTTTTGGTGGTTTGATGGTGTTATTGTTGCTCCCATGAGCAGCTAGAGAAAGGGTTTGTCCTTCCTTATACAACTCAACATTCAAGGATAAGGCTGCATACTCTAAAAGGTCGCCCGGTGTCCCAGAGACCCCGTTTAAGACACCTCGCTCAGGTGCCATTCTGCGTTCGGCACGGTTGTCACGTCTTCGCTTAGGGTTTAATCCTTTCGGACAATCCATGGACAATAATTGTCCTCGACTGCTTATTAATAATTGCAATCATATTCAGCAGAAACCCTTGATACAGGGATCCTCTATCCGCAACCCGAGGACACGTTCGGTGGCTTTGCCATAGGCCCTTCAGTTCGATTCTGAAGGAGACGTAAGCGAAACCGAATGGGGGTTCGTCCGATATATGGTTCCGGTATCGATTCCTTCCGTTTCGGTTTCGATTCCTTTGGAGTAGAACTGAAGGGCCTATGACAAAGCCACCGAACGCGTCCTCGGGTTTTGGATAGAGGGTCCCTCTACCAAGGTTTTCTGCTGAATATGGTTATAATAATTAATAAGCACCGCGGAAGATACTGAAAACATCATCCGCTTCAAGGAATTTTGCGTTAACCTCGTGTTCTACTGGTGGAAGAAGTTTACTTCTACACACAAACATTGGGCCCGTGTATGCACCTCATATTTAAAATCGGAGACGCCGATCGCGTCCTGTCAATGGCCTGGGTTGACTACCGGAAAGCTTTCGATTCAACCTCTCATAGGCTTATCATCTGTCTGTTAGAAAGCTTGAAGGTGCATCCACACATGTTGAGATGCATAGGGAGATTGATGGCTCTTTGGAAAACCAGATTTACTGTCTCATCTAGAAATTATCGTGTGACAACGAACAACGTCACCTTCCAGAGAGGCGTCTTTCAGGGCAATAACATGAGCCCTTTGCTTTTTTGCATCACACTTCTGCATCTATCTCTCGCACTACGAAATTCTTCTAGATACCTCTGTGGCGAAACTAACCAGCGCGATCATAAGGTCACTCATGTATTTTATATGGATGACCTAAAGATCTATGCCTCTGGTAAAGGCAAACTTCAAACTGCCATATCTTATCCCCTTCTACCCTCCAGGAACACAGAGGCTCAAGGCTACCCGAGACCAGGGAGAGATCGATAGCAGATTTCGATTGATTAGGCCTAGAAAAGCGGGTGGGAGATCCGTCATTTAGAATAATGAGGCTGGAAGCTAGAACTGAGGTATTTAATTTACTTCCAGCTGGGCAGGCATTATCACATCCCCAGAACAAAATTTATTTTTATCTCTGAACCAGCTTTCAATTAATAAGATAATATCGTAGTTGTGATAAATAAAAGAGTTTAAGGGTTCGAGGCTGTGGTAATCGGATTCTGGTTATTAAGCAAAGGACTATTGAATTGACCTAAAAGTCCACTGCTACGGAGAGATAAGAGAGGAGCAAAACGTTGGAGGAGGTTCATAAGAGATGAAATCATTCCTCCAAGGTCTTGGTTTTGAAAATCGGTGGAGAAGGGAAGAGGGGAAGAAGGTGGGGAAGGGTGGTTGATAGGACGGTTTTGTAGACCGATACCATTTCCGAAAGGGTTAGGAGAACGAGAGTAAAGATGAGAGAAGAATTGGGATGGTGTTTGCGGTATCCTCTGTGAAGGAGGAGGAGAAAGCGGGGTTGAGGTTCTAGAGTGGGAGGGGATTTTATTAATCACATGGCTATATTGTTGGGAGAACTCCGGACCGAAAGAGATGGAGTCCACATCAGCTTCTCCTAAAGATGAAAAATTTGAGTAGTTGAAATGAGGTGAAGAGGAATCTAGGGAGGTTTTTAAGTGAGCAGCAATGGCGGAGTCAATATTCTAAGATCCTTGGGGGGACGATTTTTCTCTTTTGTAAAGAAAGGCTGCTTTTTCGATGCTGATATCATGATGTGCAGAAATTCTGCGAATTTCTTTCTCATCAACGTATAAAGGGCGTTGTTTGTCAACAACCCAATGAGGGCCTTTACAGTTGATGCAGAGTAGTGAAGAAGTTCTGTTAGGGCAGTTTCCATCTTCATGAGGTTTTTCCCCGCAGAATAAGAATCTCGGGTTCTTGCACTGGGCTTTCACATGCCCATGTCTAGCACAGCCGTAGCAGATTTTTGGAAGAAGGATGTATGGAGAGACCCTATATAGGGTGTAGTAAAATTGGATATCCTGGGGAAGAATTTGTCCATCAAAAGTGACCAAAATGGTTTTTAAAGGAATCAAGTTACCTTTTTCGTCTTTTTTTGATAATCTAGAAGCGTCCGGAATTGGAATTGGGGAGATAGCGTTAGCTTTCAGCTCATCCATAGTGACGTCTGTAGGGATTCCCTTAATGACTCCAATACAAGAGACTCTGTAATTGGGAATGAATGCGCTAAGCCTGGAGCATATAGTATGCAGGTTATCAACTATGCGGTTGGCACCTTCACCTGAGTTGCATAAGACAGTAAACCTACTCTTTCTCTTTTTTTTCAATATCTACCACCACATTATTAAAGCTTTTGTGTAAGATCTTGCCTACGTTGCAAGGGTCCATAGGATTTTCTTCCCTTTTTGTTAGTTGAAAATACATTCTTTTCAAATTGATTTTAACCGGTTTTAATTAAAAGTTATAATATTTTAATTAAAATAGCAATTATCACATTTTTCGTTAAAAATTCAGTTTTTTTCGTTGAAATATCATCTTTTTTGGTTGGAAATTCGACTGTTATTTAAAACATTTTTTGTTGTTGAAATTTTCATTGACATACAGAAATATTAAAAAATCTTTGAAAATTTTCTTAAGCATGTGTTCTCCCAGATGGGAAAGTGGTGGGGGACGAAAAATCCCACGTTCTGGAGACACTGATGGGAATCTGTTTTTCAGTCAGACGCCTTAGCCACTCGGCTACAGCTGCGGATATTATTCCGGATATCTTCGTAGTACACAACCTTCAGCTTCAAAAAACTTAGAAAGGATTACAAATAGCGCTTCCTCGCAAAAAATTTCAAACATCCAAGATTTTCGCTTCGCCTTTCCGTTGTCACATCTGAACCCTATCAAATTATTTCCACTCGTCATGCAAACTGGTCAACAGGCGTGTGGTTTTTATAATTAACGTACATCTTTATACGTTATAGAGAAATCCTCACTCAAGTTTCGCTTCCAAACCTTATAAAATTAATTCTAATCCGCATGCAAACTGGACAAAAAGCGTGTCGTTTTTATAATTAACGTACAACCCTGTACGTTGTAGAGAAATACTTTCTCAAGTTCTATACATTTCTAACTTTCTTGAAAAACTTCTCACCAAATCAGTGGATATCTTATCAACTATGCAGAAATAAATGGCAGATATGCCCGATTAGAATATAAATAAAAAAAAAAAGAATTCTCGGTCGCTAGGGCTCGAAAATACGCTCCCAAGTTGAATCTGATTTCTAGTCAGACACCAATAGGAATCTGATTTTCAGTCAGACGCCTTAGCCACTCGGCTACTGCTGCGGATATTATTTCGAATGTATTCGTAGTACACAACCATCAGCTTCAAAAAACTTACAAAGGATTACAAATCGCGCTTCCTCGCAAACAATTTTAAACATGCAAGAGTTTCACTTTGCCTTTCCGTTGTCACATCTACACCCTATAAAATTATTTCCATTCGTCATGCAAACTGCTCAACAGGCGTGTGGTTTTTATGCTTAGCGTACATCTTTATACTTTGTAGAGAAATCCTCACTCAAATTTGATACATTTCTAACTTTCTTGAGAAACTCCTCACCAAATCAGTGGCAATCTTATGAACAATGCACAATTAAATTGCAGTTTTTCGTAGATAAAATAAATTGAAAAGAAAAACATAAACATTTTTGTGAAATATATATTTAGTCACGCCCAGGTAGACAAAAAAGAAAAATTTAAGAAAATTTAAATAATATAGAGAAAATGTTATGCCCGATTATAAATTAAATACAAAAAAAAATGTACTCGGTCGCTAGGACTCGAACATTCGCTCCCAAGTGGAATCTGATTTCTAGTCAGACACCAATGGGAATCTGATTTTCAGTCAGCCTCTCATTCTTAAACTAGGAGGACAAAAATTCGGAAATTTTTTTAACCCCCCCCCCCCCTTCTAACATATATTAGTTTTTGAAAAAAAAAACGGTAAAAATAGTTTAAGAGTTAGAGTTAGAAATGTAACATTTTCTTATGCTTGGGATAGGCTTCACGTGTGTAAGGGTTCAACTTTGATCTTAATTATCTCAGCTCAGGAGAGGAAAATATTTTTCAAATTTCGCAAACGTTTAGATAACATTTCAAAGAACCTATAGTCGAAGTTTAAATAAATCCGTAAGAAAAGTATGTTCGTGACCGTATCTCCTTAAACAGGTTGAAACCTCAACTCTTCTGTGACGTTATTCCATAGAAAAACATACCCCTTTTTACTTTATTTTTATAAGTAAATGAAATTAATTATTTTAGAGGAAAAATAAGATGAGTTCCGTGAATTGAAATAAGATTCGAATTTAATTGAACGACAAGTCAAAATTAATTTACATAGATGAGATTCTCACGAATGAAAATATTCTAAGTTCAATTTTTACAAATTATAATTATGTGTCATACAATGTTACGACCGGTCGCGACCGAAGGAAAGATCTTTCTGTCTTTTTAAAATCGTCGATCTGAGATCGATGGGTCCAGTACAGTGGCCCAAGGATCCCCTTCTCAAAGTACATTTACTACATTTACTTCCACCCTTCGAGGAAAGTGACCAATGAGCTTTTCTGAATCCCCTTCCTTTCCAAAAACCCACCCACTCGACCGTTATAAGCCCTCCCGCGTGAGTCACCCGACAACACGTGTCAATATTCATGATGGTCGTAATGACGGTTGCGTTGACATCAAACGGATAAAAATTCTTGGTCCCAGGAATAAACAGGAAATTTTGTTTATTAGATTCTGACACGTCCGCTTTCGTCGATAAAGAGCCTCCTAAAAGAGTTATTTGACTCTAAGGTTCGCGACTCGAGTATATTTACATAACAAAACTTTTAATCAACAATTAACGGTTCGAGAAATTGAAATCTCAAACAGATATGAAATCTTAAACTCATGGGTTTTTCCACTGGTCACTTACTGTCCAGGTTTCAAGTAGGCTGGTTGATTACATTTAATATTATTATGTAAAGATTCCCAAGTAGATTACAAAATTCCACGATGCTATAATCAGTTCTTATAGAATTCTCATTTTGGCTTCTAACAAAGAAGTCTCTATGTACAGTTTTCTTTCTTCAATTTTATATTGTTTCTATCAGGACAAGTCGACCCGCCACTTGCGATTGCCATTTTCTATTTATTTTTTCTATTTCCTGAATTCATATTAAATTTAAAAAAGTTTAAACTTTCCGCCGAAATATTATAATTTCCCGTCGATAAAACAGCTATCTGTTACAGCAATGTAAAATTGTGATGATTACAGTAGGTCCAGAGTAGTGTTGGGCACTGCTCGGCCTGACGGTGGTAATACCTGACCTGACCGGTAATGTCCGGTCATGACGGTAAATGTTAGTACTATTAAAAATCACTGCTGACTTTGAAACGTGATTACTCGTTCCCAAAATGGGAGAGAAATTTTGTTTAAAACTCGTTAAAAAGCTTATTAAATTACGCATCGAAAAAGCCCCAACAAAAATATTTATGACATTTTGAAGAGAATATACCACTTGAGAATGTATGCAAAAAATTGCAAAATTCAAGAATTTCTCGAATTTTATACCTCTAATTCAAATTTTGACATGACCTAGGTCTTAAGGTCTTTAATTTAAGCCAAAAAAAAACTTGAAAAATCTCCACGGGTTCCTGAAATACGTCTTAAAATGTCCAGGTCTCGAACTTCAATTTGCAGTCGACGATTACTGCTCTCGGCCGCGAAAGCGATGATCGCCGAGAATTTCTCATATTTTTTTTCTCAACTTCAATTCGTGTTGTGACTTACTACACCAGGGCTCACCACTTTCAGCAGGTGCTGACTAACACGAAAAGTGCATGACTGCCACCAGTTTTTTCTGTCATTTTTTTCTTCGGTTTCCAGAAATTCTGGAAAGGGTTCGTTGCGGCTCATTGTCACACCGAAGGGTCTGATTTTTTTCTACTTGAATTCACAATATATTTAATTTTTTCATTTTAAACTGTAATTTACCGTGAAGGATTAGGGACCAGTCGAATGAAAAGATTTATGAGGGCCTGTTTGACCTAGTCTCGCGACTGACACTGTCAGTATTTGCAGTCACTAACTGCCTTTTGGTGAGCCATGTGCTAGGACCTCGAAATTTTCCGTTCCACCTAGAACAAGTCCAGCAGACCCGAGCAAACTTCAAAATGAAATATCTCCTGTTTAAATAGACTGAGCACCATTTTTTTTTAATTGTAGCCCAGAGTCTCGCAAAAATTAATATTGTAAAAATATATATGGAAATTAATTGCATATAATATATATTTTGCAAAAAATGAGAAAATTTTTTGGAAAAAAACACTGCTGAAAAGAACGTCCGGGTCCCTGGGACCCATTTTAGCACTCTAATTTTAAAGTGGTTCATTATGTATTTCCTACTCGACTCCAAAATTTACTTCTACACATTTTGGAGTCACGTAGGAAATATATAATGAACCACTTTAAAATTAAAGTGATTTTTCGGGATAATATTTTATTAAATTTATGTATAAGAATCCTAAAGTGAAACTCAACATGTACAATTCTTATTATCAATACTTTAATTTTAATGCAAAATATGCTACATATGCATGCAAATATGAATGTCTTCGAAACAGGGCATATTCTAACGGGTAGTTCTGCCGAATTTCGCAACTCTAAAAAAATGGGTAGTTCTAAAAGTATAAATGGGCAGTTGCTGAAAAGAAGGAATATGGAAAAATATGAAGGCGGGAAAGAAAAATTGAGGGAAAAAAGAGAGAAAAGGAAGCGTAGAGAAATGACCCGAGTCAAAGTTTTAAATATCGTTTTAATTTCCTTATACTCTACATTACTAGTATTCGATAGCGTAGAGAAATTTAGTTCGTAAACTGGCTAGGTGCATTGGGGGCGCTTTGATTTTAGTTCGCAAAAGCTTAGGTGCAGAGGGGGCGCTGCGGAAAATCACTCGAAATTGAATGCATGGGATCGGTAATCTTCCACCTCATCACTGGTCAGACAGACCATAATTTTATAGTCTGTTTGAACATCGACGGGTGATTTAGACTCACTATCAGTATAGTCAAATCGACACTTCAGAATGTCAAACAGAAGTGGCTGCGCGACGACCTCTACCGAACACCGAGCGAACACACCCGACACCCGAAACGCATTTTTGGAGCGACTGATGTTAGTTGTCACGTTTGCCCTGTTACACAACATTTTTTAATTAATCTCAACCACTTTTTGATACTTTAAACATGTATCGAGAGTGAATAAAATGTGGAGAACATATTGGATAGTGGCTTGAGTGGTTTTCGTTCTGATTTTAAACGCCAAATTCGATACCACCGAGGGATTAAGGACACAGGCGTCACTTATTGGCACGATTTGTGACACGCATTTATATTGTTTTTTAATTTTTCGCGTGTGAAAAATGTTTTAATTAAGTGCAGTGACGCCGTTTCTTTAGCCTCTCGTACTCAAAATAATCCTTTGTCAACGTTTTTATGCATATGTGACGTGCGCCGAAGAAAGGAGGCTTACTCAAAAAAAATCGTAATCTAAGTTTTTACACCTTTCGATAGTTTTTGAGTTGCTCTTTTTAATGAAAACATCGAAAAAAAATTCCAAGCGTTATTATTGCTAATAATTGAGTTGTTAGGTTCCCGAGAAATCGGCCTTTCGCTCGAGAGCTCGAGATCCCGTGAAACTCCTCCCACCACTCACCACTACATCTACGCGTCTCATCTATAGCGCGTCCGTGAGCCGCGCCGCTATGAGGTTCATGATGCAAAACTAATCTTTGGTGGCAGCACCGAGCCGAGTACTAGACCCTCTGTCAATGAGATACGAATTTCAAGAAGAGAAATTTTGTTAATAAGTATGAAGTGACATTAATGCCTTGCAAACATCACAAAATACATTTGTCAAACTTTTTCATCAATATTTATCATATAGCATTCGTAAAAGGTTGATAAATCCTTTTCTGACTGTCACTTGCAAAGTGAGGTTAGGTTTACCATAGTATAGTTATAGTTAGTTAGTTAGTTTATAGTTCACCATATAACCCATTGTAGGTATAATTTCCGCTAAAAGTATAAATTACCTTCGTATATAAGCACTAAATATACATTTAAAACTTATTTACCCTCGCATATTTAATTATAAGCAAGCGTATGCCTAGCACCATATTGAATTTCGTCTCTCATCGACAGAGAGTCTAGTACTTGGCTCGGTGCTGCCACCTATAATTAGTTTTGCATCACGAACCCCATATGCGTAAGAATGTCTAGTAAGTGGAGAGGGAAGATTTCGTGAGTCTTCCCTCTCTCCTAAAAGTCGCGTCTATCGGGTCGACTTCCACCGCTCGCCCTGACAAAACGTCGACATTTGATGGAATCCACGAAAGTCATTTTTCACATAAAATCAATACCTTCTCATTATGATGAGAATTATGACATTATGACATTCATTACTTGTGTGATCAAAATTTGAACTTTCGATTTTCCAAGAAAACTCAAAACGTCGTTATGATAATCTTGTAGGGCTTTCAAAAAGCAACGTTTTTCTTCTCTTGACTTTTCTCATATCGTGCTTTATTTGGCTTAAAATATTAATTATCGTTTTTTTATTATTTTCAAAATGCTATAACTCTGACAATTTTCATTTGATCGAAAAAAGTCGTGGATATAAGTTGTTCGAATTTACATGTGCTACGAATAGCTGTCCATAGAATTTCTGAATTTTGAAAAAAATGGTCTACATTTTTTTGAAAATGCTCTCACTTTTTGAATTTTTATCCAAAATACGTGGTTGACGAAATCTATCTTTCTTTTTGGTCCCTGAAACGGTGTGCCAAAGCACAATTCAATTCGATTAGTCTTTCAAAAGTTATCCGGTATACAGTCGATGACAACGACGACGACGACGACAGACAGACAGATACCGACTGTGTAAGGGGCACGCACGTGCGAGGCATATGAGTCGCATTTCGTGATAGGCATGATATGCGGCGCATGTGCGTCGCACTTCATGAGAGGCATTATTTATATCATAAATACATAAGTAAGAAGCGTAGTTTTCAATTATAATTATTATTATTACTATAATTTCAACTATAATTATTGTAAAAATAGTTTCTTCATAAAAATTGAAACATTCCCAATTTTATCGTAAGCATAAATTAGGAAATTCGTTTGAATAACATTATTGAATATGCATTTGTAAAATTGCTTAATGTGCAATGCATTTTAATTATTTAAAAACGATAATTTAATAGTATGTTCCTTTACTCGATCGGTGTAAGATTGACAAGAAAATTTTTTTGGTTATTCTGTAACTTTTTAAAAAGAAAAAAATAACTTCTAACTTTTTCAACTTTTTTTTTCTATTATCTCTGGTTCTTTTTTTGAACATTCAGTATAACCACAAAAAAATATTTTAAAAAATTCTTACATCAAGTAACATCCTTACAGCAGAGTAATTGCAGAAAAAATTTTGAAACCATAATAAACTATAAAAGAATAAAGTGTAAAAAAAATATTTAACGAATGTTTCTAAAAATGCTTACACCGAGTGAAGAATTTTTTGAAATATTTTTTTATGGTCATCCCGAAAGTTAGAAAGAATAAAAAAAACTTGAAAAAGTTAAGAAGTGAAATATGCTATTAAACCTTGATCCACCGTAAAAAATTCATATTAGCCAGAAATTTTCGTTTTGTATTTACATAATATTTCAAAAATTTTAAATTTGAATTGGCATTTAAAAAAAAAATGAAACTATTGGAATAATTTGATCTTAAAATATTTTTTTATTTTCATAACTTCAATTTGTAGTTTGAATTTCATGTTTAATATTGAATAATGTTTAAAATTAGCGGGCTCTGCTGCGATCGCCCGTCCTGTAAAATTCAGCTTTGACGCATTAGGTCCCTTTCTTCGCGGACGGTCACAAATATAGAATTTTTCTGACTTCGCCAACATAAATAGCGAGTTTTAATTGATATAAAACTCTCATAATCAGAAAATACGATTTCTGGACGCTTAGGGCCCGAGGGGCTACCCACTGAAAATTCTCAGATTGATGCGCGGGAAATCTTAAGAGAACTCTTGCAGGAAATCTTAGAAATTTTAGCAATCTAGCATGCGTGTAGAAATCTTGGGCTGAGTGTTGACAGAGATGAGGTGGTGTGAAGCATTCCGACACAGGTTCCAGGACGTTGAACGAACAGCCGACTGAACACGAAAGCCGCCGAGTTTAGCCGATCCGAGAAGAATCCCATGTGAGTTTTGATATCGAGCAGAGTCGGAACTCCAGGAAATCTGAACGAAATTTCGGAAATCCCTATAAGAATTCAATACACATTGCCGCATTCACAGTTTTAAGATATACATACATATAATGTTACTTTATGAGGTACTTATTTTACCCTTAAAAAAAAAGGATAAACAATTGTTTTCTTAGGCTTTCGCAGTAAAAGATGAAAATCAGAAACAATACTTTTCTTTAAAATTCTGTAAGGCATAGTATTGATAATATTAAAGTTTTAATTGTTTATAAAAGGTCATTGTATCACGTGGGACTCATATTAGATTTCAAATTGAAGTTAGGGTTAAAATTAGTTTACCATGAAAGTGCAGATATATAGGTTTCATAGTTTAGAGTTAAAACACTTGCAATTGATGAAGTGTAATAATACTTTTCTACACACACACCACAAAAGCATGTGTGTATAGTTTTCAATTTTTGGACCTTTATGTAGAAAAACCTAATAGTCCCATAAGAAAAGTAAAGGTGGCATTGGATCCATCTCAGTTCTAGGAATTTCTTCTAATTACACAAAAAAAAATATTTTTTAAACAATTATAATGTTCATAATATTCATAATTTTTTATTAATAATGCAATAACAATGCAACATAAATGACAACCGACAAACGTTGCTTAAACTTCAAGAAATACAAATAATTTTAAAAAATTTTAAACTTCAGAGCTTTTAAGTGAAAAGAGACGGTAAAGAGGAACTGGATGACATCCTAGACCCTAGTTAACTTAGATTTTTAAAGAGGAGGGCTCTTGCAGCGACACTGTTTCACCTATTCGAACTGAAAAATTTGTCATCGGCAGCCAAAGTAATGCAACTATGATACTTTGGCGGTCTGCTCTGTGTGGATGAGTACACACTCTTCCAAAGGGCAAATGTTGGAAATATTTCAGCTGAGAATATTCAACTTTTCGTGGATTCCGGGCTTGATATCCACGCCATCGTCGCACGTATAAATATTTAAAAATAACTTGCTTACACACGGAAAGAAATTTAGGACAGCTGTTGCGTTTGATGTAGTAGGGCAACACAACCACGATTTTAACGCGACAGCAAGTTCGCAAGTTCGCTATTTGTCGTAAAAAGCTGAACGACTATCCAATGAAAGAAATATTTTTCATTTAAAATTGCAAGAAAATTTTCTTAACCTGAAAGAAATGTTTTATAATTATTACATTTGAATTGTATTTATTGTTTGTAAAGAATAAATTATAAACTTATTCATTATTATAAATTTACGGATATTCTCTGTAAAATTTATTGAACTTTTCTCTCAAGTTTATATCGTCAAACTGTAAACTCTAATTAAAATATCAGTACATTATACATAAAGTATCTGCAAATTTGTAGAATTAACATAAATTCTGTAAACTCTGCAAAAAATTCTGTGGAAGGAATTTATAAAAAAGATTTTTTTTTAAATTATTTAAATAAACTTACCATTTCCGAACTACATAATGTTGTTATAACCTTTACATTCAATCAAACGTTTTATAAGAATTTATACTGACATTTGTCAATATCACCAGAAAATACGACATATCAAAAGGCAGGTATTCAAATCGATGAAAAAAACAATTTACCGACAATGCAATTTGCCGAAAAACGGAACTTCAGAGTATAGAAATCAGGTCCCGCAGCAGAAGATAGAAGAAGGGCTCTCGCACCTTGATAACGTTACAGAGTCGGTAATTGATTAACAAAAGAAATACCAGATGTCGTTGCATTAAGTAAAATTATTTAATTTCTTTATGTGTTTGATTATTTCGCTGGGAAATTAATATTTATGATCAAATATGATTAGATCTTATATCAAAAAAGGAAGTTGAAATATTTAAAACTTATGTTTGATTATATTGATGGCACATTGATATTTATCAGCAAATAAAATTAGATCTCGTCCAAAACTAGGTAATTGGAAGGTTTTAAGGTTACGTCTCAATTTACTGATTTACTAATGAGAAATTCATATTTATAAGCAGATATGATTGCACATTATCCCAAAAGGGGTATTTGGAATATTTTGAGGTTCTGTTTCAGTATTATGGTAGGGAATTCTCATTTATAAGCAAATTAGATTGGATCTTATCATAAAATAGGTAGCTGGAATATTTTGAGGTTCTGTTTCCGTAGTTTGGTGAGAAATTGACATTTAAAAGCAAATAAGATTAGATCTTGTCTAAAATTAGGTAGTTGGAATGTTTGAGGTTATGTCTGAATATAATGATGGGAAATTGATATTTAAAAGAAGATATGATTGCACATTATCCAAAAAGGGGTAGTTGGAATATTTTAAGTTTTTGTTTCAGTATTTTGGTATTGAATTTACATTTATAAGCAAATATGATTAGATCTTATGTAAAAATAGGTTTTTGGAATGTTCGAGGTTATGTTTGTTTATCATTGTTGTTATTATTATTATTATTATATCATTAAGATGTTTCCCTTTCGGGGTAGGCTTGAATTGCTCGGTTGGAAAGTAGTGATGTGTGGATGGGTACATAGGTGAAGGGTAGATAGGTATATAGGTTTAAGGTATAGATATTTTAGATTCTACGAATAAGTATTTTTGAGTATATTTTACCTACGGTACTTAGTAAACTGATACCTCTGTAATTATTGCAGTTTTTTTTATCTCCCTTTCTTTTGTATATATTGGTACGATGAGCGCTTTTCTCCAATCGTCTGGGACTTGTCCCGTCTCGATGCATAAATGTATCAATTCGCACACCCTTTGAGGTATGTATTCGCCACCGTATTTAAGCATTTCAGCATTGATACTGTCTACACCAGCAGCATTACCATTTTTTAAACTCTTAATTATATCAATCACTTAAGTCACGCAGACATATTCAATTGGGGTTTTTAATGTATTATTTTCAATCTCGTAGCTCTGTTTCCCTAGATCTTCACCTGCTAATAATTCTTTAAGAGTCTTTTAAAGCGTCGACTCACTCGTCTGTGTCATATAACATTTCACCTTTGTTGTTTCTCATGCTCACAAACTCTGTACTTTTACTTTTCTTCATCTCCTTATATATTAGTTTCATGGTTCCTTGGAAGTTGTTTTCTAATTTCTTCTCTTCTTCTGTTCTGATTTTATCTTTACTTTCCTTGACTTGTCGTTTAACTTTCTTCTTTTTGTGTCTGTAATCATTTTCAAGTCTACTTCTCTCGTTTTTTTCTTTTCCTGCTGGGCTGCCTTAATTTCATAATTTCACCATGCATCCTAGTACCGCTGTACACAATTAAAAAATCTTTTGATTTACAACATTTAATTTAATGATATTCGCAAACCTATTCAAAACCTTCGATTTTGGAAATCATCCAATTTGTAAAGCATTTTAATGCTTCAGCTTTAAGAAAACATCCGAATATGCGCATTAAATTTGCGTTTTCTGACATATAAATGTGTGTGCAAATTAAAATTGTATTTATGGTTGATTCTGAGCTAATCTATTTAGATTATTACATTTTCCAAATAGGGAAAGAAACAATACAAAAACTTTAATGTATTTCTAACATTGCTATTATTTAATGCATCCTTTTAAAAATTTTGAATAAAAGGATTTCTTTCAAGAAATTGAGGTAAAATTATTTATACACAATTAAAAGAATTCTGAAAATATTCATAAGCAAACCCTGCAGATTGGAACGAATCACGATTTTAGTGTCTCTATTTCTAAAATTTTAAACTTAAGATCGAAAAGAAATCTATTTTATTCATGATAAAATAGATTTCTTTTCATCCTTAAGTTTAAAATTTTATTGTAAGATATAAGTTGGGTATTATAAATTTAAGAGTACAGTGAAAACTCTTCTTTTTCCTGGCCTTGAAATGGAACTTTTCTTTTATTTCTGACCTGGAGGGGGTCCCACCCTTAACGCGACTGGATAGTTTATTTTTATCAACGACGCTCATTGGCTGCCCCGCTCTTGTATCGATGCAACTCTCAACATTCCTAGAACTGCTGGTCCACGCAGTTTCTCAGCGCGTAGGGCGAGAGACGGTTGCGACTCTCGCCTCGGAAGGGCCGAGTGCACCAGTACTCTAAATTAAAGGTCAAATCATCGACAACTGTAATTTGGTGATTGTGACTTCTCTTTTGTTACAGCTCCTTTGGCTTTAAGGAACACATTCTCATCACGTATCTCCTGCTTCGCACTCAATTTTGTCAAAAATCCGAACTTTTCTACACTATGTTCAACACTATTATATCAAATATATATCATATTTATTTCTGTATCTAAATCTGGTACTGCTTATTCAGATTTTGCAAAATAATGTCAAAATGTTATTTTTCATGATTACTTGAATATTTTCTCCTTATTTTGCACTATTTTTTATCCTCAGCTACCCTGAAAAATCTATCATTTCAATATTTGTATATTATCACAATTCATAATATGAATTGGTATTGAAACGTACGTATTTTCATTGTCTTGTTTTTATAATTATAAAAAAGTGTGCCTCCTATACAAAAAATGTTGTGATTATACATTTTATTGCAACTTGTGTCGTTTCTCCATAAATTTATTTTTTTTATTTTCAACGTTATTTTTTTATGATTTAAACTGAAAATACGCATACTAGTGTAGACTGGTTCTAAGCAAATTTGTGGATATAATTTAGACGAAAAATTTTGTTAAATATAAAGTTATTGCAGCTTGTGTCGTTTTTCCAAAAAGATCATTTTTAATTTTTTATGCATTTTTATAGTAAGAGTTTATAACAAATTTGTAGACCTTTCTTGGTTGAACAACTTTTGTCTTTTCATTTTTTTTCGTCTCTTGTGTCATTTTTAAAAAATTTAATTTTTTTATTACATTCTCATCTCAATGAGAAGGTATTGGTTTTAAGTGAAAAATGACTTTCGCGGATTCAATCAAATATCGACGTTTTGAGGCCCCCTGAGTCAGAAAAAATGGTTTTTACGAAGGTGTCTGCCTGTCTGTCCGTCTGTCTGTCTTTCTGTCTGTCTGTCTGACTGTAGTCTGTAGTATCGTGTAGGCACGATAACTTTCGAACGATTGATCAGATTCGATTGTGCTTTGGCACAATTTTTGAAGGCCTAAAAAGAAAGAACGAGTTCGTCAACCAGCTATTTTCGATCAAAATTCAAAAACTGAGCACATTTTGAAAATTTTTGAGACTACTTTTTTTCGAAATTTGAAAATTCAATGTACGGTTATTAGTCGTACTCCAAGAGACAAACAATTTATCTATCTGAAATTTTTTGATAAAATAAAAATTATCAGAGTTATAGCATTTTCAAACGCCCAAAAAACAAACGAAAATTGATATTTTATACCGAACAACGCATGATATAAAAAAAGTCAGGAAAAGAAACCCGTTTTTTTTTGAGAGCCCTACAAGATTATCATAACAACTTTTTGAATTTTTTCGAAAAATCGAACATTCAAATTTTGATCGCACAAAAAAAATAATGAAAAATTAAAAATTCCATTTTGCGGCCAAACTATGCAAGACACAAAAAAAGATGAAGATACAAAAATCGTGCAACCAAAAAAGGTCTACAAATTTATTATTAACACAAAGGGCTTAACCGATTAAAGCAGATATAGAAAAACTCAATTTTGATCACTTCACATGATATTTGATTGGAGTCTAATTTATCACGATTAAAATTCAAATTATGCAAACGCGTTAGCAATCGTCAGGCATGTAACCAAGTATTAACATGAGAATTATATACTAATTTGATGAATGGATATCTAAACTTACCTAAAATCACATTTTTTATCACACGCGGCAAGAGCGAGTCTTGTCATACAAAAAATAATGGGCCATCTGACGATAACTAATGCAGTGACGATTACCAGTGCATTTACCTTAAACCGTTACAGTGGAAAAATGATTATTTTAATATTAACTTTGATTATATATGCAAAGATCCTGCAGTTGCAGACATACATGGGGATATTAATACAATAAATAATAATCTAGGCTGCACCATCCAAAATGCGGCTCGAGAAATAGGATTGAGAAACTTGCACCAGGTAAAAAAGAGCATAATCCCTAGCTAGCCGTGGTTTGATGCGGAATGCGTTATCCTGAGCCTTCAAGTAAGGCAACTACTTGCAAAATGCGTAGATTTAAACTTTAATAGGGAGCAGGATAATTTATTTAAACTAACTAAAAAGAAATATAAAAAATGGTTAACACCTAAGAAGGCCGCATACCAGAAATTACTAATCTCTAGCATCGCGTTCTGTAGAAATTGCTCAGAATTATGGGGATCTGTTAATAAATATAAACCTACCCCCTCAAGGAATGACGTCATTGATATTTCCACGTAGTTTACCTGTTTGCAAGTTTTATTTCCAGCTCGAGTCTTATACCTAAATCAAGTACTTGACTACAAATGTCAAATTTTACACTCGAGAATTACCAGCGACGAAATAGCACGTAACTTTTCTCAATGTAAAAATGGAAAGTCACCTGGTCCTGATCTAATTCTGAATAAATTTGATTAATTTTTACCTCAAAACTGGTGTCTTCATCTAGAAAACCTTTTCAATAAAGTGTTAAACTCAGAGGAGGTGCCTTGAGCTTGGGCTGAATCACAGCCAGTTGTGATTCACAAGAAGGGAGGAAAAGATGATCCAGCTAACTAAAGGTGTATCGAGCCGTTCCGTGAAACATTCGCGACTATGGCAAAAACTCTCTGAGAAAAGGTTTAGTAGAAAACTAATCCACATCTCTAAAAACATGTATAAAAACTTGAACATCTTCATACGCATAACCTGTGGTATCACTCCTACAGTATTATCATTTATTTATCTATTATTATTTTATTTATTAGAAAATCATTTGTTTCATGGTCGTTGATCATTACAAATGAGTGCAAATATACAGTAATGAACATATTATTTGATAAGTATAAGCAGGTCAGAAAAAACGTCGATTACATTTACAAGATATGTATTAAACCGATATTGTAACACACACAGTACGTGTCAAGACCTAAGACTCCATTATAAATGTTCTAAGACGCAATATTTTAGACATAAAAAAGGCGAGTTTACAGAATCAACACCATAGAAGTGCCTAAGATGGTAATATAACACTTTTAGAGCCGCATTGTGTCTCTCTATGTACCCGTAACATGCATACTTTGAGCATCCACTGAGAACATGTCCAAGTGATTCTGGCTCTTGCTTGCACGCTCGGCACTTGGTATCGCCTACGGGTACATTCATTATGCGCTCGCGGTAAACTAAAGTGTCTATAACGCCGTCTTCACGGTCAAAAAGAAATCCCTCAGTCTCCGATCTCAATCCAGCAGACTTGAGAAACATGTTGGACAGACACATCGAGAGCTCTTCTCTACGTATGATGCCGCAGAATTTACCATGAAGGGGCTTGCCACCATGTTTTCTTAGCAGAAGCGTATGTTCTGCTTCCTGTACACGAGTTTTGTGCACCGAAGGTGTTAGTGATGCTAGGCCATGTGTAGTGTCGCTGGAATCAAATGGTAGGCCAAGCACCTCTGCGGCACGGCATAGAAACGCCGCAGCATTGACGACTTCATGTTGATGTATGAGTCGCATAAGAGAATGTTTAGAACTGAGCAGGCTGTGGTCAGAACCTTTCTTCGATGAAGACACTCCAAGCTTAGGAAGCCTCTACCCCCTTTATTTCGAAGGAGGATTATTCGAGGCACGGAAGCTCTAGGATGATGACTTCGATGGAATATCGTCATCCTGCGTGTCCTTCGGTCAAGTTGCTTCAACTCATCGACGTTCCATTTTACTGCACCATACGTGTAGAGCAGTATAGGAACGGCCAGCATATTGGTCGTCTGGATCTTATTCTTTCCACATAGTTCGGAAGCCCAAATTTTCCGGAGAATTTGGCGATACCTTTTTTCAAGGGCAGTCTTTAATACACGCACATTTTGGGTTTCCGCTTGCGGTATTCCAAGATATGTATATGTTTCTCTACTACCAAGATGTTGAATGGTATTCCCGCCTATGAGTTGAACATCCTGATCATCACGCGATGATGTAGTTTCTAGTCTTCCTTGGTGTAGGTGGGCGCAGGCACACTTGTCTAGCCCGAAGCTCATGCCAATCGTTTTAGAGTACCTGTTCACCGCCTCCACAAGGATGTTAAAGTCCTCTTTCGAGAAAGCAAAGAGTTTAAGGTATATTATTATTATTATGACTAGAAGCTGCTGTTATAGAAAATGACTATTTCGCGATTGATGATTTGTTATTCAAATCCTCTTACGTTGCTATCATTCATATTACTCCTAACACACAAAAAATCATGAAATGTTGTGAAATCATATTTGAAATGTATAAAAGAATGTAAAATACAGTAAACTTTTGTTTATTCTAAAGACCGCTTATTTTAAAGTTCACTTAATTTAAACCCCTTTCACGCACTTATTTTAAATTGCAGCTGACATTTCCACCTATTGACGTCATGCCACAAAACTCACTATTTCGCGAAATATTTTCGTCGTTTTTTGATTCTATAATATTGATTTTTAGTTGGCAAATGGTCGTATGCCAACAAAAACAGAGGTCTAGCCGAACAGACCTGAATTATGTGCAGGGACAGTTCGACTCGGTCAACGAGTTTGACGAATGTTTGATCCCGGACGAATTGGGGCCGAGTGATGAGAATTCTGAGGGCGAACAAGTCACGGACTTTAATGCCATCCAAATTAAATCAACGACGAACCCTAGAAAAGATCTCAGGGTTCAAAACTCGAAATCTATGACTCGTCAGAGACTCGACAAAAACTTGGACAAGTTTCAGAGTAAGTCAAATCAAACAAATACGACCAATAAAGTTGTTGATAATACCCCGGTCGACGAGCAACCAAAGTCGGAAGCATCAAAACCTCCTTTCGACCGATCTAAATTGTTTTGTTTCAATTGCGCAAAATTGGGGCATACAATACGCTTCTGTATGTCAGAGCCGCAAATGGTCTGTTGTCTTTGTCGCGAAACAGGACATTTCAACACTTGTTGCCCAAAATACCAGGGAAACGCCAAAAGCCCTCAGTAATTTCCCCTCGGATTACTGAAACCAAGGGCACAAGTGAGGATGTTCAAAGTTCTTCTTATTCCGAAAGGATCGTTAGTGACTCAGAAGAATCTGACGACGAGGTGGAGCATGTTTTACAGGCGAAGCATGAGAGATCGTTTGAGGAAACTATTGCCTCACTCTTATTTTCAGATGAGAGCTCTGCGGAGGACGTGACCGATTCAGTTGACTCTAAAGAAAAACCAACTTCTTTTAGAACTTGGTTCCTGACTCGACTTTCTCTATGCGTCATCCATCGACTTGCACGGAGGAGAATATATCGTCCCGGCAACGCGACTCACGAACCTGAAAGTTCGATTAGGATACCCGTCGAGATTAACATTTTTGGTGAAAATATTCGTGGCATAATCGACAGTGGTAATGGAAGATCATTCCTTAGCGAATCCGCTTACAAACGAGTCAAACAATTCCAAACTCAGGAGCTGACGACTGACTTGACATCTCTTGCAGGCGTTCGTCTCGGAGATAAGTCGGTTGTCAAAGGACTCAGTGGACTGGGATTTGTTATCGACATAGCTGATGTTTACGGACCCCAGTGGTTCAGCATCATGCCAGAATTTTCGGGAGATTTACTTCTCGGAATATACTTCTGGTTGCATTTTAAGGGGTTTGTCAATCCGTTCTTGCAAACTTGGACCTTGAGTGGTAGCGAACACCGCTACCCTTTGTCACATAGTCCCACGATGTTAAATGAGCTCCAAACGCTCTCAGTGGACGAAACTGAGCGCCTGAGAAAATTTTTGGACTCTGAATTTGATAAATTTGACAAAGAGTCTACTGGCAAGACTCATTTAATCAAACACGTAATTGAGTTGAATGATGCAATGCCTCATCGTCAAAAACCGTATCGTCGAAGTGAGATGATACGCAAGTTTATCACTGAGGAGTTCGATCGGTTGTTGGAAAAGGGTTACGTTTCGTGGAGTAATAGCGAATGGGCATGCCCTCCAGTAGTTGCTCCTAAAGCACTCTGTGGCACGCCCAGGTATGTATAGGTCTCTCCAGCGCCAAGGTGTCGTATAGCGCTTCTGTCGACGAGCTCAGGATCTTCGGGGATACCATTAAGATTTCCTTTCTTCAAATAAACCTTGGCGCATTTCTCTAACCCGAACTCCATTCCAATCTCTTGTGTGTACTCTTTGACAATGTCTAAAGATAGATGTAGTTTCTCGTTATTTTTAGCATAGATCTTAAGATCATCCATGTAAAATACATGAGTGACCTTATGCTTTCGATTCCCAGGTTTTCCGCATAGGTTCCCTTCGGAATAGCGAAGTGCGAGAGATAGTGGTGACACAGAAAAGTGACACTGTTAGTGATCACACGATGTTCACCAGATGAGATAGTAAATCTGTCTTTTCAATGCGGCATTAATCTCTCTATGCACCTCACGATGTGTAGATGAACCTTTAAGCTTTGCAACAAACAGATGATAATTCTATGAGAGGTTGAATCGAAAGCTTTCTGGTAATCAATCCAGGCCATCGATATGTAACGCTGATAGGATGCTGCGTCTTTACAGGCTCATATATCGATGAGCAGGATCTCTCGACATCCTGCTACGCCTTTCTTTCAGCCGCGCTGTTCGTACATCTGTCGTCACACAGGTCCAATTGTCCGAACAATCCTATCATTCAGGATAGCTGTGAAGATCTTATACTCTGTATTCAGACAAGTTATTGGCCTGTAATTCTTAGGGCCAGCTAAATTGCCCGTCTTCGACAGGAGCACTGTGTGCCCTTCTACCAACCACTCCGGAATAGGTTCTTCCGAATTTAAATGTGAGGTATAAATACAGGCTAGATGCTTGTGGGTTGAAGGAATCTTCTTCCACCAGAAGGTCTTGGTACCATATGGTCCTGGAGCGGAATAGTTGTTCAAGCCTCTTAATAGTTTTTTCACCTCCTCGGTAGTGATAGGTGGGCATTCGACCTAAGGTGTTATGAGGGCACTGCACAGCTCCTTGAAGCTATTTGTATTCTTTGAATTTTCTTCAGTGGATGCGGGACTTCGTAGACTTCTCTCCAAAATGCCTCGACCTCCTCTGGCGTGGGCGTGTGGACGACAGTAACTGGAGGGTCTTGGAAGAGTCGAGATGGTTCAGACAAAAACTGTTGATTTTCTCTGACCTACCTCTCTCTCCGCTCAAGACATCTCCTAGCGTTAGATAGTACTCTTATTCTGTCAAGAATATGCTGCCTGATGGCCAGTAGTTTTGACTTGTTGAGTGTGTGATGACGGATCCGCAGTTCGCGCGCGGACTGTCGAACCTTGGCAGGGAAAGTCCTGCCAGATGTTATTTGGTCAATCACACACTAAATGCGGTACGCGTACTGCCTTGCCCAGCCTATCTTTGTGCTGAGTTGATGCATTCGTCTTTTGGTCTTATGGTCAACCGTTGGTTTTGTTTTTCGGTTTGCATCTGCCAAAGCTCTCGCTGCATTATACACACCACAATTGATAGTCCATTTTTCAAATTACCCAATCGGCATTGAGGAAAAGCGACAACAATGCTTTCGAGATTTTCGTGACACACCTATTTTTTAGAGAAGGATTATTCGTCAGAGTTACTTTCTCATTTAATGTAAAAATATCGGAAACTTACATACGTGTAAATTTAAATATGGATAATAGAATATCCTTAAATATTTTAATTTACTTTTAAATGAAACTTCTTAGGGCAAACATGCTGGTAACTTAGCTAAACATTTAAGGAGTTCACATGAAAAGGAATATGTCAGGTATCTAGAGAAGAAAAAAGAAAAGGAAAACGAAAAGTCCGAGCCAAGAAGTTCAAAGCGACCATTTCTGAAAGTTTTTTGTAATGCCGAAAAAATTAGAAAAGGCCTTGTTAAATTGGTCACTATAAAAGGCCGACCCTTTTCACTGATGCAATACGAAGGATTGCGTGATTTTTTAGATCCTCTCCCTATTGAAAATTCCGACATCGGAAACTACATCGGAAACTATGTCGGAACCTACATCAGAAACTATGTAGGAAACGATGTCGGAAAGGATGTAGGATCCGACGTCGTAAACTACGTCGGAAATTGGGATAGTAGACGTAGGTTCCGACATAGTTTCCGACATAGTTTCCGACGTCGGTTCCGACATAATTTCCGACGTCCTATTTTTTTTAAATTAGTATAATTAATAATTATAATATATAGTAAAATTAATGAAAGTAATTTTGTTATTCGTATATTATTTACCGGCATTGCTTATTGCTTGCAATAAAAGTACATGATTTTCTTTTTAAATATATATATATATGTTGTCATATAAATGTTATTTAGATTTTTTAGATACAAAGTTTTAGGACTATGAAATGCCTTAATGCCGATTACATGTTTTTTTGCTAGATTAAACAAAAAGATATGCCAACCCTTTAATTATAAAAGTGGGCAAGATTCTGAAACGTAAAAACAATTTTTCCTTATATTATTACTATAAAAATCATAGTATTTAATAATATTAAAGGTTGGGAACAACACACAGATATTCATTATCATTAAATGACATATGCACACAAACTTTCACAATATCGTTTGTTAATACGGCTGATTCTTCGTTGACTACTTCTACAATTTTTTGCAATATACCACATGCATTGCTGTAGGCGTTTGTTGTGAGTACCTTTTGAACAATTGTATATTCTATTAAACTTTCCGAATGAACAATAAAATGTTTAATTTTGACATATAAACCATTTTGCAAATAAGCGTAAGAGTTATCTGAACGCTTATTATTTTTTTCTGATGACATGTACAAGCAACCGCTTTTTACTATTTTCTTAAAGCAAGAACTTTCTTCATGGATATTTAATTTATCTACCCATGGTGCATTCACTTTGGATGCGGAACCAAAATATCTAACGTGATTGGTTTGAAGAGTGTTTTTAGCTGTTGTTGTTCCTATTTTACTACAATAATTTTTAACACTGAATGAACAAAAAGGGTATACATGATATGTTAAAAATGACTAGTTTGATTGTATGTGTGTGAAAGAAGAAAAACGCAAAAAATCTTCTTTTTTTATCCCTCCAATTATAGACCAGATGAGAATGGTCGGCGATTCCCCTAAGAACCATCCTTATGGTATGCAGACCGAAAGCGTTGAAAATGAGAAGTTTGATTGTATATATGTGAAAAAATAAAAACGCCAAAACTCTTCCTTTTTATCGTCCCAATTATAGACCAGATGAGAATAGTCGGCAATTCCCCTAAGAACCATCCTTATCGTATGCAGACCTAAAATGTTAAGAATGAGTAGTTTGATTGTATATATGTCAAAAAAGAAAAACGCCAAAAATCTTCTTCTTCATCCTACCAATTATAAACCAGATGAGAATTGTCGGCAATTGACCTAAAAGCCATCCTTATGGTATGCAGACCTAAAATGTTAAAAATGACAAGTTGGATTGTATATATGTGAAAAAAGCAAAACTCCAAAAATCTTCTTCTTTTATCCTGCCAATTATAGACCAGATGAGAATGGTCGGCAATTCCGCTTAAAACCATCCTTATGGTATGCAGACCCAAAATGTTGAAAATGACAAGTTTTGATTGTATATATGTGAAATAACAAAAACTCCAAAAATCTTCTTTTTTTATCCTACCAATTATAAACCAGATGAGAATCTTCGGCAATTTCCCTAAAAACCACCCTTATAGTATGCAGACCTAAAACGTTAAAAATGACAAGTTTGATAGTATATATGTGAAAAAAGAAAAACGCCAAAAATCTTTTTTTTTATCCTACCAATTATAGACCAGATGAGAATGTTCGGCAATTCCCCTTAAAACCATCCTCATGGTACGCAGACCTAAAATGTTATAAATGAGAAGTTTGATTGTATAAATGTGAAAAAGAAAACCGCCAAAAATCTTCTTTTTTCATCCTTCCAATCATAGAAGAGAAGAGAATGTTTGGCAATGCCCCTAAAAACCACCCATATGGTATGCAGACATAAAATGCTAACAATGACAAGTTTGATTGTATATATGTGAAAAAAGAAAAAGTCCAAAAATCTTCTTTTTCTATCCTACCAATTATAGACAATATGAGAATGTTCGGAAATTCCCCTAAAAACCATTCTTATGGTATTGAGACCTAAAATGTTAAAAATGACAAGTTTGATTGTATATATGTGAAAAAACAAAAACTCCAAAAATCTTCTTTTTTTATCCTGACAATTATAGACCGGATGAGTATGGTCGGCGATTCCCCTGAAAACCATCCTTGTGGTATGCAGAACTAAAATGTTAAAAATGACAAGTTTGATTGAAAATAAACGCCAAAAATCTTCTTTTTTCATCCTACCAATTATAGACCAGATGAGAATGGTCGGCAATACCCCTAAAAACCAACCTTATGGTATGCAGACCTAAGATGTTAAAAATGACTAGTTTGATTGTATGTGTGTGAAAGAAGAAAAACGCAAAAAATCTTCTTTTTTTATCCCTCCATTTTTATTAAAAATTAATTTTTTGTGATTAAGAGTTAATTATTTTTATTTAAAAAATGTACTATTATATTTTTGGTTCCGAATTCCTTTTTTTTCATTTAATTATTTGGTTGAAAATTTAATTATTTTCTTAAAAAGTTATTATTTTTGGTCGAAAATTCAACTATTTTTTTAAACCTTCGTCATTTGGGATAGAAAATTAATCTTTTGGTAGAAAAGTGATCTTTTTTGGTTAAAAATTCCTCTGTCTCTCCCTTTGGTTAAATGTTAATTCTTTTTATTTGAAAAGTCCAAGACCAGTAAATTTTTGATTCCGGATTCATCTCCTTTGGCTAAAAATTTAAAATTTGGTAGAAGCAGTTGCCAAACCAAAAATCAGAGACGTAATATCACCGATGAATCATCAGACGGAAAAAGGAAAACAGCCCTCCTTCATCATACTTTGCATCATTCAACACCACAGAAGGTCCCAAAGAGATCTCCCGATATTTAACAAATAAGAACAAATCTTTGTTATTTCAGTAAAATTGATTTTCAATCCCGGTATATATGGTTCAAACCTTTAATCGAGGGCAAATGCCGAACTCAAACAAAAACAATCAAGCACCCTATCTATCCTCGAAACAAGCCCCCAATTGTACATGCAAATATATCCCAATACAAATAGAGTTTTCAAATAGAACCTTGTTGCAGCCACCCAGTTTCATTTTTTTAAGGTCTGACACAAAAATAAAAAATAAATTGTCAGAAAAATGTTGCAAAAATGGGGCCGCGAAACACGAAAGAGCTGTAAAACATCAAATTAATTCCCCTCTCACAACATTTCGAGTAAACATTGATTCATATAGAAGTTCAGAGCCAAGTGCTGGACCCGAACGCATTGCCGATCTTTAATATATGTTCTCACAAACATCACAACATCATAAATGTAAACTTAACCTCGAAATAATTGAAAACTTTAGCATCCCAACGCTCTCGTGCCCCCAACCACCCCCCAAAGTAGAATGCAAAATTTGACTTTATTAAGTTTCACGATATACCAAAAGTTGACCCCTCTCCCAACCCAACCTCGGTGTGCACGAATTAGCCCAGGATTCGGACCTCCATTCGGCTGTCAGCCGTCACCATGCATCGCACTGTTTCATCTCGCGAGCAGCCCAGTCGCGCGAATAGTCTGCACTGGACCTACGACCCTACGCAAAACGCAAGCAGGCCGTTCTTGCACCCAACCGCTCAATTCTAATTCTGTTAAAAAATTTTTTGTTTTCGCAGATTCATCTTTTTCGATATGCTTGAAGTTCTGAACGTTCAAATGAATGACATTTTTTACTGATGACTTCGTTGACCAGAAAAAGTGCTAAAATGTTTCTTTATTTATATTGGAAATAATGTATTATTGAAACAGAATTATGATGCATATCCTTAATTGCAATTGGAACAATATTTATGGGTGAAATAGATATGGGGAAAAATATTTCGTTCATTTGAACGTTCGGAACTTTACAGAAATTACCTATTTCAGAAATCGGCAGGAAAGTAAGAAAAATAAAAATAAATTTCTAACGTTACGACGTAACATGCCGGCCCATTTGAACTAATGTAGTTTAACAAGACAATATGGTGGTGTAAAACATAGAATTGAAGGCATAAATACAATAATCATTTGAATAACTTAAACTCTGTTAGGTTCAGTTACTTCAAGTGGAAGTGGACAGAGCTTTCTCACACAGCGCTTGTAGATACCATTAGCAGTCTTTACTGTGACTACTCGTACAACGCCATCGGGCCCAGGATGAACATCGACGACACGACACATTGGCCATAACATAGGTGAAGTTTCTACAAGATTATCTTCCTTGAGGATTGCTAAAGAGCCAATCTTGATGTTGGACGATGTTGAATTCCACTTATGGCGAATATTGAGTTCGTTTAAGTACTCCTTGTGCCAACGGCACCAGAAATGTTGCCTCATCTGTTGTGCATGCTGCCAGAGAGATAATCTGGCTGGTTTGACTTCGCGAAGATCCTCCTGTGGAAAACTCGTTAATGGCCCACCAATCAGGAAATGACCAGGTGTTAAAGGACGGAGGTCATTTGGATCAGAGGACATGGGACTGATTGGTCGGGAGTTGAGGATTGCCTCAATTTCAACAACATACGTTTCTAGCTGTTCGTATGTTAAAACTGAGTTACCGACTGTACGCACAAAGTGATGTTTGAAGGACTTCACTGCTGCCTCCCATAGACCACCGAAGTGCGGTGATAACGGAGGAATGAAATTCCATTTTATTCCTTTTTTCTGTAAATAATTTTGGACTGATTGACTTTGAGAATCTGATAATGCAATATCGTATAGTTCCTTCAACTCACGATTTGCGCCAACAAAGTTTTTACCATTATCAGACGTGATTGTGTTAACGTTACCGCGACGCGAAATAAATCGTTTCAGACAGCCAATAAAGGAGCTTGTGCTCAGATCACTGACAAGCTCAAGGTGAACAGCTTTGGTAGCAAGACATACAAATACTGCAACATATGACTTAACCTTTTTTATATTTCGGTATCGTCTTTCTTTAATGTACAGAGGGCCACAAAAATCCACTCCGACATTCAAGAAAGGTCGCGAATATTCTAAACGATTCGCGGGTAGGTTTCCCATTTTATAGCCAACACCGCGAGGTTTGGCTTTAAAGCACTGGACGCAATTGTAAATGATTCTACGCGTGGTGTTGCGACCATCAATAGGCCAATATTTTTCCCGGACTAAATATAAAGTAGATTGGGTTCCCGCATGTTTTAGGGCGAGATGCGCATCAATGATAATCATTCGTGTAATAGAATAATTACGGGGTAGCAAAATTGGATGCCTTTCATCATATGATAGGTTGGAATGGGCCAGTCTGCCCCCTACTTTAAGAATCCCATCGTCGAGGAAAGGATTCAGATTTAAAAGTTTGCTTTTCTTGTCGATTTCTTGATTGCGTGATAAGCAATCAATTTCGTTCAATTTTCTAACTAAAATTTTTCTACAAAAAAGATAAGTTTTCAATAAAAAGTGGAATAGTTACATTATCAGTTCAAAACATTAATTTTTAACAACAAAAAAAATATATTTTTCACATAATAGTTCATTTTTTAAATAAATAGTTCAATTTTTAACAAAATAGTTTAATTTTCCACGAAAACAGTTTAATTTTTAGCTACGAAAGATAAGTTTTCAACTAAAAAAGATAAGTTTTCATCCAAAAATGGAATAGTTACGTTTTTAGTTTAAAAAATTCATTTTAGAACAAAAATACGAATTTTCTGCTAGTTAAATGAACTAAACAAGAATTATTTTTAAGAAAACACATAAATTTTCCATAAAACAGTTGAATTTTCCACCCGAAAGTATACATTTTCAACATAAAAGTTAATTTTTCACCATGTAGTTAATTTTTCAAATCAATAGAATAATTTTTAAGCAAACAGTTGAATTTTCTACTAAAATAGTTTAATTTTCTTTTAAGAAAGATAAGTTTTCTACTAAAAAAGATAAGTTTCCAATCAAAAATAGAATAGTTACATTTTCAGTTTGAAAAATTAATTTTTAACAAAAAAAAACAACATATTTATCACAAAATAGTTCATTTTTTTAATAAATAGTTTACTGTTTAACAAAATAGTTCAATTTTCTAACTAAACATTTTCAACTAAAAAAGATAAGGTTTCATCCAAAAATGGAATAGTTACATTTTGTATTTAAAAAATTAATTTTCAGCAAAAAAAAAACAAATTTTCTACTAGTTAAATTCAAACAAAAAACGCGAATTTTCAACAAAGTAGATGAATTTTCCACAAAACAGTTTAATTTTTTACCCGACACTGAATTTTCAACGAAAACGTTTATTTTCTACCAAGCAGATAATTTTAAAAATAAATAGTTTAATTTTTAACCAAATAGTTAATTTTTATACCAAAAATAGTTGAATTTCCAACCAAGAACATGAATTTTCAACCAAACAGTTGCTTTTTTTTTAACAAAGATGGTACCTACGAAAATATTAATTTGTAAACAAAAAAGACGTCTTTTCTATAAATAAATTGAATTTTCAACAAAAAATTAATTTTTAACTATATAGTTTAATTTTATACTAAATTATTCTACAAATCAGTTGAATTTTCGAACTCAAAAGATGAATCTTCAACTAAACCTTTAATACTTGATATTTCAACAAAAACTATTTCAATTTTAAATAAAAAATAGTTGATTTTAACCAATCAATATTAATTTTCAACCAAATAGTTGACTTTTTAAGTAAAAAAGATCAATTTTTAATTAAAAATAAAAATTTTCTAACAAAAATGGAATAGTTTTATTTTCAGTTTAAAAAAACTGGTTAAATTTCTAACTCTGAAGATGAATTTTCAACTAAAATGAATCTTCAAAAAAAATTGATTTTTAACAAAGTAGTTCAACTTTCAACCGGGTAGTTGAATTTTCAAACAAAAAAGATGAATTCTGAATTTTTAAGCTTAAAAGATGAATTTTCTACAAAACAGCTGAATTCTCAACCCGAAAATATGAGTTTTTAAGAAAAAAGTTACTTTACGACCAAATAATTCAAACGAAAATGATAAATCTTAAAAAAAAAAAAACAGTTTCACAATTCAGTTCAATATTGAACCAAGTGCTTGATTTTTCACTGAAAGAAAAAAAATTCGAAATGAAACATTTATAGATAATAATAATATATATATATATATATCTTAGTTATTATTTCAACAGAAAATATTTTACTTCCGAATGAAAAACAGTTAAATTTAACAAAAAAAGACAAATTTTCAACAAAATACACATGATTTCACCAAGGCTACATCAATTTACAACCAAAAATGGAATAGTTTAGTGAAATTCTCAATAAGGAAAATTAATTTTCAACCAAGTGATTCGATTCGCAACTAAAAAGGATGACTTTTCATCTAAAAAAAGGTAAACTTTCAACAAAATGGTCAAATCTTTGACCTAAGAGATGAATTTTAAACCAAAATAATGAATTTAAAAAAAATAGTGGTTCAACTTTTTCCTTAGGAGTTGAATTTTTGACCAAAAAAAAATAATTCTTAACCAAATAGTATAACTTTTAATCAGACGAGATGATTTTGGCCCAAAAATATAATAGTTAATATTTTAATAAAAAAAAATCAACATTCAGCCAAGAAGGGTTAGTTTTTCTAATTGTGTTTTATTAATTCAGTTTAAAATGAAGGGAAAACGAGAGAAAGGGAAAATCTAGAAAACTCTTATGAACTAGAAAAAAAGTACGATTTCTATAAAAAAGGGAAAAAGAGTTTATGGACAACTCGTTATTTTCAGAGGTAATCTGCCGTCTAAGATAATCTTCAAATTGAAAATTTAACTATTTGATAGTAACTTCATGTATTTTATTGAAAATTCAATGTTTTGGATAGGAAAATAATCTTGTTTGTTAAAAATGCACTTTTTTGTCGAAGATTCAACTATTTTGTTTAAAAATTTAATTATTTCGTTGAACTTTCAAGTATTTTGTTAAGTTCGTCTTTTTTTGTTAAAACTTTCACTGTTTTGTTAGAAATTCATCCTTTTGGATTGTAGCTTGGTTGATAGCTCAACTATTATGTTGTAAATTCGTATTTGTTTTTTGAAAGTTCAAATATTTGAACATTAATGCAACTGTTTAGCTAAAACTTAACGTTTTCTTCTCAAAAATTCATCTCTTTAGGTTGAAAATTCCCATTTTTTGGTGGAAAATCTTTTTTGGTTGAAAATTAAACTATTTTGTTGATAATGTGATATGTTTTGACTAAAAAATGTAGCAACCTCAGACGTTCCATGTCGAATTCAATATGGGACAAAAAAATTATTAATATCAAAAAGAATTTATCTTCCTATTATTTTCCTATTTTAATGAAGAAACACTCGATTTTCCCTATTTTTAGAGCATTTTGTGCTAGAAGCTACATTCCTATTAAATAGGGTGGGGGGACGTGTCTGACTCTCTCAGCTGACAACGATCTGCAGATCAGGTCGAAATTTCTTTATAGAATTATGTTTTTTTTTGCATAAATTATTATTCAGACAAGAAACTACGTATCTGTCCATCAGGGAGGCCAGTCAAATCTCAAGAAACAAATTCCTGGTTAATTATTTAATTAATTAATTAATTAAGGGGTTAGTCGCAGTCAGGAATGGGAAAAATCGTCTTTTTTATAATTTGTTCTTGAAAATCATATCCACATTTAATTTAATTTAAAGATTTTAAATACTTTCAACAATATTTCAAAAATACTTCACAAAGGTTTCACAGATTTTAGAAGATTTCAAAAGATTTCATAGAATTCACAAAGATTTCAAAAGATTTCATAGAATTCACAAAGATTTCAGAAGATTTCAAAAAACCTCATAAATATTTCAAAAGATTTCACAAAGATTATAAAGATTTTAAAAGCTTTCACTAATATTTCAGAAGATTTAAAAAAATCTTACAAAGATTTTAAAGATTTCCAAAAATCTCACAAAGATTTCAAAGATTTTGTAAAGAATTAAAAGATTTCGGAAGACTTCAAAAGCTCCTCACAAATATTTCAAAGAATTCACAATATTTTAAGAGCTTTTACAAAGATTTGAGAATATTTTAAAAAATCTCCCAAACATTTAAGAAGATTTCCAAAAATTTCACAAAAATTTCAAAAAATTTTCAAAGATTTCGGAAGATTACAAGAAATCTGACAACAATTTCTGAAGATTTTAAAGATTTTATAAAGATTTCAGAAGATTTCACAAATATTTCACAGATTTCAGAAGAGTTCAAAATCTTTCACAACGATGTCAGAAGACTTCACAAAATCTCACAAAGATTTCAAGATTTCAGAATATTTCAAAAAATCTCACAAAATTTTCAGAAGATTTCCAAAAATTTCACAAAATGTCAAAAATTTTACAAAGATTTCGGAAGATTACAAGAAATCTGAAAAAAAATGCTGAAGATTTTATAGAGATTTCAGAAGATTTCACAAATATGTCACAGATTTCAGAAGTTTTCGTAATCTTTCACACAGATTTCAGAAGACTTCGAAAAATCTCACAAAGATTTCAAAGATTTGAGAATATTTCAAAAAATCTCAAAAAAATGTCCAAAATTTTATAAAGATTTCAGAAGATTACAAGAAATCTAACAAATATTTCAGAAGATTTTAAAGATTACACAAATATTTCACAGATTTCAGAAGTTTTCGAAATCTTTCACACAGATTTCAGAAGACTTAAAAAAATCTCACAAAGATTTCAGAATATTTTAAAAAATCTCAAAAAGATTTCAGACAATTTACAAAAATCTAACAAAGATATCAAAGATTTTATAAAGATTTAAAAGATTTCACAAATATTTCGGAAGATTAAAAGAAATCTAACAAAGATTTCGGAACATTTTAAAAGCTTTCACAAACATTTCAGAAGATTTCAAAACATTTCACAAAGATTTCAAAAAAATTCAACTGTTCAAAATTGAATTATTCAAAATTCAACTATTGTATATTCAACCATTGGAAATTCAATTTTCAACTATTAAAAATTCAATTGCCATCAATTTTAAATTTCTGACCTTTGAAGAGTGGAAGATTCAACTGTGGAAAATTGAAGATATGTAAAAATTGAATTTTCTACAGATGTGTTATCAAGAGTTGATGATACAATTTTATCAAATTTTCAACAGTTGATTTTTCTTCTATTTTAAACTGTTAAAAATTCAACTGTTGACTATTCAACCCTTAAAAATGCAATTTTCTTCAATTTTCGATTGTTGACCGTTCAAGAGTAAAATATTCAACTGTTGAAAAATTCAAAAAAATTTACAAATTGAAGTTCACCTGTTTAAATTGCAAAAAAAAATCAATTGAATTTCCAACTGTAAAAATTGAAGCTACGAAAAATTGAATTTTCAACAGTTGAATATAAAATTGTAATGAATTTTCAATAGTTAATTTTTCTCCAATATCAAACTGTTAAAAATTCAATTGTTACAAATTCAACTGTTGGCTATTCAACCCTTAAAAATGCCATTTTTTCAATTTTCAATTGCTGACCTTTCAAGAGTGAAATATTCAACTGTTGAAAATTGAAGAAAAATTAATTTTCAACTGTTAGAATTGAAATAAGAATTTAATTAAATTTTCAACTGTTGAAGACTCATCTGCTCAAATGCAGTTTTCTTCAATTTTAAACTGTTAAAAATTTAACTGTTGGAAATTAAATTGCTCAAAATTCAACTGTTGACTATTTAACCGTTGACTATTTAATTTTCAATTTTAAACTGTTGAAAATTCAATTTTCTTCCATTTTAAACTTTTAAAAATTTATCTCGTTAAAATTTAACTGGTAAAAAAGTCAATTATCAAAAATTCAACTATTGAAAAATCAACTGTTGAAAGTTCAATTTCTATCTTTAAACTGTTGAAAATTTAATTTTCTCCAAATTTCAATCTTTGACCATTACGAGTAGAAAATTCAACAGTTGAAAATTGAAGAAATTTAAAAATTGAATTTTCAGCTGTTAAAAAATCATTGATTGAAACTTCAATTTTCACTTTTCTTCAACTTCAAAATATCGAAAATTCAAGTTTGTTACTTTCATACAAATTTTTTTTCTGGTCGAAGGTTCTTGATTTTATTTGAAAATGGTTTGGTTGGAAATTCAACTATTTTCTTGAATTCTTTTTTTCTATTTGTTAAAAATTATTTTTTTTTCAACTGAAAATTTAACTACTTCATTTTTGGTTAAAATTTGTATTTTTAGTTGCAAATTCATCCACTTTCTTGAAATTTCGTTTTTTTAAAAAGAAAATTAAGCATCTGGCTTTAAAATTCATGTTTTTGTTTAAAAACTCTATTGTTTTGTTAAATACTCAACTTTTTGCATTAATTTTTTGTTGTTGTTAAAAATTCGTCTTAGTTGGTAGCAAATTTATCTTCTAGCTTAAAAATAAATCTTATATTAAAAATAACATTTAATTGTGTACAATTTATTTAAAGTCTACTTATACTTTTGCATACAATTCCTAATCAATCACAAATTATATAAAAAATTAATAACATTTATAGAAAATAAATTTGATTGCGAAAAACATGATCAAGTTAAAAAAGAGTGTGTTTTTCATGAAAAGAAAGGTATTTAAAAAATTATTATTTGCATAGTTTTGGAATATTACTGAAGAAAATTAAATTTATTAATATTTTAATAAATCAGGATGTCTAGCCTTTTTGCGAAAAAAAACTCAAGGACTTTTCCAGGTTCTCCAGGACAAAAAAATCATTCTTTTAGGTACTTTTTTTACACTAAAAAGATCATTTTCACGAAACGCCTAAAAAATCTGAGTTTAGGGTCAAAAACCCGTTTTTAGTGATTTTTATTTCATGACGGTAAAAAATCACGACGATAAAATCAAAAATATTTCGAACTTTCTCATTTTTTAAGCTTTAACAAACATTTTGTTCAAAGAAATTTTACTGAGTTATCTATTTTTAAAGTAATTTAAATTCAATTTCCAATCAAATATTTAGATTTTTTACCAAATAGTTGAATTTTTAAATAAATTGTTGAACTTTCAACTAACATGATCGAATTTTAAACAAGAAAGATTAATTTCAACCAAAAACAATTGCATTTTTTAAGAAATAATTCAATTTTTAGAATACAGCTCAATTCTTAGCAAAAAAGGTAAATTTTAAATCTAAAAGGACGAATTTTTTTTACAAAAAAAGAATTTTTAACAAAGTATTTAAACTTTCAACACAAAATTCAAATTCTTTAATCAGACAGAAAACAAATTTAATCCAAATTGTTAAATTTTTAAGCCAAAGACAAATTTTTTGTAAAAAAGTTGCATTTTCAACCCGAAAATATGAATTTCAACCAAAAAGATTAGTTTTATACCAAAAAAGATGAATTTTTAATTGAAAAGATCAATTTTCAACAAAAAATGGAAGTTACATTTTCAGGTAAAAATTAATTTTAAATGAAAAAATAAGGAATTTTCAATAAAATAATTCAATTTTCAACCTGAGAGATGAATCTTCAAACAAAAAATTAATTTTTAACCAATTGCATCAACTTTTACGCAAGTAATTGAATTTTCGATTTAAAAAATTAATTTTTTAACAAAAAAAAATCATTTTCAACGAAGTAGTTCAACTGAAATCGTTAATATTTCAATTTAAAAAATTAATTTTCAACCAAAAAACAAATTTTCAATAAAATAATTCCATTTTGAACCCAAGAGACGAATTTTAAAACAAAAAAAAAAATTTTTTAACAATGGGTTTAACTTTTATCAGAGTACATAGTTGAATTTTCAATAAAAAAAATGAATTTTCAGCCAAAAATGGAATAGTTACATTTTCAATTTGAAAAATTAATTTTTTAACAAAAGAAAATCAGATTCAACGAAGTAGTTCAACTGAAATCGTTAATATTTCAATTTAAAAAATTAATTTTTGGTAATATTTGTGAAATATTTGGGAATATTTGCGAAATACTTGGAAAATAATTGAAATCTTTGAAATCTTTGTGAGACCTTTGACATTTTTATGAAATCATTGACATCTTTCTGAAATACTTGCAAAATATTAGGAATCATTTAAGTTTTTGTGGAATCTTTTAATCTATCCGACATCTTTGCTAAATATTTGTGAAATGTTCGCAAAATATTTGAAATATTTTAAAAATATTTGGTAATATTTGTGAAATATTTGGGAAATAATTGAAATCTTTGTAAAACCTTTGTAATCTTTGTGAAATCATTGAAGTCTTTCTGAAATATTTGCAAAATAATTGAATTGTTTTTTGAAATAATTGGCAATATTTGTGAGATTATTGAAATTTTTGAGAAATCATTGAATTCTTTGTGAAATCTTTTAAATTTATCCAAAATCATTAAAATCTTTGTGAAATCTTTGGAAAATCATTTAAATCTATAGAAATCTTAGTGAAATAATTGAAGTGTTTGTAACATCTTTTAAATCCATTAAAAATCTTTCGAAATATTTGAAAGGATTTGTAATTTTTGGAAATCTTAACGAAATATTTGTGAAATTATTGAAATATTTGTGAAGTCTTTGGAAAATCATTTAAGTTTTTGTGAAATCTTTCAATCTATCTGAAATCTCTGCTAAATATTTGAAATGTTAGCAAAATATTTGAAATATTTGGGAAATCATTGAAATCTTTGTAATCTTTGTGAAACCTTTGAAATCTTTGTGAAATCATTAAAATCTATCTGAAATCATTGCAAAATATTAGGAATCATTTAAGATTTTCTGGAATCTTTTAATTTATCCGAAATCTTTAATAAATATTTGAAATGTTCGCAAAATATTTGACATATTTAAAAAATATTTGGTAATATTTGTGAAATATTTGGGAAATAATTGAAATCTTTGTGAAACCTTTGTAATCTTTGTGAAATCATTGAAACCTTTCTGAAATATTTGCGAAATATTGGGAATACTTTTGAAATATTTGGTAATATTTGTGAAATTATTGAAATCTTTGGGAAATCATTGAATTCTTTGTGAAATCTTTAGGAAATCATTTTAATCTTTTTGTAATCTTTGAAATCTTTCTGAAATATTAGCGAAATATTTGAAATCTTTGAGAAATATTTGGGAAATCATTGAAATCTTTGTGAAAATTTTCTGAAATATTTGGAAATCCTTGCGAAATATTTGGAATACTTGTGAAATATTTGCAATATTTGTAAAATTATTTAATTCTTTTGGAAATCATTAAAGTCTTTATGAAATCTTTTAAATTTATCAGAAATTTTTGTTCGATCTTTGAAATCTTTGTGAAATAATCGAAGCTTTTGTGAAATCCTTTAAATTTATCCGAAATTTTTACGAAATTTTTGGAATCTTATACAACCATAAATTAAACAATAAGTTAAAAGTATTTGATACTTGTTAATTAGTATGAGAATACTTTTAATTAAATTCGTTCCATTTTTGCTTCAAAATTTATCTCTCTTGGTTGAACATTCATGACTTTTGTTGAAAATTTGTCTTTTTTAGTAGAAAATTAATCTTTTTGTTTAAAATTGTATCCTATTTGGTTAAAAATTCAACTGCTTGATTGAAAATTAATCTGTTCTGATTGAGGACGCAACTATTTTGTTAAAAATTCATCTTTTTCGGTAGAATTGTACTGCTTTTAATTTAAAATTAAAATCTTTTCTTGTTGAAATATTAACTGTTACATGTTTTGTTAAAAATTAATTTTTCAGATGAAAAATCAACTAGTTAGTTTACAGCTGAACTACTTTGTAAAAAATTCAATTTTTTTGTTGAAGAATAATCATTTTAGTAGAAAATTAAACTATTTGGTTGAAAATTAACTTTTTTTTAATTCATATTTTTAATTAAAAACTAATCTACTTGGGTTGAAAATTAAACTATTTGGTTATAAATTAGACAATTTATGTAAATGAATTAACAACGTCTTTTTTAGTTAAATTAAAATTTGTTGAAAATTCCATTTTTTTGTTGCTAAAAATTATTTTTTTAATCTGAAAATTTAACGATTCTATTTTTGGTTAAAAAATTCACAATTTTGTTGAAAATTTACCTTTCTGAATTCAGAATGAACTTTCTTGTTGAAAATTCTTCATTTCCGGTTCAAAAGTCAACCATTTTCTAAAACATTCGAATTTTTAGCTTGAAAACTTGACTATTTTGTTGAGAATTCGTCTATTTAGTTATAAAATTAATGTTTTTTTTTTTCAAATGTATCTACTTGGTTAAGGATACAACTATTCTGCTTAAAAACTCGTATTTTTGGTTCAATTCACCTGGTCGATCATTCTTTTTCAAATTACAGTCCTCAGACTCACTTTAGAGATTAAAAATAGTATAAATAGTGTCCAAAATTTAAAAGAAAAGTTTCAAAATAGTGTCTTAAAATTTTTCGAGTATTGAAAATGAAGTTCATCGTTTATAATCCAACTATTTTTTGTTCAAAGTTCATTCTTTTCGGTTGAAAAATTTACTACTAAATTTTTTGTTAAGATTTCATAATTTTATTTACAAATTTTATTATTAGGTTGAAAATTCAACAGTTTGATTAGAATTTTATTTCTTTCTTGAATACATTTTCTTAAATTGAGAATTTAACTATTTTATTGAACATCAAACTATTTGGTTGAACATTCATCTTTTTGGTTCGCTAATGCAATTGTCTGGTTAAAAATCGATCTGTTTCGGTTGAAAATTAACTTTTTTGTTGAAAATTCACATTTTCGGGTTAAAAATTAAACTGCTTTGTACAAAATTCGTATTTTCGGCTGGAAAATTAAACAATTTGGTAGAAAATTTAACTCTTTGGTTAAATCAATCAAAAAATCAATTTTTTGGTTAAAAATCAAATTGTTTAGATAAAAATAATCTGTTTCAAATAAGGATTCAAGTATTTTGTAAAGAATTTGTCTTTGTTGGTTAAATCCATTTGAAGTAATAAAAACTGAGCTGCAAATCATTTTAAGCAATTTTAAGCTAGAAATATTGCAAATTGAACGATTACATTTTTTTAATAAACTGAACACTTCCTAAATCAGAAGTTAAAATATTTCCATTTTTAATAGTTTAAAAATCCTTGAAAACCTTAAAATTTTTATTTTACAATCTTAAAACATCTACACGTTGTTTTACATTTTTTCAAATTATGAATTAATTTTTAAATTTTTTCAGACCTTATAAACATCTTTCAAAATGATTCGAATTTTTCCTAAAATTTCGTTTGAATACTGAAAAATTAAACATATTTCCTTAAAATTTTCCAAATTAATTTTTGACTATTTCAGAAATCTGTTTAAATCTTTTTAAATATTCTCTTTAAATTAATTTTCCAAAATAAAAAGTCATTCTCCATTTTTTGAGGAATCTTAAAAAATGTTTTTTATTCTTTTGAAGCCTTTTACAATTTTTGAAAATCTTTCAAATTTTTTGTTCGAAACCAGCACAAATCTATATTTTGTTTTAAATTCGGCGGTGAGCTATTTGTACCAAAATTTCGGTACGAATAACCAAATTTTGTTGGTATACGTGGAAAATTTGTTTGAATTTATTTTGTATAAGAAGTTTCGCAAAGATTTCATAAAATTTTAAACATATGCTCGATTTCATAAAATTAAAAAAAAATCGATTTTTAAAGATTTCCAAGAAAAAGTTTAGAATCTTTTTAAGAATGAAAGAATTCAAGAAAATGGAAAAATTCTATAGATGAAATTGAGGAAGATTTCAAAACATTTCGAAAGTTTCCAAAATTTCCAAAAAAGTATGTGGAAGATTTTAAGGAAATTTTTTCATTTTGCAGAATTAAAATTTTTGTAGGAAAAATGCTGCCTATTTTAAAAGATATTGAGAAGTTTTGCAAAAATTTCAGAAGTAATTTGATCCTTGGAACGATTTCAAGAAGTTTATAACAAAATGTAGATTTTTGAAGATTTCGAGAAAAGATGCTTTTTAGTAATTTTGACAGGTTTCAAGAGAAGAAAAGCTTTCTTTTGAGGATTTCAAAAGATTTTCAAAATTCACGAAAAAGAATCTGGAAGATTTTTAATTAATTTTTTTAATTTTTCAGATGAAAAAAATATGAAAAATTCGAATCACTTTAAAAGATATTAAGAAGTTTTGAAAGAATTTCAAAAAATGATTTTGAAGGAGAATGTAGAAAATTTTAAAGCAAAAATTTTGAATTTTGCAAGATTACAAATTTTTTTTTAATTTTTCAAAAAATGATTTTTTACTTTGAAAAAGTAATTTTGAGATAAAATTGGAAATTATTTCAAAATATTTCCAAAAATGAATCCGAAAGATTTGAGGGCAATTTTTTGTATTTTGCAGAATTTTGAAAACATTTTAGGAAAAATCTAACACATTTTAAACTATATTTAGAAATTTTGAATAATTTCCAAAATAATTTCAAGAAATTTAAAACAAAATGTTTCGAAAATTTAATTATTTGCTTCAAAATCATCCATTTTGTAGAAAATTGAACAATTTTGTGAGAAATTCATTTTTATGGTCGACGATTTACTTGTTTTGTTTAAAATTCATGTATTTTGTTGAAAATTCGTCTGTTTTAGTAGAAAATGAATCGTCTTTAGTTAAAAAATAATTTTTTTGGTTGAACGTTCAATTACTTTTTTCCGTGTCGAATTAATTTGTTGAGAGTTAAAAAATTTTGTTCAGAAGTGTCTGTTAGGTTAAGAATTCTACTTAATTGTATGAAATTGAAAAAAATTAAGAATGAAACAATTTCGTTAAAAAGTCGCTTGAAAAATGTACTTTTTAAATGAAAATTGAAAATTTATTTCATTTTCATAGAAATTTTTTCTTTTCTAGGTAAATATTTAACTATATAGTTAAAAAAATTTCTTATTGATTTAAAAACTCAACTACTTCGTTGGAAAGTTATGTGATTTGTTGAAAACGTATCGTTTTCACTAGAAAATTAATCTTCTTTGTTAAAAATTCAACTATTTCTTTAAAATTTCATCTGTTTTGTTTAAAATTGTTGATTCAGTTTTCATTATGAGTTAAAGCATTTAATGAATGTGTTCCACAAATTGAGTGACTTACCAAAACCTGAAATTTTTGAACGATAAACAATATTGAATTAATCAAATATTATTTAGATTTCGAATGATGCAATGAAAATATATCAAAATGGTAATTCTTTATTCATTGTAAAATCGCAATTTTAAACGTTTATTTCACAATAAAGTTACTTTTTGTTAAATTTTTTTACCCTCAATTTTTTCAAATAAAACTTTGATTCAAATACAAAAATATTTAATAAATTTATGTGAAAAATTAGTCCAAAAAACGTGGTGAATGAAATCTAACAGAAAATTCGAATCAAATTAAAATATTTGAATTTTATTTTGCCTTGATGGATAGTTCACTCGGTAGTACCTTGAAAATGTACTTTTTATGTTTCTTAAATATATAAAAACATTGAAAGTACGTTCTTGAATTAGTGAAATTAATAATCAGAGAAACTTCTGTAAATAATATAAAATATTCTCAAATCATACAAGATTTTCTGTAAAATATGTAAAATAATGAGTTTCTTCAAAAATATACAAAGTTCAGAAAATCAGAAATTTATTTAACCATTTCTGGATTGTATTTGCAAATTTTCAAATTTATATCATATTTCTAACAAATTATTAATTTTTCATTCATAGGAAAATATGAGGGAGTGAATACAATATCTTATTTCCTTAGTTTATTGATTTTACTCACAAACTAAAAAATATTTAGGCTAATTTTTATTTTTTTTTGCTATATTTTAAATGAATTTAATGTTGTTTTAACATATGCATGTATGTATGTACGTATGGATGTATATATATATATATACATATTTGTTTGTCATTCATGAAGTTGTTTATCGTTCGGACTTAATTATAGAAGGTTATTCTATTCATAATAAATAATGGTCCGAACAGTCCTATCATCCAGTTTAGACAAGTTATTGACCTGTAACTCTTAGGGCATTTCTCACAATTTTTACGTACACGGCCCACATTTTCTTTTTGTTTTTATGCTGGTTCTTTTGATCCAAACTCCACTAGCTTTTCAGAATAATAGGTTTCATAATATTTGAACTGTCCTTGCAAGTTTAATTGATGAGTTTTCAAGGTAGATAAGATTTCTTACGAAATTTCCAAAAGATTATATGGCTGGGTGACATCTGTCAGATAATTCAAGCACAACTGATAACGTATGAGACTATTGTGTCGTATAATATTATATCAACATGCATTTGAGTCTCTCTAGATGAATGAAATAGATAAATGACAGTATGTGCGTTAATTTATCAGTGGGAGTAAGCTAGCGACTAGTATATGTACCGAAACATCTTCTAGAAGAACTTCTCGTATAATCATCTTTTCTGTTTATTGGAAAAACATGAGGGTTGTTACTGGTTCTTCTATCGGGATCATAGGTTTGGCGTTCATACTTAACTCTATTGGTGAATATATATGCTCTTACTCAATTTATACTAAATGAAGATAGTTTTACATGTTCAACGCTTTAAGGAGACATAAAGTTTTTTTTCACAACAAGACAATAATTGCATGCAACTTCAAATTTAACTAAATAAATTCAAAGTATGAATTGTGAAGTGTGAAGTGTACAATTTGAAATTATTACAAATTACTAAATTTGTAAGAAACATTGGTTGTGCATATTTCAAAAATTTGTGTAACTTTCACCAAATTCGTTTTCTATTTATACTCTCTTATAATTTTGTTCTGAAAATATTTTAGAATTTTGGACATTTTTAATCATACAAATCACAAGCTGATCCCTGGATAGTAACTAATTTGAGATATTTTTTCTTGTGCTTCCTTCCGTTGCCAAATCAAAACTCTGTTTTGCTTGATTATGATAATTATTGTAACTTGAGCATTTTTACTCGTGTCTACAAACACGACCATAAGAATCAGAAAATCATGATCTCAAAAATCGGTAATTTATTCCATCAGATCAAAATGCCCCACGTGGAAAGATTCCCTAGGAAGTAAATTCCATTCACTTTCGTAATGGACCTCGATCGACTCCAGGAGATCTGAATCGTCGTCCCAACATATTCCGTTTGCATTAGGTGTACACATTACACCTTCCCCAAGAAAGTGAAGTTCCAATGTAAGATTTACCGCACGCAAACAATTTGTCTCATGACCCGTCATTATACAAGAGCTTGCAAGTGCACCAGGTGTATGAAATACATTTCCCTCGAGAAAGTTAAGTTCTAAATCAATTTTTATTGCACTCATACCATTTTTTTCAGGACTAGATATTATAAAACAACTTCCAAGTGTACTAGGTGTGAAAATACATCTTCCTTAAGGAATTTGATTCCAAAATCAAGATTTACCGCACCCAATCCATTTTTCTCATAACCCGACATTATGCATAAACTTTCAAGTACAATCAGGCCTGGATTATTGTTTCAGCAAATATTTTATTAGCAGTAAAATATTTCCTTATGCCATTATATATATGAAAGTATGAGATATTTTTAAAATTATAAAAGCATGTTTTTTCTAAAAACTTTGTACCAAAGGTGAACAAACTTGAGAACAAATTTATTTCTGTTCGGCAAGGGGGGAAAAATGAGCCTTATCCAGCATCTCACAATTTTAAATCTGTTTAATTATAGGGTATATTTAAAAAATGGTTCAACGAAAGTTGTAGATCTTTATGAAACATTTATTTCTTGTTCTATTATTTTTTCATCAAAACAACCCTTTTCGAGGAAAATCCAAAAAACTGGCAAAAAAATATGAATTACCATTTTCGATTCTCTGCTACTGGAATTGGGTAGTCTTTGCTTGTTATTCCAAATTTCACAAAAAATAATTGAAAAAGAATCCAATTGAATTTTTTTTTCAATCCTTGGTGCAGAATTTTTTACAGGTTAGTATGAAAAAATAGAATCATTTTCATAGGAAAATGGAAATAAATGGAATAAAATTTAATAAAAATTACAGGAAGTAAAACTTTTGTCTATTATTTAGAAGACTTGTACTTTTTTGTATTTTTATGTTGATGTAGATTGTTGTATATCATTGTAAATTGTTTTATATTGTTGTAATTTTCTGAAATTTCAATATTCCACGAGAAAGTATACAAGAAGATAAGATTGTTGCTTATAAACTTTCTGTTAAAAGTATAAAAATAGAATAAAATACAACAATATACAATAATATAAAAAAGGCATTAAATTACAAAACTCGTCCAAATAATAGACAAAATTTATAATTTCATGTCATTCTTGTTGTAATTTTTCGTATTTATTTCCATTTATCTTTAAGATTACTTCTAGTCTTACGTTCTTATTTATGAAAAATTGTGCACTAGTGATTGAAAAAAGAATTTAATTTGATTTTGTTTTGTTTTAAATTAATTTTTGTGAACATTTTTATGAACAAAAACTTCCCAGTTAGGGCTTCCAAAGGTAAAAATTCGTCATCTAGATTTTCAAATAAGTCTCTCGATAAGGAAAATTAAAAATGATCACAGATTTTGATAAATCAAAATAATAAATAAATTTTTCACTTTTTGTACCCTTTTTCATTTTTCTCGACGTCTCCTTCAATAGGTTGGTCGAAAAATCACCGAGTTTGAAAAATTGAATGTGCTCGTACAAAATCTTATTCTTCTTTGAAAAAAAAAGGAAATCCCTCGAAAAATGTTATCCAATCTGATGAAATCTTATACTTCCAAGCTGAAAAAAAATTGTTGACAAAAATATCAGCCCAATTCGTTATGTACAGATTTATTACATAAGGCATTGCACATCGTTTAGGATGTCTTACAGAATCTTTATAGTTTTCTGGAATGAAATTTTCCGCAACAATAGAAAATATTATTTTCTGTCTTCAAAAATTACATAATGCATTCGTACCATCACCGATGCCTCCTAAATGCATTAAAAAATTCGACAGTAATTTTTCTGAGAAAACATTTTCTGCAGACAAATTTTTTCCCAAAAATGTCAAAAGCAATATCGGCTTCCATAAAAACAACAACATTCAAAATTTCGATACTAAATTTTCTGAGGAAAAATCTTCTGAAGAAAAATTTTTTTCCGAAAATTGTCAAACGCACTATCGGCTTCCATAAAAACAATAAAATTCAAAATTTCGATTGTAAATTTTCGGAGGAAAAATTTTCTGCAGATAAATTTTTTCCCAAAAATGTCAAAAGCACTATCGGCTTCAATATCAACAATAACCTTAAAAAATTCCACAGTAATTTTACTAAGGAAAAATTTTCTGAAGAAAAATTTTTTTCCCAAAAATGTCAAAAGCACTGTCGGCTTCAATATCAACAATAACCTTAAAAAATTTCACAGTAAATTTTCTGAGGAAAAATTTTCTAAAGAGAAATTTTTTTCCCAAAAATGTCAAAAGTACTATCGGCTTCAATATCAACAATAACCTTAAAAAATTCCACAGTAATTTTTCTGAGGAATAATTTTCTGAAGAAAGAATTTTTTCCCAAAAATGTCAAAAGCACTATCGGCTTCAATAACAACAATATCATTCAAAATTTCGATTGTGAATTTTCTGAGGAAAAATCTTCTAAAGGAAAATTTTTTTCCCAAAAATGGCATACGCACTATCGGCTCCAATATCAACAATAACATTCAAAATTTCGATAGTAAATTTTCTGAGAAAAATTTTCTGTACAAAATTTATTTTTCCAAGAATGTAAAAAGCTCTATCGGCTTTAATAACAACAATAACATTAAAAAATTCGACAGTAATTTTTCTGAGGAAAAATTTTTAGAAGAAAAAATTTTTTCCCAACAATATGAAAAGCACTATCGGCTTCAATAAAAACAATAACATTCAAAATTTCGATAGTAAATTTTATGAGGAAACATTTCCGGAAGATAAATTTTTTTCCCAAAAATGTGAAAAGCGGTATCAGATTCAATAACATCAATAACACTGAAAATTTCGATGGTAAATTTTCTGACGAAAAATTTTCTGAAGAAAAAGTTTTTTCCCAAAAATGTCAAAAGCACTATCGGCTTCAATATCAACAATGACATTCAAAATTTCGATAGTAAGTTTTCTGAGGAAACATTTTCTGAAGAAAAATTGTTTTCCCACAAATGTCAAAAGCACTATAGGCATCAATAAAAACAATAACATTCGAAATTTCGATCGTAAATTTTCTGAGGAAAAATTTTTTTCCCAAAAATGTAAGAAGCTCTATCGGCTTCAATAACAACAATAACATTCAAAATTACGATGGTAAATTTTCTGAGGAAGAATTTTCTGGAAAAAAATTTTTTTCCCAAAAATGTCAAAAGCACTATCGGCTTCAATAACAACAATAGCATTAAAAAATTCGACAGTAATTTTTCTGAGAAAACATTTTCTGCAGACAAATTTTTTCCCAAAAATGTCAAAAGCAGATGTCAGAAGTTTGGGTATGGGACGTCTTTTTGTAAAAACCCACCAAAGTGTGTAAAGTGTATTGGTGATCATCTCACTAGTATGTGTACCAGAACCAAAGAACAATCGCTACAATGTGTGAACTGTATGGGAGCACACCCAGCAAACTTTTCGAAATGCGAAACTTATTTAAAACACCTCGAAAATGTTCACTCTTTCAAAAGTGAAAAAATATATGAAGTGAGGCGACACACAAGGGAGGAGAGCCTCCAGAGAACAAACAAAAGTTTTCCACCGATGAAACCTATAACCACAAAGGTGCTTACAACACAAGGACCAGCCGAGCATGTATATGGTAAACAACAGAAGGGCGAGGTGCTTACAGCCAATGGAGTAGCCAAGCACACAGGAGAAGAAAGAGGCAAGGGAAGCGACTCACAACACTATTCGGATTTCTGCGAGCTCACCGAGAGACTTCAAAGGTTGAGTAACACATGCAACATAGCAAGGATGCTGAGGATGGAAAAATTGTTGAATGCGGAATTAACTTGATGTGCAAATGATCTAGAAAGGATAGGAGTATTCTCAAATATTATTTCAAATGGTAGTAATTAGGTCGAGAACTAGCTTATTAAATGTTGCGCATTGGAATGCAAATGGTATACGTGGAAATCTGAGTGAGATAAAAGACTATTGAAGGGATTGTAAAATAGACATTATGCTCACAAGTGAGACTAAATTAATCCCTACAGCAAACATATATCTACCGGGTTACAATAAATTCCGTAAAGATAGATCAAATGGTAGAGTGAGGGGATGAGTCCTCATTTTAATTAAGATGTCAATAAGATACAGTGAATTTGATATAAATACCAACATTATTGAGGCTGTTGCAATTCAAATAATGGGCAACTAAGTGATTGTATCTGCATATAATCCACCACATAATGAACTAGACTCAGAGGATTTGAAACTCATATTTAAACTAGGGAATAAAATTTTACCTTATGGCGATTTAAACGCTAAAACATTGCATGGAAATGCTTTCGGGGTTATGCAAACGGCAAAATATATCAGGACTATGATAGTAGGAACATGTTAAAAATCTTAATACCAGATAATTTTACGCTCTATCCGTATTCCAATGCGAAACCCAGCGTCGCTGATATTGGCCTTGCCAAAAATTTACAATGTGATATATATTTAATAGTTATTGATGAGCTGTCCTCAGATCAGAATCTGATAAAAATTGTCCTAGATAGCACCCCAGATTCTGAAATTCATACGCTTAACTTCCTGAATTGTAATAAGGCCGACTGGCCCAAGTTTAGGGAAATTATTAATAAAGAGCTCACGCTGGAAACAAACATAAACAATGAAATTAGAATAGATGCTTGCGTTGACGAACCTCAAGGCAGTGTTGCCACAATGAAAATTACGTTCGTACTCGGAAAGTGTACTCAGAATTCTGAAATTGTACTTTCAATTGAGCGTTGCGGCAGCGCCGCATACTGTCACATTAATTTTCAAACAAATAGTTGAATCTTGAAGCCAAATAGATGATTTTTCAGCAGAAAGTTGAATTTTTAAACAAATTCTCAATAAACAAGATAATTCTCGATTAAATAGTTAAATTTCCAAACAAAAAAGATGAACTTTTTACAAAACGGTTGATTTTTCAACTCAAAAATATGAATTTTCAACAAAAAAGTAAATATGCAACCGAATAGTCGAATCTTCAAGCCAAAAAGATAAATTTTCACAAAACGGTTGAATTTTTAACAAAATCGTTCATTTTAAATTAAATAGTTAAATTTTTAAACAAAAAGACGAATTTTATACCAAACGGTTGAATTTTCAACCCAAAAATATGCATTTTCAACAAGAAAGTTAATTTTCAAACAAATAGTTGAATCTTGAAGCCAAATAGATGATTTTTCAGCAGAAAGTTGAATTTTTAAACAAATTTTCAATAAACAAGATAATTTTCGATAAAATAGTTAAATTTCCAAACAAAAAAGATGCATTTTTTACAAAACGGTTGATTTTTCAACCCAAAAATATGAATTTTCAACAAAAAAGTAAATATGCAACCGAATAGTCGAATCTTTAAGCCAAAAAGATAAATTTTCACAAAACGGTGGAATTTTAAACAAAATAGTTCATTTTAAATTAAATAGTTAAATTTTTAAACAAAAAGACGAATTTTCTACAAAACGGTTGAATTTTCAATCCAAAAATATGAATTTTCAATAAAAAAGTTAATTTTTTAATTAATAGTTAAATTTCCAAACAAAAAAGACAAATTTTCTGCAAAACAGTTCAATTTTCAAGCCAAAAATATGAATTTTCAATAAGAAAGTTAATTTTCAACCAAACAGTTGAATTTTCAAAGAAAAAAGACAAATTTTCTACAAAATAGGTAATATTCGACCAAATAGTTGAATTTTCAAAGCAAAAAGACAAATTTTCAAACGAAAAAGACCAGTTTTTTACAAAACGGTTGATTTTTTAATAAAAAAGTTCATTTTCAAGAAAAAAGTTTATTTTCAATTATATACTTAGTATTTCAAACAAAAAAGACAAATTTTCCATAAAACGGTTGAATTTTCAACCCAAAAATATAAAGTTTTAACAAAACGGGTGAATTTTCAAATAGTTGAATCTTCAAACTTAATAAACGAATTTGTAACTTAAAGTTCATTTCTGAAAATATAGTATATAGTTGAATTTCCAACCCAAAATTATAAATTCGATTCTTTGAATATTGGGAATGTTAAATGACTAGAAAATATACATATTTCAAAAAAGGTGCACAATTGACAAGATAAGAAGGGAAATGCGATTCCATAATAAACTGGCAGACAACGTTCGATTAGAGATGGGAAATTCTTAAAAAAAAAAAAAATTGGAATTTAAAAATAATCTTCCCAAAAACCTCACTTTTCGGCCAGTTAAGTACTCTATCCCATACTTTGTTATATCTTGAGAGGTCCCTTTTTAAATTAACAGCCTTGTTTCCAAGCAGTTGAAGTTTTATTAAAGAAAATTAATTTTCTATAAAAAAGACGAATTTTCAACAAAAGACATAAATTTGCGAACAAATTGTTGTTTTTTAACTAAAAACTATCAGTTTTCAACTAATAATGAAATAGTTAAATTTTCAGTCAGTGAAATTAATTTTTAACTGAAAAAGAACAAATTTTTAACAAAACAGTTGAATCTCAAACCAAATAGTTGAATTTTCAACTAAAAGTGGTGAATTTAGAACCAAATATATAAAAGTATACTTTCCAATTGAAAAGCATTACATTTTTTATTAATTCAGTTTCCATTTGAGCAAAAAAAAATCGAGGAAAATGAGAAGTTTCATGAAAGCAGGGGAAAAAATAGAAGCTCTTTAAAAAAAGAGAAAGAGGGAAATGGGGGAATTAGTTTGAAGTCCGTATTTAGATTCTTTACTTGTAAAATAAAATCAATGATTTTCACTGTTTCAATCCCTATGGACCATCAGCCCCTACCACTTCTACAGGATTTCTCTTTGTTTTATCTATGATTATTGAAATTGGCAGACTAAAGATGAGTATTTTTTACATTCTAATCTCAATGAGAAGGTATTGGGTTTATGTGGAAAATGACTTTCGCGGATTCAATCAAATGTCGACGTTTTGAGTCACCATGAGTCAGAAAAAACGGGTTTTACGTCTGCCAGACGACAAAAAAATGAAAAGACAAAAGTTGTTCAACCAAAAAAGACCTACAAATTTGTTATAAACTCTTGCTATCAAAATACATCGAAAATTAAAAATGGACTTTTTGGAAAAACGACACAAGCTGCAATAACTTTTTATTTAACAAAATTTTCCGCCTAAATTATATCCACAAATTTGAGCCGAACCACTTTACACTAGTATGCGTATTTTCAATTGAAATCATAAAAAAATAACGTTGAAAAAGAAAATTAAATTTATGGAGAAATGACACAAGTTGCAATAAAATGTATAATAACAACATTTTTTATATAGAACGCACACTTTTGTATAATTATAGGAACAAGACAATGAAAATACGTGGTATCAATACCAATGCATATTATATATACCATTAAGCCATTTCCCTTTCGGGGAAGGCGTAAATTGCTTGGTTGGAAAGTAGTAGTATGTAGATGGGTATATAGGTATAGGTATTTTATTATAGGTAATTTAGATTGATCTAGAATTCTGGTGTTATTTATTTAAATCGATTTAAATGACATGTTCGTTCCGCAACACTGCTCCGACCCAGGTTGCTGATCAATCTCTCTAGCGATCACCCCAAGTGGAGAGCCTCACAAAGTTGTTATGTGTGGTTCCTCACTTGTGCCCATTAGTATCCAAGGTCTTTGTTTCAGACGTCATTCATTCTACTCACATTCTTTTTATAAACTATTTGTCGCCACACTTTTATGTCCTGGCATACTATTCTAGCTTCCTTCACGTCCATGCATTTTTTCATGCAAGCTCTCGTGTTTCTATGGCTTCTTTGTTACAAAGTTTTGCATTCTTCACATTCTTCATTTCCCAATTTAGCGAATGAAATATTCATATTCTTAAGCACGGTTCAATACATTTCGTATGTACAATTCTAAGCATACAATGGATGTTTTTCAATAAAGTCATCAAATAATTTCCTTATTGTGATATTTTTGGGCAACTGACTTTTCCGCAGTTGACAGTTTTTTTCTAGTAGTTCTTTGTTTTTGCGTTGTAGCTTCTAACGTCGTCGGATTTATATTATTCAAAGCATTCGCTAGTGCAAAAGTGTTTGTTTTCTAAAAGCCTTATGAATCAAACACCCATTCTGGTTCGTCAGTCAATACTTCAACATTTTCGTTCTTTTAGATGAGTCTTCAGCAGTTCTTCTCTTAATTTCTTTCGCGATTGCATGAGTTGTGAAGAATCGTTTTTTATGCGTCCAGGACTGCAAGTTTCAAAAATAACAGTTGATTTTTGCACGAATTTCTTCCGAAATGAGTTTAGAACATTTTAATCTGCAGTTTTTGCTCGGGAGCAGACGAGGGTGTCTTTTCTGGAAATTTTCTTTCTTCTTTCCTTTGGGTTCTGACGAATCGTCTATATCTTTTGTTTTTCATTACGTCTAGATTTATGTTTTTATTTTCATGGGACTCAATGTATTCTGAAGAAAAATAACATACCTGATCTTTTTTCTTCTTCCGCTTGTGAATTTATATTCTCCATCTCACTTTCTAGTCCAAATTCATCAGGCAAGGAGTTTTCAAGTCCCTGCATTGACAAGCTGGCTTTTGGATACTCATAATTGCCGTCATACCCTGGATTATGGATATGATATAAGTGATCCTGCATGTCAGCAGAGCAATGTTCGTGAACCATATTATTATGTAAGGTGGTAGTATTTTTCGATCAGAAAATGAAGCGGTAGCCTGTGTTGTTTTACTCGTTGCATGAGAGGAACAACCATAATTTTGCAACTGATACTGCACGGTTTGTGGTGGTTCGATGTCCTCAAATGTATTTTACGTATAATTATTGTTATCATGCCATAAAGTTTGAACTTCTGGTGCATCCTCAGGGTTGAAAGTATATTTTGAAGAATCGAAGAAATCTTCTGGATTCTTATTATAATTACATCCACCAAGAGACGTGTCATTCAAATTCGATAGATAAGAATAATTTTCTTTATTAGAAGATGTTTGATACCCAGAGATAAAATCAGTAGGATCTTCTAATGTCAATGAATTTAGGAGACCTACTATATAGAGTAAACAAATGTTAGTGGCAGTTTCATTTTCTCAAATGAATTGTATGTATAATTATTATTGTTAACATGACATGAAGTTTGAACTTTTGGTGAATCCTCAGGGTGGAAAGTACATTTTTAAGAATCAAAGAAAACTTCTAAATCCTCATTATAATTATATGCACTAAAAGACCTGCCATTAATATTCGATAGATAAGAATAATTTTCTTTATTAGAAGATGTTGAATTTGCAGAGTTCAAATCTGTCGAACAGAATGCGCATTCTGGAATCGGTTGCGTTTCCGAAAAGCGCATACATTCGATTAATTTGAAACTCTGTATATCTTTGTATTTTGATGCGCTGATTGCGAATATGATACTGAAAAATACTCACAAATTTGATTTTAATGGTGAAAACCATCGAAAACCCGTAAAAGTCATGGTTTTTCAAATTTATCTTGGTAAATTAAAAAAATTTCTGAAAAGTTTCTTAAAAGAAGTTGCAGAACAATCAAATTATACATTTTTCATTCCATACACTTTTTCTCCCGGATTGATAGTATCTGAGAAAATTATTATTGAAATTTAGTTATTGCAACAGGTTTGTGTCAAGTAAGCGTTCGACCCTTCTGTGACTGGTTACAAAATTAATATTGGTCAAACCCCTACCCCCTTCCAACGACCGAAACCTGTTGCACTTACTAAATTTCAATAGTAATTTTCTCAGAAACTATCAATCTGAGAGGAAAAGTGTAGAGAATCAAAAATGTATATTTTCATTGAATCTACAACTTTTGAATATAAACTTGACCAAAAAATTTTTGTATATACCTTTAATTTATGTTCATTTAAATACAATTAACGCAAATAAAAATCCTGAATGTCGCGAAGGTACGAACCTATGTTTATAACCATTGCGAAAGTTTAAAATATGAATTAGACGCCATACATAAATTATGTTTAAGATTCTGGGGGGAGGGTTTTCGGGAAAATTTCATCTAGATTTCTAGATTTAACGACAGATTAAATAGGAAATAAAAAGATCTAAAACCTTCAGCATATAATTTCAATTTAAATGATTATCGTTATTAGTATAAAGTTGAGTGATTTGATAAAAGATTTGAGAAAATTGTATTATCTCATTTTAATACATTTTAATTAGCGTCCATTATGATCGCAATCGTTCCTCAAAATGTTTATTTTTTTTAATTAATGTTTCTTGCTTTGAGTTCTTAACCATAAAATTAAAATGTATGCTTAAATTTAACGTAATGCTAATACTAAATACTTAACGTTATGCTAGTACGTAATTTATTGATGGACCCTTGACAGATAGTCATGTAGTTTATTTAACTATATGTAGTTTCTAGTTCTGAAGTTCTGAAGAATACCGTATCAATGAGAAATATTCTCCGAATTCCGTTTTTTGTAACACACATTCCGGAATCACCTCGAAATAAATGCAGATTAAATTCGTGTTGACAAACTCCCATGGACTTTGGAAAAAAAGCAATTAGAATGCATATTACGTCGGACAAATTTTTATTTTCGGAAAGCTCATATGTGTTATTAATATAATTATAGATATATTATAGTATTATATCTACCAATAGAATTAAAGATGACCGTGAAGGTGAAGACCAGAGTATAGAAGATGCCCATTTTTTCGAAATAGGAAAAACAACTGATTAAAGCGTTAAGGAAGAATTTGGTTAACAGTCTATCTAAGAAATATTCTCTTTTTTTATTAAGTATATATGTATGGTAGGCAGATATAGGAAATAGTGAATTTGAGGGTAAATGACTGGGTAAAAGAAGCGACGAAAAATGTGGGGGAAGTGAGATGAGGGAGAAGTAGATGAGAAAGAAGTTGGCAAATAAGAGCAGAGATAGGAAGTAAGAAGTGGTGAGGGGAAGTAAGGGCAGTGATGGATAGTAGTGGAAGTGAGAGAAAATGAGTGGACAGAATGAGTGAGGAAAAATATGGGGGAAGTGAGGCGAGGGGGAAGTAGATGAGAAATAAGTTGGGAAATAACAGCAGAGATGTGAAGTAGGGGAGGTGAGAGGAAATGAGTGGATAGAAGAAGTAAGGAAAAATGTGAACGAAGTGAGGCGAGGGAGAAGTAAATGAGACAAAAGTTAGGAAATAAGAGCAGAGATGGGAAGTAGAGGTGCAGAAGAGAATTAATGGGAAATAAGAAATAAGAGCAGAAATAGGATGTAAGAAGTGGTGAAGAGAAGTAATGGCAGTGATGGGAAGTACTGGAAGTGAAATAAAATGAGTGGGCAGGAGAAGTGAGGAAAAATGTGGAGTAAGTGAGGCGAGGGGGAAACAGATGAGAAATAAGTTCGTAAATAAGAGCAGAGATGTGAAGTAGGGGAAGTAGGAGGAAATGTGTAGATAGAAGAAGTGAGGAAAAATGTGAGGGAAGTGGAGCGAGGGAGAAGTAAATGAGAAAAAAGTTAAGAAATAAGAGAAGAGATGGGTAGTAGGGGTGCAGAAGAGAATTAAGAGCAGAGTTGGGATGTAGTGGATGTGAGGGGACATGTGTGGGTAGAAGAAGTGATGAAAGATATGGAGAAAGTGAGGCGAGGGAGAAGTAAATGAGAAGAAAGACGTTGGGAAATAAGAGCAGAGAATGAAAGTAGGGGTGCAGAAGAGAAGTAAGGGCAGAGTTGAGAAGTACTGGATGTGAGGGGCAATGAGTGAGTAGAAAAAGTGAGGAAAGATGTGGGGAAAGTGAGACGAGGGAGCAGTAGATGAGAAAGAAGTTGGGAGATAAGAGCAGAAATGGGAATTATGGGTGGAGAGGAGAAGTAAGGGAAGATTTCGGAAGTAGCGGAAGTGAGGGGAAATGAGTGTGTAGAAGAAGTGAGGGAAAATGTGGGGGAAGTGAGGCGAGGGCGGAGTAGGTGAGAAAAAATTTGGGAATGAAAGCACAGATGGGAAGTAGGGAAAGCGCGGTTAAATAAGTGAGTGGAAGAAGTGAGGAAACATGTGGAGGATGTAAAGCAAGGAAGACGTAAACGAGAAACTAGTTGGGAAATAAGAGCAGAGATGGGAAGTAGGGGTGAAGAGGAGAAGTAGGGGCAGACTTGGGAAGTAGTGGAAGTGAGGGGAAATGAGTGGCTAGAAAGAGTGAGGGAAAATGTGGAGGAATTGAGGCGAGGGAGAAGTAGATAAGAAAGAAGTTGGGAAATGAGAGCGGAGATGGGAAGTAGGGGTGCAGAGGAGAAGTAATGGCAGAAATAGGAAGTAGTGGATGTGGGATACTCAGCAATTACATAATATTTAATCGAGCTCTTGATTTAGATTTAAAGCGTATGATTATTTCTTGATTTTATTATTTTTCCAAATTTTTAGGAACACTCTTATAGATTCAGCAAAGAGTCGAACTTAAAACTTCAAAATGTTCATTTTGATGAAAAGTAGTGTAAATCTGTCTATAAAGATATTTATTAGTAATTATCAATATTTACTTACAATTTTACTAAATAAAGCAGGTTCTCTAACCTTGAACAATTAACAGATTATTGCACTTAACAGTGAAAAATAAAAAATAAATAATTACCGTGCTAACATAATAATAAATATCAATTTTTTTAGATACACAATATATATATTAAAGGAAAATAATATATAAGTAAAAGAATCGGGGTGCTTTTTTATCGCGAGTGGTTTAAAATATTTCTCAGCAGAACAGGAAGAGTTCATTTTGTCGGCTGTTACTGAGAGTCAATTTCTGACAAAATTCAGGCAGTGAATAACCTTTATTTTAATATTAGATCATGTGTAAAAAATTTTATTAACATTTCCAATTATGTAATTTTATTCATCTCTCAATATAAATATTATTTTAATTGAAGTTGAAATAATTTGTTATGTTGAACTGAATTTATTATTAAAATTATTTATTTTAGTATTTTAGTACTTTTATTTTGTATCATAACAGAAAAAAAAGTATTGAAGTAAAATGAAACTAAAGTTATTGATGAATGATTCTGCCTTACTTAAATCTTCAATTAAATGTGTGTTTTCTCCTTGTGAGTGCTATTCAAATTGACGCGCCGTTCAAAGTAATGGGGCGATGGTGGGGGGAGCCAAGAATCCGGCTGGTCAGATCCATTCGTGTGCCCCCCCCCTCCCTCGACGCACAGTTCTTCCATGGTTCATTCCAATCGTTCCAATTCCAGGATACTTACGTCGTTCAAAATACACTGTAAAAAAAATCAACGTAATTTTGCAACGTCAGGCGTGGGAAATAAAAGAACCCTGCACGAACGTGCTAACGTTCCACGACGAAAGGCAAAATCCCACTCTCTTGGGAATTTTAAAATGTCGACAGTAACATTCCCAACTAGTGGTGAAATTTCGAAGCTGCTAATGGATTTTTACCTAGCAAGCTGTTAAAGTTACAAAATAACAATAACCTACCAATTTCATGGAAAAACTTTAAAATGAATCCTTTGCATATATGACTTTCGTCTTTAATTGTCTTCTGTATTTTTTTCTGCAGTACTTACAAAGTACATAAATTATTTCAGATACAAATATAAATTAATATACAAAAAAAATTAGGTTATGTTTCTACAAGGACGACAATAGGGCGCCGAGACGCTTTAAACTTTTCCCACATAAAGTGTATTCAAATTCACTTATCTTTGTAGAAACAGAAACAGGGACAATTTTTCGACACGCTTTGACACGTATGCCGAATAAGCGATTAAGTTCGAAGCCACATTGGATTGATTCATCGTTATCTACAATAAAATCACTTCACCTCTCAAATATGGCTGTTAAATGGTTTGAATCTTACCTTAGTAATCGTTCTGAAAGAGTACAAATTAGCAATGGCGAGCGTTCTGATTGTGGGGAGGTCAAGAGTGGTGTCCATCAGGAATCCACGCTTGCACCCACTCTATTTAATATCTATACCTATGAACTTGGTAGCGAACTTCGTCATTGCAAATATCACAAATATGCTGACGACTTTAAGCCTTACCTTTCAGGGCCTATTGCCACTTTTAAGAGTTTACTTCAAAAGGTACAGGAGGATATTGATTTGGTGGTGCAGTGGGCCTTCACAAACGGTCTCACTAATAACCCTGCTAAAACTGAGGCTATAATCATAGGACCTTCTTGCTCTCCTTCACTTGCGACAATTGCAACCTTGCCTCCTATCTTGAAAGATGGGCGCCTCGTCCCCTTTGTGGATTCTGTGAAGGATTAAGGCTATTTTCCTAATCGTTTTCTTATTTGGAATGAACAATTTGCGGATATCTCGAGAAAAACCTTTAGATTTCTCCAACAGCTCAACAGGAATAAAGAGCCACTTCCTACTCCAACGAGTATCCTCCTAATGAAAAGCCTTATCCTCCCTGCCTTTGACTACGGCTGTGTTGTATATGACGATGTTACTGATGATCTGAATGCGGAGCGTAAACGTACGCTCAATGCTTGCATTCGTTCCATCTATAACATCTCAAAAAGCGAACATATTACCGAATATAGAGAAAGAGCAAGACTTCGTAACGTTACCAAAGGAAGACAATTTTTAATGGGTAACCTTCTTTATAGCCTACTCAGTAATGAAGACCCCCGCTATCATCTTAATCTCTTCCATTTTATTGACAAATATCAACCAACATATTCCAAGCTCCGTAGAAGGAAAACAGTACTAAAAATGCAGCCACACGCACGTGTTAAATGCAAAGGTCTTTTGTTATTCGTAGTGCTCGCCTTTGCAACAAACTACCTATAAGCATTGGAAATGCACCTTCACAATTTCACTTTATAAAACTCCTTTTCGGTTACTTATTTAGCATATCAAATCCTTCTATCGAAATTACACATTGGTAATACTTAAATCCTTGAGTTTATAACATATATATATATATATATGCGTGCACCTGAATATATTTACTCTTAAGCATGTATATTTGCGTACGTACACTTACAGTATTACTAGCAATAGACCACATCTAATTATTTGCATGTTAGTTTATATCTTTACTTCTTCTAAATACCCATTTTTATATTATATTATAGGGCTACACTATAATGAATGCCCTATAATGAGTGTTCTCAAACCTTAAAATTTATAAACTGTATCTCGTTACGCAACCTTCCGTACGACTAACCAAGACCGGAAATGTGGACAATTTGACCTAATTGGTCAATCATTTTGCAATGAGTGTAATTTTAAACGTTAGAGGAGCAAGGAATACGTTGCACTGACAAGTGGGATTAGACCTACTGGGGATCATCAGACTCCCACCATACATTTTGACCAACAGTTCAAGAGACAACTTTAAGAAGTGGAGAGTCTCAATAGAACCCACACTCTGAGATCACACACAGATGGAGTTCAAATTGGAATCTACCGTACCCGCGGGCCCTACCTGGGCTAGACATCCAAGAAAACCCGACTGGGACTAGTATTCCACTGAACTGAAGAGTCCACTCTCGGCGGTGCTCGGGTCAATTAGAGACTTGGACACCCTGGGTTGGCAGCAAATATTTGTACGAAGGCTATCATAACTACTTATGAAATAAACTGTGAACCCACAAGGGTACGAAAGGCTGAGGATACACACTGCTGGAACGGAAAACTCGAAGAGCTTCGCAGGGAGACCAAAAAGAGTGAAGTGAATCTCACACTAATTGAAACGTGGTTAAAAAGTGGAGAATTAAAAGTGCAACAGCAATAATTTATCATTGGTTCGCTCTATCTAAAAACTTGTTATTATGTTAAAAAATTGAAAAACAACGTGATGCAAATGTCAGAGAACAATAGCGCGTGTTGAAAATTAAAATCTTAAATTGCCAATTACCAACACTTCTCTAAATGGTAAGTCCAATACCCGGGTGCACCGGAACTTTCCCCAGGTCGTTCAAGACGCCATCACCGAGAACTTAAAATTTTTTTGATTATGTAGATAGACAAAACAACTCCAAATAGTGAGTCGGTACTCTGGGTGCTCTGTATCGTGCACCAGGTCTTTCCAGACGTGATCTAAGAGAAATTTTTAAAAATTATATCGCGCCTACAGCTAAAATAACTACCAATGGTGAGCCGACGATCCGGGTGCACCGAATCGCGCACCAGGTAGTTTAGCACGAACTCTACGAAAACATTTTAAAAGGGTAAATTGTGCCAACATTCAAAATATCTGCCCGCAGTGAGTCGACGATCCGGTTGCACTGGGTCGCGCAATTCTCACAAACAAACCATTATATTCATGATATAAATATTTAAATAAACTGCTAGAAATAAAATTTTGAGCATTTTCAAGAACTACAATGGGTGTCCTTCACATCGAACAACTTTGCAACAACTTTTAGGAACACGACACGATGCATTGCTTCTTTCAAATTTCATTTAAAGATAGTATAATAAAACTCAAATATTAAGTGGAATGGGAGATTCAGATTTAAAGTCAATTAAGAGAAGACAACTTTAATTTGACAAAATGTATTGAGATGTGCGAGGTAGCAGAATTAGCCAATATGCCAACTAGGGAAAAGCTTTTCGTGCATGAGATGAAATTTTTATGAAATATATGATTTTAAAGTATTATGATGTTAAAAAATTTGTAACTTCAAGCGTAGTTACTTTTTAAAATGGTTTAGGAGCAATTTTGCTACAAAAGAAAATTTACGCGTAGCACATGGAAGTGAAGCTCTCACAAAGACAGAATGCAGTTGTGCTTAAAATTATAAGGTATCATCAGCTGGAGCCTTTCCATGTGAAAAGTTTCATTAATATATTCATCATTATCATTGACATCCTTATCATCAGCATCATTTTTGGTTATCACAGGTGGAGAATCGTCATCTTGACTAAAATCTTCTTCTGCTTCTACTTTTTGCTTCATCACAAGCGGTTCCACTTCATCTTTAGACTTCTCAGTAATGCACGCTATATTCTTACGTGGAGAGAATCGTGGTTTCCAGGCTTCATGGATAGCTTGTTTCTCGTCGTCAGGTTTGAGCATCTTATGCTTACGATGAATTGCTTTTCTATCCTTAGCAATCAACCTGTTACTCTCTTGCATTTTCCTTAGACCTCCAGGTATCTTTGCAATTTGGTGGAAGTCTCTCTCATCCTGCTTATGATTTTTTGCTAAGCAAGAGTATTCTCATGTCTCTTTAAATTATCGTGTCTTGAATAAGTTCTGGAACTACTTAAACATGTGGAAGTCATCTTGTCACTGGCACAGTGAAAATGGCTGTTCATTCATGAAAGCTGAGTTCATATCCTCCTACACCTCATGTCCTCCTCTTTCAACTCCTCCTCCTCCTCATCATCATGCCCTTCTCCTCTTGCCCTTCTCTTCCAACTCCTCCTGCTCATGCCCTTCTCTCCCAACTCCTCCTCCCCATCATGCCCTCCTCCTTCTCGTCATGCCCTCTTCTTTCAACTCCTCCTCCTCCTTCTCATGCCCTCCTCTTCCAACTCCTCCTCCTTCTCATGCCCTCGTCTTCCAACTCCTCCTTCTCATGCCCTCCTCCTCCAGCTCCTCCTCCTCCTCCTCATGCGCTCCTCTTCCAACTCCTACTTCTCCTCATTCCCTCCTTTTCCAACTCCTCATCCTCCTTATCATGCCCTCCTCTTCCAACTCCTCCTCCTCATGCCCTCCTCTTTCAACTCCTCCTCCTCATGCCCTCCTCTTCCAGCTCCTCCTCCTCACGCCCGAGAAGCACAAGTTGGAGTTAGCAGAGAAGAAGGATGAGAAGGAAGAAGTTTGGAAGAGGAGAGCATGAGGAGAAGGAGGAGTCGGAAGAGGAGGGCATGAGGAGGAGGAGCTGGAAGAGGAGGGCATGAGGAGGAGGAGGAGGAGTTGGAAGTGGAGGGCATGAGGAGAAGGAGAAGGTGGAAGAGAAGGGCATGAAAAGGAGGAGTTGGGAGAGGATGACATGAGGAGGAGGAGAAGGAGGAGGAGAGCATAAGGAGGAGGAGGAGGGCATGATGGGGAGGAGGCGTTGGGAGAGGAGAACAGGAGGAGGAGAAGTTGCAAGAGGAGGGCATGGGAAGGAGGAGGAGGAGTTGGAAGAGGAGGGCATGAGGAGGAGGAGGAGCTGGAAGAGGAGGGCATGAGGTGGAGGAGTTGGAAGAGAAGGGCATGAGAAGGAGGGCATGATGATGAGGAGAAAAAGGAGGAGAAGTTGAAAGAGGATTACATGAGGAGGAAGAGGATATAAACTCAGCTTTCATGAATGAACAGCCATTTTCACTGTGCCAGTGACAAGATGACTTCCACATGTTCAAAAATTCATCTTTCAAATCTGCCGAATCATTCCGAATTAAACATATTAATTGAATACCTAGAAACTTAAGAGAAAAAACCCCATTATTTATAATAAACTCAATTGTTTTAAAAATTGCTAAATATTTTAATGGCTCTGTACCATGAAAAATGATACCTGGTATACCTGGTATACCTGGATACTTGAGATACCTGGTAAAAAACTTGGAATTGCCAGTAACTTTTTGTCTAGGATTTGAATAGACCCCCTGTTTACACTATTTTCGATCTCTGAACTAAGTCCGAGGCCTAAAAATGTCAATAGATAACAATTTCAACTACTAACTCTACTTGAAATCTTTCTTGCACTCCACACAATAGGTGTTAAATCAACTCTCGAGGATACAAACTGTAAGCAATGCTGCCTCCTCATCCTTACAGATGGAGAAGACATTCAGTATGGTGCAACGAGCTCTCGGCAACTTGGGTGACGAATCCTCCCATCAAAATGCTCAACCACCTCGCCCACCGCTGACAGATGCCGAATTTCGGAAATTCCTCGACCCCATAGGACAAGTGATACATTCCAAGGAGCTCAGAGCCGTCATCTACTTCGGTGGCATCGAACCCAGTTTGCGGAAGGTGGTTTGGAAGCATGTCCTCAACGTCTATCCGGATGGAATGTCAGGTCGCGAGCGGATGGATTACATGAAGCGGAAAGCCCAAGAGTACCAGAATTTGAGGGAGAGATGGAAAAGTTTGATTCACAGGGGCCAGAATGTGGGCGACCTGGGATATGTGACGAGTATGGTCAGAAAAGATGTTCTTCGAACAGACAGACATCACAAATTCTATGGGGGACCTGATGATAATCAGAACATTGCTAGTCTTTTCAATATCCTGACCACTTATGCCCTGAATCATCCCAGCGTCAGCTACTGTCAGGGGATGAGCGATTTGGCCTCACCTCTTTTGGTCACAATGCGTGACGAAGCTCAAGCTTATATTTGTTTGTGTGCCTTGATGAGAAGACTTAAGGATAATTTTATGTTGGATGGTATCGCTATGACTACCAAGTTTGCTCATTTGTCAGAAGGTAATAAGACAACTAATTATTCTTTCTTTAGAACAACAAAACCCGGGTTTTTTTAAAATTAAGATTGAAATGAAATCCATTTTATCATGAATAATTTTTGCAACATAAGCAAGAAGATAATTCACAATTAAAAAATAAACTTCTGATCAACCTCACTTTTCGGCTCATTAGAGACAAGAATAACAAAAATTAAAAAAGAGGGAGAAAAGGGAAAAAGTAAACCAAAAACCAGCCTCTCACTTTTTCATTTCTCCGTCCTTTTTATGATACGAGGGGACCAACATGTTTCGAGGCCAGTTTAGACCTCATCAGGGATTATTTATAGGGAATAACTAAAGGTATGAGAAAAATTTAATATACCTGTAAAGAAAATATTTCAATCAGTATTAATTAAAAAATTGATTAAGTTTAATGTAATCAAATATATTGAGAGGGCCAAGCGAGGCAATGAGTCGATAATCAGAATCCGTCATTGCGTCGCTCGCCGGTTATGTTAAAAACGTTTACCTCATCCATCGTAGTATATAATATGTTGGATCCAGTTAGTCCTCAATTTTATTATTCAGTATTGTTAATATGAGCGGGCCTCAATGTGAATACTTTTTTTTTAATTTATGAGAAGAAAATCGGCCGAGTTGTGTGACACGTTCGATACTCACAGACCAAGAACGAAAAGTGAGAGATTCATGTGACGCATTAAGACCGTGAACTCGAAGGATGCTCGAATGAAGGCGCGTTCACATACATTAAGTCACTGCGCAACTACCGGGGAAGCTATAAACTAAAAATGATCACTGTAACTGATTTCCGTCACAATATTCGCGCAAATATTAACCATTATTTCTAGATAGAATAGCCGTTCTACCAAATTGTGTGTGTTTTTTTTCGTACACGAGAAGTGTAAGAATTAAGTATAAAGAGAAAGACGAAAATATATATAAAGAATATATCAAAAATATTTTACATCATATTTCTTTCATTAGGAAATATCCTACATTGTTCATAGCAAATTAAAGTACATGTGACTTGCACTATCTTCGTGTATTATCTGAATGTCCAGCAATATATGTGTCACCAAAGTGAGCTTAGTGCAGGGAAAAATGTAATGAGACTAGCATAGGTTTTTGAATAAATTATATACATTTTCTATTCAGAATATCAGAGAATCTTATTTTTTTCTTGCGTGTAACCCTTTTCTTTGCATGGTTATCTGCATGATAATTATTAATCAAATCGATTATTATTCATATATTAAAAGAAAATATAATATTGATTAATCCTCTGAAAGGAACTTCGCGCATGTGCTAATAATAATAATGACGCTCAAACGCGAGGGTCACAATATATACGTATAATAATAAATGATTATTGAAAATAATAAGGTTGATGACGAAATCGTATACGAAAGTTAGAAGAATGTTATTTTAAAAACTTTTTGCCAGCTGCAGTTGAATACGTCTTGAAGAAATCAAGCGCGGAAATGATGGAATGTTAATGTTTTGTAATAAATAGCATAATGTACCTGCATGACAGCAATGGAGACTGAGCTATGGAGGCTGTGGAACATTTCATTAATAAATATACAACATAATTGCAATTTAATTCATGTATTTCAATTTATTTCAATTCAAATGACATCTATGAAAATTTTCTACATGAAAATTTGATTACAACACAATTAGCATAGCAAATTAATACACATTTTCTCCATCGGGATCGGCAAAATTCAAAATATGGAGATGCAAATTAACCAAAACTGCACACATGAATGTAATATCATTTGCGTAAGGCAACAAGGAAATAGGAAGTTTAGATAAAATTTGATAAATTCTCAATCTTTGCATTATTGTTTAAACCTTAAGGTGCTTGTGTAAAATCCCTCGATAGGATTAATTTTTGCATTTTTGTGTACTTCTCCTGATTCCGGAAACTAAATAAGCACTAAATTATGGCATAGTGCCCATATCGATATGACAATGTTGTAATTCCAGCTTCCGGGACCTAAACTGAAAAGCAGGGTAGTCCAGATAAAATGCATAAGTTGCTAAGGGATAGGTGAACATTTGAATGTAAAAAGAGAAAGTAAAACTATAGGAGTAATAGAGAGAGGGTGGGGGAGAGAGGCCAAGAGAAAAGAAGGGGGGAGAGGGAGAGAGGAGGAGAGAGGGGGGGCAATAGTAGAAGTGTATGTAGGAGGGAAGAAAGAAATAATCGTTGTTCTTTCTACAAAATTGAAAACCAATGGTCTAATAGTAGGGATGTCCCTCACTAGCTTCTCTTCCCCTTCTCCAAGCGCTCCTCCGTGCCTGCTCCTTGCACCCTCGTTCCTTCTCTCGTTCGCTCTCTACCGAAGGATTGAAGAGTGACAGCTTTTACTCTTTACTCTTCCGGTGGACATAACTGGTATCTAATATAAAAACAGATAAAATAGGGGAAAGAAGGAACGAGCAAGAGCAAATAAAATAAATCGGGCACTTTTTCTGAAGGATTGCAAATTTAAGGATAAAATAATTTAGTTTCAAAGCAGAAAAAATTTTTTGCAGACATCTCGTTGGGAGTTCGAGAACGTGTTTGGTCCAGTGCAAATAAAGCTATCTAGTTTAAACAAGTGGGCCGTACATCTTCGGTCTTCCGAGATCCTTTTCCCGGCCATAAACGTAGACACTGATGTATACAAACGAACGCACACGCATCAGCGGTGCGGAAGCGCAAGGTAAATACGCTTTATACTGTCTAAGCATAAGCATAGCCCCACATCCGACGATAACGCGAAACAAAGAGATCCGGAAAGTCGGTTTTAGCTTATAAACGTGGGTCCTGGTTTAAATCTCGAAGGAACGTCTGCTTGGATAAGCTCCTCAAAGATATCTGCAATTTCTCGTAGCCTGCCACTGAACCTCCGAGAACAAAGAGGAACATTTTTTCCGGATAAATCCTAGTGAATTTTATCGAGATGAACTTCTCCCTTCTTGGGCGTCTACTTTTTCAAGCGATTCGCCTTCGAAGATTTCACTTGGAATTCATCACGAAACTCTTTGCAGACTTGAAAGTGACTGATATATATATATATATATATATCGAAGGAGTAACATCCCGAGTCTAGTCGGAAAATTGGTTTCCTTCAAGGGGTCTTCCATAAACTGTTACCAATTTAGGGGGGGGGGGGGTCTGCGCCAAAAATTAAGGTTGGGATCCGATTCGTAAACAAAGTTTACGAATTTTGCGAAAGGTGCCCCTCCAGCGGTACAGTTCAATAATCACTTTATAACGTTTTTGATTAATTTTTTTCTGGAAAAAATATCTTCTCCTTTCACTTCGCTGGGCTAAGAACCACAGAACTTCTGATTTCCAAACAGGTGCTTTTCCCATTAAGCTACTAGAGAGATCGAGAGAAGAAACTTTATTTCAGAAAATATACGCATTATTATGCTTACATCTTCAACACAAAAATAATTATTTTTTACCAAACAGATGAATTCTCGACTAAAATTAGGACTTTTCAACTGAAAAAATTAGTTTTTAATAAATCAGTTCAAACTTTGACTAAGCATTTTGATTTTTTAATCAAAAAGGCGAATTAAAAAAAAAAGATTTTTCAATTCAGAAAGAAGTAAAAAGTTCAGAAAAATTGTTGGGCTTTCAAGTCAAAAAACGACTTTTCTTCTAAAATATTGAACTTTCGAGCTAAAAATATGAATTTAAAAAAAAAATCAATTCCCAATCAAACAGTTGCCTTTTCCACCAAATAGGAGAAAATTACTACCAAAAATCTGGATTTTCACAAAAAACGACGAACTTCCAAATAAGCAAGATCAATTTTCAACCATGCATGAGAAAGTTACATTTCCAGGTATCAAATTGAATTCAAAACTACGAAAAAAGAATTTTCAGCAAGAAATTGATAAGAAACTGGTCTTACCTTTATCCAAGCTATTGAATTTTCAATTAGAAAATATCTATTTTCAACAAAAAATGAAAAAGTAAAATTTTCCTCGAACAAAATTATTTGGAAACATAGTTTCTAGCGAAGTAGTTAAACTTTTAACAAACAGGAAGAATTTCAAACTAAAATAATGAATTTTAAACTGAAATAGTGAAATTTTTATTTTAAATAAAAATCAATTACCAACCAGAAATGCGAATTAGGTCTTTGCAAAACAAAATTTATCTGTTTTTCAATTTTTACTTAAAATATAAAAATATTAGGATAAATGTTCATATTTCTGTATCCGTCTGCAGATTCTGATGACTTCTTCTAGAAAGTACTCAAAATTTTATTTGAATGCACAGTTTTTCCAAATGTCTAAAATAAGCGATTTGTCACTTTCATTAAAATTTGTTGTATTTTTTGTCCGAAACCAGTAAAACATTGATATTTCTGTATCCAAAACAGATTCTGATGAGTCTGTTTGAATAATTTCAAGATTTCACGGACACTCGATCATTTATTTTTGTGTGGATTCGAACAAATTCGAAAGCAATGTGCATGAAAATTCAAGAAAAAAAAAATAATTTGAACCCCTCTAAGGAATATATGTGTATAGATTTACCAATAGAATGAACAAAAACTGCTAATCCAAAGACCAGAATACAAAGAGCACTCATTTTCTAGCTGGACAGAGTTTATTGATGAAAAAATCCGTGATCACACTGTGAAACTATTGAATATTTTACAATATGTTACACTTATAACAGCCAGCCACAATCTGATTCATCCTGTGAAATTATTCAAAGCTTGTAAATGTACGTCATTCGGGAGGAAACAAAACTGATAAAATATTATAATATAGATACTTATATATTATCACGGCACTGAATTTTCTGTAGATGATGATTAAAGACGAAAAAAAGATGAATCTTAAAATTTTAGATCTGCTTGATATCCATAAATTATTTCACATTACGCTTTTTGAAGAGTAATAAAAAAAGACCCGCGTCTTGGAGAGGAGAAAGAATTTTTTTTCTTCTGAAAAATGAAAATTCACGATTTTTGCAAAAAGAAGACGAGCTATGTAAAAAGTTGAAGAATCAAAGTTATTCTTAAAAAAATGTTCTACAAAAAATTCCTTTTCTGAAGGAATAACTTTGATTATTCAGCTTTTGTCATAACTCGTCTTCTTCTTGCAAAATCATGAATTTTCATCTCTCAGAAGAAAAAAAATTCATTTTCCTCTTCAAGATGCGGGCACATGATAAACTTTACTGAAATATGTTCACCATATTAGTACCAATTAAAAAAAAATCAGGAGAAAAAAACGCTGGGCTTTTTGAGAAAAATAGGTTTGAAATTTTTTAGAAAAAACGCTGCTATTTTGACAATTTTGAACTTTTTCAACATTTTTCAACGGAGTTCAATAGAGGAAGAAAAATATTTGTAGAATCAGCAAGAAAAAATTAATACCTATAATAGGTAAAAAATATCACTCTTTTAACGAAAATGTTGACCATTTTTTGATAATCCACGTTTTCAATTTTTTAAATTCAAATACTCATAACTTTGTCAAAAAAAATGTTTCATCAAATCGGTCAAATAAGTGTAATCTTAAATCCTTTGAGAAACAATATATTTCGTGTCGAAACGATTCTGTGACTTGAGCTTGCACAGCATGCCCGATTGGAAATGAATTCAGCCTCGGACGATATGCAATCGAATGCTGATGAATCGATAAAGTAGACGCGTATTAAAACAATTCAATGATTTTTTGATTATTTTTTAAATTGACTTCGTCATTTTCGTACGTCAGCAGTTTGCCAGTACAGTACCGCTGGTGTGCAGTACCGCGTCTGTTGCACACGCCAGTACTAATCCAGTATCGGACCAGTACAGATTCCCAGTACTGGGACTCCGGCAATCTGTGCTGGTCTAGTACTAGTCCAGTCGTGTATTTCCCCCTAGATAAGAGCGACAAAGATTGCAGTAAAGCACTCTCAGGGCTGCATTGTGTTAGGGCTATATATATTTGTGTGTGTATGTGTGTGGGTGTGGGCATCCGCAAGAAAAGGGACCTTATGGCCTGTATGGAGTTACGTCTCGGGTATATAGCCGCATGAATTCTCGGCATCTTAGGCCCAAAATGAACCCTCTTAGTTGATAAACAAATCACCGGGGCACGTTTGAAGTTGGAAGTTTGAAAAATTGTTCTTCGACAAAAACGCATCGAAACTTGGCAAGTGCCATAAGCACACGTATTATAATTTATTTTTTTTTTACTGAAATATACTTACTTCCGCTTACTTTCTGGATATAAGTAGGTTAAGGAGGGGCAGCGCCGACCGGTGGGGCGAAGGGGACTTTGCCTATAACATCGCTATTATTTAAAAATTTAAATTCTACTTTGCATTCAATAAATCTATCTTATTAAAGAGATAGTGTTACTTACTAAAAGCTTGAAAATTGACGTTGTAAAAGAAAAATTATGCAGAAAACAGTTTGGATTTACCGCGGTCCTACTGGGAGCCGATGTCATTTTTTTGGATGACAGTTACTCCCAGTGGGACCCTGCGGTGGTGGTTAACCTTTAGTTTTAGATATATATATATATATATATATAATAGAAAATGATGAATTATACATGTTTTTTTTTGGAATAGTACAATTTTCAAAACTGTGAATTGAAAAAAAATTCAATTTTGAAGATTTAACATTGAAATTTATTCATATATTGATTCTGTGACATGCGATTACACGATATGGAATTACAAACAAAAAAAGCACACTGATTCCACTCGTTTAAAAGATTAAATTGCAAAAATCATTGGAGGGATTGTTTACTATCACTCTATTTGGAGATGAGTGTGATTACAAATGAAATATTTACTCTCAAAGTATCTAATTTACCTGCAGCGTGTAATGACATATAATAAAAATATGCAAAACTTTAACATGCTTCATATCAGTTTTAAAAGTGAATCTTATAATAATAACCGTAGATTAACAAATACACATGCGATACTTAAACTTAGTTATTGAAGACTTATATTGATACTGGTTGAAAGAACAACAAAAATCGCTAAAACTCATCAAATTGTCATCGCTCGTTCAAGAACAAAAATTAGGGGAAACTTTTGAACTTAAAATTCTCTTGTATTTAAGTGTGATAAACTAAAAATATGTATAAAAGAATAATAGTTTTTGAGATATACTTTTAAAAAGTAATATTTAGAATATTGATTTTATTAGCCTTGGGTTTGAAATTTCTTCTCAAACTTAGCAACTTGTAAGTTGAAAACAAAAAAGTGTCATTTTTTCACGTATTTATTGTTTCTTTAATCTATTTTTCAAGTAAAATAATCTGATCTCTCTAATGCTTTTGGTCAATGTTATCAAAAAGAAAAGATTTACCAAATCTACCAAATTTACCAAATTATATAATATATATATAATCAATTCAATAAATATTCGCAAAGATATCACACAGGGAAGCAAAATGAGGAATATCCATATTTGAAAAATACATCATGATATGTCAAATGAGTGTTGAGTAAAGCCAATTATGAAATGAGTATTCAAACATCTAAATAGAACGGAAAGTTTATAAAAAATTGTAAAATTACAACTGACAATCAAGTACAGTTTTAAATCGCCAGCAACTATTAAATTACAACTTCTAATATAAGTAAGAATTCCTTGTATAAAGATCAACAATAATTCTTGCTTTCCATTTTTGTTATTTTAGTTTCTTGATAAAAATCTTGCATAAAAATATTTGAAAAAAATCTGCCCGCTGCGCGGGCACATTCTCATCACGCGCTTCGCTCGCAAGTTTGAGCGCGCCTAGGGCGCGCGATTGTTGGTTCTCGCGCTTCGCGCTCGATGATGTGTTTATCTTGCACTACGCGCTCGGTCTTTGTATTTTCCCCACATTTGCGCCCAGACCTTTTAAAATTAAAGGTCAAATTATCGACAACTGTAATTTGGTGATTGTGACTTCTCCTGGACTCGTCAGTAAGGCTATGTGAATCAGTCCTACCTTATACATTTAAATTGATCTAAATTCATTATAATGTATATTTAAAGAAAAATTTTTTGTTTATGAGTTTGTAAATTTGATCAATTTTCAATCAATAATATAGTGCATTTCAACCACGGATAGGGGTTAAAACTTAATATAATCGACACATTTTGATTTGATTTTTCAGAAACACAACAAACATATGTATTGTAAATTGTTATTCGGGACACGGATAGGGGCCAGAGTTTAAACTAAAAGATCATCAATTAACAAGTTGAATAGAAATTATTACTATTTTAGTGAATTGATTAGTGAACCAAAAAAAAAGAAAATTTTAAACTTATCCTCAGTAATTTGCATCCTTCTCTTCCAAATATTATTCTTGTTACACTTGCACGAATTGAGGCTTAGTTTAGACGTCGCTAAGTTATCACATGTAATATCACAACACTGACACAAATTAAAAAACTTTATTTTTTTATTATCTTAATAATTTTCTTAAAAACAAGTTCAAAATTAAAATTTAGAATAATTTTCACACTAGGTGATTATGAAAGGACCCTTCTGGTCTGAGGTCCAGAAGGAAACTAGCATTTTTCCGAATTTCACATTAGCGGTAACCCGATACTGAGAATTTTAAAGAGAGGTCATGGCTGTAAACTCGACAATGTCGCACTGAAAAATTATGTACCTAAGGGTCAAATCTCGACAAAGTTCTGTAAGTTTCCTTCCCTCTACTTGGAAAACCGGTTGATAGATTCCGGAAAATTAATTTCTAAAGGTATATTTGTCCTTGTTTTGTTATAGTATTAGATGAGAATTTCACTTTATATTTTTTATATATCCCCCCCTCCCCGTTTTTTTCCTCAAGAAATCGAAGCTTTGAAGCACTTTCGACTTAGGAATTGAACCAGGATGATTAAATCTCTCATACAAATTTCAAATAAATAAATCAATTTTAAGTTTGATTATAATTACAGTATTGATATGTGCAACAACCTGAAAAGTATAGATTTAGAGACGGCGGCTAGAATTTGGAAAATTTCATTCAGCATCAGTCCTCAAATTAACTTCTGCCCAATTAATGTACTAACAATAACATTGAAAATCAAAATTATTACTTTTGACGAACAAAACATTTTCCTCGCGCAGTGTAAGAAGAATTAATTATTAATTAATTGACAAAATTTAATTAATCAATAATTAATTAACCATTCGATTAAAAAATAATTGAATCGAATTATTAAAAGTATTACGTATGCCCCTTAGGCTTGGAGAAATTTTGAGACACGAGACAATGTACAAATTGTCCATGGTCGTGTCGAAAATGTGGAAACTAGATCCCGGCTCCCCCACCCCCTTAACAGAACAGAATGATCACTCGGTGAAAAATTGTCATTTTGAATATAGTTAGATGACATCTTTGCTGTTTTTTCGAAAGATATCGTTTTTAATTGACCCAAGTATTATAAGTGTAAAGAATTGATTGAATCCGCGAAAGTCATTTTTCACATAAAACCAATACCTTCTCATTGAGATGAGAATGTAAAAATTAATAGACAAAAGTTGTTCACTCTGAAAAGAGCTACAAATTTTTTATTATTCATTTTTTTATAGGAAGCGTAATTTTTGTTTCAATCGTGAAGAATAACATTAACATTAAAAAAATTAGCTATTTTAACTAAAATTCTGTTTTAGGTGAAAATTCAACAATTTTGTTAAAAATTCGTCTTTTTTCGTAGAAAAGAAGTCTCATCAGCTAAAGCTTGATCTTTTTGGATAAATATTTTCTTCTTTTGTTAAAAAAACTATTTGGTTGAAAATTTATTTTTTTATTGAAAATTTATGATTCTGAGTAGAAAATTCATGCTTTTTATTGACAATTTATCTTTTTACATTCTCATCCATAGAAGGTATTAGAGTTGTGTGTCTGTCTGTATGTATGTATGCATTTATGTATGTACATATTATAACCTGCATTTTGCCGATTATTTTTATTTCATTACTTTGACTCTTAATTTCGACTTTATTCTGGACTTATAATGAGTCCATGAATTGCCTGAAGGGCGCCAGATAGTTTTCCTAGTTAAAACTATCAAAATGCAAAAAGATATTTAACTGGACCTGAACTTTAGATTTTAATTTATCAATAGCTTGCCCGATAACTCCAGCAGAGTGGGCCGGTTAGGAATAACGCAGAGGGTTAGAATAAAGTTACTTCACACAGTTATGTTATTCATTTTTAGATATAATTGGATCACGTGAGAATTCAGGTCAATTATTTACAACAAAAATTACAATGAGTGCGCCTTCGCCCCACTCAAACAAGAGATACTTTCTGAAAACGCCAACAATTATTATTAGCGGAACCGTACCGCCAATTTGACCCGACAACTTTCGTTATTTGGAGTGGTCCGAGTGACCATTTCAAGTTCGTACTTCAAGACTTAAAACAAGAAATTTTACCGCTCCAGCGTGGGTCTATGATGACCCAGAAGTTACATTCTTATCAGGGCGACCGAGTTGAAAGAATGACCTTGCCCGAGGTCAGCAATTAAAAAATTTCAACGGCGTGTGTCTACCAATTCGACACACGACGTTGAAACGCGGCAAGTTAAGAGGAGGAAATAAAGTGACACCAACCTGGCAGAATTCTCCCTCCGCGTGACCGTCCTCTATTCATGGTTGGGAAAGTCTGATCTTTGTTCCAATTTTTAGTTGGTTGGCTCTCAGCTTAATCGACTGGTAATTATAATTGTTGAACGATGTGCTCACAACGAGTCCAGAATCACGAATGACATTCCGTAGAGTGGCTTCTCCGTTCTCCCTCTCATAGAAGTCGGAGCGCCACTCGTGTCTAGAGCCCAAAACTGCTGAGTGAGAGGACGGTCGAACGAGAAGGACATCTGCCAAGTTCGGTTTCCCGCAGCGTGGTGGCGCACAGTCAGCATGCGCTAACTTTCACGCAAGCCTTCGTCGCCTGTTTGAATTCTAGGCCAACTGCATAGCTGGCGCCGCCACATGGCGACCGTCAACTCTCATGACAATATTTTCCACAGGTCTCCAGGGAGAAGTGGCATGGGGCTGTCATATACTATGAAACCAAAAAGCAAACGTTACCATATAAGGAGTTATATCCTTCTTAGAGAACAAACTTAACCTCCAAATAGATCGCAATCCATGTTCGATAGCATGAAAAGTATATCAAGAATAAACTTGACTTTTGACGTGGTTTACAAAACTGTACTTACTTTTTCTTTACAGCATTTCAGTTTGACACATCCCCACGTATTTCAATAACAGACTCTATACTGAACAATATGACAATCTGACAAATATCTTCTTTCGATTACTGTTCAGCCCCATATGATAAATTTTCTTGATTGCCGCACTTGCTATTTGTTTTAATTCACATTTTAATCGACTTTTGTACAATTCGGACGTTTATACTTACGTCAGCAGTAAGCATATGTTATCTGTTCCCGGGGTTCGCGGTTTGTCAACAGAGCACACACTACATCAATACGTGACCAATTCGTCAGGAAGTGCGAGATAAGCAAGTGTCAAGAAAAAAATAACAAAAGTTCACCGCAGCTCCATGTGGATAGGACGGGGGTGAAGCCAAAATGGGAAGTAGAGGCAGTGATGCCAATGTGGGCGCCTTTTGCTACTGCGCTTGCGTTCGGGCCGCGCACTGGTTGGCCATAGTTAGCACGCAATTCAAAATTGAAATTAAAAACAATTCTTGTAATTTAAATAAATAATTATTGAAAAATGCACAAGAATGTATATAAATTGTACAAATTCTGAGTTCAGACAAGAAAAAAATGTATAACACATATATTTATTGAATAACAGTTTATTTTCTTTGACTTCCGAAGAATCACTTATATTTCTCAAAACACTGAATTTTAGAAGAAATTTGTTGGAAAAGAAATTTGAAATAATTGTTTATAATGTTTTGAATATTTTTTATGTATTCTCATAAGAATTCATTTTAATTCCAATTTTGAATTGCGCGCCAAATGCGGCTAACCAGTGCGCGGGTCGGACGCAAGCGCAGTAGCAAAAGGCGTCCACATTTGCATCACTGAGTAAGGGAGGCAAACAGTGACGCTAATTGGGATCTGAAATACAACGATACGCCCCCTGGTGGCCAAATGTAGTACTAAAAGAACGGGGTCGTATACTTCATATTACAGGTTTTACTACATGATTCATTTGAATTTTATAATAAAAATTATTATTATAATTATATTTTGTTGAGTGTAAAGCAATATAACCAATAAGAAATTTAAGTAGCACCAGAAGACAAGTTTGGCTTCGTGTATTTGGGCCTCATAAAGTTGAAAAAACAGTTTTTCTCTTCTTGTCTATATTAGGCATATCATCATATCTTTCAAAAATAATGATTTTCTAACTGGATGCTTCTATTTTCTTTTACTTTAATATAATAACACATTTGAGGAGCAACTTAAAAGAAGTTTTCTAATCAATTTATAGTGATTTGAATTTGAAATTGTTATTCTTTTTGAATAAGAAGGAATTCTGGATTGATTTTGATGCTTTGAGAGAAGTTTAGAAGCCTTTTTTCGTCTCGTTAAAATCATGGCACTTTTAGGACTTTTTGACGGGCTACAGGTATTAGTTTAATGATTTTGTCTGCATTTTATAATAATTTCGAATATTTTTCTAATCAGTTCATAGTGATTTGAATTTGAAATTGTTATTCTTTTTGAATTAGAGGGAATTCTCGATGGAATTCGATGGTTTGACGGAAGATTCATAGCTTTTTTTTTCGTCTTATAAATATAATGGTATTTTTAGGACATTTTGACAGGTTCCAGAAATAAAAATAATGGTTTTCACTAAATTTTATAATAATGTTCGAATATATTTCTAATCAATTTATAGCGAGTTGAATTTGAAATTGTTATTCTTTTTGAGTTAGAGGGAATTCTCGATTGATTTTAATGCTTTGAGGGAAGTTTCAAAGCTTTTTTTTTGTTTCACTTATAAAAATCATGGCATATTCAGGACTTTTTGACAGGTTCCAGGGATTCATTTAATGGTTTTCACTAAATTTTATAATAATGTTCGAATATTTTTCTAATCAATTTGTAGGGATTTGAATCAGAAATTTTTATTCTTTTTGAATTAGAGGGAATTCTCGATTGATTTTAATGGTATGAGGGAATTTCCAAAGCTTTGTTTTTGTTCCTCTTATAAAAATCATGGCATTTGAGGAGTTTTTGGCAGGTTACAGGGATTATTTTATTGGTTTTCACTGTATTTTATAATAATTTTCGGATGTTTTTCTAATCAATTTACAGTGATTTGAATTTGAAAGTTTTATTCCTTTGGAATTATTGGAAATTCTCGATTTATTTTAATTCTCTGAGGGAAGTTTCAAAGCTTTTTTTTCGTATTATAGAAAACATGGCACTTTGAGGACTTTCTGGCAGGTTAGAGGGGTTAATTTAATTGTTTTCACTGAATTTTATAATATTTTGTTCGAATATTTTTCAAATCAATTTGTAGTGATTTGATTTAGAAAATGTTTTGTTTTTTTGTATTAGAGAGAATTCTCGATTTATTTTAATGCCTCCAGGGAAGTTTCAAAGTTTTTTTTTTCACCTTATAAAAATCGTGGCATTTTTAGGACTTTTTGACAGGTTCCAGAGATTAATTTAATGGTTTTCACTAAATTTTATAATAATGTTCAAATATTTTTCTAATCAATTGATAGTGATCTGAATTTGAAATTGTTATCCTTTTTGAATTAGAGGAAATTCTCAATTGATCCTAATGTACTCAGGGAAGTTCCAAAGCTTATTATTCTTTTTGATTCAGAGGGAATTCTCGATTGATTTTAATGGTTTGAGGGAAGTTCCAAAACTTTTTTTTGTTCCTCTTATAAAAATCATGGCATTTTTAGGACTTTTTGACAGGTTCCAGGGATTAATTTAATGGTTTTCACTGAATCTGGTTTACGAACTCCACCTTTATTTTTAGGCAAATTATGCCAAAGGGCAATTCAATCGGATAATTCCTTCGAAAGTAATCGTGTTCACAGATATTGACGATGACAACGGCAGAGAGAAACCGAAGTAAAATCAATTTTTTTTCGTCAATCAGTGAGTCGGAAAACGTCGAGATTTGATGGAATCTGCGAAAGTCAACTTTTACATAAAATCAATACCTTCTCATTGAGATGAGAATGTAAAAAATTATTATTCAACACTAAAATTGATTAGACCAATTTTTCTGAGATCAACAAATAAATTCACTGTGATTATCACCGCTCCAAATGCAGAAATTTCAATTATAAACCTTTAAAATTGAATATTCTTAAAAACCGTTCGAAATAAAGTAATTTAAAATAGAAAATATTGAGAATAACAACATTTCTGCTACAAAACGTTGGAAACTTCAATTATCTTAGGTTAGTTTAAATCGGTTTTAATTAAACATTCCTAAACTGATAATCATTATTTATATCACTAATGATAATAATGAGTAATAATTTAAGAATTGTTAATCCCATTATTATTAATATTTATTATTATTATATATAAATAATATTTTATTATTAATTGTTACTTTTATACTCAAATCCTTTGGAATTTCACTTATTTCAGGTTAATTTAAATCATTTAAAAATTACCAATTCCTTATTTTATTATTATTATTATTCAATAATATTACACACACACACATATATATATATATATACAATATTTTATTAATAATTGTTACTTTTATACTCAAACCCTTTGAAATTTCAAGTATTTTAAGTTAATTTAAATCGTTTATAAATTATTAATTCTTGAATTGTTGCACATCATAATTAGTTATATTGATTACCAATTTTAAATTGTTAATTTTGAAGTATTTAAATTACCTTAAAATAATTGAAATTTCGTAGGGTTTGATCATAAAAGTAAAAATTAATAATGAAATATTATTTTTATACATTTTTTCTTTATATGAGAGAAGTTTTAGGCTCCGGAAGCTACGATCATGGTTCCTTAAAGCATACAAACCAGACGCAACTGGAACGTGTTCGTCATCCACTTCTGCTCCTCCTGTCCTAGAAGGTAAGCAAGAGCGGGAAATTTACACGGGAAAGATCGTTCAACACTGTTCCTTGGAGTCAGGTCTCTAGCCGCGGATGACTTCACGCGGCAGACGGGACAGTTGGAGATGAAAATTTCACCCCTGGATACTTTTTTAGAGCTACCAATCTTTGAATGATGTTTTGAGGAACTGTGTTGTCGGACCAGATGAAGTGATCCCAGAAGAACAGTCTTTTGCATGCGGTTCACGATGGAATGAGCTTGACGCTGGCAAGCCGGAATCTTATTGAGTTGACTAAGAAATGAAGCTTTCATACCTCCAAGACAGCATATTATGAGAACTACAAGATGGACTTTGTAGCCTTGGTATAGCCTGCTTAGCTCGAAAAGAAGTGCTTGATATTTCGCTACCAACACAATAAACGGACTTTTCCTTCGCAAAACTGTTGTTAACAACTTGAAAACCCTTTTCGTTGCGTGATTCGTATGACAACATTATTTCAGCATAGCTAGATCCAGTTGACTTTTCTTGCAGAAAAAACGCACATAGGACTCTTGGAGGGTTAATTTGAGGACTCTGAAAATAAACTTTAAGGGACATAAAAATTGCGATGTATTTGAAAATACCAAAAAAGTGTGAGCTGTAACCACGCCACACTATCACGAAATAGGTAGTTACAGTTTGCGACAATCTTAATACGACGCGACTGTCCGAAAAAAGTCTCGTGCACACTAAGGACACGAAGGAAACCAGGGAAGATCACCTACTGCATTTTCTCGGCAATTGTCGATATTTCGTTGACACAAATGAAAGCACTTTAGGCTATGTACTAATAAAAGCTTAGCATCTCTGAGAATACTGATGATCATTATGACTGGCTTAACAGAATATTCTGGGAATTCGAATACTTTAAACTTGATAACTAAAAGGGTTCGTTTTTCGAAGTTATGGGCAAAAATATGTAGTTCTAGTATATTCAGCACTTCTCATTCTCGAAAATTGACTATATTTCCCTTGGTGTATTTGGCGGTTACATTGTTCTGTAGAAGAAGCCGTGCATCCTATTATCGAGGAGCTTTTCGTGGAAGTTCTTCTCCTGTGCTTTCTTCATCCGGGAGGTCAAGTGTTTCAACAGCCTTCTTCTGTGCTCTATTCTTGTACTATACTTGCGTCAGATCTTCGGGGTTGATGGCAACCTGGATGTTACTGTTTCTCCTGGCCCTGAAGGATCGCTCTTTCTTTACTGGATTCCCGCTCGCCGTTGTTCTCAGTATCGTTTCTCTTACACTGCTTCTGGCTTGTTCTGGCTGTGGCAGAGTAGGCGCTTCGCGTATATAATCCATTCATGAGAGTTGTTTGGGACGGTTTCGCAGCACTTCTTGCGATGAGCTCAAGAGCTCTGGGTATTTCTCGCACCACATAGCATGCCACCGTGCCCTGAAACCTCTTCGCTCAGGGGATATACTGATATCGTAGCATTAGAAGGTCATCCCGGAGTCGATTCGTCCACTCAAAACCATTTGGATGTCGCCCCGATCATCATATTGTCGCCATTTTGATTGCCTCCTCCAACTCTGGGGTAGTCGACATTGTTGTCTGACTCATTATCTGGAGCCCTATGCATTCGATTGCTTCGAGCGGCATCTACAACTGTTCTTAGTGTTATCATGGTTGTTCCCACGAGCAGCTCGGGAAAGGGACCGTCTGGCATTGCAGAGCCCTGAAAAGGAGGGTAAGGCTATACATTCTTGAAGATCGTCCGCTATCCTAGAGGTATCGGTTGATACAACACTTCCAGGAACCATGCAGGCATCGGCCCAATTGCTTATGCCTTGGCTCAGGGGTTTTTCCTTTGAGACTATTCCTGGACCATTGTCCGCGACTTGCTATTTGGCTTGTAGCCATATTAGATGACAGTTGCTCCCAGTGGGACCCTGCGGTGGTTGTTAACCTTTAGTTTTTAATTATATATATATATATATTTCCATTATGTAGGATTCTTGTTTGGTGAATATTGAGCATTCTTAGCTGTGCCACATTATTCTTATAAGTTCGAGAGGAATTCTAGACCAGAGGTAGTTTTGGGGGCCTTCCGGCAAATTAAGAGATGAATACAATTGTAACGCAGAGGTTGTCGAGACCCCCTGAAGGTCCTCGTCGCAAAGTTTATTTTTCTATCTTTCGATCAATTCTCGTTTCTATTCATGCAGTACGGACGCCAGAGACTCCCAAACAGCCTCAGCGTTTATTTTTTTAAACGTTACTTTCACTTGTGAGGCCCAGTTAAATTTCTCTAACCCTAGGTCCGTTTGAGATAAGTTTTTTAATCTTAAAAAATATATCTTAGGGTGACAGTCGTCCTGCATACTTATCAGTTTTTCTATTCAGTTAAGAATCGTCTTAAATACCAGGATTTCGAGGGGTGCGATTCCTACTTCCAATCGTGCAGCATAGCCCAGGGTGTTTTTTGGGACATGAAGTATTTTTTTATAAAATGACACTTGTACTCTTTCGATTTCGTTTATATATCTAGGACCCCCACAGCTATGATCCATACATCAAAGTAATAGTTACAAGACTGTTAAAAAGGTTGTCTATAAGTTTCCATGAATCTAATCTTAGTCCATGCATCAGAGGAATGTTGACCTTGCCGCAAGATTATCATTGTTAATCGCTATTTTGGAGGCGTCCGCGAATATTGTCGATTCAGAAAACGGGGTGCCGAGGAAAGCGTAGTTTTTTACAATTTCAATGTTTTCATTGTTGTACAGAAATTGAGCATATTTATTTTTATGACTGTGGCCTCCTTTTTGAAAAATTACAATCTTAGTCTTATTGATATTAACTTCAAGTTCATTTATCCCACAATACTCTTGCAGCATTTTCAGAATTTTTCTCATTGCCACGAGAGAGTCTGCTCGAATAACTAGATCATCTACATAAGCTAAAATCAATATTTCAATTATGTGATTTACAGCTATTCCTCTTAAGCCTCTAGATCTCAGGAAATCTTCCAAATCCAAGATAAATAGCGCAAATAAAATGGGACTTAAAATTTCACCTTGAAGGACTCCTCTCGTCATCCTTGTTGGCTTCGAGTGGCTGTATTTTCCTTTTACAGATATACTAGCTTTTTTATATAGTTCCATTAATATTATTATTAATTTAGAGCCGATACCCTTAGCTTGGATTTTTTTCCATAATAGTTGATGAGTTACTGATGGGAAAGCCCTTCGAAAATCTACAAACAAAGCAAATACTTTACAATAGATTTAATGCTTTCACGATGATTCATTATGATAAATTTAAATAAAAAATTTAAAGCTTTTTTCGGGTTTCAATCGTGTGCAAAACTACGAATCTTGCCGACGTTTCGTGAATATTGCAGTTCACTTCTTCAGGGCTGACTCAAAGCTACTGACCATCAGGCAGCATATTGTTGACAGAATACGAGTACTATCTAACGCTAGGAGAAGTCTAGAGCGTAGAGAGAGGTGGGTCAGAGAAAGTCAACAGTTTTTGTCTGACCAATCTCGACTCTTCCAAGACACTCCAGTTACTGTCGTCTACCCGCCTACACCAGAGGAGATCGAGGCATTTTGGAAAGAAGTCTACGAAGTCCAGCATCCACTGAAAGAACACTTAAAGAATATGAATACCTTCACAGTGCTGTGCGGTGCCCTCATAACACCTGAAGAGGAATGCCCGCATATCACTACCGAGGAAGTGAAAAACGTATTAAGAGGCATGAAGAACTATTCCGCACCGGGACCAGATGGTATCAAGACCTTCTGGTGGAAGAAGTTTTCTTCACCCCACCAGCATCTGGGCCGAATTTTCACCTTATATCTGAAGTCGGAAGAGCATATTCCGGAGTGTATGGTGAAAGGCCGCACTGTGCTGCTGCCGAAGACGGGCACCTTCGCTGCCCCTAAAAATGACAGGCCAATAACTTGTCTGAACACACTGTATAAGATCTTCACAGTTATCCTAAGTGATAGGATTGCTCGGACAATTGCGCCTGTGCGGCGAGATATGTAGGAACGCGGCTCAAAGAAAGGCGTAGCAGGATGTCGGGAGAACCTGCTTATCGTTAGATGTGTCTGTAAAGACGCAGCATTCTACCAGCGTTACCTATCGATGGCCTGAATTGATTACCGGAAAGCTTTACTATCTCATCTGGAATACATCGCGAGATCACTAACAGTGTCAAATTTCAGACTAGTGTGTTTCAGGGTGACACCATGAGCCCTCTCCTCTTTTGCCTCACATTATTGCAACTATTTCTCTCAATTCGCCATTCCGAGGGGTACCTCTACGGCAAACCTGAAAATCGAAAGCATGAGATCACTCATGTATTTTACATGGATGATCTTAAAACATATGCTAAAAATCAAGAGAAACTACATCTAGCTCTAGACATTGTCAAATAGTACACTCAGGAGATTGGAATGAAGTTCGGGTTAGAAATGTGCGCCAAGGTTTATTTGAAGAAGGGAGAACCAAATGGCATCCCGGAAGACCCTGAGCTCGTCGACAGAAGCGCTAGATGACACCTTGGCGCTGAAGAGACCTATATATACCAGGCGTGCTACAGAGCCGTATTCAGGGCGTGACATCTATAAAGGGTACTCTCCGATGCAAATGTAAACGTCTCATCCGACGAATTTGGACTTCCGAACTGTCGGCGAGAAACAAAGAATCTCTGACGAACATGCTTGCCGTCCCGGTAGTACGCTATTCATTTCGAGTGGTTCCATGTACGAAGGACGAGCTCAGATCCCTCGATATCGGGTCCCGAAAGGTTATGTACATGAGCAAAAGCATGCACATTAAATCTTCTGTTCCGCGACTTTACATCTCACGCCGTCAAGGTGGTCGCGGAATACTGAATCTTGAATGTCTTTACCTTCTTTTTCTAGGCAATCCGTACATTCGAAGAAATCTGTATTATTTCTACAATTGTGAAATTATTTAAACATTTCTGTTGCTGTTTATGTACCTGAAAAAAATAAAAGATTTTAACAAATGAAAATTGATTTAGTTTCAAATTGTTGAAAAGATTTCAACAATGAAAATCCATACCGGAGTGTGTATATACATAAATACTGAAGAATTATGATATATAAATTTTTTTTTTTAAATGCATTGGTCAATGAATTTTTGTATGTGGCGCCAACCAGTACAGTTTTTTTTCCGAAAAGATGCATCAGAGCTGCCAGATCGTAACTCACTAGGAGATCGATCTCTTGAGAACAGCATTGGGGGTTTTGCTCTTCGGATTCAGCTCAGTAAAGGATGGAATCCTATAGAGATTCAAGAAGTACGATCTTTCCACTTTTTCCATCCCCTGCTGATCGCATCCATACCAGAGTGGGGGCAGAGTTCGCTCAGCGTGAACGTTTTCTTCTCGGGATTCCTTCCCGCTACCTACGCGCCTGCTTGAATCTTTCCCCGAATTGTTTTCGGAGGGATAACTCCGATCTTGGAGGGATTGGATTACGCCTCTTTCAAGCTACAGTTCTCTCACAGAGTATATCTCTTGAAGAGCCCATTTGAAGGCTCACTTTTGGCTCGCTCGGGACTTACTTTCAGTCCCTGGATTTTTTGGGCCATTTTTTATATGATTGTAAACATTTTTGGGGGTAGTGTACCTACACACATTTTTTTAATCAAAATGTCGAAATTTAATTTTTCATCCCGTACTATGATAAAACTCTTATGATTGGTTTCGTTAAAAAATATGGTGTTGATGTACATAAAACAATCATGTCGTTACGTGACACCTGCACAATTTTTGAAGGGTCATTTCAACCCCTTAAAGCGTTTTCCCGCAGATGAAAAAATACATGTCTGTTAGTTCTTAATTTTCTACAACATATTTCAGTTTTATCAAAATCGGAGGCAGACACTTTGTAAGAGTTCCGTGAGTGCACAAGTGCGACGTGTCCTCTCACGGACGGAAACGTGCGAGTGAAACAGCTTTGCAAAATAAAGGTATATTTATCAGGTTATGGGAGTTTGTTTTCTTTTGCAATCGACAAAGCCTTTTTGAGCTGTCAAGTAAAATGAGTGTTTAAAAGGTTTAAAATATAATTAATACTTTTAGTTAAGTGAATGAATAGACTGACATAAGATTGCGGTAATCAAAGGATTACAATTCCACACTGAAAAAAATGTTTAGTTGTGACAAGAAGCTCTTTATTAGTATATATGGTATTAGCTGCGACAACTACTTCAGTGGTGAAAGTAACTAACCAGTTTAGTGCGGCAACAAGTCGTCATTAATAATCCTACGTAGGTTATATGAGTAACTATAGTAATTCTAGTCACAACAAATAAAGTAGTCACATTTACCATCAATTTATTTTCCAAGAAATAAAAGTAGTAAAAGTTACAAGTTTCCCTCCTTCATAATTAACCCTACAGTACAGTCGCTAATGACCCTGGCAGTTGATGCGACTATAAACATTCAACTAATAAAAATCTTGGTTAATTATGAAAAATATGACAGCAAGTAGTCTTTGGCAAGATATTTCTAGTTTATTCCGCAAGAGAATAATGAAGCATATTTATAAAAAAATAGTCAAAGTGTGCATTTGTTTATAAAAATTATTTATAAAATTGGCAAATAGCAGCTATTCTTAACTAATCGTAAGCGCACATTAATATGTGTCATATTTCATACAAAAGCTACGGATTTAAATTAGCTGATCATTGCAAATCACGAAAAAATTACTTTCGTTTATTATTTGGCTTATAACATTGTAAAAAATTGCATTGCTCTAACTCACTGAAAATTATTTTTTGTTAGTTATTACATTGATTTACTCGTATGACCTGTTTTAATGAATTTCAAAGTCTTGAATTAAATGGTGTCCCTGAAAAGTTCGACAAAAAAAGGATTAATTTTTGTTTTTAAATAACAAGTTTTTTTTTGTCTGAGTGAAATATCTGTTAGTCACTCGTTCTACTTGGAAGACTTACAAGAAAGCATCAAAATCCGTTAAGAATTTTACTGTCGGGCGATCGCAAATGTAAATACATATTTTTTAATTTTATGTAAATACCGCGTTTCAAAGGGTAGTATTTATTCGTTAATAATTATGTATTTTTATTTATTCTCTATTTGTCTCTAATTAAATATTGTTCACAAATAAATTTTTTTATTATACAATGTTATCAATGTGTATTTATTCTATATAATATAAATCGTTAGAAATATTCGACATATTTGTAACAATAGATATTTTTTATAACATAAATAATTGTTTGTAAACGTCTTGATTTTTTACTGGTTTCATAACGAAACAAAATTAATAATTTTCTAGCTTCGAAAAGAAATACAAATTTATATAATTTAGTTTAATTAAGCGTCAATGACAATAATCATAATCAAAATTGTCGATAAAAATAAAATTCAGTTTAAATTTACTATTTTCACGGTTTATAATATTTACATATGTCAGTGCTAAAAATGTAATGTTCACTTTGTAGAATTATTATTGGTATTCTGTGAGAAGTGTATTCGTATTTAACCATAAAAATAATGTTTTCTTCCTTTTTCATTAATATTTATTAATTTTTGGATATTTCAAATACTATAAAATATTTTCCCGAGATAAGTATATGCAAAAACGTGTTTCAACAATTAAAATAAATTAAATTTGTATTTTCCCCATGCATTTGAATAATTGTCGGCCCAAAAGTACTACCAGCGCCGCCACTCGGCTGCGGTCAACTCTCATGACACATTTATTCTACAGGCCTTTAAGGCCATGTAACGAGTATACCAGCTGATCAACTCAGTCCTGAGATCAAAATTTGTTCACAAATATTTAAAAATAAAAGTCAAAATAACGCGGAAATATTTTCGGAAAATATTAATAAATATTAAAGGACCGTTTGTGGCTGATAGGATGCTGCGTCTTTACAGACACATCTATCGATGAGCAGGTTCTCCCGACATCCTGCTACGCCTTTCTTTGGGCCGCGCTGTTCGTACTTTTTTCGCCACATTGGTCCAATTGTCCAAACAATCCTATTATTTAGGATAGCTGTGAAGATCTTATACACTGTGTTCAGACAAGTTATTGGCCCGTAATTCTTAGTGTCAGCTATTTTGCCCGTCTTCAGCAGAAGCACTGTGCACCCTTCCGCCAACCACTCCAGAATAGGCTCTTCCGACTTTAGCTATGAGGTGAAAGTGCAGGACAGATGCTGGTGGGTTGGAGAAAACTTTTTCCTCCAAGAGGTCTTGATGTAATCTGGTCTCGGAGTGGAATAATTCTTTATTCCTCTCAATACTTTGTTCACCTCCTGGGTAGTGATAGGTGGGCATTCCTCCTCGCGAGTGCCTTGGCATATTTTAAGCACGCGGGTATGGCCTTGAGGTTACGAACCAGTAATAGTTTCGCACCTCCAAAAGTACCTATCACAAGGATAATGACTTGTCTTGATACCTCTCCTCCTTTTCTTTCTCCTTCGCAGTGACGTTGTATTCGGATGGACCCGAGAATTCGATCACGAATATAGTACATTTCTCGATGTCTTGTAGAACAATGTCAGGACTTGAGTGTGCAGCGGAGACTGCTGTCCGAAAATCGTAGTTCCAGAAAATTTTGCACTTCTCTTTTCGGACAATTGACACTATCTCCCTTGCAGCATTCGGCGGAGCAGGTCGCAGCCAACACCGTAAGAGCGACAAAGATGGTAATGAAGCTCTCTTAGGGCCGCATTATGTCTGTAGATATACGTTGTTCAATCATGGAAGGGACAACCAGATAGTATGTGTTCTAGGTATTCAGCGTATGCATGACACGGTCTGCACCTATCGCTGGGAACTTTTTGACATAAAATGCGGTCACGGTATGCTAAGGTGGAAATGATACCTCCTGGCATGCGACAATAAAACCCTCTGTAACAGAATTAAGCCTTGATGATCTGAGGAAAGCAAAAGTTTGCTCCTTCGACAAGGACTGTTTTTCTACATTCCTGTTAAAATTTCCGTGCATTTTCTTGTCGAGCAGCTCTTGATAGAATTTTTGAAATTCCGCTTACTTCACTTCGGCTTTCAAAAGTGAAGCATCTAGATGGCGTAATGCACTTTCCTCACTTCTGATGTTAAAATTCAGGCCGAGTGTCTCGGCCGCTTGCGCCGCGGTCTTGTAAAGACACGCTACTTCGCCAATCATCTCGTGGTTCCTGACCATTCTTAGGAGAGGACCTTTGCCATTGGCAACGATATAAGCTGTACTTAGAACAATTCGGTTATGAAGACACTGGAGATTTAGAAGTCCGCGCCCACCTTGACGGCGTGTAATGTATAATCGCGAAACTGACGAATTGATATGCAAGCTTTTATGCATATGCATGATCTTACGTGTGGTGGCATCAAGGGCCTTAAGTTCGTTTCTGCATAATTTTTCTTTTACAACGTCAATTTTCAAGCTCTTAGTAAGTAACACTGTCTCTTTAATAAAATAGATTTATTTATTGCAAAGTAGAATTAAAATTCTTAAATAATAGCGATGTTATGAGCAAAATCGCCTTTGCCCCACCGGTCAGCGCTGCCCCTTCTTCCCCTACATATGCATAGAACGTTCCATCCAAAGCGTGAAAAGCCAAAAACTAACAAAATAACTCTTAAATTACATAGCCTCACTGTAAAATGCGTGACAGTCCCCTCTGTATGATGTAAATATGCTTTTCACTGGTACCGATAGAGTTTACATTTCGCAAAAAAACGTACTTTTTTCAAGTTTCAACATTGAAAATTATATTTGCAGGTATTTTCATGTCCATGTTCGTAATCAACGCATCGAAATACATCAGTATACGAGATTTCAAAAAATGTGATAAACATAACATTTTTCTTTTTAAAACCGCGGTTTTTTAACGTTTTGACCTTGAAATTTTTTTTTGCAATTTGCATCGCCATATTCGTAATCAGTGCATAAAAATACATCGCTACACATATTTATTCATTTTATTTTCTAATACGATTTTAGTGACTGTTTCTTTTGTGTGTCCTGTATAATTCCGTTATTTGTGAGTTAATTATAAGTACTTTAAACTGTACACCCTTCAAGTTTAAATGTGTGCAGTTTTTAATTCCTTCAGTTTTAAGTGTTTATAACAGAATTCACGTATGTTTTCAGGTCTAACAATATAAATAATATGTTTTAATGGCTTTCATTCTAAAAATGCACAACTTTCAGTGTTTTTCTCATTTTTGCTGATTGTATAATTATTTATAATGGTTTAGATCCAAAATTATGAAAATAAAATTTTTTTCTCTCCAAACGTTTCAAATAGGAAATTGACCAACTATAAACCAATGTTGAATATTAAAATTTTGAAACATACAAAAGTGGAATTCTCAGATACTTAGTAATATTTTTAATTGAAATTGAATATTCTATTTTAACACGCTGTGAAATTATACTGACCTTGTCATTAAAATTATTCAACGCATTAAATTTATAAGCGTTCTATTTTAAATGCTTCAATATTTAATTTAATTTTGGAGACATCAGATTCGAAAACCTTCAGTTTTAAGGGCTTGAATCTTAAAATAAACAATTGACTTTTAAAAAGTTTCATGAGAACAAAATACTTTTAAGAAATGATACGAATGATAATTAAAGTTCACATATTACGTAACATGTTTTTCTTTTGTTTAAATAAATACAAGAATGAAATTTGCGAAATGTTAAGAAGGACACATCAATATAAATAAAAGAAAAGTGCGTTACGTAATACTTGAACGGCCGCTAACTTTTATTTGTCTATAAACACTTCCAAATTGCCTGTAGAAGGCTAAACAAAAATTTGACAAGGGAGTCATCGTGGCTCAGATGGTATAGTGATTGTCCAATGTTTCAATACTGCAGCCTTGGCAGCCACGCTGGTTATGGCAGTTTGAAGTTTGCCTTTACCAGAGGCATAGATCTTCAGGTCATCCATATAAAATACATGAGTGACCTTAAGCTCGCGCTGGTTAGTGTCGCCACAGAGGTATCCAGAGAAATTTCTTAGTACGAGAGATAGAGGCAGAAGTGTGATGCAAAAAAGCAAAGGGCTCATGTACATCTCACGCCAAACGGGCTCAATTCGTGGAACAATCCTGTTGTTAAGGACAGCTGTAAAGATCTTATACAGTGTGTTCGAACAAGATATTGACCTGTAATTCTTTGCGATGGGCAAGTTGCCATTTTTCGGTAGGAGTATAGTGCGTCCTAACACTAGCTACTGCGGAATGGGCGTCTCCACCAGAAGTTTTTGATACAATCTGGTTCAGCAGCGAAAAAGTTCTTCGTACCTCTAAGTGCTTTTTTCACCTCTTCCGCAGTAATTGATGGACATTCCTCCTCAGATTTTATGAGGTTGTTGCGAAATTCCTTGAAGCGGATGATATTATCGGTATCTTCCTTTAACTTTAGTCTTTTTCAGGATCTTGTATACCTCGCTCCAAAAAGTCTCTTCCTCGTTGGGCTTCGGTTGATTTTTGACAGAAATAGGGTGATCACTGAAGAGGTGAGATGGGTCAGGGAGAAACTTTTGGTTCTACCCGATCCATTTCTCCCTCTTCTGTATTCTCCTCCTTGCTGCAGATAACAGACGTATTTTGTGAACAATATGCTGCTTGATGGTCACCAGCTTTGACTTGTTAAGTGTGTTCAGATCCTCAGTTCTTGGGCGAAATATCGAACTCTTTATGTGAACGGTCTACCAGATTTTATGTACTTAATCACACATTGAACGCGGGACGCATTCTGTCTTGCCCATTCAAACTTCTTGTTCAGTTGATGCAAGCGTCTTTTGGTCGTCTGATCCATCGTTGGTTTGAGCCTTCGATTTGAATCAGCCAAAGCTCTCACAGCACCATGAACTGACCAATTGATGTTCCAGAGGTAGGACTCTTGCGAGATTTCTCCACGATGGGAGGCATCTATTCTAGCCAGATCTTGGGGCTTAGAAGAAACTTGCATTTTGATGTTCCTTCTTGTCCTGAAATCGTGATTATCTCTCAGAAGGTGCCTGCTTTCCGCGGTTGGTCTTAATGTCCCTTCCTCATCCTCGGCTGCAGCTTGATCAAGTAGCGGTTGGGGAAGCGCTCCGCATACATATCCATATTTCCAGAGATAGGCACGTTGTTTTCGCAATGATTGTATCTAAACTTGCTGAAGCTCTGGGTGCTTCTGGTACAATAGAGTGTACATACGCGCCATAAAACCTCGGAGAACAGGGATAATTCTGGCATCGTAGCAGTATAGCAAGTCATCCTTGAGTTGTTCGTCCACTCAATGTGGGCGTTTCGCCGGTTCGTCGTCGAGTTTCCATCTAAATTATTTTCAGCACCCCGAACTCTAGGATGATCGGCATTGTTTGCCGACCCATTGTCGGGTGCTCGGCTCCCAGTAGGACCGCGGTAAATCTCATTCATGGCCACGTCTCACAACCGTGAGATGGGTGGTCACAGGACACGATGAAATCACAACGACAGGCCGGCGAGACCCTCGTGCGTTTTGAGGAGACAAAGTGACCCAAGGATGACAGCTTTCTGCATCCATCTCGCAAGTGCCGTAGCATACTTTTGGCACGCGGGTATGGCTTTAAGGTAACCAAGCAGTGATAGTTTCGCATCTCCGAGAGCACCTATCACAAGGACAATTACTTGTACCTAATATTTTGGGTACAGTCGTTGCAGCTCCCTTTTAAGGTCTTGATATCTTTCCTCCTTTTATTTCTCCTTTGCAGTAATGTTGTATTCGGAAGGAGCTGAGAATTCGATCACGAATATAGTTCGTTTCTCGAAGTCTTGGAGAACAATGCGAGGCCTCGCGTGTGTAATGGAGACTGCTGTCCGAAAATCGTAGTTCCAGGAAATTTGGCACTTCTCGTTTTGGGCAAGTGACTCTATCTCCCTTGGAGCGTTCGGCAGGGCAGGGTCGCGGCCAACACCGCAAGAGCGACAAAGATGGTAATGAAGCACTTTTAGGGCCGCATTGTGTCCGTAGATATACGTCGTTCCTGCGTGGGTGGGATACCCGATAGTATGTGTTCCATGTACTCAACCTGTGTATGACACGCTCTGCACCTATCGCTTGGAACTTCTTGACATAAAATGCGGTTACGGTATGCAAAGGTGGAAATGACACCATCCTGGCATGCGAAAATGAAACCGTCTGTACCTCAATTAAGCCCTGATGATCTGAGAAAAGCCAAAGTTTGCTCCTTTCACAAGGACTATTTTTCTACATTCCTATGAAAATTTCCGTGCATTTTCTTGTCGAATAGCTCTTGATGTAATTTTTCAAATTTTGCTTTCTTCACTTCGGCTTTTAGAAATGAAGCGCCCAGATAGAGTAATTTAGGAGAGAATCTTTTCCATTTGCAACGCTGTAAGCTGTACTCGAAACAATTCGGTTATGAAGACACTGGAGATTCAGAAGTCGGCGTCCGCCTTGACGGCGTGAGATGTAGAATCGCGGAACTGACAAATTGATATACAAGCTTTTATGCATATGCATGGTCTTACGTGTGATTACATCAAGGACCTTAAGTTCCTTCTTCGTCCATTGAACCGCCCCAAAAGAGTGGTGTAAAACCGGCATGGTAAGCATGTTAGTCGCAGATACCTTGTTCAACGCCGACAGATTCGACGACCAAATCTGTCAAAGAAGATGCTTGTATCTCCTTCGAAAGGACTCCCTTACTAATGTTACGTCATGAATGCGGCTTTGAGGCACGCCCATGTATGTATAGGTCTCTTCAGTGTTAAGATGTCTGATAACACTTATATCCACAAGCTCAGGGTCATCGGGAACGCCAATAATCTTTCCTTTCTTCAGATGAATTTTGGCACATTTATCCAATCCAAAGTCCATCCCAATCTCTCCTGTGTACTTCTTCTTCCTTTCAAAAATAATATGTTTGATATTGCCGGCTTCTCTTTATTCACTTCAGCCTCAACCGAAACAGACTAATATCCAAACCAAAGAAAGAAATTTCCAAAAAGAGTTGTATTTTTACCCAAGTAAGACTTTGCAGTCGATAAAGAAAAAAACTCTCAGTCAAAATGTTGAATTGAAGGATCAATAAAAAAAGTTATAAAATTTTTAAATGATTCAGTTTTAAACAATTTGGAGGTAGGAACATATTTTTATACATCAAATTTTGTTTTAAAAAATCATGTGAAAATTTCTCAGAAATCTGATCCAAATGTGTTTATTATCTTGTAACTTGAATTTTTCCTAAAATTTTTTGACAATCCGGCAAAATTAAAAAAATGCTTAAAAATCTTCAAGATTCTATTTTGCAAATTTTATTCGATATTTTCTAAAATTTATTTTTCACAACAAAATCATTTCCAGTTTTCGTAGAAATAAAAAAAAATTAATTCTTTCGAAACCTTTGAAAATGCTTAGAAAGCTTCTAAATTTTGTGTTCAGTATCTTTAAAAAAATCTATGTTTTGTTTTTAATGTTTCAAAATTTTTTCAAGTATTAAATTATTTTGGTATCTTTTCCAAACACCTGAATATATCTTCAACTTACTAGACATTTTTTCGAATTCATAATTGACTAACATTTTTTTCAGTTTTTGATGAAAATTAAGTTTTTTTATTTGTAAAATAATTATTTAACCGAAAATTCGACTATTTTAAACTACGTTTGGAAATTGTGCGCACGGCTATTGTGAACGCTATTCAAAATCACTACTGACTTCGAACCACGATTATTCGGTGAAAAAGAAAGACGGGACAAAAAAAACTGTTGGAAAGGTTATGAAATTCCACGACCTAGGGGAACTTTTTCAAAAACATCAAAATTATATGACATCGAGCCTGAAATCTTATCTTTAATTTAAGCCGAGAGAACTTAAAAAATCTCCATTGGTACTCGAGATATGATTAAAAATGTTGAGTCGTATATGAGCTCCATTGTACAGTAATTTGTCAATTTTGAGTAATTGAGTTCAGTTACGATTGAACATTTTTAATCATATCTCGGGTACGCATGAAGTTGAGGTAGAAAATTGGAGAAAATCTTGAATTTTGTTTCTAAACTTCTCACATGCTGTATTATTTTCAGAAGGTCAAAAAAATATTTGTTGGGTATCACTAGACGTGGAATTTCATAAGCTTACTAACTGTATTTTGAAAAATGCCTATCTTTTTTTTTCACCGAAATATCGTGGTTCGAAGTCAGCAGTGGTTTTGAATAGCGCTCACAAGAGTTGTGCCCACAATTTCCGACGGTAGTGTATGTTTCGTTATAGAATGTTTTTTTAGTTGACAATTCCTTAATTTTAAATATCATGTTGGAAATTCACGTATTTTGTTGAAAATAAATCTTTCTGGGTAAAAAAGTAATATTTCCGGTTGAAAATTCAACTGGTTAAGAAAATTACAGAAACATACCAATTCCTCCATAACTTCAATAATACGAATCTTTAAAATTGATTTGAAGATTTCAAACGGGCACACCTCTGTTTTTCGTTGCAGAATTAAGTCCACAGTTTGACTGTTTACCTATTGGCAAGCCTATTCCTTGTGTTCCTTGTAGCGGACTATCTTCTGCTTCTGCAAGACAGAATTCTCCTGAGAGATATCTTCCTCCTGCGACCCTCCTCTTCGTGAAAGGTCTAGGTCTCTTCCTGTAAGGCCTTGTCTTCCTTCCATGTCCATTGCTCCACCTGGAAGGCTTCCTTCTTCTGACAGATATGGATGTGCTCTTAAACGAATTGAGATTTATTCATGTTATTTCCCGCGTGCATTCATACTGGATATTCGAAACTCGAAGATACACTTTTCCTACCGATAAACTAATTCAAATAAGAACAGGAGACGATATTTATGAGCCTACGTCAACCCAAGAACAAATAGAATTTTAATTAAGAAAATTTAAATCTGAAACATTGTGTGTAACAACGTGGATGAAGTTAATTGTGCACACAAGGGTTAAGAGAAATCAGTCTACAGGTCACAATTTTCATCCGATTTAGACGTTATTCTTCAAAAATAGAGTTGAATAAATTATATAGACACTCCTCGAGGCCGATTTGAATTTGTTTATTTTTACAAAAATCTGTGAGAAGAAAAAAAGTAGAAAAAATGTACTTTAAAAAAAAACATTAGTTTCATTCAGAAAAAATAACTTTTATAAAGATAGAATATATCAAAATGAATGAACGCGCACTAGAGGAATGTATATAATCTATTTCCAGATTAAGTAAATTTTAAGATCTCTCACGTGATATATCCTTTTCAAAGAGTCGAAAATATTTCTACAAAAGGCCATTCGATGTAAAAATTTCATAATCTTTCTGAACGGATGAAAAAATTATGTAGCTTTTTTTATCTACTTACTGTATTTCAAAATCATCACTGACATTTATTGCCGCTCGCGCTAGTCGTGCAGATAATTTTCGACAGTATTGTACATAAATCTCAGAAGGATAAGCTATAAGCCTGTAAATTATGAGATAAGGACTATAGGATATATTAAACAATCTGTACTGAAGCACCACAATATTCCCTTGTAACACTGCTAACTGAATTCTTTATTAATAAATTGATCAGTTTTTCCTCCCTTTTGGAAAAATGAGGGTCGTGTGTACTCTGGTCCACACCTTGGCAAACGTTCTTAATTCTATTGGTGAATATAATAGTATAATAATAATAACGAGTTCTCTGGTGTAATCCTCATTCCATCCCAATTACTATTCTTCCAAATTATATTTGTGTTTTTGTCAAAATTAGTAAGAATTTTATCTGAGTTTATTCCGTATTGATATGGAATTTGTTGGAATTTCTGAAACAGAAATTAGGAAGGGTTAATATGGAAGCTAGCGGAAGCTCCATTTGATTTTCAACAGTGAGATAATTATAAATAACGTGTTCTATATTAACGAGGAGCCCAAAAATCAGAGACTCTGTCCACACTATGAAATTACCAAAAAGATAATTTGTTGAGAAAGTCTCATCTACGTGGTACAAAGGAGTTGATTTTTAATGATAAGGGATGAAGCCCGAAAATCGGGGTGAGTATTTTCGAGGAGCCCAAAAATCAGTGACTCTATCCACACTATAGAATTCCAGCAGAAATTATTTTCTGAGAAAGTCGCATCTGCGAGGTGCCAAAGGGTTGATTTTTAGTATTAAGGGTTGGCGCTCAAAAATCAGAGTTGGTATTTTCGAGGAGTCCAAAAATCAGAGACTCCATCCACACTATACAATTCCAGAAAACATTATTTTTTGAGAAAGTCACATCTCAGTGGTACCACGGAATTGATTTTTCATGTTAAGGGATGGAGCCCAAAAATCGGAGTGAATATTTTCGACGAGTCCAAAAATCAGAGACTCCATCCACACTATAGAATTCCAGAAAAGATTATTTTTAGAGAAAGTCACATCTGCGTGGTACCAAGGGGTTGATTTTTAATGATAAGGGATGAAGCCCGAAAATCGCGGTGGGCATTTTCGAGGAGCCCAAAAATCACAGACTCTATCCACACTACAGAATTCCAAAAAAGATTATTTGTTCAGAAAGTCTCATGTGCGTGGTACCAAGGAGTTGATTTTTAATGTTAAGTCACGGAGCCCAAAATCGGGGAGGGTATTTTCGAGGAGTCCAAAAATCAGAGACTCTATCCACACTATAGAATTCCAGAAAACACTATTTGTTGAGAAAGTCTCATGTGCGTGGTACCAAGGAGCTGATTTTTATGTTAAGTGACTGAGCCCAAAAATCGGGGTGGGTATTTTCGAGAAGCCCAAAAATCAGAGACTATCCACACTATAGAATTCCAGAAAAGATTATTTGTTGAGAAAATCTCATCTGCGTGGTACTAAGGAGTTGATTTTTAATATTAAGGGATGAAGCCCGAAAATCAGGGTGGGTATATTCGAGGTGCCCAAAAACCAGAGACTCTATCCACATTATAAAATTACCAAAAAGTTAATTTGTTGAAAAAGTCTCATCTGCGTGGAACCAATGAGTTGATTTTTAATGTTAAGTGATGGAGCCCAAAAATCGGGGTGGGTATTTTCAAGAAGCCCAAAAATTAGAGACTATCCACTCTATAGAATTCCAGAAAAGATTATTTTTTCGGAAAGTCACATCTGCGAGGTACCAAAGGTTTGGTTTTTAAAGTTAAGGGATGAAGCCCAAAAATCAAGGTAGGTATTTTCGAGGAGCCCAAAAATCAGAGACTCCATCCACACTATACAATTCCAGAAAAGATTATTTTTTGAGAAAGTCACATCTGAGTGGTACCAAGGGATTGTTTTTTAATGTTAAGGGATGGAGCCCAAAAATCGGAGAGGATATTTTCGAGGAGCCCAAAAATCAGAGACTCTGTCCACACTATGAAATTACCAAAAAGATAATTTGTTGAGAAAGTCTCATCTTTGATTAACAATTAAAAAATATCAAGACTGAAATATATAAACTAAGATAATGATCTTCGGGTGAACAGAGATCCCTACATTGTTTAACCTAAAAACCAACTTATTGATATGAAAATAAAAAGTTTGAGAATGTTTCCTGTTAAAATTAAAATGTACTTATTAATAAAAAAAATATTGGCTATATATTCTTATTCGACAACTTAATGGATGGATCAAGCAAAAATTTAATATAAAAAAAATAGGACATACTCAAACTTCTTAAAGCGCTTTAAAACTATTAATCTTGATGCCTACAAAATTGAAAATTCTACTAAGAACAAAAAAAATGAAAAATACAAATTGGATTTAAATTTTAAAAAATGCTAACAATTGACAATACTTGAACTCCTTTAAGTACTTTAAAATTGACAATGTGGATGTATTTCAGAAGTAAAGATGATATTTTGAAAACAAACGAAAAATATAAATTGGATATAAATTTTAAAAAGAATCTAGCAGTTTAAAAGTGTCCAAAAACCCCGCTGTTTTTAGATCTTCCTTTTAATCCATCTTTAAAAATAAGCGGGCCCTCTTATTTAAAAGATAAAATAAAATAGGAAAAATCTAGATTGTCAAGCATCGTGAGATAGATGAACAGGCGGGAGTGAGTGGAAGAGAAGAAAAAATGAACGCAAGAGAGCGAGAAGAGAGAAAAGGAAAGGCCTGGACGAAAGAGAGGACAGAGTAGTCGAATAGAGGAAAACTGGTTTGACTTTGGCGTAACAAGGTCGAAGGTGGAAAAAGTAAAAATCTCTCTAGCATTTGGCAGAGTCGTGAGCGTAAACAGAAGCGGGGAAGAGAGGCGAGGGAGGTGCTAGTGGAAAAACAGAGAGAATCGTCAAGAAAGGAGTAGAGCGAAGGGCGGTTATGGCGGTAGACGAGTAGAGAGAAACCGGTTTGAATCTGAAGTGCTGAGGTTGAAGATGGGAAATCGAGATTTTAGCTAGCTTTTGGCAGAGTTGAGAGCGTGAGTGCGAGCAGGGAGAGAGAGACGAGGGATGTGCTAGTAGAAAAGCGGAGAGAATCGTTGAGAAAGAAGCAAAGCTAAAGGCGGGTGTGAGAAAGAGAGGAAATTAGACAAGAAGAGCAAAACTGGTTTGGGCCTGACGAACCGAGGTTGAAGCTGGAAAAGGGAACTCGTGTCAGATTAGGTTGAGTGGAAAATCGCAAACAGGAGCGGGTGAGAGAAAAGATAAAGGCGTTAGCAGGAAAGAGAAGAAACGAGTTTAAACGAAGAACAGACTATAAATGATTCTCACGGAGAGCTGACGAGTAAGAAAAGGTCGTTTTAGGATTGGGAAAAAATTCGAGCCTGTATCTTTCGAACGAGCATCTCAAATCTTCTAAGGGAAAAATGTGAGAAACACGTTCTAGATACGAGCTCGGATTCGTCCAGTTAATTATTTTCATGGCTTGTGGCTGATACGAATAGCAGTATGATATATATATATATATATATATATTTTTTCGGTTGAAAACTAATTTTTTACTTTAAAATATAACTATTTCACTTTCGATTAAAAATGTGTCGTTTTTAGTTGAAAATTCAACTTTTGAGTTGAAAACTCGTATTCTTTGGTAGAAAATTAATCTTCTTGGTTATAAATGTAACTATTTGGTTAGAGGTTGAACTATTTTGTTAAAAATGTATTTTATTTGTTGTAGATTTATTTCTTTGGTGAAAAATTCAACGATTTTGACGAAAATGTTTCTTTTTCATTAAAAATTATTCTTTTGAACTAAAAATTTAAATTTTCTATTTTTGATTGCAATTTGATAGTTTTTAGTTGAATAATTAATTATTTGGTTTAAAAAATCGACTTTTCTCATAGAGAATTATTCTTCTTGGTTAAAAATTGAACTATTTATTAAAAAATGTATATATTTTGTTGAAAATTTATATTTTTGTTCGCAAATTTAACTATTTGGTTTAACATTTAACTGTTTTGTTGAAAGCTAATGTTTTTGACTTGAAAATTCCAAATTTGTGCCGACACGTTTTTTCTTTATTAACTGAAACAAATTTGCTGGTTCAAAATGCAACAGTTTCGTAGAAAATTCTTTCATTTTTTTTTAAATTAATCTGTATTGGTTGAAAATTTAATTATTTTGTTAAAAATATTTGTATTTTGTTGAAAATTCGACTTTTCTGGTAGAAAATTTATTTTATTGGCTTAAAATTCAACTATTTGTTTAAAATGTTATGTGTTTTGTTGAGAATTGATCTTTTTTGGTAGAAAACTAATCTTCTAGGTTGAAAATTCATCTTTTTGGTTGAAAATTTAACTATTTGGCTGAAAATTAACTTAGTTCAAAATTCAAGTGGTTGGTTGAAAGTAGAACTACTTTGTTAAAAACTCATTTTATTTGTCGCAAATTCATTTACTTAGTAGAAAATTGCACTATTTCGATAAAAGTTAGTTTTTTTTTCGTTGAAAATTAATCTGTTTAACTGAAAATTGAACTATTCCATTTCTGGTTAAAAAATTATAGTTTTTGGTTGAAAGTTCCACCATTTGGTTGAAAGTAGAACTACTTTGTTAAAAACTCATTTTATTTGTCGCAGATTCATTTACTTGGTAGAAAATTTCACTATTTCGATCGAAGTTAGTTTTTTTTTCGTTGAAAATTAACCTGTTTAACTGAAAATTGAACTATTCCGTTTCTGGTTAAAAAATTATAGTTTTTGGTTGAAAGTTCCACCATTTGTTTGAAAGTAGAACTACTTTGATAAAAGTTAATTTTATTTGTTGATTCATTTCTTTGGTGGAAAATTTCTATATTTTGATAAAAAATCGTTTCTTTTTTTGTTGAAAATTAATTTTTTAAACGGAAAATTTAACTATTCCATTTTTTGTTGAAAATTGATCGTTTTTGGTTGAAAATTAAAGTATTTGGTGAAAAGTTAAACCACTTTGTTGAAAGCACATTTTATTTATTTAAGATTCATTACTTTGGCGAAAAGAAAGAGAGGTATAAAGACCTTATAAGGGAGTTGCGATGTTTATACCCGGAATATTCTGCTGAGCTAATCGTCCTGATCATCGGCGCTCTTGGAGGTGCCAAGGTTTCACTGGTTGATAGCCTGCAAAGCATCCCTGCGTGTCAAGAAAATGCTGGGACACTTGCGGGGAAAATGCAGTAGGCGGTCGTCCTTGGGTTGCTCCGTGTCCTTGGGGTACACGAGACTTTTACCGGATCATCGTATTAAATTCCTCGCAGACTGGCCACCCATCTCACGGTTGTAAGACGTGGTTACAGCTGAAATTTTACAGCGATTTCGCTGGGACCGGGTGCAATTTTCAAGATTAGCACCTGCTCCTAGCGAAATCCTGCGGTTCTCCTTATGACAAACTTTTAACTATATATATTTATTCCATACATGTGATTCAAAATAAATGCAAAAATGCTATTTGATGTATGAAGTTACTTAGCTCAAAACCTTTGTATTATGTAATCTATAGCATTAGGTTGCCTTTGAACTGAATGAAAGTTAGGTTTTGGTTTGCATGGATGGAATTTGTTGAAAAATATTATCTCTGGATGGTTTAATATGCCACTGTTCATGCTGTTATACATGCTAATTTTTATTCCATCATAATACGTACACATCCAGTGACCTATTGGGCGTTTTTACCAAAAATATTTTGTCAAGATTATAGTCAAGTGCAACAGTTATGAAGTTTGAAAATCTGATTTTCTATAAATCAAAAGTTTGTCTCTCGAAAATTAGAAATGGTTCCCATATTTTTATCAGTTTTCAAAAATGAATAATAATAAAGAAACTCGTGAATTTCGAATTTCGATTTATTACTTTGTTTTATATAAAATGGTTAGACATATAATGATTCTTACTCTAAAAGTAAACTTCTGTATATCGTTTAATTTCGATTGAAGAACTGACTTTTTTCAATTCGCACTATTATACGTTAGAATACTTCAAGTTAGGTTTAAAAATACGTAGCTTAAGAGCCATCTATACGTAGGTTACGAAATACACTCTAAATGAAATTTAAGGTTAAGCACTAAATCTTATTTTATTTCAAATATTGAAATTGGGAAAACTAAGTTGAGGGAAACAAATCAAACTTCACAAAATTAGTATAGCATTAATTAATACTACAAATACTGATGAATACTGACTAAAGTAACCAATTACTGTTTATCTGAAATAACTTGAATTCCATCAAAAGTTATGTAGCTTAAAAGCCTAATTAAATTTGTATTGAGATTTCTATAGAACCTGATTTACACTATGAATGAGATTGAAATAATAGTTTGAATCTTACATAAAGTTACATGGCTTAAAAACCTTATTTTATATATTATAACCAAGTTTTCTAAATACGTCGTGTGCACCACGGCCAACCACGTCCTGGCCGGGGATGGCCCAGGATTGGAAAACTCTGTTATGTGAAATTAGGCTGCCACTTACCTGCGGCTGCGACACAAACACCGGATTATACATTATATTTTTCCTTCAAATTATAATTTGCCTAATTTGTTTTTTGTTCTGGACTAAACAAACTTTTTTGGTTGCAAATTCAACAATTTGGTTGAAAATTTGTATTTTTGGCTCAAAAATATCTCTCTTTTGGTAGAACTTTAATCCTTTTTTCATTAAAATTTCAAATGTTTCATTTCAAATTAAAATCATTTTCAACTCTCGATTAAAAATATTTTTCAGTTTGATTATCAGCTATTATATTTTTTGTTTACAATTTTTCTTTTTTGGTTAAAAATACAACAACTTAGTTGAAAGTTCAACTTCTTTGTTAAACATTGTTTTTTTTGTGCTGAAAATTCATCAATATAGTTGAAAATTTGTCTTCTTGGAAAGTAAATTAATGAATTTTGTTGAAAATTCAATTATTTGGTTTTGTGAAAAATTCATAGGATTTTTGGGTTGAAAAATTGAACTTTTTTGTTGAAAATTTGTCTCTCTTGGAAAATATATTTGAATATAAAATATTACATTTCTTGTTTAAAATTCATCTTTTGCGGCTGAAATATCAATTGCTTGGTTAAAAGTTAAACTTCTTTGTTAGAAAGTCGTTTTTTTGTTGAAAAATCATCCTTTTAGTCGAAAATTTGTCTCCTTTGAAAGAAAATTCTTATATTTGGTAAAAAATTCAATTATTGGGTTGCAAATTAACTTTCTTGTAAAGAATGCATATTTTTGGGTTCAAAAAATTCAACTTTTTTGCAGAAAATTCGTCTCTTTTGGAAAATATTTAATATATTTTGGTTGAAAATGCTACTAGTTGAGAATAAATCTTTTTTTCTAAGGGCTAAACATTCTTGTTGAATTTTTGATGTAATATATCTAAAATTTTCAAAATATTAGGGAAATTATGTTTATATATCGCTTAAAAGAAATTAACAAACAAACCTAAAAAACAAGAAACTTTGTCTCTGAGTGGGAGTAATATAGAGTAATCCGAATCAATGTGGAGGGTAGAGAATATTTTTAACCATGAAAATAAATAGTTTAAACAATTATTTTTGTTAACTTGAATTAATTATTACTTCACTCTAATTGGAAAGTGCACAAAAAGTTTTAAAATTCAGGAAAAACCGCAACTATCTAGTATTAATACAGAAGAAGATAGCTATAGACAATAACAATTTGTTTAAACAATTATTTTTGCTATATTAAATAAAATATTAACTCACTCCAAGTGAAAAGTGAACGAAAACTTGAAAATTTCAGAAAAAACCGCAATTTCTAGTATAATTCGAAGATAATATTCTTAACAATAATAATAATTAGTATAAACAATAATATTTGTTAGCAATAATGAATTTTTACCTTACTCTGACTAAAAATTGGACAAAAAGTGGAACATTTTTGAAAAAACTGCGGCTTTCTATCTTTATTCTAGGAGAAAATGGCTGAAAACAATTATAAATTGTTTAAACAATTTATTGAAACATCTAGTCATCAGTATAAAGTAGTATTTTATATATTTTCAACTAAGAAAACTAATTTTTTACTAAAAGACAATTGTTCAACAAAATAGTTGAATTTTCGACAAAATAACTGAATTTTCGTTAAAATAGTTTAATTTTAAATAAATTAGTTGAATGTTAAACGAAATAGCTGAATTTTCAACTAACAAGATTAATTTTCTACTAAAAGACAAATTTTCAACAAAAAAGTTTAATTTTCGACCTTACATAATTATTTTAACAAAATAGTTGAATTTTCAACAAAATAATTAAGTTTTCAACAAAATATTTGAATATTAACCAAACCGCCAAATTCTCAACATACAAAGATGAATTTTCAACCAAGAATATTACTATTTTCTTAAAAGACGAATTTTCAACAAAAAAGTTAATTTGCAAAAATGAAAGATGACTTCTAACAGAAAAAATTAATTTTCTTTCCAAGAAGACGAATTTTTAACAAAAAAGTTGAGTTTTCAACAAAATAATTCAATTTTTAATAAAATACTTAAAGTTCAAAGAAAATAGTGGAATTTTCAACTCAGAAAACTAATTTTCTACTAAAAAAAATGTTCCACAAAGTAGTTGAATTTTCATCAAAATAATCATTTAATTTGTCATAGAGCAGTTAAATATAAAAGAAAATAACTGAATTTTCAACTAACAAGATTAGTTTTCTACTAAAAGACAAATTTTCAACAAAAAAGTTGAATTTTCGATCTTAAATAATTACTTTAACAAAATAGTTTCATTCTCAACAAAATAATTAAGTTTTCAACAAAATATTTGAATATTAACCAAATAGCTAAATTCTCAACACAGAAAGATGGATTTTCAACCAAGAAGATTAAGTTTTTAATAAAGGACGAATTTTTAACAAAAGAGTTTATTTTCAACTAACAAATATGACTTTTCTAGCCAAACAATAATAATTTTCTTTCCAAAAAGACGAACTTTGAGCAAAAAAGTTGAATTTTTTACCTTAAATTACTTCAATAAAATAGCAGAATTTTCAACAAAATAATTAAATTTTCAATAAAATAGTTAAATTTTCAACCAAGTAGTTAAAACTAGTTGGAACAATTGAACTTTCAAACCAAAAATGTGAATTTTCAACAAAAAAATGGATTTTCAACAAAAAAGTGTATTTTTAACAAAAAAGTTAATTTTCAACGAAAAAGTTAATTTTCAACCAAATACGTAGTTTAATTTTCTATCCAATAATAGAATTCTCTACAAAATAGTTGAATTTTCAACCAAAAAGATTAATTTTCAATCAAACAGTTACATTTTCACGAAAAAGATGAAATTTTGACCAAAACAAATGAAATTCAAATCAAAAAGACGAATTTTTTACAAAACAATTGCATTTTCAAACAAATTAGTTGAATTTTTAACAAAGTAAATAAATTTTCAAATAAAATGATGAATCTTCAACAAAAAAAATTAATTTTAAAATTGAAGTTCAACTTTCAACCAAGTGGTTGAATTTCCAATCCAGCAAGATAAATTTCCATCACAGCATTTTCAAAATCCAAAAAAAGAAACGAAAATTAACATTTTCAGCCAAACAACGCACGATACGAAAAAAAGTCGGCATGAGAAAAATGTTTCTTTTTGCACGCTCTACAAGATTATCATAACGACTTTTCGAATTTTCTTGAAAAATCGAAAATTCACATTTATATTGCAAAAAAAAATAATTAAAAATCCAATTTTACGGCAAACTATGCAAGATATAATGAATGATGATTCAAAAAAGTTTGTGCGTGAAAAAAGATTTTTTATTGTTAAAAATTTAACTATTTGGTTAAATGTGGAACTCCCTTGTTAAAAATTATCATTTTTTTTATAAGATTGCTCATTTTAGCTGGAAATTTATCTCTTCGCTGAAAAATTGAACTTTTTTGTAATTGTTTTTTTAGTTCAGAAATAATGTTTCAAACTATTTTTTTCATTTTGGTTGAAAATTGATATTTTTAATTGAAAATCGATGTTTCCTAATTGCAAATTGAACTATTTGGTTAACAAATATTGTATTCTATTGCAAAATTTTCTTTTTTGGCACAAAATTAATCTTCTCTATTGTAAATTAATTTTTTAAATTTAAAAATGCTACATTTCGGTTGAAAATTAATCTGTTTTGATTAAGGTTTGAATAATTTTGATAAAAATTCATTTTTTTTACTGAATTTCACTGTTTTGCTTGATATTCTACTATTAGGATGGAAATTTTTATCATTTTGTTGAAAATGCAACTTTTTTATTAAAAGGTCATCATTCTTAGATTGAAAATTCAACCATTTGATTAAAAGTTGAGCTACTTTGTTAAAAATTGATTTTTTCTTGTTGAAGATTAATCTCTTAGTTTTCACATTCACCAACCTTATAAAAAAAGTTTTTTTGTTGTTGTACAATAAATTTTTGTATAAAAATTTTTTTTTTTACATTCTCATCAAAGAAGGTATTAGATTTTTTTGAAATCCCCCCCCCCCCCGTTTCTGTCAAATGTACACGTTTTGAGATATTCTGAACCCAAAAAACAGGGTTTTACGAATGTGTCTGTCTGTGTGTATGTCTGTATGTGCACCATAACTTTTGAAAAAATTAATCTATTATATTGGCCTTTGGAACACTCTTTCAGTGTCGAAAACTGAAGGTCATATTTGTTAGCCAGCTATTTTTGATAGAAATTCAAAAAGTTAAAGCATTTTCAAAATTTTTAATAATACTTTTTTCGAAATTCAGAAATGGTGTATACGGCCATTCGTAGTACTGAAAAATACGAACAATTTATCCCCATTACTTTTTTTATAGAAAAAAATTTACCAAAGTTATAGCATTTACAAAATTAAAAAAAAACGAAAAGAGTTGTCAATACAAAAAATATTCACCGAATGAAAATCTACAAATTTGTTTTGAATTATTTTTTTATATGACGCGTATTTTTTTCGTGAAAATTAATATTAAATATTAAAATTTTCAATTTTTGGACAAACGACACAAGCTATGTAAAAAATTAGCTATTGAATTTTCGTTAGGAAATTGATCTTTTTTAGTTGAAAACTCCCTTCTCGTATTTTTTTTTTTTTTTTTGAAAATTCAATTATTTTGGTAGAAAATACATATTTTTGGGTAAAAATTGACCTATATTTTGTCAACAATATATGTTTTTGGTTTAAAAAATAGTCTGTTTTGGTTAAGAATTTGAATAATTTATTAAAAATTTGTACTTTTGGTTTATTTCAAATGTTTTTGATTGAAAATAAAAAAAAAATTTTGTGGAAATATCAATTATTACACTTTTTGTTGAGAAGACATTTTTTTATCGAAAATTCACCACTTTGGTTGAAAATTCAACTATTTTATCAAAAATTCCATTTTTCTTGGTTGAAAAATAATTATTTTAGCTGAAAAATTATTACTTCCATTTTTGGTTCTAAATTGATCTTTTTGAGTAAGTTTTTGTTTTTAAAAATAATTATTTGTAAAAATAAAACTTCTGGAAAATGTTCTCAAGTTTGCTGGAAAAATTTTTAATGGTTTTTCATTTTGCAAAATTAATTTTAAGAGAATATTTAAAAAGAGTTTTAAAAAAATTTTGAATGATAAATGATAATTGAACAGTTGATAATTTGGAAAATAATCGAGTAAGTTAAAAATATATTTCGAAGTTTTGAAAAGATTCCAAAATAATTTAAAACGTGAAAAATTTCAAAATATTTAAAACACAATGTAGACTTTAAAAAAAAAAATTGGTATCAAAATTCCTAGAAAAACTGACAATAATTTTTTTGTTGAAAAATTAATTTAAAAAGAATATTTAATAAGATTTTCAAAATTTTCAAAAAAGAATCTGGATGATTTTAAGGTAATTTTTTTACTTTTGCAGGATTTTCAAAAAATTTTATGATTAATTTCTAAACCAAAAAGTCAAATTTTCAACAAAAGAGTGGATTTTTCAACCGAGAATGATTTTTATTCAAGAAAGAACAAAAAATTTAACTACATTTTTTTATTTTTAAACCAAAAAGACGAATTTTTTACATAACAGTTGAATTTTCAATAAAATATTTGAATTGTCAACCAAGAAAGATTTTTCAGTTGAGAAAGAAGAAAACTTAAAATAAAGTGTTGAATGTAAAATTAAATTAATTGTTAATTGGCCATTCTTTTATTGAAAATTCAACTGTTATTTAAAAAATTCATCTTTTCGGCTGGAAAATAAAAAAATTTAGTTGAAATCTTCTCACGTTTTAAATTATTTTGAAATCTTTTCAAAATTTCAAAATATATTTTAAACTTACTTGATTATTTTCCAAATTATTAACTGTTCAATTATTATTTATTATTCAAAATTTTTTCAAACTCTTTTCAAATATTCTCTTAAAATTAATTTTGCAAAATGAAAAATCATTTTAAATTTTCCCAGCAAACTTAAGAAAATTTTTCAGAAGTTGTATTTTTACAACAGGTGAATGATCACCATTTTTCAATATTTTCATTGCATTATTTAAATTGAGTTAAAGTTTCACCAAACATGGAATAGTTAAATCTTCAGTAAAAAAAATTAATTTTCAACCAAATAGATGAATTTTCCAATCTAGAAGATTAAATTTCTATCAAAAAAGATAAATTTTCGACAAAAAAATGGAATAGTTACATTTTCATTTAAAGAAATTATTTTTTAACTAAAATGATGAACCTTAAAACAAAAAAATGAATTTTCAACAAAATAGTTGAATTTTCAGTCAAAACAGACAAATTTTCAGTAAAAAAAAAAGAATTTTCAACCAAAAAAAAATAAATTTTTAACGAAATAGTTGAAATTTAAACGACACAGATAAATTTTTTAATCAAGAAGATTATATTTCTATACAAAAAAGATCAATTATCGACAAAAAATGAAATAGTTAAATTATTAGTTAAAAAAATTGATTTTCAATAAAAAAAGAAAAACAATCTTTAACAAAATACATGATTTTTTAACCTGATAGTTAAATTTTCACCAAACATGGAATAGTTAAATCTTCAGTAAAAAAAATTAATTTTCAATCAAGAAGATTAAATTTCTATAAAAAAGATAAATTTTCGACAAAAAAATGAAGAAATAAAATTTTCAGTAAAAATATTAATTTTTAATTCAAAAACACTAATTTTCAACCAAAGAAATGAATTTTCAAGAAACAAAATAAATTTCCAACTGAAGAAGATAAATTTTCAACCAAAAGTGGAATACTTCAATTTTAACTTTGAAAAATCAATTTTCAACAAAATAGTTGAATTTTGAACTAAAAAAGAATAATTCTCAAGGAAAAATATAATTGTTGATAAGGCAATCAACAAATATTTTTATTTTAAACGAAGAACAGTTGAATTCAACCAAAAAAGGCGAATTTTCAACAAAATAGTTGAATCCTTCGGCAAAACGTATTAATTTTCAACCAAGCCGTTATGACTTTTAACCAAATAAGATGCAATTTCCTCGAAATAGGATGAATTTTAAACCCAAAAAGACGATTTTTCCACAGAACAGTTCAATTTGCAAAGAAAAAAAAATACTTTTGATACAACTCTTGAATTTTCCACAAAATTATAAAATTAACTTCAGTTTATCAAAAATTCCCTGACATTTTCTGACTTTCCCTGACCAGTTGTTAATTCTCTAACTTTTTGGAATTTCTTGACCTGTAACAACCCTGCATTTCAATATTGAGAATTCGAAATCGAAAATTTTTAGATTTTTACTTAAATTGATAAAATTGTCAAAATAGCAATCAGAATTGCATTCCATAATTCAAAATTCGAAGTTTTTAGAAAAGTTAAAATCTATGACTGGTAACTTCTTGCTTCTACATTTAGTGAAAATTGACTACTTTTACTAAAAAAACTATTGATCTTTTGTATTTTTTCAAGGAGAAAATAATTTTTTAAACATACAAGTGCGACTTTTTGCTCATTGGTAATACGCACAACATTGTCAGAAGCCAAAAATGTGTAATTTGCTTCAAGAATCATTTCTGTGTTTTCCAAAATTTCCGAAAAAGAATGTGGAAGGTCTTAAAGCAATTTTTTTTAATTTTATGAAAAATTCGAATCAGTTTAAAAGATATTTAAAAATTTTGAAAAAATTGCAAAAATAATTTAAAACTAGAAACGATTTCAACAAATGTAAAATCAAAATTTGGATTTTTGAAGATTTCGAAAAAAAAGCTTTTTAAGAGTTTTGAAAAGTTTTAAGGGAATAAAAAAGTGTTCTTTGCAAGATTCCTGGGAATACAGAAGTAAATTTTGTCTGGAAAAATGTATTTAAAGATGAAATTGTGAAACATTTTTAAACATTTCAGAAGATTTCCAAAATTGTCAGAAAAGTTCCTGGAAGATTTTGAGGCAATTTTTTCATTTTGCAGAATCTTGAAAAAAAAAGTTTAGGAAAAATTCTACTTATTTTAAAAGATATCGAGAAGTTTTTAAAAAATTTCGAAAATAATGTAAAACCTGGAACGATTTCAAGAAATTAAAAATAAAATGTAGATTTTTGAAGATTTTGAAAAAAAGGAACTTTTTAAGTTTTGAAAAAAATGTTACTTTTTAAGAGTTTCGAAAGGTTTCAAGAAAATAAAAAAGTTTTCCTTTAAAGATTCCTGAGAAAATTGAAATAATTTTTTATTTTGAAAAATTAATTTTAAGATAAAATTGGAAATTATTTCAAAATATTTACAATGAAACAAAATAAATTATTTTCTAGCTTTCAAAAAATATATATAAATTTTTATAATTAAGTTCAATCAAGCTTTAGTTTCAATTTTACATAATCATTATAAATGTGAATAAAAATAAAATTCAATTGAAATTTATTATTTTCACAGTTCACAATATTTACATATATCAATGCTAAAAATTCTCTTCACTTTTCATTCGTACTTATTGATTTATTGGATATTAAATATGCTACAAAATATTTTTCTGAGATAAATATATGTAAAAAACGTATTTTAACAATTGAAATAAATTAAATTCGTATTTTCCCCATGCATTTGAATAACTGTCGGCTTAAAAATACAGCCAGCGCCGCCACTCGGTCGTCTTCAAATCTCATGACATTAATAATAGTAAATTGCAAGATCTCATTTAAAGATTTCGAGTGCACGTTATGTAATTTAATACATTCAAAAATATATAATGTTTGTACAATGACATTTGCGGGTACTTTCACAACCATTTTTTGAAATCTAAGCATCAATTATACATCGCTGAATCATTAACAAATTAATACCTATAATTTAAAAAAATGATATTCTGATCTGATTCTCAGTTCTCAATATAAAAATCAATAAACATGTATTTGCACAGGAATGTATGAATAAATTTTTATATAAAACGAAGAGCGTGTCAAAATACGTTGCTAATTAATTAAAACATATGTACATGACATTTTGAAAAATTGAGTTCAAATATTCATTTCACGGTCATATTTGTAAATCTGTGAATCAAGAAACATCGCTAAATCATTAAAACATTATCATAGTTTAGTTTTTAACCAAAAACACGAATTTTCAATAAAAAAGTTAAATTACGACCAAATAGTTGAATTTTCAACTAAGATTATAAACTTTAACCAAAAAAAAAAAAGAATAGTTTACCAAGTAATTCAACTTTAAACCAAGAAGTTGATTTTTCAGCGCAAAAAATCAATTCCCAAGGAAACATGTAATAGTTGATGTTTATATAAAAAAGGGTTTAATTTGAAATAAGAAGTATTTGAATTAAACCAAAGAAGACGCTATTTTATAAAAAAACCATTGAATTCTCAATCAAAACAAAATAATTTTCAACCAAGCAGTTGTTTTTTAACCAAAAAGGACAAATATTCCACCAAATTTTATTTTTTAACCAAGAAGATGAATTTTCTTCAAAAAAAAAAGAAGAATTTTCCATAAAATGCATGACCTGTCAACCAAATAGTTGAATTTTCAAGAAACAAGATACATTTTCAACCAAAAACGGAATAGGTAAACTTACAGTTTAAAAAAAGTAGTTTTCAATATTAAAAAACAAACTAAATTTCAACAAAATAATCCAATATTTAAAAAAATGCATTTTTCAAAAAGAAGTTCAACTTTTACCCAAATAGTTGAATTTCTAACTGAATAGTTCAATTTTAAACTAAAAAAGATAAATTTCAAATGAAGATGAAATGGTTCAATTTTCAGTTAAAAAATTGATTTTCAATACAAACGAACAGATGTTCAAAAAAAAAACTTTAACCTTTAAGTTCATCATTTAATCATGTAGTTTATTTTTAACCCACTAGTTGAATTTTAAACCAACTAGTCGAATTTTTAAGTAAAAATGATAAATTTTCAACCAAACAGTTAAACTTTTAACCCAAAATGACGATTTTTCAACCAAAAAAAAAAACGAATTTTCGACCAAACAGTTGAATTTTACACCGAATATGAAAATAAAACTATTTTTTGTTGAAAATTCTAATATTGGATTGAAAATTCAATTCTTTTGATGAGAATGCAACTATTCTATTAAAAAGTTATTTTTTGGGCTGAAGATTCATCTGTTTGGTTAAAAATTGAAGTATTCCTTTAGGAGAAAATTAATTTTCTTGCTTAAAAAATCATTGATATTTCATCCAAGATTAATTTTTGACAAAAAAAAGAAAGAGACATTTTCAACTTAATACAAGAATTTTTATAGTAAGAAAGATTAATTTTCAACCAACAAATAAATAGTAACATTTTTAGTTAAAAAAATTCATTTTCAACTAAAATGATTACGTATTCAACTGGGTTAGTTGAATTAAGAAGATAAATTTTCTAGAAAAAAAATTTGAAAATTCATCTCTTTGCGTGAAAATTTAACTATTTTCTTGATTTTTTGTTTAATAATTAGAATCAATTGTTTTCCTAAAAATGTAAATATTTCATTATTGGTAACTTGAAAATTAATCTTTCCTCGTTAAAAATTCAACTATTTGCTTGTAAATTTATGTATTTTGTTGATAATTCGACTCAACACCACGGATATCAGAAATAAGTCATCACGTCAGAGGTTTAGTAGAAGTCATAAACACACCCTGGATAAGAGACCAATCTGGCCGATACTGACTACCCGGACGCGACCCTCACTACGAGGCAGTATGAGATCTTCAGGGAGGGTCAGTGGAGGGCGCTTCAAAGACGAAAGGCTGCGAGGCACACATTTATCTCGCTAATCGAAGCATCTTAGTTATTTTGAGATAACATGTGGTGATTATGGGGGGCTGATCTTCTTTGTTACAGGTATCAAGGCGGTCAGAACACTGGTGGGATACTGCTAGGTAAAAGGTATTCCTCTTCTGCTAAGATGCGATGCTAATTCCCACCATACTTCGTGGGACAGCACGGACATCAACTCAAGTGGTGATGACCTGCTGGAATACCTAATCACCATTGATTTAGATTTTCTTAACACGGGGAACATCCCGACGTTCCGTATCTCGGTTAGGGAGAAAATCATTGAAATTACTCTCTATACCCGTTGTTTTAGAGATAATATCAATACGACACCTCAGGGGCAACCAAGGTCGCCTGCGGCCCAACTGGGCCCGAAACAGCTGCTAGCTAGCGAAATTTTCACCCCAGCCAAGGTCAGATGTGCTCTGAAGACCTTCAGTCCTTACACGTCACCTAGCCCAGATGGCATATATCCAGCGCGCTTATAGAGGGCTGCAGAGATCATTCTAGGGCCGGTTGTGAGACTTGCTAGGGCTAGTCTGACGTTGAGATAGGTCTCGGCGGCATCGAGGGGTACGGGAGTAGTATTTATTCCGAAATCAAGTAGGGTCGGTTATACCTTACCCAAAGACAACTGAAGGAGAAAAGCCTCGCGACTGAAACCTTTATGGACATCGAAAGGAGCTTCAGTAACACCTCTGGTGAGGTAATCAGGGTGGCCATGATCACATATGGTATGCATCTTGCAGGCATGGAATGGACGTGCCACATGTTGGCTAACAGGAATTCAACTACGACTAAGAAAAATGCCACTTTATGTGTAACCTTTGGCTCGAGATGTGTGCATGTAAATTTTCATCGTCCTAGCTGTAATGCTTAGAAGTGGATAAACTGCTTTATCTACTTTTAAGTCAGATACACCACGTCATAAGCTATGCATTGATGATAGTGGATTCATGGTGCAAGAAAAATGGACTACCGGTCAATTTGAGTGAGAAAGACGCAGTTTTTTTCACCAGAAGGTATACATGAAGCTGTAATAGAACGAGCACCTGAAATACAAGTGCAAGAAGCTAGTATCGACTCCATGGCTCTGTAGGAGAGCCATAGGGAAAACCTGGGGCTTGAAACTGGAGACAATTATGAGGATCTATACAGCGATCTTGCATTGGGAACACTGAGAGGTCTGAAGCCTCTCTATTTTACCATCATGGCTGTGGTTTCAAAGGCGGCGTGAAGACTAAATTTAGTAAATGACAGAAGGATTCAGACAGCAGTGAAGATCTCAGTCGATATCGCGAATTGGATTCATTGAATTACAAGTAGATTAATTCATATTAAAAGTGGATTACTCTAGAAAACAAGTGGATCACTCTAGATTACAAGTAGATTACTTCGCATTACAAGAAGATTAATCTGGATTACGAGTGGATCACCTTGGATTTCAAGTAGATCACTTCGCATTATAAGTGGATCACCCTGGATTTCAAGTAGATCACTTCGCATTATAAGTGGATTGATCTGGATTACAAGTAGATTACTTCAGATGACAAATGGATTACTCTGAAACCCAAGTGGATTACAAGAGGATTACTCTGGATGACAAGTGGATAACTTCGGATCACTAGTGGATTACTCTAGATTACAAGTGGATTACTTCGCATAACAAGTGGATAACTCGGGATGACAAGTGGATTGAAATGGATTACAAGTAGATTACTCTGGATTGTAGGTAGATTACTTGAGATTACAAGTGGATTACTCTGGATTACAAGTATATTACTTCGGATTACAAGTGGGTTACTCTTATTTACAAGTGGATTACTTTATATTACGAGTTGATTACTCCGGCAAATAAGTGGATTATAAGCGGATCACTCAGGATTACAAGTAGATTACTTCGCATTACAAGTCGGTTACTCTGGATTACAAGCGAATTACTCTGGATTACAATTGGATTACTCTGGAAAACAAGTGGATCAATCTGGATTACAAATAGATTACTTCGGATTACAAGTGGGTTACCCAGGATTACAAGTGGATCACTCAGGATTACAAGTAGATTACTTCGCATTACAAGTTGGTTACTCTGGATTACAACGGATTACTCTGGATTACAATTGGATTACTCCGGAAAGTAAGTGGATCAACTTGGATTACAAATAGATTACTTCGGATTACAAGTGGGTTACCCATGATTACAAGTGGATTACGCTGGATTACAAGTAGATTACTTGGGATCATGAGTGAGTTATTCTAGATTACTGCGGATCAAAAGTGGATTGTCTCGGATCACAAGTGGATTACTCCGTCGTACAAGCTGACTACTTTGAATTACTGGTATTACTCCGAATTATTTGAATTACTCCAGGTTACATATGGATTACGTCTGATTATACTGGCTTATTCAGATTACACTGGATTAAATGGATTATCACGGATTACGAGTTCATGGAACCGAGAAGTCCAGCAGATTACCAGAGAATCCCGAAAAATAAAATTTTCGACGCTGTTAAATTCCCGAAAAATAAAAATTTCGAAATACAAAATTCCCGAAACGATAAAATTGTCGAAATATATAAATCCCGAATCAGTAAATTCCCGAATAATAACATTTCTGAACAGTTTATGGTATCATCGGAATTGAAAATTCGCAATAGAAAATTCCTGAATTATAAAATATCCAACACTGTAAAATATCTGAAACTGGAAAATTCCCAAATGTAAACAATTTAAAAAATTGTTTTCTCGATCAATATTATTTATTTATTAACAATACAATAATAAAATATGCAAACAATATGATTCATTTTTATTATTAACAGAACTATTTCTCTGATTAGCGCTGTTGTTTGGATTGAAATATCCTCGATTTTGATATTTCTGACGTGGCTAATTATTATATGCCCGTTCTGAATAATAATTATTTCCAGATCGATTATCATCCTGTCTCATGTATTGATCATTATTTCGATATCGAAGTGGATAATTTTATTCAGAACGAGAATTTTCGAAACCTTCGTTCTCACGACTTAGCAACCCCGCTTGATTTTGATAAGGATTTTGGAAATCATTCCCACCTTTCCTATTGGTTCTCATATTCCGATTTTCGCGATTTTCGCGATATCTTTCAAGTATGAATGTACAACGAAATTAAAATCGTCCTTCCTCAGGTCTATTGCTCTGATATATTCATCAAAATCGCTAAGAAACATCATGTCCCTTCCTTTACCTGACACTGAAAAAGTTGGTGCAGGATAATTTTTAAGTTAAGGGATTCTAATATTTGTAACACCCATATTTCTATCCATTCTCTTCTGTAGTAAATCTTGATAATCTTCAATATTTTGAAAACGCTTCCGATCGTTAATATTTGTGACAATAAGTTCTGCCTCTTCGGTAAGAACTTCTTCCGTTTTATTTTCAAGCGTACATACATTTTGCTCGACAATTGTTATGTGCTCTTCTAACATCCTATCTTTGTGATCAGAATTTTATTTGCTCACGTTTTTCTGTGATCTTTTAAAAGTGACCATTATTTAATCCATTTTTGAAATTTAAGAATCATAATCCTGATAATTAGACTTATTTTGCGCATTTGAATTATTTTCCGCGCCCTAATTATCTTGTACCTCGGAATCATTTTGCGCAGCTCCGTATTCGGAAATATTCTCTGATTGATTTTTATTAGTTTTGGAATTCTTAGGTGCAGGACTAATTTGATCCCGTGTATTGTTAATTTCTACAATGTCATTTTTGTTTTCTGATTCGGTATCAGAAAGGCACGAATATTCTTAAAAAACACGCTCTTCATTCATTTCTTCTAACATGGACACTAAAAATTTAATTTTCCTAATGCTTTTTCTGGTTTCTCTTGATGATCATTTTTTTCGTCCCCCATTTTGACGATCTCAAATTGTAATTAATTTTCAAAAAAATTGATTCCAAATTTCCAAACGAATTTAATTTCTCTGTTATTTTTAATTTGTATTTATTTTACACTGGTGTATTTAAATTACGGAATGAGCCAGTTATCATCGATTTTATTTCAGTGATAATGATTCAGGCATTTTCGTATTTGTGACTCTATTCACTTTATTATCTTATTCCTAATTTGAATGAGTTGACGCGGATAGAAAGGGTGACCTGAGCCTCTTCTAGACTCAAGCAATTTATGGTTCTCAATTATTTTTCCGAAACCGAATGCGCTGGACGGACAATGAACTTACGCAATCACTCTTCTTTTATTTCCTCAAGTGTCCCACCAGGCAGGTAACAGTTGTAACATTAATAATTTTGCTAATCTTCAGATCGCCTCCAATGGCGATCGCTCGCTCTCTGAAACGAAAGAGTACTCCCACTAGAGAACCAAGAAGATCTGAGTCTTTCAAGAGCCGATCGTTTAGGCTCACACCATGAGAATTCGCAACTGCATCAAACACCAGACGCATTTTCCCAGGTTTATTTGCATTGAATACTGCAAAGTGTGGTAAATACCATGTTCTTGCATCTTCCTGTGCAGCCTCCTCCTTCGTCAATCGTAGTACGTATCCCTTTTCCTGGTTGTCTTGAATTTTCTTCTCATACTCGTGGCGAAAAGCTGGATCACGAGCCATCTTTCTCTCTGGTGCAACGAATTTTTTCTCTGCCATCTCCCTACTAGGTGGCAACGTCTCGTTATCGGTCTTCCATAACTAACCTGCTTTCCACCTGTTTCCATCTCGACGTGCTGTTCTATTCATTAATTCCTCTGCACGCTGATCTTCCTTGGAGCATAATCCAGTAGCAGTTGGATTCACATCGAATGCCTCGGTGCTCCATAAATCCGTTATTCTCAGACTGATGTCATCCTTTTCTGTCCTATGATAAAACATTATGTACTCAGGTTCGGCTCTTTATATTTTTCACTTTCCATGCACAACCCAACCTGAAGCAGTGAGAGGCCATGCAAGAATTTCCAGGACCGAAAATTGATTTGCGAGCTACGAGCAGCTCACCGTGATCTTCTCCGATCAGGATTCTAGGTTGAGCAAGCAGTATATCTGGCAAAGGTAATCCTCGGAGATGCTGCCAGACATCAGTGTCGATTTTTACTGTGGATCGTGGTGAATTCAGGGTATTCTGTGCCTGTACGTCAGTCAGTGTGAACTATCTGTCTGTAGGACCTCGAATTGTCAGATTTACCTGTCGTAACGTTGATTCTCTTAAGGTAACTCCGTTTGTCCACTCAGCCTCTAAAGGTGCAAGCTTACCTCTCAAACCCAGTTTTGAAGCTAACTCTGCGTCGATGACAGTGACTGATGAACCACAATCCAGATAAGCGTATGTGTCGATATCTCCAGCTGGACCCTGCAGAACAACGGGCAGAACTCTCATAAAAACGTGACGTTTCTGACGCTGTACAACGTTTATATGAGCCTTCTCCGAAACTTCCTCTTAATTCTTCAGTGATGCTGTTTCTGTCGATCTTCGCACGTCATTGTGCAATAATGGATGATGTCGTTTCGGACATCCGTCTTTGTTGCATTGTCATCGTCTGCAGTCTCTGATATAATGCAAAGGATTCAGGTAGGAAAATCACAACCGCTTTTTTCTTGCCCAATACCAACATTCATCTATACTCACGTCCTTTATGATTTCACACTTTGACACATGATGGTCCTTGTCACAGTAAACACACTTCACTGATTCATGGTTCTTGTCCAAAACCGCCCCAATCACAGCGCTTTTTTTCAATCTTGTCTCTAATTTATCTACACTAGCGTCGTACACCTTACTCACTAAATTAGCTTGCCTTCGTATCCACAAATACAACTGCTTCTTGAAAATTTCTGTTTCTATGTTGAAAATTTTACTTTCTTTTTGAGAAAAGTAACTTTTTGTTGAAAATTCATCTAAAATCTTCTTGGGTTGAAAATTCAACCATGTTCTTGAAAATTCGTTTTCACGGTTTCAAAATTGAACTTTATTCCTAAAGTAATGAAAGAGTCATTTGAAAACCAGTAAATAATTGAGCATTTAAATAAAAAATGTCTAAATAAAAAATTATTCAAGCTTGAATTGAAAATTTTCAAATTGTTTAATTTCACCGACAGTGAGAAATTTTTGCCAACCGGAAAAAAGACCGGGAAATGACCCGGAATTTTTTCCTCGATTGAATCGCTCACCCTGATAAGTCTTGCCTTTATTCGCTTCAACGTGAGACTCGCGTATTTTTATTTCCTGGATCAATTTGTTAGCATTCCTTCGTGAGGAATTTAGTCTACTTCATCCAAGTTTGTCACTCTCTTGCGATAAAAATTCGTCACTTTGTTGTTGAATATAATTAAACGCGTGGACATGAAGAAGCTGATTGTTGTTTTTTTCGTTTCTGAGGGTTTTCGACGAATTATATGCATTACTCATGCACAATAACAAATTGCGTTATGCAATTTTTTATTAGCCGCACATTATGCGACGGTCGATGAAATGTGGACATTTTTCACCTTGTCAAGAATGCAACAAATATGTTGGAACTTTCGCAACCCGAAACGGCAACCGTGCTATTTTGGATTTTTTTCTTCTTCCTGCATTGGACCAAATAACTGGTAATTTATTCTCCCGAGATAAAAAAAAAGCAGATTGCTATGCCAATAACGGTCTCAATAATGATATACCAATTGGAAAATAATTGGACGTCTAATCACTTGATTCTACAAACTAGTTTGCTTTCTGAGAATATAAAGACTAATTACAAATCAACAGATTTAGCACAAGAAAATTGGGGTCAAAGACCATTTTTTTCTTTATTTAGATTTAACGGTTGCTATATTTTGAAGACAATTTTTCATTTTTTTATTTTATTTTATTTTATTTAGGTAATTTTTTACTAGCAAAATTGTTGAATTTTTAACAATATAATTAGATTTTTTAACAAATAATAACATTTTGGATTGAAAAAGAATTGAATGCTTGAACAAGTAAAAATAATACATTTTCTATACAATAGATAAATTTTTAACACAGTAGTTTAATTTTTTTTTTAAATAGATGAATTTTCAACTGATATAGTTGAATATTCAGTGAAAAATTAATTATCAACCAAAAAGTAACGATTTTTTTAACAAAGTAGTTAAATTTTCAACCAAGGAGATGAATTTCCAACAAAAAAGGTAATGTCAACTAAATAGTGGAATTTTCTTCCAAAGTAGTTTAATTTTTATTTCAAATAGACGAATTTTCAACGAAACCTTAGAATTTTCAAAAAAAAAATGATTTTCACAAAAGTGTTGAATTTTCTAAAAATCAGTCTAATTTTTAACTAAACAAAAAAATTACTTTTTAAACAAAAAATTAATCGCATTTTTAACTAAATAGTGTAATTTTCTATCGAATTGTTGAATTTTTAAGCTAAAAAAAACGACTTTTTTACAGAAAAGGTAAATATTAAACTAAAAAGAATGAATTTTCAGTCAAGAAGGTTGATTTTCTTCCAAAAAATACGCATTCTTAATACAGTACGTGTATTTTAAACCAAATAGTTTAGCTTTTAACTATAAAATACAAATTTTCATATAAAAATAGCATTTGTTATCGAAAAATGAAATAGTTAGATTTTCAGTTTAAAAAAGTAATTATCAACCGAGAAAAAAAAGTAATTATCAACCGAGAAAAAAAAATAATTTTGAACAAAATAATTAAATTTTTAACCAAAGAAATACATTTTCAACTACAGTGATGAATTTTTACACAAAGGGTGAATTTTCAACCAAGACGATTAATTTTCGACCAAAAGAGACGAATTTTCAACTGAAATTTTGAATCCTCAACCATAAAAATGAATTTTTAACAAAGTATTTCAACTTTTAACCAATTAGTAAAATTTTCACAAAAAAATAAGAATTCTCAACGAAAAATTTAATAGATAATATTTTAACTAAAAAATATTTAAGTTTATAATAAAAAAACAGTTGAATTCATCCACGAAAGGTGACTTTACAACAAAATAGTTTATTTTGATAAAAAAAAAATAATTTCCAACCGAAGCGATAAATTGTAAATTAAAATGATGAGGCTTCAACAAAAGAAATGAATTTTCAACAAAAGTGTTCAATATTCAACCAAATTGTTGAATTTTCAATCAAAAAGATGATTTTTTGATCAACAAAATTAATTTTCTCCCAAAAAATACAAATTCTTTACAAAATACGTGAGTTTTCAAACAATTACATGTATTTTCAATCAAATAGTTTAATTTTTATTTATAAAATACCATTTTTAAGCCAAAAATGGAATAGCTACATTTTCAGTTTGAAAAAGTAATTATTAACCCAGAAAAAAAAATAATTATGAACAGAAAAGTCAAATTTTTAACCAAAGAGATACATTTTCAACTACAATGATGAATTTTAAACAAGAGAGTGAATTTTCAACCAAGACGATTAATTTTCTACCAAAAAATACGAATTTTCAACTAGAATTTTGAATCTTCAACCATAAAAATGAATTTTTAATCAAGTATTTCAACTTTCAACCAATCAGTAAACTTTTCACCAAAAAAGAGGAATTCTCAAAGAAAAATTTGATATATGATATTTTAAATGAAAAATATTCAAGTTTATAATAAAAAAACAGTTGAATCCATTCAAAAAAGGCGACTTTACAACAAAATAGTTTATTTTTATAAAAAAAAAATCATTTTCAACCAAAGATATGAATTTTAAATTAAAATGATGAGGCCTCAACAAAAAAATGAATTTTCAACAAAAGAATTCAATATTCAATCAAATTGTTGAATTTTCAACCAAAAAGATGATTTTTTAATCCAAAAAAAAAAAAAATCTGCCCTCTGCGCCTATGGTGCGCGTCTGTTGGATCTTGCGCGGTCTCTACTTCCTCTACATTTGTATACAGACGTTTCAAAATTAAAGGTCTAAGCATCGGCAACTGTCATTTGTTAATTTTATTTTTTTTTTTTCGGTTAAAGCTCCTTCGCCTTCAAAGAACACATTCTCATCACGTATCTCGTGCTTTGCCTAGATCTGTTTGACCTCCTTGTTCCACACGCTCAAGCCTCCCTACTAACTATAAGGTTTCACAGCCCCAATTGAAGGAAATTTCCAGAAAGTGACTTGTTTTTTCTTCTAAGGAGGCTGTCATTGGTTACGAAAATAACTTGCGGTGATACTTCCTTTTATAATTATACTCAGAATTTGAAAGAAACCGAATATTCGAGATTTGTATAAAGCGGTTTCTTGTCTAACGGATGTTCATGAATCTTCATGTTTTCATTCGTTCTACATATATCGAAATATCCTAGGGATATACCAAAGACGTAATTTTCTTATAAGGGTTTGACGACCAATCAATTTTTTTGATGAGATATAAGTTATGAAAAAAATAGTTACATTACATTTTATTTTATTTCATTCTCATCATTTAGATGAAATGTCTTAGATTCATGTGATTTTGGACCTCGACGGTTTGAGACCCCTTGAGTCCGAAAAAATAGTTTCTGCGAACATGTCTGTCTGTCTGTCTGCCAGTAGTCTGACGACGCGAGAACTTTCAACGGAATTTTCTAACTCAAATTTTCTTTTGCACACTGGTTTGTGGTTCTAAAAGGCAGTTCGTTAACCAACCTTCTACTGCCAATATTTATGGTTTTAGCCATGGAAAATCAAACTGAAAACGTGATATTTCAACGTTCCCACGGAACTACGCAAGATACGGTAAAAAGACAAGATGCCAAAATTATTTGTTTCTAAAAGCTGAACAACATTGCTTGGAGTTATTTTTCAAAAGGAATAATAGTTTTTATTTCAAACGTAGAAAATATCATAATAAAATCAAAAATCTCTTGCTTTTTATCAGTTTTCAATAGCACCCATATTTGGCTAAAAAGTTTGAATTTTTACAATCTCATCATTTAGATGGAATGTCTTCGATTCATGTGATTTTGGACCTGCCCAGTTTTCGTTACTTTTTGGCGTTTTGAGACCCCCTGAGTCAGAACAAATAGTTTTTCTAAACTGTCTGTCTGTCTGCCTGCCTGTTGTATGATAATATAAATAATATAATAGTAGATTGTGTACCTAGGCAGTAAAGTTGAACAACATTACTGCCACCGTGCATACGATACTTTATCTGAAATAGGCAGGATAAGCGCGGATTGATCTGACCAAGGACGCTATAAGTTCAAAATCTACTTCATAGTTTAACCTAGTTTTGAAATAAATTCTTTTTACTCTTTTTTTCACTTTACGTGCGGCTCGTTGCTGTACAATAAAGTGCTATTTTACTGCTGCTTTGCAGGCAGGAAAAGAGCGCTTATCTTTGTATATAAATCTTTGTCTTATGAAACAGTTTTTCAAAAAAGGTATTTTCGATGGAGCACAAATTCGAAAAATGATAAATTATGGAAATTTCATCACGCCCACGAATCTTCAACAGAAGGTAGCACGGACCAGATTTAAGCAAGTTGTAGACAGTTTTCTGGAATATCATAACAGTAGGGACTAAAAATGAAATATTAGCTGATAAGGTGAAAGCTATTTAGGGTGACTCTCGTGTGAAATATAATATTTTATATCAAAACTTCTCTTTCTGATTTGCCACAGAAATCATTTCTAGAAAGGAAGAAAATTTTGTCGAATCCTCCTGTAACTTACCTTTTTTATCAGAGTCAAAAAATAAACTGAAGATTTTCTAAAAACAGATTATAAGTTCATATAAACGAAAATTTCAAGCACAGAAATCACATTCTGATATAAGATCATTTGGAAATAAAGACCATTTCTTCGTGAATTCAGTGATATCAACCTAACAAAGAAATTTTTAAATTGGCCTACATTTTCAGACCAACATTTTCAATAAAATAGTTGAATTTTGGATTGTCAAATTCAATTTTGAACTTAGAAGAATAATTGTCTATTGGAAAAAAAATTCAACAAAATGCTTGAATCTTCCACATGATAATAAAATTGAAAAATATTATTCCTAACTAAAAATGGAAATCAGATATAAAAGTGTCTTCTGCTTCGCATCGCGAGTCGTTTGGCTGAAACTTTGAACTTCCTGAAATTAGAATAACTGTGAGTTCTATCAGAATAAGAATAAGGACCATTTAGCAGTTTTTCTGGAAAATTGAATTTTTGATTATTTGAAAGTATTATTACATTTGAAACAAAAATATTTGTCTAACCGAAGAAGATCTCTCGTAAATTTGAATATATAATTGGGATAAAAAATTTTGCTCCTTAACATTTGTTTCGTATACCGCATAGTTTTTATGGAAAATAGAAATTATGGTTTTTGAAATATCATATTCGATTTATAAAACCAGAACTGTTAATCGAAATTTTCTGGTTGACGTTCTTGACCTTTTTTTTGGACTCAAAAGAGTGTGGGAAAGCTTAATCCAATCTGATTGGTTATTCGAAAGTTATCTTGCCTATAGGATACTACAGAAACAGAGAGTCATCTTCGTCATATTTGATGAAAACCGACAAAGTCAAATTTGACAGCAAACTAATACCTTCCCATCAGAATAAGAATGTTATAACAATTGAAAAAAGTATTATCATATTCAATTATGAACATTGCAATTATTTATATTGAAAAATAAATAATTCTGCTCGTAGTTTTTTTTTTCATTAACACGTATCGCTTTTTCCGGATTTCTTAATATTATAAACGAGTAAACAAAAAACAAACAAAGCTTGAAGAAAAAAAACGGGTTTTTATTTTTTATAACAAGAGGTTGTTTTCAGTCCGATATCACATTTGCATAATCAATGAATATATATTGTATTTCCTATTAACCATACACGACTGTTGGTTGAAAATTTAACTGTTTTTTTGAAATTTTTTTTTTTTTTTTGGTGGGGCATCAATTTTCTTAATTGAAAATGACAATATTTCATTTTTGGTTGGAAATTGATATTTTCAAGTAAACATTTTTTCTGGTTAAAAACTAATGTATATTGTTCATAAATTAACTTTTTGTTGAAAAAATTTAAACTCTTTCATTGAACGTTTAATTATTTTCTTAAAAATTTGTGTTTTTTTTTTTAAGATTCATAATTTTAGTTGAAAAGTCATGTATTTTATTGAAAATTTGTCTATTATTGTAGTAAATGAATCTTCTTGTTTAAAAAATAATGTTTTTGGTTGAAAATTAAACTTCTTGGTTAAAAATAAAACTACTTATTTCAAATTTGACCTATATCACAATTTGTGTAAAACTGACTTTGTGGTTGAAAAATCTTATTTTTGAATTGAAAATTCAACTGTTATGTTTTCAGTTCGTCATTTGAGCTTAAAAATTCAAAAATTTAACATATTCGTATTTCTTTGTCGAATTAAACTAGCTGAAAATTCATTCTTTTTTTGCGAAAAAGGATTTTTTTATTTAAAAAAAAAGATTTTATTTTTGGTTAAAAACACATCTTTTTTAGTTTAGATTTTTTGAATTGGTTGAAAATTCATCTTCACTGTTTGAAAATTAATTTTCTTTGTTAAAAATTCAACTATTTGGTTCGAAATTAAACTGATTTGTTGAAAATTTAATTACTTTCGTTAGAAATTCTAATATCTCTTCAGGTATCATCTTTGGTCGGAAATTAAACTCCTTTTTTTTCAATTTGTCCTTTTGGATTAAAAGTTCATCTTTTATGGTTGAAAAATTGTTTCCAAATTCTTCCATTTGGTTTAAAATTCATCTTTGTGGGTTGAAAATTCCACTAGTTGGTTACGATTTCAACTATTTTGTTAAAAATCCGTCTTTTTTTATTGAAATTTTATTATTTAACGCATATTTCACCATATTATTGAGTTGGCTAATTAACAAGTCAACGTACTAGAAGCATACTAATTGGTACAACTTGTCTTTTCTATTTGGAAATTCAACTGTTTTTTTAAAACCCTCATTTTTGGATTGAAACTTTATTTCTTAGCTTTTAGATGACCACCTTATTACATTGGCAATTGGCAACTGAACTGACTAGAAACACTCTGTTTTCTTCAAATTATCTTTTTTATTTGAAAATTTAACAACTTTGTTAAAAATCTGTCTTTTTTTATGAAAATTGTATTTTCAGCTTATAGTTGACCACATTGTCACGTTGGCAATTTGCAACCGATCTTACCAGAAACACACTATTTTGTTTAAATTATCTATTTTATTTGGAAATTCAACTATTTTGTTAGAAATCCGTCTTTTTATGGAAATTCTATTATTTTACTCATAGTTTACCATATTGTTACGTTGGCTAATTAACAAGTCAACGTACTAGAACCATACCATTAGGTTTAAATTATCTTTTCCGTTTGGAAACATCCCAGTCAGGGCCAGACTCGAAATGAAACGCTTAATCCGATCAGGGCCAGACTAGGGTATCCATAAGGAAGGCCCGATCTGGCCCCGACCAGGCCCCTTCTTATTTTTATTTACGAAAATATTGCTAAAATTTTATTTATTCAATAAAAAAGTAAATAATTAATTAAGGATATTAAACTTTCTAATTCGAATATTTGAAAACAATTATCGTTAGTTTTACAGAGTTACTTTATATGAATATGTTGAAAACAGTCCACCGCAATATTTTGCGTTGCTGAACACTGAGCCGATGTACAGCAGTGGATCGTCCTCAGATATTTTGTGTCGTTTAGAACTCAAATCTGCAAAGAATTTTGATAAATTAATTGTAAAGGAAAAATATAATTGTTTCCGGAATAAAATTAATGCGTATTCTAAATTTCCTCACGCGTAATACATGAGCACATGCGGTACTCTTTGAAAAATGCTTCCGTTGGAACCTTTTTCATTGCCGTAAACTGCATCGCAAGGTTGAAAATTTATCTTTTTTGGCAACAAATTCAACAATTTTGTTGAAAATTCGTTTTTTTTTTGCTCGAAGTTAATTTTTTATTAGAGTTTTATCTGAAAATTTAACTATTCCATTTTCAGTTGAAACTTTATCATGTATGTTGCATGAGTTAAAAATTCATCTATTTGGTACGAAATTCAAGTATTTTGTTAAAAAGTGGTCTTTTTGGGTAGAAAATTAGTCATGTTTGTTGAAAATTCATCTTATTGCTTGAAAATTCAACGATTTGGCAGAAAGTTCATATTTTTTGTTAAAAAGTCGTCTTTTTGTGTTGGAAATTATTCTTGTTTGTGAAAGTTCAACTTTTTGGTCGATATTTCAACTATCTTATTGAAAATTCAACTATCTTGTTAAAAATTCATGTATTTTGTTAAAAAGTCGTCCTTTTGGGTGGTAAATTATTCTTGTTTGTTGAAACATCAACTTTTTGGTCGATAATTCAACTATCTTGTTAAAAATTCATATATTCGGTTAAAAAGTCGTCTTTATGGGTAGAAAATTATACTTGTTCGTTAAAAGTTCAACGTATTGGTTGATAATTCAACTATCTTGTTAAAAAATCATCTTTTTGTATTGAAAAGTATTTTTTTTTTTGAAATTTTTTTTTTCATCATTTAAAAATCACTTCCGGACTACTGTAACACAGTCAACAGCTCTTTGTTTCTTTAGGCATCTTTTAACAAATTCCACTAACTGGAATGGTCGAGCAAGGTTTAGATTGATTGTGTTGGATCTGAAAAAAAAATCAAAATTTTATTAAAATTTGCTATACGATCAAATATTCTTCTTAATGCATAAAAAAATTATTTCACTATCAACGACCAAGAAAACGCAAGTATAAATGTTATAAACGAAGTTTTTTAGCACGTCGATCAACGAATAAAAAAGTGAGGTTATAGTACAAAAAAGTTACAGCATTAAGTCTATACGTACCTTTATAGCATACTAAATATATATACATCAAACTCACGATCGATAACTAGTAATTATTAATTGAAATTCGTTGGATTACCATTAATTAAAAATTGAAAATTGTTTTATTTAGACTTTAGATTTGAAATCAGCGACCTGAAAGACCCCCCAGAAGCACTTTTTAATAAAATATGTTTCATTGTTTTGAGTACGTTCCGCCATTGTGGATCTGCCATTTTCAGTTTTGAAATTTGGACTATAGATTTGAAATCAGCGACATCAAAATTCCCCGAAAAGCGATACTTAATAAACTCGGTTATGTTTTTACAATGTGTTTCCGTTATTCTTACATAGTGTTTAGCACACTAGTGCGAATTGGTTTTTTCGCAATGTCAATATTACATATTTAACATAGTAAACATATAATAAACATCTAGCACATATTACGCATTTTTTACATATATATTTGATATAGTGGGGATAAAGCACTGTAGCTGTTCTTGCGTAAATGTCAGTAATATGAACATCTTTCCGGTGCGAATTCGCACTAGTGTGCCGTTTGAGGGTTAATATTCATCACACTCTGACCTCTATAAACTGCAGATCCTAGAGACTGAATCAGCTATTTCCAGGAAACATGTAGAGAGTTTAGCATTGAATAGTTGACGCCTGACAAGGATTGAAATTTGACAACCGCAAAAATCTTGTGATTTTTCAATAAATGTAAGAAAAAATCTTGCGTAGAAGCAACGAGTAAGAAACTCGAAACCTGTAGATCTCATTCATTTTCTAAAAGTATCTAGTAAACTGTTGGAGATAGGAATAAATGGAAAACATTTTCCAGATTTTCGATCCAGGAAACATTATTATTTCAGGTAAGTCATAATAAGGTATATATTATATACAAACCATTTAATTAAAACCTGGAATAATAATTAACTCAGGCCGCTACTTCTGATCACTTGCAGCCCTAATGTACCTTTTTAGAAGTTTATTTAGGTGGCAGATGATCGTTGTATCTTGTAACTATTTTATTGCAAAGATAATCCTCTCATCAACCGAGCTTCTAGGTTGTTGCCTTTACTCGCGATTTCAAAACTTTTTTTAGTTCCTTCACGTACAAATTTCTAATATTTCTCAGACTTGAGTTATAATTCAACACAACCTTTTGCAGTGCGTTGACCAAGCCGCCCATAAACACACCACCATTCTTTGCGAACGCGCTCAAGAATCGAGGAGTATGCATTTGCTAAATGCGCACTTCTTTCGGCCACGACAATTTATATTTATGTTACCACTTAGAAATTTGAGGAAACTACTTGTAATTTTCAGATACCGTTTACGAATTTTATCAAAAATTTAGTCAATTTACTATAAAAATTACTGAATTTCGTTTTCAGGCACCTGAACCTTACTTTTGTATCCTAAATGTGTTGGAATTTTCCGAAAATTTCTAGCAGTATATACATATAGTTAAAAGTTTGTCATAAGGACAACCGCAGGATTTCGCCGGGAGCAGGTGCTAATCTTAAAAATTGCACAGGCTTTGGATGTGCAGATTGCGTAGGAAAAAGATATCTAATAATTATTCCAAGATTTGAAAAAATTTGAACTCCACACTTCTACATTGTATTTACTAAGTTGAGATTCTACTGATAATTTTCAAAAGAATTTGATTTTGTAAGGTTTTTAGCAATTTTTTATTGCTTCAAGAACATTATACGTAACAGAAAGAGCAACGTTGATCAATCTTCATAAGTGCCTCGAGAAACATAGGGGGGTTTCGATAAATCATGTGTTGGCTATTTTTTTAAGGTCATTTCAAGGTCAAATGTCGACAGGGACGTGTGAGTGGCTTGAACCATAGTTCCTATATGTTTTTGGGATCGCTGAATCTGAATCCGGAGTCAGTTTAACCCCATTATGTTAGCTTCGAGGCCAATCCAAGGTTGAATTGTGATAGAGACGTGTGATTGGGTTGAACCATCATCCTATATGTTTTTGGGATCGCTGAATCCGAATCCGAGCTCAGTTTAACTCTATCATATCAGCTTCAAGGTCATTTCTAGGTTAAGTGGGAACTGTTACGTGGGAATGGGACTGATCCATGTCGATCATAGAGTTTGGAAAAATCTTGTAGTTGTCCCAAACCATAAATTGTATTTCAAACCATATAAGACTATATAACTCTTAATCTCTAATTTGAAATCAACATTTAAATTTTCCGTTCAGAACTGTCAGTTCTTAAGCTGTAACGTTCAAAACTCATTTGCAAAAAATATAAATGTCGAATATCATAACAAAATTAAAAAAATTCTTTTGCAACTCCGGACAGACCACTTTTTTTGTGTAGCTGTGTTATCTAAGGCAACATAAGTTACGCATGTACAAAATTATCAGAATAAAAAAAAAACTCACTACTGTCATTTTTACTGTTCACAATTGAAGAATATCCATATGCGAACTTATGAAAATGAACCAAGTTCAATTTTATGTCTTAAAAATTGAATATTTTTTAATTTTTAATTTTCAAAATTTTAAATATTACATAATTTTATATCGTAAATATTAAAAATGGGAATGCGTACTGAAAAAAACATATAAAATTATATTATTTTAAACTAGAAAAACAATATATGATGGTAGCAAAGCGAGTGTAAGGGTTAATAGGAAACTGAGTGACTGGTTCGTTAATATGCAAGGCGTTAAACAAAGATGCGTTATGTTCTCATGACGATTTATCATATATACGGACAAGTGTCTAAAAATGGCCCTCTTCGACGAAGAAGTTGTAGATCTCAAGACAGTGAGGGTACGTGGGGTAGCTTCCGCAGATGACAGGGTTGTTATATAAAAATCAATCAAGACTTGCAAAGAATGTTGAGTAAAATAATTATAAGCATGAAGAACATGGGTCTAACAATTAACGTAAATAAAACAAAAATCATAGTGTTTGTAGGAAAAGGTGAGATAACGATGTGTAACATTGTCCTAAATAATGAGAGATTAGAACAACTTCCTAAGTATATATATATATATATACCACCATGGAGCGCTCTGGCCAATCATAGGCATCGTAGAGAATCTATACAAGAACAACGTAACCTGAAACTTCAGTTCCAGGTCAGCCCTGAAGAAGTGAACTGCAATGTTCACGAAACGTCGGCAAGTTTCGTAGTATTGCACACGATTGATACCCGAAAAAGCTTTAAATTTAAATTTATCATCATGAATCATCGTGAAAGTATTAAATCTATTATCTTATAGACACAACTTTATGAAAATTTAAGAAGTATTTGGTTCGAAATTCCTTTTTCAATTCCTTGAATTTGAATCATTTTTTTATGCTGAATCCGTTATTACTCAATGCTCACATTTTAATATAAAAATATTCTTTTTTGAGGGTTTAGTATTGAAAACCCTGGCGTTTTGAAGAATTGGGTTTTATGTTGTTCAATTTTCGAAACTCTGCATTTAGAATTGCTTACTTCTTAACAACTTTTGAATTTAGAAAATGATGTCTCTTTGTATGCTTTCGTAGATACAGAGCTCATGGAATCGGATGGAAATAAGTCTGTTGATGGACTACTTCAAGAGTATGTTCGTCCATATAAAAAAATTACTTTTCCAACAATAATTAATAATGGACCTGGAAACCCTAAGTTTTGATCAACATCCAAAGAATCTGTTTTTCCGTCACTCTCTCGTAAACGTAGAATTTCGAATTTTGATCAACATTATGAACGTTATAATCAACCACTCCAACCACCATCTCATATTGGATGAACACGTTTTGCGGATGGTACTTTTGCTAAATCCCCACGTGATGAACACCATGAAGGTTCTAGCACTAGATGGACGCATCAGAAAATCGCTAGATTTAATGAAAAAAAAATTATATAAAATTCTTAAATAAAAACATTTTTCTTTTGTGAATCACTACATTACTTAATTCCATTTTAATCTATTTTGATCTTTATATGTAAAAATTAAATTTTAAATAATTTTATTTTTGTGTAGCTGTTACCAAAAGCAGAAGAACGCTAACTGTTCGTCAGTCAAAAAAATTGTTAAAATGTGCCTCATATAATATTGCAGTTACTGAATTCGCTAGATCTAATAAAAAACCGATACAAATATGAAAATTATATTATATTGCTAGATAAAAACATTTTTGTTTGTACATTACTCTTGCTTAATTTTATTGCATTCTGTTTAAAATTTTATATATTATAAATTTTTCAAAAAATATTTTACGTATATTATATAGTTTACTATAAATTACGTAAAAGCTTTTTTGGAAGGGGGCAATCAACACTTTAGAAAATCCTTGTATCTAAAATTATAGTAATTACTCAAAACTCAGTGATTCCAATAAAATATCGTAATATAATAATTTAAATTAAATCAGCAGAAATTGGAAGAAATAAAATGAATAAATTAGTTAATAAGGTACTTCGTGTCGTGATAACATGTTCTCAAAAGACATTCTGGTATTTCAAAGTCTTTCTGCTATTTTCCATTTTCGACGCATCCATTTTTAATTTTTTTTTTTAATTAACAAACATCTCAGAAGATTTAAAACATTTCAAGAAATTTCAACGAATTTTGAAGGATTTCCAAAGATTTTAAGCACCATTTTACGAGATTCCTAAAGAACTTTGGAGAGTGAATGAAATTTCAAGGAATTTTAATAATGGATAAATTTTATGTAATTAATATTCAAGGTATTTCAAATGATTTTCAATTATCTTAATGAATTTTCACTATTTCCAAAGATTTTAATAGATTTAAACTAATTTCCAGAGATCTTCAGGTTATAAAATAAATTTTATTTCAAAAGATTTCAATGATTTTAAGGGATATGAAGGAATTAAGTGAATTTTAAGATATTTTGATTTATTTTAAAAGATTACCAAACATTTTAGGATTTCAAAGATTTTTAAAGGAATTTCCAAAATTTCAAGGGATTTCAAAAATTTCTAATTGTTTTAATGGTTTTTTACTATTTCCAAAGATTTCAATGAATTTTAAGGGATTTCAAATAACTTCCAGAGAACTTTAGGCAATAAAATAAATTTGGCTTCAAGGGATTTGTATGGATTTCAATGATTCTTAGAAATATGTAGGAATTAAGAGAATTTTTAAAGATTTTCAGTTATTTAAAAAAATTACAAAGAATCTCAACAAATTTTCAAAATTTTCAAGGGATTTCAAAGATTTCTAGAAATTGAACGGTTTTTTCAAATTATTTCTCTTTATTTTAATGGATTTTTACGATTTCCAAAGATTTCAATGGAATTTAAGGGATTCCAACGAATTCTAATGAACTTTAGGGAATAAATTAAATTTTGTTTCAAGGGATTTCTATGGATTTCAATGATTCTTAGAAATATGAAGTGATTACGAGAAATTTCGAGAGATTTCTAGAAACTTTAAAGATTTCAGAGAATTTTATAGGATTTCCAAAGATTTTAAACTCGATTTTAAGAAATTTTTAAAGAACTTTCGAAAGTAAATGAAATTTCAAAGATTTTTAGGGATTTGAACTTCCTTTTTTAGAGAACTTTAATAGATAAGTTTTATTTAGTTAATATTCAAGGTTTTTTCAAATTATTTATAATTATTTTTATCGATTTACAAAGATTTACAAAGATTAAAATGTATTTTAAGGTATTTCAACTAATTTTCAGAGAACTTTAGGGAATAAAGTAAATTTTATCTCAAGAAATTTCAACGATTTTAAAAATTTCTAGGGATTTGAAAGATTTTTCAGAGAACTGTAAGGTTTTTAAAGATTTTATTTAAAAAGATTCCAAAAAATTTCAAAATTTGCAAGGAATTTTAAATCATGTCTACAAATTTCTAACTATTTGAAACATTTCAAGTGGATGCAAAGGGGATTTAAAGATTTATATGGGTTTCAATTATTTTAAGGGATATAAAAGAATTTGGAAAATTTTAAAAGATTTTTTTTTTTAATTAACAAACATCTCAGAAGATTTAAAACATTTCAAGAAATTTCAACGAATTTTGAAGGATTTCCCATGTGTAAACTCTTGTAATCTCTTTTAATCCCATGTAATTTCGTTGGATCCCTAATAATCTTGTGTTTTCCTATATGTGAACTTGTGTGATCTTTTGTAATCTTTTCCAATCCCATCTAATCTCGTGTAATCTCTGAAAAACTTGTGTAATCCCATGTGTAATCTTGTGTAATCTCTTGTCATCTTTTCTAATAGCATGTCATTTCATGTAATCCTTGGTAATTTTGTGTAATCCTCTATGTGTGCTTGTGTAATCTCTTGTAATTTTATCTAATCTTATGTTATCTCGTGAGATCCCTAATAATCTTGTGTCATACTATACGTAATCTTGTGTAATACCTGACAATCCTGTGTAACCCTATATGTAAACTTGTGTAATCTCTTGTAATATATTCTAATCCCATGTAATCTCATGTAACCCCCGATAATAGTGTGTCATTCTATATGTAATCTTGTGTAATCCTTTAAGTGATCTTGTGAAATCTCTTGTTATCTTTTCTAGTCTCATGTAATCTCGTATATTTCCTGATAATATGGTGTAACCATTTATGTAAACATGTGTAATCTCTTGTAATATTTTCTAATCCCATGTAATCTCGTGTAATTTCTGGCAATCTTATGTAATCCTATATGTAAACTTGTGTGATCTCTTGTAATCTTTTATAATCCCATGTGATTTTATTCAAACCTTGATAATCCTATGTAATCCTTAACTGTTCTTGTGTAATCCCTTGTAATCTTTTCTAATCTCATGTAATCTCGTATAATCCTTGATAATCTTGTGTAATCCTATATGTAAACTTGTGTGACCCCTTGTTATCTTTGCTAATCCCATGCAATCTCGCGTAATCCCTGGCAATCTTGTGTAATCCTATATGTAATTTTGTCTAATCTCTTGTAATCTTCTCTAATCTTATGTAATATTGTATGATACCTGATAATCTTGTGTAATCCTACATGTAATCTTGTGTAATCCTTTATGTTTCTTATCCTTCATCTTTTCTAATCCCATGTAATCTCGTATAATACCTGATAATCTTGTGTAATCCTGTATGTAAACTTGTGTGATATCTTTTTGTCTTCTCTAATCCCATGTAATATCGTGCAATCTATGGAAATCTTGTGTAATCATATATGTTATCGTGAGTAATCTCCTGCAATGTTTTCTAATCTCATGTAATCTCGTATGATCCCTGATAATCTTGTGTAATCCTTTATGTGAACTTGTGTACTCTTTTGTAATCTCTTCTAACCCTATGCATTCTCGTGCAACCCCTGGAAATCTTGTGTAATCTCATATGTAATCTTGTGTAATCTTTTGTAATCTATTCTAATCCCATATTATTTTATGTAATCCTTAGTAATATTATGTAATTTCTTCATGTGATATCGTGTAATCTTTTGTCACATTTTCTAATCCCATGTAATCTCGTGTAATCCCTGATAATCGTATGTAATCCTTCATGTGATCTTGTGTAATCTCTGGTTATTTTTTCTAATCATAAGAAAAAAAAAACAAATATTTCAGTAAATTTTGTTCAGAATCGTTAATATTAAATGAATTGAGTTAAAATAAAACATTTTTTTTTCACAATTAGCTGTAAAGTGCGAATCCAAACTTAGTTTTGAAACATCACCTCTATAAGTCTGTTTTGAAGGGTCCCGAAAAAACCTTATAAGTAAAAAATTGGGTTTTGCGAGATTCTGGCGGTAACTATGATTTAGTTAAGTAATTTGACAGACATAATCGGTTAAACAATTTAGTATTATTTTCTTTGAATGATGCTAGAAAGTTGCGGTTTTTTCTGAAATATTCTAATTTTTGTCCACTTTTCAATTAGTGTGAGGTGATTATGGATGTAATTGAACAATCCTACTTCTTTGACTGAATTGATATCGTTTATAACAATTTTATAATAATACCTGCTAATTTCGGTGCCCCCAACCCCCTTCTATTGTGATCGGAAAATGCCCCAAAAAATGCAAAATATCAGTCTTGTGTAAAATTCATGCTAAGGGTGGCATTTTTTAGCGTTTCCACTGAATTAATTATTTGTATTCGATAAGTCATGAATATCCAAGTATTTTTCAACTAATTTAATTTCTGTTCAACAATTACTTATTGTTTAAACATTTTTCGCTCTCTTGTAAATCGTAAATCGTTATTATTTATCAAGAGAAGTGATGTAGTTGATGAATTTGAAGGATAATATCTTTAACTTAATTCATTTGGCAACAATTTGAACAATTTTTATTCATTTAAACAATTATCCCCCCGGTACTCGTATAACGTATATTTATCTGAGAGAAATACACCATTAACGAATGATAAAAGTAATATGCCATGTTCCGGATATTTTGCAATTCTTTAAACAATTTTGATTTATTCAAACAATTTTTTTATCCTGTAAATTATCAAAAGTTTTTTTCTTTTCATTTTAATGTCACAGATAATCAATGAGTGGATTCATATTGTTTGTGAAAGACAGTTAGCAATTATTTAAGAAATGAATATCACTTGCTTCTCCTTGTAATTGCTAAATATGTTAAGTGAGGAAAAAAATGTAGAAATTATTTCTTGAATATGCCTTAAGAAGTTGACAGATTTGAAGAAAATGGAGTTTCTTTCTCCCTAAAACAAACAAATTTGGGGGAGGGGGGATTTATCGCAAAAACCAAAAGTCGAATTTATAGAGGTATGATTTCGGATCACCCTATTCTTGCAATAATTCAAGACCCTTTTTATAAATTTGAAAATCTGAAAGAAATGTTACTTCTTAAAACTTAAAAAAATTGCCTGTTTTGTCAAGTAAAAAATGGTGAAAATAACTTTTGAAACAATCGCCTGTCACGAATCTTCTCTTACAAGCTTTTTCTAATGTTCCTGCGGAACAAAGCAGCAACCCAGTAGGTGTTTACACCCAACAAACAAAGTTCAGTGTCAACCAAAATGTCATTCCAGCATGCCATGTTGCCACCAGTAGTTTTGAATTCTATAAGTGCGCGCGGGTTGGCTCGCGCGCGTCACAGCAGCAACGAACAGGATCATTCGCCAACCGGCAGCCTCAGATGACGCTTCGTTGCTCAACGGAAAATTCAGCGAACAACCAACATTAACCGACTGGAGAATAATCGCCAACATATCTACGTGGGATACCGACCCACCTGGGACGTGCAATGTCCATGGTGTAGAGCAGTAACGCTGTCTGACTTAACAAGGAAGCGCACTGCAGCAGCCTTCGACCAGCAGTCCTACTGAGCCGAGCCAAGGTGGCTCGAGCCTCTAAACGGCTAGGTGGCCGTTTCGGCTGTGCAGCAATCTGGACTCCCTCCCAGCATTACGGATTACGGGTACGAACCCATTAACGTTCTGTGACGCATTCTCATCGTTCGGCCTGATTTCCTTTGATTTAATAAATAAAGGTTTCATTATTTTTAAATCTGTCCCTCTTCCCCTCCCCTAGGTATAATATTGTAGGTCAACAAAAATGTACTTTTAACGTAGGTTTAGGAATATTTTCTCTTTTATTTCACAATAACCACACTCACAGGAGACCATCAGAGTTGCCGCCTAGCGGCGACCTAGAACCGATCAACGGAAACCACACTCACAGGAGACCTCCAGAGTTGCCGCCTAACGGGGACCTAGCCCCACACTAACTACACTACTCATTCGTTGTAGGGGAGGGGACCTTCGGTGTTGCCGCCTTGTCGGGACCTGAAATTGACCGACGGACACACATCACATTTTTTTTCTGATCAAACAATCATCCCTCTTTGGGGCCACCAATATTTTTCACTCTGTTTCTCCCCTTTCCCTTCCTTTCGCCAAAGTTGTATGTCCCCCCACCTGCCATCTTTCTGAACTCGTTTGCCGTTCAAGGGTAACTAGATTTCATCGCAAATCGGTGTACTACAAATTATAGATGCTTTAGTTAACACCTCATATTTTTCATTATTCGTCTTCATCAGAATAATCTTGCAAAACTGGTACCAGCGACGGATTTTCAGCGGGTGGTTTTAATATTTCTTGATATTGTGCATGGGCTTGTCCGATACAGCCTGTGGGTGGGTTAAAGCAATTTGTTCTCTTTATCTGTGAAACGGCTCAATTAACAGCAAAACTAAGAACATATTTGGAATCAACGTACAAAAAAACCTAGGGTGATACGCTTTTCTAAGATGGACACATTGGACACAAAATTGGCACCCTCCTTTTGGTAAATAATGTCATATAGAGGAGAGTGGGGTATGGTGTCTCGCTTTGACTTCAATGCCCTACAAATTATGATTGAAATGTGATTTTGATGTTTGTATTTTTTTAAGGTGAAGCTTACATTACAAGGCAACATATGTTATTACTCCGAACCGCTTTTTAATTTATTCATTACTTGATATTTAATTAATTGCTGGATGTTGCCTTTCAGTCAACGTACCCCATACATTGGGGTACGGAGACCGTCATATCGCTGCCGTTTATTTAAGCAATATGAACATTGTAAAATAGCCGATGTCATTTTTTAGATGACAGTTGCTCCCAGTGGGACCCTGCGGTTGTTGTTAACCTTTAGTTTTTAATTATGTATATATATATATATATATAGCAGTCAATGCACGCGAGCGATTCGCGCGTTCACATTCCTGTGTTATTATTTCCTAAAATTCGAAACATAAAAAATTTAAAAATTCATAATAAATTACATGCATCTAAAAAATCTTTTTAAATATCATATTACTAGTAGTCAATGCACACGCATGAAGCGTTAATTCAAGTTTCTTGTTTTTTTATCGTCTAATATCATAAACATAAACAATTTAAAAAACCATTATGAATTACATTTATCAAAGAGGCTTTCTTTAAATTTTATATTACTATAGTAGTGAATGCACATGCGTGAAGTGCTCTTCAAAGTCCCTGCATTTTTATTTCCTAATAACAAAAACATAAACAATTTAAAGATTCACAATGAAATGCATTCGTCTAAGAAATATTTTTGTAATATTATATTGCTAGTAGCAAATGCAGCTAACCCAAGCGTGCGCTTACATCCGAGATTTTCATTTCCTAATGTTAGAAACATAAATAATTTAAAAATGCTTAATAATTGCATTTATCCAAAATATTAGTCTTTATATTATTTTATTATGAGTCAATGCATGGTCGCTTGACGGGCATTCGCGTCCCAAGATTTTTATTTCCTACCCAAATAACACGCAATGTTGCAGAAATATTGCTGGAGTATTTAATTAAAACATTGGCAACATTCGAAATGAATATTGCAGCAGCGTTCGGGTAACATAAAAATGTCCGACCCGGGCAATATTTATCTGAAATAATTTAGCAATATTTCACAAGAATATTGAATTAGGCTTGCCTTAAGTGTCTGCAAAGTGTCCGCAAAATGTTGTCAAAATATTGTCTCTTAATTTTTAGTAATCTTTCTTTGTAACGTTGCCGAAACATTGTTTCGAAAATGTCGTATAAATTTCAGTAGAAAAATGCCTTCGCCATCCTTAAAAGTTCCTGTAGAGCTTTACTGAAACTTTTATAACGAATAACAAAAAAAGCCTAAAGGATACGCTGTTGAAAAAATCGGAGTTGGACAACTAAAGGGACAGAATGAATGTAATATAACTTCGCTGGAGTCTAATCGGCTCTATTTTTACCCTGTAATAAATATATGATGAATATAGCAATATAATTCCATTTAATAATTTAATAATTTCAATTAATCTTCCTCAAAATCGCCTTCTTCATCATCCGCATCTAGAAATACGTCTTTCATTTCATGTTTTTCATGAATGAGCTCGTCTTCCCCGGGTAGAAACTGCCTCTTCATGCCTAAACTAAATATTGCATCTTACGTGGCCGCAGCCAGATTTTCTAGCTAGAAAAATCTAGGCTTTCCCTCGGCTGGTCCTCGACAGGCAATTGTCGTGTGCTACTTGTCTTAAATTATGTATATACTTACTTTTTGCACCATATTTTTGAATCAAACGCGATAAGGCAGCGCCACCTGGTGAAATATATATATTGTGCAGTGAGCGTTCACAACGCAGAAACGTTTCTCCTCCTCACGCATCAGCTCACTTGTAGCTGCTTGATGCTGCCTGAAGGTGAATGCCTATCTGTGAGCAGGAGTAGGCTCGAGCACGGGTAGACTCGAACACGTATGCTCACAGCAGTTCACATCTGCTGGCCTAACCGTGTCCTACCTTTTAGTTCGTAACACTGGGAAAATATGCACAGGCGAGGAGTACGTATTAAAAGCATTAAGCGTTCACCCAGAATTTTGCTACGAATCCCTACAAACAGGTATCAGACTGAGAGAATCTTTTTGGAAGAACTGATCTCTTCTCTACTTTACCCGCCGTTCAAGGTGCTCTTTGGCTGTTGAAGGAGCTCTTACTTTTTACGTCCAGTGCAATAACACTGAACAAGTATAAATTGCAATTTACACTTGTTCAGTGTGTGACTTACTTTCCTTAAGTTTCGAGCAAGTGCCCTAACTTTCAGAGTGAATTTTTTAGTTGATGTCATTTAGCTAATCACTTACTGAACATTTGATAAATGCCGTCTCGCCGCTTTAATTGTAAACTAAAGCTATGCAATACGCTCGCGATTCTTAATAAGGCGCACTGAATTATCAATACTATGATGTTCGCTAAGCGGGAAGACCGCCTTCTCGTAAACTACACAGTGTAGAGGCCTATCGGCTATCTGCAAGTGTGGTTTTGCTGGAACGGGTGGTATGTTCGCTATGTAAGGATGTACTTCCTCAGGCGCTCCAACCATTTGAAACGATTTTCTCGCGTTTGTCTTGGGCCTTTGCCTGGTCGTCGCCTCGGTTTGATACTATTGCTACTACCAACTGAATCATGGCCTCCATCCGAGAGAGGCCTATTATGTGTGGCACTGCGCAACAGTGGTGAAGTACCGCATAATTCGTTGCATTATGGAGTTAGCCCAATTCAACGAGGCTGACTACAAAAATCGGCGCTCAGGGGCGATAGGGTCGTTATTATTGTTAGTTTTTTTCTCAATTTCAAATAGTAAAATTTAAATACTTTTTGATTATAATGTTTTTATACTTTTTTGATCCAAATTGAAAAAAAAACGGATTGAATTATTTGACTTCTTTTCCACAGTAAATTGTAATCTGCTGTCCTAAGAATTAATGTGTACCACCTTTCATTTCAGGTATAAAAAGGCGCCACATGAATTTAGAAAATCAAAGAAAAATTTTTACAATTTTTTTCACAGTGTTATTTATTTTTAATCCATAATGTATCTTTAAATTATACTATAACCAATAACAATTTCCGTCCTTCTAGGCCAACCTTAAACCTCTAAAACAAACTTACTGAGTCTATCTGGTAATGCATGGCGTACTCAATTCTCTGGAGCCCCTAAATCCCTTACCGGCTGCAGCCAGATTTTTATTAGAAGTGCGCGCATTCGCCTGAACATTTGGTCAAAGGTGTGGAGAACTGCAGAAAACCGAAACTATTATTTGAAAGAAATTGTTTTTAAAATATATCTTTATGAATAAAGTCTCTTATCGCGTTTGATTAAAAAATATGGTACAAAAAGTAAGTATATACATAATTTAAGCCAAGTGGCGCACGACAGTTACCTGTCGAGGGCCAGCCGAGGAAAAGCCTAGATTTTTCTAGCTAGAACATCTGGCTGCGGCCTTGTAAGTCCCCACGAGAAAACAATTATTTGATAGAAATCGTTTTTAAAATATATCTTTATGAATAAAGTCTCTTATCGCGTTTGATTAAAAAATATGGTGCAAAAAGTAAGTATGTAAATAATTTAAGACAAGTAGCACACGAAAATTACCTGTCGAGGGCCAGCCGAGGGAAATCCTAGATTTTTCTAGCTAGAAAATCTGGCTGCGGCCTCGTAAGAGTCAACATTTAGTTTAGGTCTTTGGGCGAAAAAATACGTTCTATAGTTTGAAAAAATATTCTTTATAAATCAATATTTCCAATGTTTTCTATGAAAAATACAATCCATGAGTGACAGAATGAAATCAGAAACAATAATAGAGTCAATTTATTCAGAAACAAGCACTTTGAACAAAATTGACCTTGAGCCAACAATAAATATATATATTTTAATTTTGAAAAAAAAATCGGACGTTATTTTCTCACAAAAAAAATGTGTGGGGGTGCCATATTATTAAAAAATAAATAAAACTTGGAAAAGCACCCTTTTGAAGAGATTTTGAAACTAACATTCGTTCAGTTCTTGCAAGCACTTCTAATTTTCAATAGTCCTACTTTCACATTTATCTTAGATTACACGATTTTGGTCGTTCTATAATAATGAATCAAGCATTAAAAAGTTTTAAAAAGCTTAAAAAAAGGTCAGAGGTTTAAATGGTTCAATATATAATAAAAACGCAATAAATTTGCAATTAGTCTACTTTTTCATGTTTGACCTACAATTACTATTTAATTTTAAAGGTTATAAATTACAATTGTGCAAAATGAATAAAATATTTTAATTAATTTATATTTTAAAACAAAAAAGTTTGTATACTTCAATCTAAATGCAGCTGAAAACATTGAATTTAGAATGCGTTGAATTCAAGACATATTTCTAAAAGGAAACTGAAAGCATACATTCAACTTTCAAAAGAAACGACTAAAACTAAGAAAGTGACTCGCTTGCTTGCAATAAGCTTTGAAAACGGTGTATTTTCACATTTTTACGTTTAATTTTAAACTTTTGACTTTTTCAGGTTGTAGCCATTTTCAATACCAGAATAGGGTTGTTTCGCAATTTAGGATAAAATAATTTTTCAATACATAATTTTAATCTAAACTCAATGTGCGTTCTACATTTTTTTTTCAGTTGAGTCGTTCAACAGAAAAAAATGATTAAAAATTAAAGGCGGAAAAAGACTTATTCAAGTTGGGGTCACGTGGGTGTCACGTGACTCAGAGGTTCTCATAATTATCAATGTGACGATGTGGCTTTGATGGAAACCATGGAAAATCGTGGTTTCCAGGCTTCCTGAATAGCTTGTTTCTCGTCGTCAGGTTTGAAAATCTTATGCTTACGATGAATTGCCTTCCTATCCTTACCAATCAACCTGTTACTGTCTTGCATTGTCCTCAGACCTCCAGGTACCTTTGCAATTTGGTGGAAGTCTCTCTCATCCTGCTAATGATTTTTTGCTAAGCAAGAGTATTTCTCATGTCTCTTTAAATTATCGAGTCTTGAATAAGTTCGGGAACAACTTGAACATGCGGAAGTCATCTTGATACTGGCACAATGAAAATGGCTGTCCATTCATGAAAGCTGAGTTCATATCCTCCTCCTCCTCATGTTCTCCTCTTTCGACTCCTCCTCCTCCTCCTCCTCCTCCTCATGCCCTCCTCTTAATCTTCTCCTTCTCATGCCCTCCTCCTCCTCCTAATCATGCCCTCCTCTTCCAACACCTCCTCCTCCTCCTCATGCCCTCCTCATGCCATCCTCTTCCAACTCCTACTCTTCCTCCTCCTCATGCCATCCTCTTCCAACTCCTCCTCCTCCTCCTTCTCATGCCCTCCTCTTACAAGTCCTCCTCCTCCTAATGCCCTCTTTCAGCTCCTCCTTCTTCTTCTCATGCCCTCCTCTTCTAACACCTCCTCCTCCTCCTCATGCCCTCCTCTTCCATATCCTCCTTCTCATGCCCTTCTTCTCCTCCTCCTGCTCCTCCTCATGCCCTCCTCATGCCATCCTCTTCCAACTCCTACTCCTCCTCCTCCTCATGCCATCCTATTCCATCTCCTCCTCCTCCTCCTTCTCATGCCCTCCTCTTCCAAGTCCTCATCCTCCTAATGCCCTCTTCCAGCTCCTCCTCCTCCTTCTTATGCCCTCCTCTTCCAACTCCTCCTCATGCCCTCCTCTTTCAGCTCCTCCTTCTCATACCCTCCTCTTCCAACTCCTTCTCAAAACCTCCTCTTTCAACTCCTCCTCCTCCTCATACCCTCCTCTTCCAACTCCTTCTCCTCCTCATACCCTCATCTTCCAGCTCCTCCTCCTCCTAATGCCCTCCTCTTCCAACTGCAACTTCTCCTTCTCGGGCGTGAGGAGGAGGAGGAGGAGCTGGAAGAGGAGGGCATGAGAAGGATTAGGAGGAGGAGGTGGAAGAGGATGGAATGAGGAGGAGGAGGAGTAGGAGTTGGTAGAGGATTGCATGAGGAGGGTATGAGGAGGGCATGATGAGGAGGAGGAGGAGGAAGAGGAGGGCATGGCGAGGAAGAGTTGGGAGAGAAGGGCATGAGCAGGAGGGCATGATGATAAGGAGGAGGAGGAGTTGAAAGAGGAGAACATGAGGAGGAGGAGGATATAAACTCAGCTTTCATGAATGAGCAGCCATTTTCATTGTACCTAGAGGTCTAAGGACAATGCTAGACAGTAACAGGTTGATTGGTAAGGATAGGAAAGCAATTCATCGTAAGCATAAGATTTTCAAACCTGACGACGAGAAACAAGCTATTCAGGAAGCCTGGATCACTTCATCTGGTCCGACAACACTGTTCCTCATAACATTCTACAAAGATTGGTAACTCTAAAAAAGTATCCAGTGGTGAAATGTTCATCTCCAACTGTCTTGTCTGCCGCGTAATGTATATATTATTATTATTATTATAATATAATAAAGTACAAATTTCATTTATTATGATTACTTTTATATTTGTTTCTTATTTTGCATTACATTATATTCTCAGCTACCCTGAAAAATGTATCATTTCAATCAATTTATATTATTACAATTCATATTATGCATTGGTATTGGAACATACTTATTTTCATTGTCTTATTTTTGTTAATGAAAAAAGTGCGCATTCTACGAAAAAAAAACAAACTTTATTCCCAAACGATTTAAACTAAAAATACGCATCCTAGTGTAAAGTGGTTCTAAGAAAATTGGTAGATATAATTTAGGCGAAAAATTTTGTTTAACAAAATTTTATTGAAGCTTGTGTCCTATTTCCAAAGAGTTGATTTTTCTATTATCAGTATATTTTTACAACAAGAGTTTATAACAAATTTTTTGGTCTTTTTTTGTTGAACAACTTTTGTCTTCTAATTTTTTGTCTTTCCCCGTGTCGTTCTCCCAATTTTTTAAACTTATTTTTACGCATAAAACAAAATATACTTGTCCTTTCTGAAAATTATTTTTAAAAAAATGTCGATCTTTTTTGGCTGAACAACTTTTGTCAATTTTTTTCGTACCTTGTGTCGTTTTTCAAAGAATTTAATTTTTTAATTTTAAATGTTATATTTTATGATTAAAACAAAAACTATGCATCCTGCCAGAAAATTATTAATAAAAAATGTTTAACTCCTTTTTGGGTGAGCAACTTTTGTTCTTTCATTCTTTTCATAGCTTGTGTCGTTTGTCCAAAAATTTCATTTTTTTGTCATTTTGATTGTTGTTTTTTTTTACGAGTAAAACAAAAACTACGTGTACTATAAAAAAAGTGATCAATAACAAATTTTCGGATCCTTTTTGTGTGCGTAATTTTTGTGAATTCATTTTTTTGTGTATCTTACATAGTTTGGCGGCAAATGCAATTTTGGGGTTTTCATTTTTTTTGTGCTATCAAAATTTGAATTTTCGATTTTTCACGAAAAATCAAAAAGTTGTTATAATACTCTCGTAGGACTTCCAAAAAGCAACGTTTTTGTTCTCTTGACTATTTTTCCTATCGTTCATTGTTTGCCTTAAAATGTTCATTTTCGTTTTTCTTTTTTTTTTGTAATTTGAAAATGCTATGACTCTGTTAGTTTTCTTTTTATCGAAAAAATTCGTGAATATAAACTGTGCAAGCTTTCGAGTACCACGAATAGCCGTACATAGAATTTTTAAATTCTGAAAAAAGTGGTCTCAAAAAATTTGAAATTTCTCTAACTTTTTGAATTTTCATTTAACCATTTGTTGAACAATTAGGGCATTTCTAATATCTAGATAAACTATATATAAGTTTTTCACTTCGGCATAAATCACTTTAAATGTTTGAATTCGAAAATCTTTGGTTTGAAATTTCTTAATTCATGGAGGTTTGGAATTTCAAATTTCACAGTGCTGTAGTTGCCAATTCAAATATTAAAAATTTCATGGCGATTTTGCTACTAAATATTTAAAAGTTTCTTATTAGAGCCTTGATAGGCAGTTATAAATTTAATAAATTTAGATGTAAATATAAGCATCTTCAAACCAAGAAGATTCAAGTCAAGAAATTTCAAACATTGGCATCATATTATAGCACTTTTGTTTCACAATATTTTTTGTTTATGCTTAATTTTCAATGTAATATTTAAAAATTGTCAAATTTTTCGTAAAGATTTAGACAAATGAATAATTTCAATTCGAAAAATATTTTCTTGGAAAACTTCTAAAATAAATAATAGCTCTAAAGGAAATGTTAAAAATAAAACAATTTGAAATTAAGAAATCAAGAATTGTATTGTGTAAAATCAAAATATATAATCATGAAGGTAACTGAAATTTATACCTGATTTGAAAAATTTGTGAATCCTGAATGTTTACAATTTTCAAACACTAATTTTTTTTTTGGACTATGAATGTTAAATAATTCTCTTTCATAAACTTTGAGTTTGCAATTCAAATTACATTAGCTGAACTTTGAAAAGTATTATTAACAGTTTGAAAATTATGAAATAATAACGATTTAAATATACTTGAAATATTAAAAACTATACAGCTATTATACGACAAAAGATATATCTGTATTTCCCTTATCAGACACAACAATTTTCTCATCATACTTATTATGTTGTTAAAAACCAATAGATTTCTTGCACAAAGTTTGCTGATGGTCACCGACAACTGTATTTCATCATATGTGAGAAAGTGTGGATTACACGAAGAGAGCATATTTTTTCAAAACTAGAGATAACTCTAGTTTTAAGCCGGAGAATCGAGAGAAAGCCAGAAGATAGAAATTATGAAAATGCAGGCCACCCTAAAAACGTTTCTAATAAAAAATTTCAATTTCAAACGCCTTTAATTATTAATTATTTATTCAATTTTGAGAACTGCATTTTGAAATTCTTTAAACTGAAAATGTACGCTCACAAATGAAGACCTAAAATGAGAATTGTTCAAAGTATAAGCTTTTCAAATTACCTGGTCACTCTTTGCATTGAAATTGAAAAATGTCTATAATGCACTTTCGAAAAGACTTCTTCATATATTTTATTATAATTTTTTTTTCTCAAATCACTTAACCGAATTTCATTTCACAAATTCATGACTTTGAATTTGACAAATTTTTTGCATCGCAGAGGTTGTTGTTAGGGCTTCATTTTTGTTTTTTGGCATACTTTTTTCCATAATAAATTCGAGCGAAACTTTTAATGCCCAATTTCAATGTATTCAAAATTGAACAAATTATAAATCGAGGCCTTTGAAATTAGAATAACCGGACAATCGTCCAACATCTGGAATGACAATGAAGTTGAAAAAGCAAATAAAAAATACGTTAGGGATAGGGATAGGGATAGGGATAGGGATAGGGATAGGGATAGGGATAGGGATAGGGATAGGGATAGGGATAGGGAACGATAAGATATATACCCTAGCATATGCGGACGATATAGTGTTGACGGCAGAGGATGAAGGCGGGATAGCGGGCTTGATTACAGGATTAGAGAAATACTTTGATGGGAAAATTTTTAATTCAAATGTAGAAAAGACAAAGATAATGAGGTCTAGAAAATCAGAAAGAAGAAAAAAAGAAAGGACGTAGAGATGGAAGGGAATTAAGTTAGAAGAAGTAAAAGAGTTAAAATTATGGGATATACCTTGCAAACAAATGGAGATAATAGAGCTCATATAAGAGAAAGGATAAAAAAAGCAGCAGGGATAATGAAACAGATATGGGGAATAGTAGAGATCCTCAAGGGACAATTGAGACACGGGGTACTCCATTCTGATTGGTGCCGCTGTACCTAAACTAGTTGAACTTTTATGATTATGAATTATAAATTATTGCGGAGGTTAGTTAAGAAGGTTAGAGAAGAATGATATTTACTTTGAAACACATATAATACTTCAAAATTTTCATAAACAAAAGCATTATTAAAAAATAACACTGTTCAAACTTTTCGCGCCCCATGAAAATATCGAAGTTCCGGTACAGCGGGGGAGTTAGCGAGAAAATGTTTTACAGAGGTAGAAGAAACAAGAGGGAGGGCGATAAAATTAACGAGATGGGAATAAAAAAGGAGAGAGTTCTTTAATGCTAGAGAACAGAAAGTGTAGAATCTGTGAATGGAAAAGGAAACATGGGAGCATGTGTGGGCATGATTTAGGAGAGGAATGGAAAATACAGGAAGCTGACAAGAGAATATGGTAAAGATTCTAGGGGAGGATGGATCAGGAGAAGAGTGCATGAAGGAGTTGGAGGGGGCTAGAGGAGCGAATGAGAAAGAATGTATTTAAAAAAATACCAAAAGAGGTACAAAAGAAGAGAAAGGAAAAGGAAAGGGAAGTCGCTCAGATTGGAAGCGTAATGATATGTTATGTTATATAAAAGGATGATGTTATATAAAAGGATGAAAAAATATCTTCTCCTTTCACTTCGCTGGGATTCGAACACCAGGTCAACTGATTTCCGGTCAGGTGCTCTAACCACTGCACAGTGGGATGAATTAAAAAAACGAGGTTCAAAATTACTTGCAGCTGTCAAGTTTTAACCAATTTTGAATTTTTTTTTAGAAAAATTCAGCATTAAATTTTGAAGAGAGTTATGTCGATTTTTTAATTGCATTTTGTTTAAACTTTTATTTAAATGCAGAGTGTGAAGAAAAAGTAGATTTTTCAGTTTTTTATGTTCACCTTCGTGAAAAATTTTTTTTTTATGGTCAGCATTGCCAGACTTTAATCGCGGGGATATTTCAAAGCAACAAAAAAATGATATTGTTAACATAATTTTTATAAACAAATTAACTTAACAAATAGTCTACACTATGAATTCTTCGTTTTGTCATTTTTTAGATGACAGTTGCTCCCAGTGGGACCCTACGGTGGTTGTTAACCTTTAGTTTTTAATTATATATACATAAACTTTTCTATATTTTATTAATAATATAGCTGCGAGGTGTAGAATCAAGTTACTTTACATTTTCGAACAGTTGTTCGTTAATTGTTCTAAAAAGTTTCTTAAACAAATACAGTATTTATAGAAAAAAATTTGTTAATGTTTTGTAAAGTTTGGACCAAGACAAGACGTTTTTTCGCTTACGCTTTTTTTATAAAATTCACCGTTCTTAAATTATTATAGCTTTATAAACAATTAAATTCGCACTAAAATCGTCATATTTGCAGAGATGTCTAAGCCCCTTTTTGGCTAAGAAATTACGAAAAAATGCGAATGGATTTTTTAAACATGTACTACGGACAAGAAAAATAAATTTTCTGATCGAAATAAAACTTTTGTTCAAGAAAAAATGTTAAAAACGGCCTGTTTGACAAGAATGTACGGAATATTGCACAAATCGTTGTTTAGCATAGTTTTTTCTTCAATTTGCATATAAACAAGCTTTATTTCTATCGACAAAATATTTTCCCTGCCTGTGTACGCGTTTTGAAAATCAATTTGCCTGTTCTCGAACTTTTTTAGATAAATGCTGATACATATGTCTACAAATATGCCAATTTTAGAGCAAATTTAATTATTTATCACGCTATAACTTGAGAATGGTAATTGTACAAGAAACCATAAGCGGAAAAAAGTCTGACGAACATAGAATTTCCATTAAAAACCCTAATTTTTTTATCTTAATGGTAGTCAGACTTTTAGTATTCCTTAAAATAGGTTTATCTACCGTGATGAATTACGTTTTTCAGTCTAATAAATAGTTGAAATAATTATAATTATATCGTTTTTATATCTTTTTTACAATGGATTAACACGTTTTTTATAATGTACCTCCAGCACATTAACGGATCTTCGTTTTTATTGCCAACGAACAATCAACTTAAAATATTAATTTATAATCAAATATTCCAACGATCAATGACAGAATTGCTTAGTCATAGTCAAACTTTTTATTTCATTCGCAAACAGGCAATCAACTTAAAATATAGATTTCTAATTATATACTGCATCGAGCAACGAACACAGAATATCTTAATCGTAGTTAAACTTTTAATTTAATTTGCCAACGGGCAATAAACTGCAAATACAAATTTATAATTGTATATTGCAAAGTGCAACGAACACAGAATATCTTAATCGTAGCTAGACTTTTAATTTCATTTGTCAACGAGCAATAAACTGAAAATATAAATTTATAATTATATATTGCGACCAGCGACTAACACAGAATATCTTAATCGTAGTTAGATTTTTAATTTCATTTTCGAACTCACAATAACTTTAAAATATAAATTTATAATTATATATTGCAATGAGCAACGAACACAGAATATCTTAATCGCAGTCAGACTTATAATATACGAATATAATATATATATATATCTGCTCTATTGATTCTGCCATAAAATCCTTATCATCTGCGAAAGCTAACCCACGTACCATCACTGTCTCGAGATCTACACCTTCTTCGTCAAAGAGGGCCATTCTTAGACACCAGCACTGATTCGCGCTGCACTCATTCCCCTAATTGGATCTGCTCAACATTCTTTGCAAGCCCTCTATTGATTCTGCCATAAAATCCTTATCATCTGCGAAAGCTAACCCACGTACCATCACTGTCTCGAGATCTACACTTTCTTCGTCAAAGACGGCCATTCTTAGACACCAGCACTGATTCGCGCTGCACTTATTCCCCTAATTGGATCTAAAATAGGACAAGTCGAAGGATTCTTGAATGATTTTCGTCTACTGAATTTCAATTTTCAATTTTCAATCTACTATAAAATGGACACTTTCCAGCTGAAGTCAAGCCTACAGACTGTAATTGGTGAACCGAGTGAATGAAAAATTCAACTGCATTCGGCCTTGCAGTCACGTGGCAAATCGCAGACTCTGATCTTATTATACGAGTGCAGTGGCTTTACTGCTGAATTACGTCACCCGGATGGCAACGATCCGTGTCGGAAAAGCATCGTCTCGAAACGCCATGTACCATCGATCGGGAGTCAACGGCTCGTAAAATTAGTGGGACTAGACGGAAAAAAAGAGAATTGCTTCAGAGCGGTTCAGATAGAGCTACAAAAGGGGATTTCTCCCATGTGATTGGGGACAAAATGACCCTCACACCCCATCCGATTGTCGTCGAAAAATATCTCCCTTATCAGAAAATGATGGTGCAAAGATAAATAGGATTAAATTCAACAATTTTGTTCTCCTTCATGATAAATTCAAATTTAAAATTTACAGCTTTTTCGGGTTTCAACAGTGTGCAAAATTACGAAACTTGCCGACGTTTCGTGAACATTGCAGTTCACTTCTTCAGGTCTGACCTGAAACTGTAGTTTCAGGTTATGTTGTTCTTATACCGATTCTTTATGATGCCTATGATTGGCCAGAGCGTCCCATGGTGGGAACTGCTCGAACTTGATTGGCTAATCAAGTCTTTTTTAAACCCGGATGGACGGAAAGCCAAATCGGATTGGTATTATATCCATTGTCCCTATTGATGTTATCAGGGTGTTTTAAGATTTCGGTTGCTTCTCTATGTTTTCTTGGAAAAATATTGTACGTTTTTGCGATGACGGTTGTTTTGTCAAATAAAATACTATGCCCTGTTTCGATATGATGCTTAGCTAGTGCTGATTGCGCGAAATGTTTTAGCCTGACTTTACTCTCATGTTCTTTTACACGTTGGCTCACCGCCCTCCCGGATTCTCCAACATAGACTTTCCCACAAGAAAAAGGGATTTTATAAACTCCCGGATAACTGAGAGGTGCCTTTTTATCTTTAGGGTTGTTTAGAAGTTGTCGTATTTTCGCAGGTGGTTTAAATATGGTTTGGATGTTGTGTTTGTTGAGAATTCTTCCTATTTGTTCTGTGATACCTTAAAGTCAAATTTATGAAATTTCAGTGACATAAGTCATTGAAAACTGACTGAAATTTCAGGAAATTTCTAACAGTGTAATACGATCGCAGCTGGGAGTCTCCCATATATGCATGCGGACTTATGAGCTGAGCATCTTATATTTTTAAATGAGACGTACGAGTACACAGTTTTGAGGGTTCTACCTGTACATTTGGTCGTGTAAGTTAAAAATCTAATCGTATTAATTGAGACGTGCACAGTTTGGAGTCTCTCATATGTGCTCGCGGACTTATAAATTAAGCATCTTATCTTATTAATTGAGACGTCCACAGTTTCAAGGGTACCATCTGTACACGTGGACTTTAAGTTTAAAATCTGATCATATTAATTGAGACGTGCACAATTGAGATGGTAGCGTCTGGGTACGTGAACTTTTAAGTAAAGAGTATAATTCTATTAACTGATATGCGCGCAGTTGGGAGTCTCCCATATGTGCAAGATACGCGCAGGAGTACCCGCGCACTGCCATCATCACCATAATTCATGCCTCATTGAGCACCATCTCTCGCCCTTCGGGCTGCAAAACTGCGTGGGCCAGCAAATACTAAGAAGCTGCAAATCCGGACTCATTCAATCAAAGTTCCAGTGTAAATGATAGCTTTTTTCAGGTACAAATTTCCTAACAAATGACTATATTTGCAGATTATTTTACTATTTTAAAAATTATAAGCAGAAATGTTTTAGGAAATATTTTTTTCCATAAAATAAGCCGTGATTGATTAAAATTCAACAACAATTAAAACATTGGTAAGAAGGGACAGTGAAAAAAAATTCAATTACAAAAACTGTTATTAAAATTATTATTTTTCGTAACTTTTAAATTTACTTCTGTCATAAGACTTAAATGTTAATATAATTTACATTTTTAAACTCATAGGAAACTTTTTTCTTTCAGAGGCCAGAGGTAAACTTCGAAACGTACAATCTCTTGGCGACAAAATAGGTTATTTTTCAGAGGAAATTGAGTGGCATGTATTTTCCCAATTTAAGAAAAAAAAAATCTGCATTTATGAGTATTTGCATTTTAATAACTTTCTTCAGAAAGATTTATCAATTCTTTTCTTAAACATCTATAACTTGGTACTTAATTGAGATATTTAAATGTTCCTTCCAGATTCTTGAAAGGTTTATGAACCCCTTTTGAAATTCGTCGCAAAATTAGAAAATTGATTTTTTGGGTTTGATGGCATTGGTCATTTTCGGTTTTGTGTGATTCTAAAGGTTCTGATTCACTTAAAAACTCAAAATAAATTGAAAAATGGGCGCAATATCTCTAATGTTAGAACAACTTGAATTTTGGGGCTTTACCTTGGATATAATGGAAGATTTCGCAGGTGACTAGGGTCCCGCAGGGTCCCACTAGGAGCAACTTTCATCTAAAAAAACATGACATCGGCTCCCAGTAGGACCGCAGTAAATCCCATTCATGGCCACGTCTCACAACCGTGAGATGGGTGGTCACACGGACCCAAGTTCGATTCCTGCTGGAGGTGGATTTTTCATCGAATTTTTCTGTTTCAGGTTCATCAAGATTTTAAATGATGTGAATTGTTTAAATTGAATATGTATAATAATAATAATCTTAATTATAATTAGAGCTGAAAGAATCCATTTGTTCATTTAAGAAAATATGTAGTACAGTTGAAGTACGAACTACTTTATTGCACTCGCGCATGGTTTAGGCCTAAGAAATATTGTTTTGAATCAGTGGTTTTTTTTTTTGCTTCAAATATTAAAAAATTTGATGTGAAGAAATAATTTTTAAAGCCTATAAAATATTTGCTGGACTTTAAAATATATTTCTTTCCATCAATTCACATTTCCTAATTTCAAAGAAATATTCATTCCCATTCATGGCACATTCATTTGGAACAATGAGTCATTTATTTGGTACAAAATGTATGTTTTTGTCTGCAATTAATATTTCTGTGATTCAAATACAACTACTTGGTTGAATGTTGTACTATTTTGTTAAACATGAATTTTTTGGCTAAAGATGAATCATTTCTGTTTACCATTCATCTCTTTGCTAGAAAATTGAACTATTTTCTTGTAAATTAATCATTTTCAGTTGAAACTTCGATTATTTCGTTGAAAATCCGCATTATACGGTATAAAATAATATGATAATAAAAATAGAAAAAAAGTAGAAAATTTGACAATTTGGTTAAAGTCATTTTTTTATGAGGATTCTTCACTTTACTTGACAATTCATCTCCATGATGCGTAAATGTAACATTGCCGAATGTAATGATAAACTGCTCGTAAGAAATGCGGTATTTGCCTAAAAGAAACATCGTGAAGTAAAACATTAGTATCAAAACGATTTACAGTTCCAGTTTTGGACAAAATTACGTACAAGTGTACATAGAATACAGTCAAATTAGCTTAAAGAAGGCCATTTTGTAGAAAAAATTAGCAGCTGTTCCTATTTATTTCAACAAACACACGTGCGATAATTTTTTTTCACGAGGAAAAGATGCGCAGTTAAATTTCATTTTTGAATATATGGTTGGAAAATTAAAATTTAAAACCTTTTTGTACAAGCTCTGAGGTCCAAAAAAATTCTATAACCGGTTATTGCAGATAGCCCGTTAGTTGTGCAAACATGCAAACTTTGTGTACAATGCGAATAAATGTGTTACTTTTCGGAGGAAATTGAGCGACACAGATTATTGATATCTTGCATGTTTGTACAATCTGCCTTTTTATACAGAGACCTTGTATATTTTGTCATTTAATGTAACAAGGTACTACTTTCAAAGTAAGTTGCCGAAAATTGTATAGTTACACGAGTCGGCGTGAATATTGCATGCATGAATTCGGGGGCGAATTGATTATAAGGCATTATATTGTTTACAGTTTTATTTCACAGTCTGCATTTAATGATATTATCCACCCACAACCACCTACACCCACCCAACCTTTTGGGAATTCACCCACTCATTTGGGTAGGGGCCCCTAGAGAAATTTGAATTGTTTCTAATCGTGTTTCTTAATCGTGTGTGCACGATTGGGAACGATTGAGTGTTGCAAAGTTTCGATCGTTCCCAATCGGGCCAATCAGTAGTAGGATTTTGAAGTTATGAAATGGCAATTTGATGACAGCACTTTCGTCTCGCGGGAATTGTTTGAAAACGTTTATATAATATAATATATATAATATAATAATTTAAAATGTATTATTACCTATCTTTTACTTGGAAAACATGTCAGCTAATTAATTCAGCTCGATTTCGGTGCAATTCCCCTGGCGGAACGGCCGAACGCAAGCATTACGCTACGGCGTAATGCTAAAGTAATGCTGAAGTAATATGGCATTATAATTAATATCAGAAACAAAATAAATATGTAAACTGTTGCAATTATAATAATACGTTTCTATAATAAACAAGTTTCTTTTTCAGCGTTAAAAAATGAAAAAATAATGCGGCTGTCATTGCAGTCTGCCTACGGAGGCTTCAAACGGGTTGCCAATATGCAGGGGCCCGACTTCAATGACAGCCACTTTGTTTTTTTTATTTTTTAACGCTGAAAAAGAAACTTGTTGCAATTACGACATGGCAATTTAACGTATTATTACAATTGCAACAGTTTACATATTTATTTTGCTTCTGTTATTAATTATAATGCCACATTACTTTAGCATTAGTTTAGCATTACGCTGTAGCGTAATTAATGCTTGCGTTCGGCTGGTCCGCCAGGGTCTGCATTTTTTAGAAGTTTTGCTTATCAATTTTCTTACCAATTCTATTGAATTTTTAATTTCTAAAAATAAGACTAGATAAAAAATTACAGGCAAAAATACATTTCAAAGTTCTATAGGAATCTTTAAGCTATAAAAAATGTGTATTTTTTGTGTATGTCGAAATTCAAGATTTTTTTCTGTCTGAAGTCGGATTCGGAAATTATTTTCTTCTCTCCCCGTCGACTTCATTTTAGCCACTGGGAATGGGAATGGAAATTGGGAATGGAAACATAACCTATATACACAACAGAAAATAATTGAAATCGATTAACAAGTGGTACACCGATTAGGAACGATTGAAAACAATTTCAATTTTGACAACTGTGAATCGTTCTGAATCGTGTTCAATTGATTATTTCTAGAAGGGACGGTTTGGGTGAACGATATTAAACGGTGGGTAACTGGTAACTTCATTGCCCACAGTTGGTAACCCACCGCGTTCATCGCCCTGCACTGTGCAGAATTGAGTCTGTCAAATCATGTGTATTGCCGAATTGTAGTCAAAGTTTGGTTAATATCACTCCGTTTAGTTAAATAATTAATATCGCTCGCCTAAACCGCACGAATGTTTTTGGGCAACTTTATTTTTCATAATTATACTTATTTCTACCCTGAAAAACTTATAATTCCCTTCATTTCATTAAATAAACTCGGCCGAATAGAGGCTAATGCATTGCAGAATTGAATTTAAAGGTCCAATTCGATAATGGCAGCAAATCTGTTCACGAAACGTCGGCAAGTTTCGTAGTTTTGCACACGATTGAAACCCGAAAAAGCTTTAAGTTTAAATTTATCAACCTCTTAATAGTTGCTGTGTTCTCTTTTATCTCTGATCTTTTTGAATATAATTCAAAATTTTATTGTTTTTTGTTATTTGAAATTTTTTTATTGGGTTAGTTCGAGTTGATGGAAAACAATCCACTCTCAAGAAGGTGACTCAAAATTTGTATTTATTCAATTCTTTTAAAACTCTTTTTATTAGGCTAGTTTGAATTGGTCGAAAAAAATCCACCTCTCAAAAATCCTTACAGTTTGTTTGGTTTTTATGTATTTCTGCCCGTTTTCGTAATATTTAAAAATGTTGATTTATGTAACTTTCGAAAATCTGTTCACTCATTTAGGTCAGGGTGGCTGCGAAGCATCTCCCTCTCCCCTTTAGGAAACCCTGAAAATTTTGTCAGTTTTCGCGTATCTCTCACCGTTTTCAAGATAACTCAAAGTCAAGCAAAATAAGCTGTCGAGTCTCGACAGCTGATTGGCTGATTCTACTGTTTCTACATTCTACATTAGATGGACTCTACATTAGACGTCAATGACTAACTGAATTGACCAATGGGTTTTAGAGACTACATGTGAATTTGGCCAAAATGGATGTCCTTTTTATAATAGGAATATTTCTCTTTTCTTTCAATATTTCTCGATTGAGGGTAAAAAATAAAATATGAAATATGCTCAATAAATAGGATTTTAAATATTATTAATCAAAGCATTTTTTTAATTTTCGCGCGTTTGGTACCTATATCAGTAAAGAAGATATCTGTTAAAGGTAATTGCCGATTTCTACATGCTGAATGGCATTTTCAGGGAGCCAGAGCTTATAACTGGGGTTTGCCACATACTTTAGTTTGATTGATAAGAAAAAATTCATACATCTAAATTAGAATTTATAATTTATACGACATTTCGTTCAAAGCCCGGTACCATAGACGACTCTCCTCTACTTGTAATGGGTCGAAAGAACCAACCTAAATGAAAAAGAGTGTTTAATTATTACACTAATTAAAAAAGAACTTCAAATTCCAGTGAATAGGAACACATTATTGATTCAGGTTGAAGTTGATTTACTATAATAAGAACGTTTTTCCCCCAAAGGGTAACAAAACGGTTATTTCGGTCTTGCCAAAGACCTGACCATTGAGATTACCCTTCCCCCTCCCTTGCGATTTGGACGTGTGTTACTCTCTCTCTTTCAACCTTACCAACTAGTCTTTCCTCTCTATCGTCCCTACCCCCTCCTTACCCCCCATCTTTAGATCACAATCTCCCACGGTGGCGGCTAGTCCCGCGCTTTGAGTGAGCCTCAGTGTGTTAAGCCGGCAAGGATTTAAACTGGTCAGGCCTTTGGCAAGACCGAAATAACTGTTTTTTTTACCCTTTGGGGGAAAAACGTTCTTATTTCTGGTCTGTGCCTTCGGCCTGACCATTGAGAAGTGTTTGTACTTAAAATACCACAGACGCGAACCATCATGTTTTCTCATCTTTAAATGTTGTGATTTTTATAAAAAGCTGCGGTCGGCTGTGCCTCCTGGTATGGGGCAAAGCCGATGAAATGCAGCTTGTTAGAAATAATTAAATTATTAAATCATTGTTTTATTCATGTAACTAATACTCATAGAAATAGGATAAATAATAATGTAGGACTCGAAATGAACAAAAAATGGATCAATTCTACATCTTATTAACTTTAAAAAAATTATTGACTGTTAACTGGTTGGCGCTGCCCCTCCTTACCCTACATATAATTTTTTAAATTGAATTCACATAATCATATCACATCATCAGAAACATTTTGAATATTATGTAACTGGAATAGGGGTATTATAAATATAAATAAACTTTTATTATAACAATTATATCCAATATTCAATTACATAACCATAAAGTAAATAATTAATTTATGTTACTCAATCGAAAAAAATGAAATTCAATATTTACAACATTTAATATTTTGAAAACTTGATCAGTCAATAATCAATCAGTTAGTTTACAAAATAAAAAGTCTTAAACACTTATTTCCATTGAAAAAATCAAATAATTTTCACTTTATATATTTGTTTTACTTGAAATTTCATTTTTGAAGAGTGTAATTATTAATAACTTTCTATAGTAATTTTCTGAAAACGAATGAAACACATTAAAATTGTACATATAATTTTGAAAATGGAATTCAGATACTCATTTGACATCATAAATATTATTAAAAAATTACACCATTGTAATAGACATAGGTTAAAAAAAAGAAACTTTGATTATACTAATTATATGCATTATTCAATTACATCACCTTAACGTAATTAATTAATATATGTTGCTTGATAGAGAAAAATTGAAATTAAATATTTATGTTATTTTATTTTGTTACAAAATTAATAAGCCAATAATTAATTAATAATTTCATTACACAAAAATAATTGAATAATTATTTCCATTGAATCATTCAAATAACTTTACTTCATATTTTTCTAAAAATTTGAATTATTATTAACATTTTGAAGTATTCCAGAGAAAATTAAAATATATGTGCACACAATTTCGAAATCAAAATTTAGATACTGATTTCCCAACATCGCAAAAATTCGAAAAATAATATAATTGGAATAGAGGTATTGTAAACATCAACAATTGAAATTCAGTCATTATCTAGTTTAAAATTGTTAAAAAACATAATAAGCTAATGATTAATTAATCTGCTTATAACATAAAAAACATTAAACTATAATTTTTATTCAAACATTAGAATAATTTTCATTCTGCATTTTAAGAAAATGTTCACTATCACACCGGAAAATTTAATATATTAGTAACCTTCCATACTAATTTCTGAAAAAATGAAAACATATTCACCTATAATTTCGAAAATTAAATGCAGACACTCATTTCACAACATCAGAATCATTTTAAAAATAATGTAATTGAAATAGTGGTATTTCAAATTTAAGTCAATCTTTGGTGCACGTTCACCCGGAGAAACCCACTGTTTTGATTGTTCCTTGGTCTCTGGTGTGTTGTGGTGGATCCATGTTTCGTCCACGGTTAGGAAATGACGCAAAAACTCGTTCGGATTGCGGCTGAACATCGCCAAACACTCCTTTGAAATGGTCACACAGTTGCGCTTATGGTCCAGTGTGAGCAATCGCGGCACCCATCTCGCGGATAGTTTTTTTCATTTCCAAATATTCATGTAAAATGTGATGTACCCGATAACTGGAGATGCCTACAGCGCAGCCTCAGCCAACTCTCGCACTTTCATTCTTCTATCATGCAATATCATTCCATGGATTTTATCGACGATTTCTGGTGTAAGGACCTCGTTTGGGCGACTTGAACGTTCGGTGTCACTTCTGCTGGTACGACCACAACGGAACTCAGTAAACCACTTCTTAACCATTAAAATTGATGGTGTGGAGTTCCCATGGTATTTATCAAGCCTTTCCCTGGTTGCAGTGATGGTTTTTTACGCAAAAAATAATGCTTAATCAGCACACGAAATTCACTTTTTTCCATTTTCTGTAAAATTCACGAGGTTCTCTGCTTTCAATGGCTGTCAAACACAAACTGAATGACCCAGCTTGCTCAAAATTTAACAGTAGTCTATTAATAGTTGGCGTTGAGGGGAGCTGTGTTGCATTTAAAGTTACTGCGCAGGAAATTCAAAAAGTCACTGACTTATCAACCAGCCCTCGTACCTTTACCTTTAGGAAATACCTTTACTGGCACGGGTCCAGTAAATTTTCTTCTTGCTGCTAAATTGGCCATAATCTCAGATTGTAGAACTGTGGCGTAGGACCCCATCTCGTTTGTGAAGCACATTCCATGCCTTCTACGATATACACCGGCTCCTGCATTCTCCTCGTTCCTGGAGCCATCTGTAAACCAGTTGTCTTCATCACAGGGCAGGTGTGCGTTGTCGTTAACCCTTTCCTCCTTCGTGGATAGGCTAACTCGAAAATTCTTGTCGAAGAGGTAGCGAGTGGTCGAGATTCTTCTGTCATTTGCCAAATTTAGTCTCCAGACAGCCTTCGAAACCACTGCCTTGATGGTGAGATAAAGGGGCTCCAAACTTATTAGTGCCCCTTGTGCCATCGTAGGTGTCGACTTCGAGGCACCAGTGCACCAGTGCTCGTTCCTTAACAGCTTCGTATCCAAAATGACTCCTAGATATTTATCTTGTTCTTTAATTTCCAGTTGCTGTCCTCTAAGTTTCAGTGTACTCGTGGTTTCCCACTTATACCTTCTGATAAAAACAACTGCATCTATCTTATTCGGATTGACTGATAGTCCAGCTTTCTTGCACAATGAATCCACTATCATCAGTGCTTGCTGCATTGCATCACAGCAAGGGCGATAAAACTCCTCCCTGCGGACATTCCGAGTCAACGGTTCCACATAAAGTGGTATCACCCTTAGTCGTAGTTAGATTCCTGTTGGCCAACATGTGGCACGTCTTTGCTGAAGATGCCGCTTTATATTCGCACTGCTGTCGTTAAGCGGTGACGGAAATATGACATGGGTATAATGTGACAAACACGACGAATCTCCGCTTTGCGCTCTCACCTCCTCCGCCCAGAACCTACCTCTACGCTCTGAACTAACTTCGGCGAGTATTAAGTCATTACGCGAAGCTCTCGCCGCGCATTAACCTGAATGACCTTTTAGCGACTTTTTGTGACCAAATTTTTTCCTTCAATCTTTCTAAGATTGTCTTGTAGTTGAGTCGGCGTCTCTCGCTATTAGTTTTCCTTTTCGTTTAGTTTATATTCTTTCAAATAGCGTGTTTTTTGCGCACCTGCTGAGAGAAACCGTTCTTTAAGATAATTTTTGTCATTTAATCAAAAGTAACTTCAAGCTAGAGAAATTTATTTTAAAATAAGGAAAAATTTGCATGGGAACAGAAGAAGTATAGCAAGTGGGCTGTCATGCTACTTTCTTTGAATTAAATGCAATTTTGTTTAATTAAAGAAACTTTTCTTTGACTCAGAGCCGATAAACATTTTTCTTTGAACCGAAGAATCTTTTTTTTCTGAATGCCCTTTTTTAGACGACTGTGATAAAAAATGTTATTTTTGTGCACTAAAATCGGCACTCTTCAAATCTATACTAGGGATCGATTACGAAACTTTCTCAATTAAATTCCACTTCAATTATACTGATAAATAATATTAATAAAAATAAATTCAGAGAAGTAAAACTGCTTATATAAATAACTATATAATTATATATTAGTTAATTCATATTTAATATATGAATTAATTATGTTCAATATATTAATTAGATTAATTTTCTGGGTTGAAAATCCATTTTGCTGATTAAATATTCATAATTTTATTTGAAAATGCATCTCTCGGGTTAAAAATTTATTTTTCCTCTTTGGTTGACAATCAATTTTTTTTCTGAAAATCTTTTTGAATAAAATACAACTGTTTGGTGGAAAATTAATCTGGTTTGATTGAGGATTCAACAATTTAATGGAAAATTCATTTTTGGTTGAACTCATCTGTTTTTTATTTCAAATTTAATTCCTTTTAAGTTGAGATACCAACTATTATATTATACTTGGTATTAAATTAAATTTGTTGTTTAAACGTTATACAGGGCGTCCCAGTACTCAAGGTACATTTTTATATTTTTGAATTCTTCATAAAAAATGGAGTTGAAAGTAATAATAAAAATTTGTTGTAAAGTTAAGAATTAATGAGTAATTAAGAATTAAAGATTAACCAATCGGAAGCATGCCTTAGATGGACGACAATCTATTTGTCACTGATGAGGGTGTGTGCGCAAAAGAGTAATTTTAAAATTGCAGGAGGGTGTGAATGTCAATCGTGCAACTTCACACGGCAACTGAGATACGAGATTCTCAGAAAATATCTTTTTCTTTAGAATACACGTTGAATTATTTTAACTTCCTTCGAGTATTTTTAATTCTGTAGAATTCAAACGAATTCTTACCTTCTCTGGATGAGAATGTAAAAATACGAATTTTCAAGTACCATGAGCATTAATGATGGTTATTTTATTGTTTTAGTCGTTACAAATAGTATTGAGGACATGAAAAAATTGACTATTTTGAAAACCCACACACAAGATGAGAAAAAAAATGAAACAATCAAAGTTTCAATGAGAATGTGCCCACTAATCGTGCCGATTTTTTCATAATTAATGTTATTGTTTACGAATAAAACAGAAACTACACATCCTATCAAAAAGTGACCCATAACAAATTTGTAGATCTTTTTAGAGTGCGACAGTTTTTGTTGAATCATCATCTGTCGTATCTTGCATAGTTTGACCGTGGAATTAAAATTTGTATTTTTTATTATTTTTTGTGCAATCAAAATGAGAATTTTCGATTTTTCGAGAAAATTCGAAAAGTCGTGATGATAATCCTGTAGGGCGTAAAGAAATAAACACTTTTTTCTCTTTGACTTTTTTCCGTGTGTTGCATTGTTTGGCTGAAAATGTTAATTTTAGTTTCCTCTTTTGGATTTTGAAAATGCTGTAAGTCTGAAAATGTTAATTTTATCGAAAAATGTCTAGCAAATAAATTGTTTGAATTTTTGAGTATTATGAACAGGCGGACATATAATGTTGAAATTGTGAAAAAAATGGCCTCAAAAATTTTCAAAATGCGCTCACTTTTTGAATTTCCATCGAAAATGTCTGGCTAACGAACCTGACCTTTCATTCACGAGACTAAAAGAGTCTACCAAAGGCCAATCGAATAGCTCAATTCTTTCGAAAGTTATCGTGCTCACAGACAGACATACATACATAGATACTGTGACGGGGTAATTTGTACCCCGCACAAACAAATCTTTAAACAATAAAATTCAGCTTCAAAATCATATTACTGGGGATATGAGTTTGGAATCACGAATTAAATCTACGGGCTGTCTGCGAACAGCGCCTTACTAGCCGAGAAAATAAGAGTTCCACGGTAAGTAGTCAAAAGAATCTTAGGTTTTGTTGTGACTTCATGTCTTGTATTAACTGTGGAAGACTGTTAACGTCAATAACCACTTAATATCTCATCGGAACGTAATGAGTCGTTTGCTATTATCGTTAATAATTGTCGTAATCTCTCCTTGAATATGATTTAATGTAAACCAGTTTTTAAAATGTAAATACGGCATCAACTGTCACCAACTTGGGAGCTTAGGTCATCTGACCCGAACCATAGATTGTCAGACCACGGGGTTCCAAATTAAACGATTTCGCCGTGATTAATCTAATTCTTTGGTAATTTTGTTTGTTATTTCATATCCGACGCGGGTTGAAGGGTGGATCAACCACCTCCCACACAACAATAATAACAACTGTCAGATCCTGTGAGTTTGGCTGCATTGGATGTCTGCTGTCACCAGGGACTAGAAAGAGGAGATTTTCCTGGCGCATGCGTGGTGGACGGGATTCCCACACGTGCAAGAGCGCTCGGAAAAACAAGAGCCAAATAAAAAATAAATAATAATTTTTGGAAATTTTTTTGTATCTGTGAAAATTTTTTGGTACATGAACGTTTCTTAACCTCTTTTATATATACCCCCAAAGTTTTAGCTGAATATCTTATTTCGTGTTGAATTAGAATAATGAAAAAAATCATCGGGATACCTATCGACATATGCCATTTTTCCTGACCGACTTTTTACTTCGCATTTTTGTTCCGTGCTTCTGCCGAGAGTCGTTGACTTTCCGATGCACTAAATATATGCCTCCATTTATTATCTTGAGAATATCTGCGAAAATCGGCTTTTTTCCTTCTGATCTAACTTTGTTTCGTTTACTGACATATATAGTACTAAATCAGTTAGCAATATCTTAGAGATCGTTCACATATTCCGTAACGCGTTTTTCTTTTGCTTAAATAAAGTCGAGAATAAAATTGTCTTGAAGCCAAAAGGAATACAACGATATAAACAAAACAAAAAACGTATTACGTGATGTACCACAAAAAAAGCTATGGTTTCTATTAGAACCGATTTTTGGTTCTAAAGTACTACATCAAAAAGGATCCTGTCTTGCTTAAAAGGAACCTAAAATGATAAATGGTTTCAAAAGAATTCGAGGTATGAGTTCTAATGTAGACTTTTCGTACAGAACTCATTTTCTGTCTCGACTTACTTCGAAGGTTTTGCAAGTTAACGATGCACCTTTTACTTTATAATACAGATTAAATATTGCACTGGGAAAAATGTAATAAAGAAACTATAATTATATAGAGATTGGTCATTCTTGAAAGGAAGATCATGCACATGAGATGTGACAGCTTTTAAGGTTATGTTGAAAATCCGATGTTATTCAACTGCGCATATACATTACGTTAATATTAAATTATTTTAAGAAGTTAGGTATTTCTGTCATTCAATTTAATCTGTAAAAAAAAAACTTTTGTTAATTTTTGTCTGTATGATTATTCACGGTATTTATTGATGCCAATTGTCGGGGGCGGGGGGAGGGGGGATTATAATCTTTCTATGCCAAAAATTAAACTACGTTAAAACACTTTATCCTCTCAATTTGTCTGAAAACTCAAAAATTGAAATTGGAAAATCTGACTTTTATCTCAGAATGCTTTTTTCTCTTTGTTTACTAAAATAACTATTCTAAAAAGTCCACTATTGCATTTATATTTCAAGAATTATGTTTCAAGTTGAATATACATGTACATATGTGTATGAGTATTCATGTATTTATGTATGTATTTGTATGTATATATGCATATATATATATATTCGCAATCTCATCTTTCACAATTTTAATCTCCTTTTGGGGGGAGAGGGGGAATTTTCTCTGTTTACAATATTATATGGAGCTTTTCAATAGACTTCAATTATCTGACAGAATTTCAAGACCATAAGGATATTTTTGGGCGTTTTCAAATCTCAGATTTCAAGAAATATAGGATTTCATGAAATTTTCACGGCATTTTATGATACTTCATTAGGGATTTCACACGAATCATGTAACGCTCTAACAATAGGAAGGTCGGGTGAGTTACGACGGACCGCCCGGGGTGAAGTGTCGTCGAGAACTTTCACACTTCATGCGGCTGTGCTCTTCAAATTGGGAGCGCCTGTTTTCGGTTAATCGTGGGTACTTTCCCTGTGGCGGATTGCTCCTTTCCAGGAGCATAAATGAAACACATTTTAGATTAATTAAGAAATAACAAAAACAAGACAATTTTTTTAAAAACGAAGGCTTTCTTTTTCTGTATTATGCCATTGAGATTATGTGCTAAAAATATTACATCGATCTCTTCATCCGTGTAGGAGGAAACTACTGTCATGTAATACATGGACTAAAATTCGAGCCTGAGGAAGCGCCTTAATAAAGTGCTCTAGAAAACAGCCTCATTTTTTTCTTCTAAAATGGCTCGATCCCCTGAAAATTGTTCCTTTTCGTGTCAAAATGTCAACTGAATCCCATACTAATGCTTATCCCTTACGAAAGGTATGACACGAAAAAAATGACAGGCCTGTCATTTTTTTTGTGTCATTTTTTTTCTGTCATTTTTTCGCGACGACAGGAAAAATGACAGGAAAATGATGACAGAACAAAATTGAGACGCATAAAAAAAATGACAGGCCGGTATTTTCACTTACAGTTTGTGACACTAATCAAAAAGTGACAACTAAAAGGGATTTGCAATACCAGATAATTGTTCCGCGTTCAATTCTTACAAAAAAAAATCGATGTTAATTTAAAATTTTGACAAGCGAATGATATGATTGACTTCTGATATATGGCATTTAGTAATTATATAGGTAATTATAGCAATGAGAACAAAGCGAATTCATTCATGAACGTTAATTTATTTTAAAGTGTTACATTACACCACTTAATCATCAGTTACTGACTGACCGCATCTAAATGTTTTGTCGCCCGACCTCTTGTTTTGTTGCATTTTGTTCTAATCCCGGTAGCGAAACCCTTTTTATTATCAGCGGTATCGCCAAAAAATTTCATGGTGAGCTCTGAAAATAGGATAAAAGTACACGTTGATTAAAATGAATAATGGAGAATATGATGAATAATCCTAACTGACTGGAACACTGACAAAGAATGTTGATTATTTTATTTAGTATAAAATTTCGCGTGAGACCAAGAAATTAATTTTTAACCTGTGAAAAAATTTTGTCTCCTTATTTGTACTTTATATATTTTTCCTAATATTAAAAACATAAACACTGTAACAATCCACAATAACAAATTTTAAAATATTAGTGTTTGAAACACTTTTGAAACGATTTAAATTAAGTTTTAAAAATAGGATATAGAATATCGGTTGTTTCTCTTATTCTCAGAAATAGGAAAAATCATTTTTTTGTTTTGTTTATGCTCCACTTTAAGTAGACGTTTTGTGAAACTTCAAACCCTTCAAAAAGTAAAAAATGTGAAATAAAGATAGTGTATGGCTGTTTTATGATTGAAAAATTATTTTAAATAACAGGAACTAATCTTTCTTTTAAGTTATATTATATTCTTTTTGAAAATATTTTTACTTTAAATGTAAGTGGTCTATTGGCCGAAAAAAAGGGTTTTAGGCGCAAGAGTTGTGAACAAAAAATGTTGTTTATGAAAAAGTAAAATGTTTTTGTCGTGCTTGTTTTTCCACTTGAACCCTCAGTTCAGCTAAATAAGTGAAAAATGCCATTTTCTTGATATTTAAGTGGTGTACTGTTCGAAAGAAGGGTTTTAGGCAAAAGTGTTATCAACAAAAAATGTCGTTTCTAAAAAATTAAAATGCTTTTTTTACATTCATTTTTTCTCTGGAACATGCAGTTCAGCTAGAAAAGTGTAAAACTTCATTTAGTTGATATTTAAGTGGTCTACTGGCCCAAAAAGGGTTTGAGGGAAAAGTGTTACGAACAAAAAATGTTGTTCAGAAGAAAGTCCAATGTTTTCGTCACATTTATTTTTTCACTTAAACCCTCAGTTCGGCTAAAAAAGTGAAAAATGCCATTTTCCTGCCACTTAAGTGATGTACTGTTCGAAAGAAGGGTTCGAGACAAACAATCTGTTATTAAAAAATGTTCCTTGCAAAAAAATGAAATATCTTTATCATATTCATTTTTTTACTAGATCCCATAGTTCAAGAGAGAAAATGAAAAAAAATACATTTCTTTTCTTCAATCGCCTTGAGCGGGATCTAAGATACTTTTTTTCGGAAAATAAAGAATGCGGGAACTTTTTTTTTCATTTGAAGAAAAATCGCTGGGGGTAAACCCAATTAATTTATGAAACATAGACTACTTAAGTGTCGTATCTGAGCCAATTTAATAAATTTACAAAGTCTCACCCTATAGTATTTTTTCTTGAAACATAAAAATTACCACGTGTTTTTTCTTTTGAAGCTAAAAAAATAGTTAGCGAACCTAGAACTTTAAGCGTCTTGCGGGAGCTGAAGAAAATTTTATATAAAAAAAAACAAAAAATACGTGGACTTTTTTTTGTCAAACTGTACAAATTTATTGGCTAAGACTTTGAGAACAAAAATATTGCATTTTAAATGGTCACCCTAATATCCATATAAGATATAAACGATCATACACATTTGACAATTATTTAAATAATTTTAATTTGTTTAAACATTTTTTTCTTCGTAAAATTGTAGAAAATTATCATTTTCTGTAATTCATGACAAAGTTAACGAATATAGAAAGTAATACATTTTCTATTGATATTTGGTAATTATTTAAACAATTTTCATTTATAAAAAATATATAACAATTTTTTTATTTATAAAGAATATAAAACAATTTTTTTATATTGTATTTATAAAATAAGTGTAACAAAAATTTATTTATTCAATTCAATACTGTTAAAATTAACATGAAAGACATGAATAAACAGCGACATAGTGTATAAGTAATTTGAAGATATTAGACTTTTCTCCACCTTCGCTGTAAAAAGGCGCAAATGAACAACATCTGTTAATAATAACCAAATGTCCTGAAAGGATGCGTTAATCTTTTGCATCTAAACAATATTAACTTAACTGAAGTAAACAATTCCTTGGTGCAAAGAAAAAAAACAAAGAAACACATTTCCTTGAATCAAGTAAATTTTTTTTCAGTGTTTAAACATACCTTTCGGTTTATATAAAAATTATGTTCAAACTCTTAAAAGTAGTTTTGACGTCGCAACATCGAGATCCGTAATTTTTTTTCTCCTTAAACATTCATGGCAACATAATTTGAATGAAACGAAGAGAAAAAAAATTATTTTTCATTATAAATGCCGACACTATGCATTTTTTTATATAATACACAAATAATATCGGATGACAAATTTTCATTATCAAATATCACCTTGTCGCTAAAAGCATGTAATTTTAATGCTTAAATTAACTTTACAAACGAACAATAATTTGTTAATAAATAATTAATTTGTTAATCAAAATTAAGTTTACAAGTCAACAAATTTTCTATCTTTCAAACACCCACGTGCATCAAATTCAAGTTCATTATAAATTCATTTAATCAACCATTAATTATAAATTAAATTCATTGATCGTCTCTTTAAGATATAATATGATTATTCACCATAATCATGATCACAATCAGTGTGAATAACTTCGCTAGTCAAGCCTCCTGAATTCATAGCTTAGAGGCTTAAAGTACACCCCATTGATAGCACATCGTCAGCAACGTGAATAAGGTTATGTGAATTCAAAATTTAGAACGCAGCACTCCCATAGCGATTAGAAACCTTCGTAAGCATAATTTGGCGTGTTCTCTATAAACGTGACAAAGTGAATCGGAGCATAAAATTAGAGCGGCGACGTGTAGCAGGAGAAAATGATTCTACCCATTTTCGGGCAGGAGATTTTTTAATACTATTGGCCCGACATTTAACAACATTAATCTTAACTCGGTTGCTTTCCATTTCGCAAAATATGCTACGGATCTTGTTTTACGCTGAAAGTCATCAGGGATTTGCGAATTTATATATTTTAAACGTCTGACTAATTTGAGTCGACTTAAATTCGACATTCTATCTACAGTTCAAGCTATCATGCAACCAATAATCTATTAATTTTCGCATAATTCCACAGCAAAAAAGATGCATGAAATCTAGAATAAAAATTAATAAGGTAAATGCACTAGTAATCGTCACCTTAAGCCAAATTAGAAATTAAAAATGCTTATAATTGTATTTAAAACACAATTCTTATTTTCACAAAGGTCTTAACCGATTGAAGCAGATATTGAAAAACTCAATTTTGATCACTTCGTATGATATTTGATTGGAGTCAATTTTTATTCACGATTAAAATTCAAATTATGCAAATGCGTTAGTGATCGTGAGGCATTTAACCACGTATTAACACGAGAAAAGTAGACTAATTTGATAAACGGATATTCAAACTTACCTAAAATCAAATTTTTTATCACACGCGGCAAGAGCGAGTCTTGTTATACAAAAAATATTGGGCCATCTGACGATAACTAATGCAGTGCCAAAAATATGCCACGGCACTTGCGAGATGGATGCAGAAAGCTGTCATTCTTGGGTCGCTTCGTGTCCTCAAAACTCACAAAAGTTTCGCCAAACTGTCGTTTGGTTCTATTGTTAATTCTAGGCATTCATCACCGTCTATTGTTTCGATAGTTGGTATCATTTTCGTTAAAGAAAGGAAATAAACCTTCATTCTTTCAGTGTAAATTGATTTGTATATTTTATTACTTATTTAGGGGTAATTTTGAAAGATGTTTGCCGCTCGTCGCCCTAATAGCAGAAACATGCCAGTTTTTGCGTCGAAATCATTTCTGTACATAAAAAGAAACAATTCCGATTAGTTATGAAGTTACGTTATATTTTAAGGTAAGTATTATTTCATCATTCACTTTTTTTACGGGAAAACAAAAATGCAATTTCCAAAAGATTCATATAAGATTTTTATGTCTGATGATTAGTAAGACAAGTGAAATGTGGATATGAAGAAAAATGACAAAAAATTATATGTATATAAAGAAAGAAATGAGATACCATAATAACTAAAATAATAATATAATAATAAGGTAGTTAATTTATCTGATAAAAATTCAGATATGCGAAAGGAAAAAACAACGAACAGGTTTGATAGTCCATTCGTGCATTGGAATACAGTGTTCAAAGATTCAAAAGATATGGGTTTCTGATTCCAAGGTATCACATCTTTTATGGAAGCAGGGGCGAGATTTGATGCGATTTTTAAACTAAAGTGAGGAAGTTCTGATTAGAAAAGGTAGGTATCGGCAAGCCAGATGTTCAGCTTAGGTTCATGTTTTTCATCGTAATCTCAGATACACTTTAGCAAATCATTAGGAGACAATACTGAAATGTATAGAACGGGAGTAATAAGGGCCGACTTTTTTTTGTTTCTACGATTGGTTGAAATAAAAATAAATTGGGAATTTTCAATTTTCTAAGAGGCGTTTAGATTCAGTTTCCGAGGGCTAACTTAGGTTTCCATTTTTGTTTGCTTTGACTTTTCAGTTAATACAAGAGGCGGTCAGTGTTATTTATTATAGTTGTTTTTTATTATTTTGTGTGTACTACGAAGGTTGAAAAGAAAAATGATTGCTGTTATGTTAGAGGAGCTGTGTGATGTGGCCAGATTGGATCAAAGTGAATATTAGGAGTTAGTTGCTGAACTAAATAGTGATATAAATCAGGATTTATTATGATATAAAAAAGTATCGTTACGTGGATCCATGGGTAAAATTTGGGACATTTTCATCCATCTTCTTGTGAAATTTCAATAATCAGCCATATTTTTTACCCGCATATTGGGTGGCATTTGCCACATCTACTTTGCAGTTGTTTCCCGAAACGGTTGAAAATACAATCGGCATTCATTCCTGGAGAGGAGTGCTCCTTATTGGAGGGAGGTATTGCGCCTCCGTTTATAAGCAATTGCAACTGGTAAGTTTTTTTATCACTTATATGCGCATATATATATATATATATATATATAAGGAAGTTTCTGTAACATTAGCACCGAACGAGATGGAAAAGGGATAAGAGTTACGGCATTTTCCGTAACTTTAATTCAGAACGAGATGGAAAAGGGATAAGAGTTACGGAATTTTCCATAATTTTAAGCCTAAACGAGCTGGAAAAGTGATGAGAGTTAGGGAAGTTTCAGTAATGTTAGTACTGAACGAGCTGGAAAAGGGGTTAGGTTTAGGAAGTTTCTGTAACATTAGCACCGAACGAGATGGAAAAGGGATAAGAGTTACGGCATTTTCCGTAACTTTAATTCTGAACCAGCTGGAAAAGGGATAAGAGTTATGGAATTTTCCATAATTTTAAGCCTGAACGAGCTGGAAAAGGGATGAGAGCTAGGAAAGTTTCAGTAATGTTAGTACTGAACGAGCTGGAAAAGGGGTTAGGGTTAGGAAGTTTCTGTAACATTAGCACCAAACGAGATGAAAAAGGGATAAGAGTTACGGCATTTTCTGTAACTTTAACCCTGAACGAGCTGGAAAAGAGATAAGAGTTACGGAATTTTCCACAGCTTTAACCCTGAACAAGCTGAAAAATGGGTTAGAGTTAGAAAAGTTTCCGTAACGCTAGCACTAAACGAGCTGGAACAGGGGTTACAGTTAGAAAATTTCCGTCACGTTAGCACTGATAGAGCTGGAAACAAGATAAGAGTTACGGCATTTTCTATAACTTTAACCCTTAACGAGCTGGAAAAGGGGTTAGAGTGAGTGAAGTTTCCGTAACGTATGCACTGATCGAGCTGGAAAAAGTTTGAGAAATAGGTAAAAAAAAGCTCTTCTTATTGGTTAGGCACTGTCTATGGTCATAAAATTTTGCGTAACGTTAGCCTTGATCGAGCTGAAAAAGGGATATGAGTTACGACATTTTCCGTAACTTTAACCCTGAACGAGTGGGAAAAGAGAATGCAGTTACAGAATTTTCCTTAACGTTAATTCTGAATGATCTGGAAAAGGGGTTGGAGTGAGGAAAGTTTCCCTAATGATAGCACTGAACTAGCTGGAAAAGGGGTTAGAGTTACGGAAGTTTCCGCAACAGTAGCCCTGAAAGAGCTAGAAAAGGAGTTAGAGTTACGGAAGTTTCCGCAACGGTAGCTCTGAATGAGCTAGAAAAGGGGTTAGAGTTAGGGAAGGTTCCGTAGCGTTAGTCTTGTACGAGCTGAAAAAGGTGTTATGGTGACAGACTTTTTCGTAACGTTAGTCCTGAACGAGCTAAAAAAGGGATTGGAGTTAAGGAAGTTTCCGTAATGATAGCACCAAACGAGCTGGAAAAGGTGTCAGAGTTAGGGAAGTTTCGGCAACGTTAGCACTGAACGAGCTGAAAAAGAGATGAGAGGTATGGCCTTTTCCGTAACGTTAGTTCTGAACCAGCTGGAAAAGGGTTTAAAGTTAGCGAAGTTTCCGTAACTTTAGCACCGACTTCCTGAAAAAAGGAATGTAGTTACGGAATTTTCCGTAAAGTTAGGTCTGAACGAACTCTGCAAAGTTTGGAATTTTAACCATATTTATGCGGTTTTTTACATGCAGTTAAAACAAGTTTTTTTAACGTTCATTTCTTCTCTTTGCAAAATTTTATCTAGTATTGCACTGATAGGTTATTATTTATGTTTTCGAGGATTGTCTACACGATACTGATGTTACTTTTTTATTATGACATCATCTTCATGAAGAATTTAACGTTTTAATTGCTTATCTTGTAAATTCTACGATAACACAGGCCTGCAAATAATTGAATAATGTCAGTTGTTGGTTAGCGGAGGATCATTCCTGGAGTAATTTTTGCGTAGAATAAGAATCCGGGGTCAAAATTTTGCCAGTCACGTCAGGATTATCAGATATTTGCGGTCATGCACTCAAAAAATGGCTTTTCTGGTAATTTTTGAGGTTATATACATAATTCACAACATTTCCTTGGTCTTTCTCTTTGGTTACATTATTTATTGTAAGTATTACTCTTACTCTTCATTTTAGGAGTTTCAGAGTGCAATTACGATACAGATACGCTAATTTGAAGTCATTTTTTTAGCGTCCTGTTATAATAACAAATGGTCTTGATTTGAAGCCATAGTTCGTACTATTTTACTTTGCTAACTTCAGATTGAAAAGTGGTACGTACTAGCGAACTAAAATCATGTACAGCACGGGGGTGAAGCACAATGCAAATATGTGGGAACCAAACTACGCTGATCGTTGAGCGACTGTAAAAATAGTTGCTCAATTATTACAGCAGTTTTGCATGGAAACCTTCGAAACTTTTGGTGGCAAATTCAAATTGCTGAATATATTTTATATTTCTTTCCGAATCAAAATAATGAAATAAAAGGAATTTTTTCTATAAACACATAATTTATTAAAAAATTACTTGTAGTGACATTTCTTATATTATTTAAAAATTCCAAATCATGGAAAGAAGCAAAAAATGAATTTTAATAAAGTATGTGTTCGTAACAAAATGTTTACCTATTATTTTATTATTTTGACCAAAAAAGAATTCAAGCATCTGAAAAAAGTTAAAATTAAGACATACATATTATGGAACATATAACGTAACAAAAATATGAAAATTAAATATTTTTCTCATGTAACAATATTAATCAAGTATCTTATAAAAAAGAAACTTATGCGTAGATATTTGAAAAAAATTTATTTTCATTTTATTCTTTTAACTTTAAAATAAATCAATTTCTAAAAACTCTGGAAGATATATTGAAGCTTCCTGTAGAAATAGATCGTTCCAGTTAAAATTTATTGTTTAAAATAGAAAATATTATGTGGAAACATTATTCTACAATCAGTTTCTCATAAGTGTGATCTTTACAAAAAATACAATAGGTAGAACAATTCTTTTGAAACCATTGTAGGAAAATGTCCTGTAAAGGGCAAATGTGTCAATTTTCCTTCACTGGCCTAAGTTTGCGCAGATTGATCATTGGACTGATCTGTTTTCTCGGAAAAACAGGTTTCAGGACCTTCATTTTGTATATTCGCTTTTAGATAAATTTGCTTGTCATTCCTTGTTGTTCTACGTCCTATACTGTTATCATAGATGACTTAAGAATAAAAAGGAACTTTATACTTTCTCACGGTTTTTTCATATTTTCCCACACTCCTTTCTTTTTTCTTATGCCATTTCATATTTTCCCACGCTTTTTTCATATAATCCCATACCCCTTCTTTTTTCCACGCTATTTTAAATTTTCCCACGATCCTTCCTTTTTTCCCACGCTTTTTCATATTTTTCCACGCTATTTTGTATTTTCCCACGACCCTTCCTTTTTTACCACGCTTTTTCATATTTTTCCACGCTATTTTATATTTTCCCACGACCCTTCCTGTTTCCCTACACTTTTCATATATTTTTCCATACTTTCAAATATTTTGCCACGCCCTTTCTTTTTTTCCCATGCTTCATATTTTCCCAAGCTTTTTTATATTTTACCACGCCCCTTCCTATTTTCCCATGCTGTTTCATATTTCCCACACCCCTTTCTTTTTCTTTGCGCTATTTCGTATTTTCCCACGTTTTGTATATAATCTCACGCCCCTTCCTATGTTCCTACGCTATTTCATATTTTCCCACGCCACTTCATTTTTTCCCGCGCTTTTTCATATTTTGCCACGCTATTTTATATTTTCCCACTACCCTTCTTGTTTCCCTACGCTTTTTATATATTTTTCCATACTTGGAAATATTCTGCCACACCCTTTCTTTTTCCTCAGATTTCAGATTTTCCCACGCTTTTTTCATATTTATCTACGCCCCATCCTATTTTCCCACGCTATTTCATATTTCCCCACGCCCCTTCTTTTTTTCCCGCCCCATTTCATATTTTTCCACGCCCATTTTTTTTCCCCACGCTATTTCATATTTTCCGACGCCTCTTCCTTTTTTCTTACGCTTTCTCATGTTTTTCCACGCTATTCTATATTTTCCCACGACCCTTCCTGTTTCTCTCCGCGTTTTATATATTTTTCCACACTAATCAATGTTTTCCCACGCTCTTTCTTTTTCCCATGCTATTTCATATTTTCCCACGTTATTTTTCATGTTTCCCCATGCCTCTTACTATTTTTCCATGCTTTTTTATATTTCCCCACGCATCTTCTTCTTCCCCCACGGCATTTCATATTTTTCCATGCATTTTCAATATTTTCCCTGTGGCGCGGGCGTGAGAAAATATGAAATAGTGTGGGGAAATAGGAAAGGGCGTAATAGTCCGGGGAAATTAGACTTTTTTCCAGAAAAAAAAGATAAAGTTTTTTTTCTTCATGATCATATCCTTGATAGCATGAGAAGTGAATACCAAAAAAGTTCCCCATTAGATCGGCGCCGCATACACCCCTAGCCTCGAAAAACATCCCTTAGATGGGTAGTAGCGCTGGTTTTTGGCTATCATATACGAAGGGGTGCGTCGGAGGACAAAAATGAATAGAGGTGAAAATATTTAGAATAGAATTTGCAATAAAAAAGGTCCTGTAAAATTGAACCCCCTCTACTTTGATAAATAATTATCGAAATGAATTAATTTTTGGTGTGAGAAGTACTATATAATAGTACTACAAATAGGCTAATTTTTAGCCTGATCAAACAACTTTCACTTTGGAGGTGGGTACACTTAAGAAATTATGCCCCATACAAAAATTATACCGTTCGTACACAGTTATATATTTATAAGATTAGAGAAAGAGATTATTCATACTTAACTCACGTAATTGTTGTATACTTATTATAGTGGTCTAGAAACATTCTTATGTTTGTCTTCTATAATGGCTCGATCCCCTAAAAATTGTTCCTTTTTGTGTCAAAATATCCCCTGAATATTGGCAGAATTAAAAAGATATATTTAGGTACCTTTTAATCGCATTATTTGCACAAAATTGCTCATGTTATGTTAGTTTCAGCTGTTAATGGATGTTTTTATAATTTATGTAATATCAAAGGGATAAAATGCATATGTATCGAAGTTAAATAATGCAATTAAAAAAGCAATTTTAGGCAAAAATGGACTTGAGCGATCCCTAAATATATATATATGTACATATATATATATATTTTTTTTAATATTGCTAATATGCAGGGGACATTTTGACACTAAAAGAAATAATTTGTAGGGCAGCTATTTTGGGGGAAAAATGAAGCCTTTTCGGACTACGCTCCATTTATTCCTATTTTTTTTACACTTTCAATAAACTCAGTTAATTACAATTTATCCATTCACAGATGGATATCGAGATGTGTTTTTTTTTAATATTATGTAATACTTTGAAGGGATGTAGGATCCGAATTCATCTAAAAAATACGATAATTATTACTTGATTGGCTTCATATTCAGGAAAATTATACCTTGGGAAAATCTATTGATATCTAGAATAAAACCCGAAATTGTAACGACCCTGAATTTAGCTATACATATAGATTTGAAAATTGGGGAATTTATTTAAACAAATGCAATGGTCCTATTGAAAAACCAAAAACATATCTGGATTCGCTTCAGCCATATCTCTAAGAGATTTTCGAATGAGGCAAGAAAAATTAGTTTTAAAAATTTAAATTATTATAAACAATTGATAACTCAATATAACCAAATGTATCAGTCCAAAAATAGTTTTAAGCATATTACTAGATACTTCAATCAAATACCCCAGGAGATTTTTAATTCACCGCAAAAAAATAATTATTCAAACAAATACAATGTTTATAACAATTTTTTACGTTTTTGATCGTTTAATTTACAGTGATGTAAACTAATATTGAATAAACACACACTAAATAAAGATAATACTATTGTCAACTGTAATCAACGAATAATTGTAAAAAATTGATCAATTTAACATTGTTTATATCCCCTCCACTCTGACTGAATACCAAAACACCCTTTGAATATGGATTTCCATATTCGGACATTGTTGATAATTTGTTTGATGTTATTGTTCCTCTTTTGATTGACCTTCAGCTTTCATTGATCATAACATGGTCTCCTTGAAGTAGAACATCATCAAGGAGCTCGTGCAAATAAAAAGAAATTCCGCATAATTATTTAACATAAATAAGTAATGTTACATTATTCATAATAATTATGAATATTATTTTTTAATTGAAAAATATATATGTGTCCAAGGGTTGTTTCCACGACAATTTCCTATATGCTGTGGTGTTTTCCACAAATTCTGAAACCTAGCTTTCAAATGTTTTTCAGCAATTTTTTTATCTTCGCGCTACAGTAATCGTAAAATATTGCTCAAAATTGCAACTCTTAACATCAATCAACTCTAATACAAAAGCTTCGAATTACTTTCAAGCAGTATTTTGAAACTTTTTCATATATTCAAGTACAACAATATCAAGCAGCTTGTGTAAATTAAAATCAATGTTAAATATTTATATCATATGAATAACATGAGTAATGTCATATAATTTACTGTAAAAAGGAATTATGTTTTTTGGTAAAAAAAAGCATATATGTTCAAGGGGTTTTTTCACGACAATTTCCTATATGCTGTGGTGGATTCCACGACCTGTGGTACTTTCCACGACCCCTGGTATATTCAACGAATTCTGATATATAGTCAGCTTTCAAATATTTTTACGAAACTTTCCGACCTTTGCGCTTCAGAAATCGAATAATATTTTTGAAAGTTGAAATTCTTGAAAAATATCAGCTATAATAAAATAGCACAGTATCAATCTATATTTCGAGCTATTGTTGCTAGCAACCCGTACGCATGGTTGGATGAAGCTGTTTTTTCTGGACCGTTTAAAATAAAAAATAATCAAGTTATAGTTTTGTGAGAACTATAAAGTTATCTAAATAATGTATTCGAGAATAGTAATCAATCATCTTCAGCATTTAAAATAAAAATTTTCGTGTGATCAGTATTTATCTCGCGCTTCATGCTTGATAATGTATTTACCTCGTGCTACGCGCTCAGTCTGTATTTCAACCACATTTTTGCGCAAGCCTTTTCCAATTAAAAGTCAAAACATCGACAACTGTGATTTGGTGATTGTGGATTCCCTTTTGTTAAAGTTTCCTTGGCTTTAATAAACACATTCTCATCACGTACTTCGTGGTTCGCACTCGATTTTGTCGAAAATGTAAACATTTCTACATTATGTTCAACTCTATTATATCAAATGTATATTACACTTATTTTTGTACCTCGAACTGAGATTGATATTATTCCGATATTACTAAATAAAGTTCAAATTCAACGCAAGTTGTTTTAATAATCTTGTAGGGCTATCCAGAAGCAAAGTTTTTCTCTCTCCTAGACTTTTTTCCATATCGTGCGCTGCTTGGCTTAGGATGTTCATTTTTATTTATTTTTCGGATTTTGAAAATGCTATATCTCTGGCTACTTCCATTTTAACAGAAAAATTTAATCGGATAAATTGTTGAATTTGTATCCAAAATAGCTGCTTAAAGAACTTGATCTTTCTTTTTGGACACTGGAACTGTATTTCGAAGCATATTTGGATCCACCTCTGAGAAAATCCTTATCAAAGGAACGAAGGGTCCCAAAAAATGCCAGAGTTGACATATAAAAAACTGCATAACTTTTTTTTTTAATTTAAAAGAAAAACCATAAAATGGTCTCGTTATGTTATTTGGTTCTATTGAATCGTTAAAGAATTTATTGAAAAAATTAACCGTTCACGAAAAAATCCTTTTTAAAGGAACTAATTGCCTGATCTACAATGTATATACGATATTTTGAAACCTAAATGAGTTTTGTAGAGTTTATTACAAAAGAAAAACAACAACGTAATTTCGAGTCCATTCTGAGCTGTGTTATACTATTAAAAAAACAATTTAAAAAAATGAAACCCTCGTGAAATAACCCTTATGCAACTGCGGCGTGCCACCCCAAAAAAGGACATGTGAGACAAAATAATGTATAAGTTTAACATTTTTTATTTATAAAAAAATTTTCAAATAGTGTTTTGTCCCCATCAGGCTGTACTGAATTGGGCAAGCAACAAGCTGAAAATAACATTTAATAATTTAAACAATTAAAATTTGTTTAAACAACATCTTTGCTCTCGCAAATCGTGAAACGTTACTGTGTTTCGTCATAAATGATATATGGCCATAGAAGATATAAACGGGCATACACATTTGGCAATGATTTAAATAATTTTAATTTGTTTACACAATTTTGTTCTTTGTAAAATTGTAGAAAATCATCATTTTCTGTAATTCATAACAAAGTTAACGAATATAGAAAGTAATACATTTTATATTGATATTTGGTATTTATTCAAACGATTTTCATTTATAAAAAATATATAACAATTTTTTTATTGATAAAAAATATAAAACAATTTTTCTATACTGTATTTATAAAATAAGTGTGATAAAAATTTATTCATACAATTCAATACTGTTAAAACTAACATGAATAACATGAATAAACAGTGACATAGTGTATAAGTAATTTGAAGAAATTAGACTTTTCTCCACCTTTGCTGTGAAAAGTTGCAAATGAACAACATCTGTTAATTATAACCAAATGTCCTGAAAAATATAACACTAGGCATTTTTAATTGTGCTATCGATTCCTGCTAAATATTATAAATCCTTTTTTAGATGTACAAAAAGTGTGGAACACTCACGGGTTACTGACAGTAATGTCGAGATCTGCCCGCTCGTGCGATATTCCGAAATGCTTGAAGTGCAGTAGAAGGTAAATATAGTGTGTCAATAATAATAATAATAATAATAATAATGAGACCATCCAACTGCTTGGCAATGGAGAAACATATACATGTCTTAGAATACCGCAAGCGGAAACCCAAAATGTGCATATGTTAAAAACGGACCTAGTAAAAAGGTATCGCCAAATTCTCAGAAAAATTTGGGCTTACGAATTATCTGGAAAGAATAAGATCCAGGCGACTAATACGCTGGCCGTTCCTATACTGCTCTACACGTTTGGTGCAGTAAAATGGAACGTCGATGAGTTGAAGCAACTTGACCGAAGATTTCGGTGAAATAATTACGTTGCCAAATCCAGACGATTCTGGCTCCGATAATTCGGATTCTGATACTGAATGGGACGAAAGTTTTCCGGAAATAAGTTATGCAGAAGCTTGTAAAACTTGCACCGAAAATCAAGCTAAACTAGAAGGAAATCGAGATTTCTGTTGGGCAGATGATGAAAAAAGATACCCCAATGATATTGGGTACACCATTTTACTGAAAGAATCCGCGAAGGAAAATATTCGAGACAGTGAGCCTGTAGAACTTTTTGCAATGTTCTTCTCTATTGAAATGAAACAATACATCATTGATGCATGTACAGAGAATGACTTTGATTTACAGCTGCAAGATTTAAATACTTTTCTAGGAATAATCACTTGACCTTCTTTCAATAAGAGGAAGTCTCAGAGAGATTATTGGTCGGCAAATCCATTTATATCTTGTGACGTGATCTCTTCTGTGATGTCACGCAAAACGTTCGAAGAAATCAAGTCTCGATTGAAGTAATCAAAAAATGGAGATCGTGACACCAATGATAATGCGTGGTGCGTTCGTGCATTACTGAGTCTATTCCAGAGAAAAATCCTGAAGTTTGGCATATGGAGGACTGCTCTCTCCATAGATAAAATGATGGCCAAATCTTATGCAAGAACATTGAAACCATTCATTCTAGGAAAACCCATACGATTTGGCCTGAAATTCTGGGGTCTTAGCACTTTAGATGGTTTCGTATTGTATTGACTTATATTGTGGGAAAAATTAAAAAATTGGAGAGAAATTCAGTAAATGCACATTCGGTTCTCGCATACTGATGAATTTGTTACAACCACTTTTGAACAAGACAGCTGCGGGAATGTTACCTCAATTTCATATTTACTTTGACAATTATTTCACAAACTTAGACCTTATTGTGCATTTGAAGAAGCTGGGATTGAAATGTACCGGAACGATCAGAGACAATATGGTGAAGGAGAAGAATGTCATGAATAAAAAAGCTAAAAAGGGCGAGTATGTCGTGAAACATGAGAAAAATAGTGGGATGAACTACATAACTGTAGTAGATTTGAAGCCAGTTTCGATAGCTGCTACTGCTGCAGGAGTAACTCCTCTATTCCCCTTGAAAAGGTACAGTTCACAAGCAGGATTCAAAGTTGAGATACCTTTCCCGAAAGCCTTCCACCTCTACCACAAGTTTATGGGAGGAGTTGATTTCCATGATGGACACTGCAGTAATGTGCTTCCAAGCATTCGTTCGAAAAAATGGACTTGGGTTGTTTTTATGAGACTGATCCAGGCCTCCATTGTGAATGCGGTTGTAATAGATAATGCTGCCGGAGATGGCAAGCATAAAGTCGGAACAAAAGAATTTGCAGTATCCAGTGTTAAGAGCTGCATAAGAAAATGCCAGATGAAACGGGACACACATAGAATATCTCATCAAAATCAACTCAAAGTCTGTTCACATTGTCTTATAAGGACCAGAATTTTCTGTAAAGAGTGTGTTTTTTTGCCTTTCGTTACAGAACCAACAAGCACCGCACTTGACTTGCTTTTAAAATTAGTTCCCAATATTTTTGTACTACAACAATAAAACTCCTACAACTGAATTACTTCACTCCAAAAAAACAATTATTAACAGCAATTTTAATAATTGTAGACAATATATGAATATTTTAAGTCTTTCAAGTGCGACACAAGAATCTAACCTATGAGCATTTTGACAACATTCTTTTTTTGCTATACTCTGCCAACGCATTGTACGATGTGAATACTTATTATACCATTATAATTCAGAATTGAAACAATATAGTTCATCAGCTTCTGTGCGTGAAACCACTTTTAATGAATGATGTTAAATTATAACTCTCCCGAATGCGAGTTTTATATTTTGTCCTAGAGAATAATATGGGAATGGACTAAAAAAATTTAGAATTTGCATTGTCAACCAGACATTTGAATTTTTAAGTCTCAAGAGATGATTTTTTTTACGGCAGGTAAATTTACAACCCGAAAAGTTGAATTTTCGACAAAAAAGTTGATTTTTCGACAAAAAAGTTCATCTTCAGCCAAACGAAATAAATTTTAAACTAAGAAATATGACTTTTTTGCCATAAAAGGTGAACTCTCAATGCAGAAGAACGAATTTTTTACAAAGCAGATGGATTTTCGAACAGCTGAAATGAATTTAACAAAATAGTGGAAGTTTCAACAAAATATTTGAAGTTTTTACCGCAAGACAAATTTTCAGTAAATTCGTAAATTTGTAGCCAAATACCTAAATTTTCAACTAAAAAAGTGGTTTGAAACCAACAATAAAATAGATAAATTTTCACATAAAAAAAACTAGTTTTCAACAACACAAAAATGAATGATTAACCAGTTGGATTCAATGAAAAAGGACGAATATTGAACAAATTAGTTGTTATAGAATCCATTTCAAATCAAGCAGATTGTACTCGTCAAGTCGCAGTATTTCAAGAAGATGAAACATTCTTTTTTTCAGAGGAAACTAGGCAATACGTATTGGTATTCCGATTTCCGAAACTACCCCTATCGGTGTACATTTAAAGAACACCTTCTATATGGTGCCTTGAACTAAAAACTTAAAAAAATAAAAATCACAAGACACGCATTTTCAAAACTGTATTAAATACCCTCACAGCCACAGAAATATTCAACAACCCTAAAAAACTACCCCTACCTTATTTAGTGAACCCCGTCTCGACTGCCTTCATCTGAAATTGCAAAAAAAAAATTGAATTGATAATAATCACAAGACACGCATTTCCAAGACTGTATTGAATATCCTTATACCCACAGAAATATTTAGCGACCCTCAAGAACTACCCCTACCTCATTTAACGAACCCCGTCTCAACTGCCTTCATATAAAATCGCAAAAAAAAATTTTAATTGATAATAATCACGAGACACGCATTTCCAAGACTGTATTAAATATCCTTATAACCACAGAAATATCCAGCAACCCTCAAGAACTACCCCTATTCGTAACCTTAAAGCCATACCCACGTGCCAAAAATATGCCACGGCACTTGCGAGATGGATGCAGAAAGCTGTCATCTTTGGTTCGCTTCGTGTTCTCAAGACACACGAGGGTTTCGCCGGCCTGTCGTCGTGATTTCATCATGCCACTCATCTCACAGCCGTGAGAAGTGGCCATGAGTGGGATTTACCGCGGTCCTACTGGGAGCCGGTGTCATTTTTAGATGACAGTTGCTCCCAGTGGGACTCTGCGGTGGTTGTTAACCTTATTTTTAAATTATATGTTACTTTTTTAATCAATTTAAATTACTTCTCTGCCACAAAAGTACTCAAAAAGTACTCAACAGTGGTGATGACAAGATTTCGTTATAAACAATTATTAATAAAAATATTTGCTTATGGATAAACAAACATATTACACATTTTAAATCAATTACGACCACTTGTTTGCCTCAATAATATTTAAAAGTGGCCAAAAAGTAATCATAAGTGGTAACAGCAAGATTTTGTTATAAACAATTATTCATTTATTACTGGCAAAGAACGAATTATACATAGTAAATGAATTATATACACTTATTTGAAATGAAAATGTCGGAATGTGACCGTAGTTCTACTTTACGGTACGCTCAGGTGCCTCTATGTAGGAAGAGTGCACTTTTCAAGGTCATATCACGTAACCTATTAGAGCTAGGACACTTTTTTTTTGAACATACGTTAAATGGATTCCACTTTCATTTATTCTGTGGGAACTTTGTCGTGGGAATCACAGGGAACGATGTATTTTCCAAAAACACAACTTCTCCGATTTTAGTCAAAAATGCTACAACTGGCATTGTCAACGCAAACTGAACCCGACACGATTTTTTTTCAAAAAACTAAACTCCACTTTCTTGCCTGTAAAAACAGGCAAAAATGGCCAACTTTGAGGGGTAATAACTTATGACCTATTATAGGTAGGACATTGTTGTTTTTTTTTGTAATCACAGAAAGTTGAGTCTAATTTCACTCACCTATGGAACACTTTTCCGTGAAGTAATTAGGTTCTAGCATTTTTGATATATCAAAAAGGACCCCTTAATGAAACTTTCTCATTAAAAAGATTGGATGTGAGATTTTTTCGGGAACGAAATTACCAGATGCCTGGACTATAATAAAACTGACACGTAGCATTTGTATTGCGAGTTACTCCTATAGAAAGCCATAATTTTCAGACGACTCCTGCCCCCTTCGTTTAGATACCTGAGACAGGTGAAAAATACAAATTTTCAGGTGATAGTATAAGTCCATTTTCATCTAGGATCAAGTATTGAAGTCCCAAGTTTATCATTACTCAATCCCCTGATCAATATACCGGTATATATATTATATATATTACGCACTGTTTAAATTCCTTTCTTTCTTTTATAAATTCCCAATCAAAAATAAAGAATCAACTTTGAAGACAAAGGCGGAATCCCAGTGAAATATCAAGATGAGCCACTACTATTATTGTTAATAATAAGGGCGGACTTGTTTCGATTCCGTTCAAGGAACGAGGCGGGCGGGATGTTGGATTGGGGGTTTCGCGGATGCCCCACCAGTTGCTTCGTCGTCCGCCATTCCTTCTCTTTCATCCCCACTCCTGCTCCCACTCTCGGAATATTCGCTCTCTTCCGTGGTAGAGTCACGACGCCGTCAGTACGTGTGTAGCTTTCGAGCAGGCAACAGTGAAAATAAAGTTCAGTGCACAATCGAGCTCCGCCTAAACTCATTCTTCTGAACAACCCAAAACAGGGTACGAAAATAAATATGTTTAATTCATTTTTATTAGGATTGTTTAAACAAAAAGTGTTTAAACATTTTTTTATAATTTTGTTTATTATATTCCCAGAGCCCTAAATGCGCCCTAAATTATTGTATGAGGTGAATATTCTGTAAAAGCATTTTTAGTACGTTTTATAGCAGTGTTCGGCCAGCTTGACGTTAAGCTAGCGCAAACAATATTTTTGACAAAAAGCCTCTACACCTCAATTATCAACGTATTCGACGCGGATTGAAACTCTAACAAAAGACTATTACGACACGTGGAAGTCTCAAGTAGAAGCACTTCTTGTTCGCAATGATACATGGGAATATGTGAAAGAGTGAAACCAGAAGTTACAGGTGCAGATGCAGCCTGGCCCAAGCGGCCTCTCAAGCGGCAGCGATAGCATGCGATGCGGTGTATCGAAAAGCGCGTTCAGACTTGATATTGGCAATCAGTCCGTCGGAACTTAAGCAGATAAAGAGCTGTGTTACTTCAAATGAAATATGGTTGAAATTACAATCTATTTATCAGTCAAGTGCATCAGCTAGAAAAAGAAGACTTTTGAAATATTTGACTCTTCAGAAGATCGCGGATGATGGTGAAGTTTGTAAACATATCAGAAGTTTTTTTGACGCGGTTGGTAAGCTTCAGGAAATGGAAATTGAGATCCATGAAGATCTGTTGAGTGCATTATTACTCCACTGTCTTCCATCCACTTATGCAAATTTCAGATGCGGGATAGAATCTCGTGACGAGTACCTGAAGCCGGAAATGTTGAAAATTAAAATAATCGAGGAAAGTGATACGCATCCATCAAAAATCAGAGAGGGAATTCCGAAAGCCATATTTGTGAAGCCAAGTGGAGGGGGTAATCAGAAAAAGGGGAAGTTCGGGAAGCCAGGCGGAAAGCTACGAAGTGGTCCGAAGAATGACGAGAGTTCTAAGAGCAGTTTTCCTGACAAATTTCATAGATGTTTCATGGTCGGACACAAAGCCAAGGTTTGTGAAGAGGTAATTTATAAAACTTCATAAAAGGCAAGTATGGCAGAAGAATTAAGCTTCCTTATCACTCTTCAAAATGAGAATGCTCTAAGCGTAGAGCAATGTGGTACCAAAAGTAGATGGTGCCTTAACAGTGGTTGCACGTCACATATGGCTCGTGAAGAGAAACTGTTTGTAAACAAAAGCCAAAGTGATGCAGTGAAATTGAATTTGGCGAATCTGTGAGTGCCAAAACGTAAAGATCCGTTAAAAACCAGAGATCGCAAATTTGGACGATTACATTACACTCTCAGGAATGAGAATGTAAAAATACGCCCCTAATGGGTTTTCATGTACTTTCATTCTGCAAAGTCACAGTCGAATCGGCGATGTCCATCTCGCGTCCTCTCTTTGTTAGTAATTATTGCCTCTTTTTATCCAACCTCAAAAAATCAATCTTTTGGGCTATTTTAAAAATTGACATTTCGGTTTGGAACGCTCGGGACTAACGCAATTTTTGCAGGGCGATAAAATGCGCACTTGATTTATAATACTGTAAATCCTGAATTTCTTTACTTTCTCTCCTTGCGAGTTATTCATCCACGAAAATGAACAAAACCTTCAATGTGACTAACTTTGAAACGATAATTTTCATATATTTCAGCATCAAAAGTTGAAAAAAGATTATAATTATGAAAAGCCTGACCAAAAATAAATCTTACGAAGTAAGTTTTATTTAAAAAAACTAAAAAAAATATTTTAATAAGGTCATGAATTAATTATAATTATAATTATGTGATAAATAAGTTAACAAAATAATGAGTATCATTATAGGACCATTTATAAACTACATAAGTTACAAATTTAAGAGAGGGAGGGTAATCGCGCCACAAAACTACGGTTGGTAACAGCTGGCGGGGGGAGTTGTCACTGGAAGTAACGTGACGAACTCAGATAACGTTTAGCTTGAAAATCTCTTTCATATTTCAGACTTCAAACTCTTTCCAATATGGCCCTCCTTTTGCATTTTTTAAAAAGAATCCATAATTTTTTCCCTGCCACTTTCGGGTGGAGGGTCGAAAATAGCACAAACCTATCAACGTAGTTTTTGAACGGACCCTATAGTTATCAAAATTTTGTTTGATGAGCCCGTAACTGCGCTAAATCTGAAGGTATCGTTTTTGCTGCAATTGTATTCAATGGATACGAAAATCTGTATCAAAATAAAGAAACTAAAGATTGTTACATTCTTGGATCATTTTGTTGCAGATCAAATTTATAACTGCAGATTTAGTTTGATGTTTTATGATAGAAACTAAAAAACCGGAAGATCATGAATCAAAAGAATTTAAATATTTATATTAAACAGCATTTTCTTACTATAGATTACTATATAGACCCTATACATAAATAACCTAGATTTTCTTATTTTTTATAGATAAAATCTAAAACGAAGTGGAGAAATGTGACAAAAGTGACCTTTTTTTTATTAAATGGACTACGTTTAAAATTCAACCTAATGACAGTATCAAACACAAGAAACTTCTATGTATGTATCTATAGAGGTGTAGGGCGAAAGTCATGTGTTACGTCATGGAAAACGCAAAATACTTCCTCCTTAATTGAATTCCTCGTTTTAGTTGAGATTGAAGATCTCGCATAGGGAAGAGGAAAGAGTAGCCAATAAATAAATCATAAATGAGATTTAACAATTTATTATATAAAATGATAATAAACTGGTGTGTAGAAGTAAACTTCTTCCACCAGAAGTTCTTGATACCATCTGGTCCTGCAGCGGAAAAGTTCTTTGTGCCTATAAGTGATTTTTTTACCTCTTCGGCATTGATTAGTGGTCATTCTTCCTCAGATGTTATGAGGTTGTCGCAAAACTTCTTGAAGCGGATGATATTATCAGTATCTTCTTTCAACTCCAGTGTTTCTGAGATCTTGTATACCTCTCTCCAAAAAGTCTCTACCTGGTTGGGCTTGGGTGGACTTTTGACAGAAACAGGGTGTTCACTGAAGAGGCGAGATGGGTCAGCGAGAAATTTTTGATTCTCCCTGATCTATTTCTTCGTCTTCTGTATTCTCCTCCTTGCGTCAGATAACAGCCGTATTTTGTGAACAATATGTTGCTTGATTGTCAGTAGCTTTGACTTGTTCAGTGTATGAGTGAAGATCCTTAGTTCTTGAGAAAACTTTCAAACCCTTTCCGTGAACCGCCTACCAGATGTTATGTGGTCAATCACACACCAAATACGGGACGCATTCTGTGTTGCCCATCCAATCTTCTTGTTCAGTCGATACAAGCGTCTTTTGGTCTTTTGATCCATTGTCAGTTTTAGCCTTCGATTCGAATGAGCCAATACCCTCGCAGCACCATAGGCTGAACAATTGATGGTCCAGATGTCGGACTCCTCCAAAATATCCTCATGAAGGGATGCATCCATTTCAGCCGGATCTTGGGGCTGAGGAGAAAACTGTATGTCAGTGTCCCCCCTTGTCTTGAAATCGCTATCATCTCTCAGGAAGTGTCTACTTTCCGCGATTGGTCTTAATGTGGCTTCCTCATCTTCGTCTGTAGCTTGTTCAAACAGTATTTGGACAAGCGCTTCGCGTACATATCCAGTTTTCAAGAGGTAGGCGTGTTGATTTCGCAAAGACTGATGCGAAACGTGCTGAAGCTCTGGGTGTTTCTAGTACCACAGAGTGTGAATACGCGCCATGAAGGCTCCGCGAACAGGGATAATGCTGGCATCGTAGCAGTCTACCACGAAGTCCTTGAGTTGATTCGTCCACTCAATGTGAACGCTTCGCCGGTTCGTAGTCGTGTTTCCATTCAAATTATTTGCAGCACCCCGAACTCTAGGGTGATCGGCACTGTTTGCCGACCGATTGTCAGGTGCTCTCCACGTTCGATCGTTTTGAACCGCATCTACAACTTTTTGGTGGTTTGATAGTGTTATTGTTGTTCCCATGAGCAGCCAGGGAAGGTTTTGCCCGTCCTTGTAGAGCCCCGCATGCAAGGATAAGGCTGCATACTCTGAGAGGTCCCCCCGTATCCCAGATACACCTTTTAAGTCACCTTGCCCAGGTGCCATTTAGCTTTCGGCACGGTTGTTACGCCTTCGCTCAGGGGTAAGGTATGGAGATAAGGTAGTAAGTAGGGGAGATTGGGGTATGGTGTCTCGCTTTGACTTAAATGCCCTATAAATTATGATTGAAATGTGATTTTGATGTACTTCCCATATCTTTTCTTCTGTAATTTCCATTACCCTACGAATAAGTATTTTTGAATATATTTTACTTACGGTGCTCAGTAAGCTGATACCTCTGTAATTATTGCAGTTGTTTTTATCTTTCTTTCTTTCGTATATTGGCACGATAATCGCGTTTTTCCAATCATGTGGGACTTGTCCCGTCTCGATACATAAATTTATCAATTCGCATAATCTGTGACGTATGTACTCGCCCCCGTATTTATGCATTTCGGCGCTCATGCTGTATATCTTCACCTCCTAATAATTCTTAAAAAGATTCACTTGAAGCGTCTACTATCCCGTCTGTATCATATAGCATTTCACTTTTGCTGTTTCTCATGCTGACAAACTCTGTATTTTTACTTTTGTTCATCTCTTTAAGTATTAGTTTTATGGTTCCTTTAAAGTCGTTTTGTAATTTCTTCTCTTCTTCTGTTCTGATTTTATCCTTACTTTCATTGACTAGCCGTTTAAAGTTCCTCTTTATGTTTCTGTTATCATTTTCAAGTCTATTTCTCTCCGCATCGCTAAGATCTGTGATGTTCAAAGTTCTCTTGTACGCTTCTTTCTTTTCTTTTTGGGCTGCCTTAATTTCATCATTTCACCATGCATTCCTAGATTTTTTTCCTACAACCGCCCTACTACATACTTCAATCGCAATTTCAATAATGATATACTTTAACATAGTCCACGCGCTTTGGAATAATCATGTATTTTGGACCTTTTTTGGTTTGTAAGCGCAATTTTGAATCGATTTAAATGAAACTTGGTAGCTGACTGACATATGTTAAATGGTAAAGTTTTTAAAATTGAACAAGATATCGAAAATATGTTACTACAGACTTGTCATTAAAATTTGACATAAATCGGTTGTATAGATTTGGTTGCAGAGGTGAGCACACGTGAAAAATTTACCTTTTTTACAATGATGCATAAATTATCTAAACATTTTGCCTAATATTTGACCTAGAAATCTATGGATACATGTTCTGGATATGTATTTTAGAAAACTACAAAATCTTTCTTACCTTAAAACTGTAATTAATCATATTTTATGTCAAAAAATCGAATTTTTTCTTGTTCTTACCAGTACAATATAAATCCTCATCTATCTAACTGATTGTTACGAAATTTTAACAAGAAGTCGCTAGCAACAAATTCTTGATATATCATGGAGGAATTTTCGATATCTTGAATAGATTTTAAAATTTCACGTACTACGTATTTTCAAGCGATACTAAATTAAATCAAAAGGTGTAACATTTTCAAATATTATTTCTTATTCCCGTGCAGAAATTGCCCCGTTTGGCCCTACTACAACAAGGTTTCTGGTCGGATCCCGGCCGGACTAGCCCTGGTTGGATTTCATGGTCGGGAGCCGGTTGGTTACCGGCCGGGCCAACCTTGGTTAGATTTCATGGTCGGGAGCCGACCGGGTACCGGACAGGATACTTTTTTTGTAGAAATTATACATTTTTTAAGCAAGCGCAAATACGTTCTCCATTATCGTGCACTTAAACAAGCTTTGGCAAACGGTCTTAAATTAGTCAAAATTCACCAAGTTCTTAAATTCAATCAATCCCCTTGGCTAAAATCCTACATAGATTTTAATACTTCAATGAGAGCAAAATCCCGTAACGAATTTGAGAAAAACCTTTTTAAATTAATGAATAACTCGGTATATGAAAAAACAATGGAGAACGTGCGCAAACATGTAGACGTTAAACTCGTTACAAAGTAGGAGGGTAGGTACGGTGCAGAAGCCCTCGTATCAAAACCAAACTTCCACAGCCGCGCAATATTCAGTGAAGGTCTGTATACAGACACAGACAGCTTTATTTATGAGGTTAAATGTCCAAATGTTTACGCGGACATTAAAGAAGATATCAGCAAGTTCGACACGTCTGACTACCCTCCGGGTAACATCTACGGTATTCCGCAATCCAACGAAAAGATTTTAGGTCTTATGAAAGATGAATATAAAGGTAAAATCTGAACAGAGTTTGTTGGCTTGCGGAGTAAAATGTATAGCGTGCGAAGCAACGGCCAAGATTTTTTAAAGAAAACGGAAGGCTTAAAGGCCGGAGTAGTCAAGAAAGATATAGAATTTAACGACTACGTTGACTGCTTGCAAAATATTAAAAAGCAGCATAGGACACATTATGTAATTAGATCGCGATTACACAACGTCGAAACATTAAAACAATGTAAAATAGCCCTAAGCCCTTTCGACGACAAGAGGTTCCTATTGCCAAGCAGTACCAATACTCTGGCATGGGGACACTATAGAATTAAGGAATTAGAAGATAAGAGAATGGACGTGGATCGGGAATAAATTGTGAATAGGGAATGAATGTGTGTGTATAGATTGTAAATATATTGATGGTATGGAATAAACAAGAACATAATATGTACATATAGTCTTCTTTATTTTTCAAACACCTTACATCTAGTTGATAATACGTTTAATATTAGTTTAAAGTTATTGAACTATAGCGTAATGTTTAATTAACAATAGCTTAACTATAACTTAACTATATTTTAATGTTAAATTTAAGTATAACATAACTCTACTCTAAGTATACTTTAACTATACTTTAATTATAACTTAACTATAACTTAACTATACTTTAACTATACTTCAACTATACTTTAACTATAATTTAACTAGGCTTTAACTATAACTTAACTATACTTCAACTATAATTTAACTTAACTATGGTTTAACGTTAATTTACATGTCTGACTTATCTATCCAACTATTGTGTGAATAATCAAAACCAAGCCATTTTACATAGACTTTGTTATCTCGTTTCTTGAGAACCTTCTCTGAGATAAATGTCCCGGTACTTGACCTTGAGGAGCTCTTCTTAATAGAAGCCACCAGCAATTGGTCGATTTTGATCATCCTTGAGCTTATACGTAACTGGTTTAGTTGACATGACTTGGTCTACAGTGTATATTTCTGTGGACCAGTTCGCAGTTTTTCACCTCTTCCGCAGTGAATGATGGACATTCCTCCTCAGATTTCATGAGGTTGTCGCAAAATTCCTTGAAGTAGCTTGTCATAAGGACAACTGCTGGATTTCGCCGGCAGCGGGTGCCATTCCAGAAAATGGCACTCAACTCAAATCAATGATCCGGCAAAAGTCTTGTGCACCCTGAGAACACGGAGTGATCCAAGGACGAGTGCCATCTGCATCTTCCCCGCAAGTATCCCAGGATTTCGTTGCCACGCAGGGATGCTTTTCAGGCTATTAACCAGTAAAAGCTTGGCACCTTCAATATCACCGAAGATCAGGACTAGCTTAACAGAATATTCCGGGTATAACCGTCGGATGTTCTTGTTGGCTGGTGCCGAAAATTCGATAAAGATAATGGTTCATTTCTCGAATTCAAGGAGAACAATGAGAGTCCTCGAGCGCGCAACAGAAACAATTGTCGAGAATATGGAGTGTTTTCTGACCTTTTTAAAACGACTATCTCGTCCACTTGCGACTATATGAGCCACTCAGAGGAAAAACGTAATAAGTCCTATGTTAAAACATAGGAGTTATCACGTTTTTCGTCTGAGCGACTTATATGTACTGTACCCAGAATAATCCTGTTGTGAAGACATTCAATATTAGGTATTCTGCAAACCACCTTGGCGGCTTGAGAAGTAAAGTCGCGAAACAGACGACTTATGGTACATGCTTTTGTTCATGTGCATAACTTTCTGTGACCCAATATCGAGAGATCTGAGCTCGTCCTTCGTCCATGGAACCACTCCAAATGAATAGAGACTACCGGGACGGCAAGCATGCTCGTTGCAGATACTTTGTTCCTCGCAGACAGTTCGGAGGACCACATCTGTCGAATGAGACGTTTGTATTTACAACGGAGAGCATTCTTAATTGATGTTACGTCCTGAATGCGGCAGGATCCTGAGTCGGAGATACCATTAAGTTTTCCTCACTTCAAATTAATCTTGGCGCATTTCTCTAACCCAATATCCATTCCAGTCTCTTGAGTATACTCTTTAACAATCTCTAGAGCTAAATTTGATTGCTCTTTATTTTTAGCATAGATCTTGAGATTATCCATTCAAAATACATGAGTGCTTTTATGCTTTCGATTTCCAGTTTTGCCGCAGAAGTACCCTTGGGAATGGCGAAGTGTGAGAGATAGTGGGAATAATGTGAGGGGAAAGTGGAGAGGGCACATAGTGTCGCCCTGAAAGACACCTCTCTGAAAGATGACGTTGTTAGTGTTCACGGGATGTTTTCCAGATGAGATAGTAAATCTGTTTTTCCAAAGCGTCATCAATCTCTCTGTGCACCTCACTATGTATGGATGATCCTTTGAGCTTTCCAACAGACAGATGATAAGTCTATGAGAGGTTGAATCGAAAGCTTTCCGGTAGTCAGTCCAGGCCATTGACAGGTTGCGTTGATGGGCTGCAGCGTCTTTACAGACACACCTGTCAATTAGCAGGTTCTCTCGAGGTTCCATGCATTAATAAACATCTTGAAGAGTTATTATCATTACCACTACAAGATAGTAAGAACTTTATTGTTAAAAATATTGGAGAAATAGTGTGTCTGAAAATTGCGCTTCATTGTTTAAAAACTCTAGAATGTTTGGAAAGAAACATTATTTAAAATTTTTGACAATTCTTCTAGATAAAAAGAAAATTGATTACTATTTAAAGTCTTAAAGTATAAACATTCTGTTCGTAGAGATTGTCACTTTTCACCTGAAACAAATTTGTGACGAAGTACTCAAAATTGTACCTAGCTTACAGAATGTTAGTAGACATTGGTTCACAATTTAGTTTAGTTGTAATAAAAAGAGTGAAAGTGTGTGTGTTTGTGTGTGTATGAGCGAGGGTGAGAGAAGTGTTATCATGTAACGTATCTTATTCATTGACAATATGTATTGTTAGATTTAAGAATAATTATTATTTTGAGTGCGATGAAAATAAATAGAAGTATATGTACACATAAATTGTTGTTTTTTACTTTGATCTTTAAGAAATTATTCCGTGTAACGTCAAGTGAAATAAAAAAAATTATTTTTCATAAGAAGTATATTTTTATTGAAAACACTCAATACAAAAAATCTTACACATTTCCTTCATCTATCCAACTATTGTGCGAAAGATCAAAACCTAATCATTTTACATACAATTTATTTCCACGCTTCTCAAGTACTTTTTCTACCAAATAGATATTTGAATGTTTCACTTTACATATTTCCTCTTCATAAAAGCTACCAAACACAGGTTTATTCTGATAATCTTTGAGCAAGTACGTTGTTGGTTTAGTATTATTTATTCGATCTACTGTAAATATTTCTGTTGTACAATTCGGAATGTAACCTTTTTCAAAAACATGTTTGAATTTACTTATTCTAACGTTATCGCCAACTTTAAACTTAGGCCTTTTTCTTAAAGTTTTCATTTGAAACTTTTTGTATACATTGAATAAAACTGTTTTTTCATTTTATTTAGTCACATCCCTAGGCTTCATTTTAATCGTCTGGTGTTTTGTGTAATTGTAAGAAGAAATTAAATCTGGTAAAATATCTAACCACTTGTAATGTCCCTGTAAACTAAACTGCATCCACATTTTGTTTTTTAAAGTGGGATTAAATCTTTCACAAATAGACGCTTTTGAATTGCTACTCATAGAATACATATTTATATTATAACGCTTCATAAGATTAGTAAAATTTGAATTATAGAATTCTTTGCCTCTATCAACATGAAAATTTTTCGGAAAACGGCCTTTTATCAGCACAGACTTCATTGCAGCTGTAACATCCTCACCCGTCTTGCTCTTCACAGGAACAGCCCAAGCAAATTTCGAAAATACATCGATGATCGTTAGAATGTATTTGTATCCTCTGTTTTCTTTCTCATATGGTTGCATTTCAACAAGATCCGCCTGCCAAGTTTCATCGATACCACGTATATCAACTTGTCGACGCTGGTAATTTTTTCTATAAGAACTACCCCTACCTCATTTAACGAAAACCGTTTAAATTTTCCTCATCTAAAATCACAAAAAAAAATTTTCATTTATAATAATCACAAGACACGCATTTTCAAGACTGTATTCAATATCGTTATAACCACAGAAATACCCAACGACCCTCAAGAACCACCCCTACCTGATTTAACGAAACCTGTTTAAATTTCCTTCATCTAAAATCGCCAAAAAAAATTTTCCTTGACAATCATCACAAGACACGCATTTCCAAGACTGTATTGAATATACCTATAACCACATAAATATCCAACAACCCTTAAGAACTACCCCTACCTCATTTAACGAAAACCGTTTAAATTTTCCTCATCTAAAATCACAAAAAAAAATTTTCATTGATAATAATCACAAGACACGCATTTCAAGGCTATATTAAATATCCTTATAACCACACAAATATCCAACAACCCTCAAGAACTACCCCTACCTCATTTAAGGAACACCGTTTAAATTTCCTTCATCTAAAATCGACAAAAAAAATTTTCATTGACAGTAATCACAAGGCACGCATTTTCAAGACTATATTCAATATCCTTATAAGCACAGAAATACCCAACAACCCTCAAGAACCACCCCTACCTGATTTAACGAACCCTGTTTAAATTTCCTTCATCCAAAAACGCCAAAACAAATTTTCATTGATAATCATCACAAGACACGCATTTCCAAGACTGTATTAAATATCCTTATAACCACAGAAAAATTCAACAACCCTCAAGAACTACCCCTACCTCATTTAACGCAAACCGTTTAAATTTTCCTCATCTAAAATCACCAAAAAAAAATTTTCATTGATAATAATCACAAGAAACGCATTTCCAAGACTATATTGAATATCCTTATAACCGCAGAAATATCCAACAACCCACAAGAAGTACCCCTACATCATTTAACGAACATCTTTTAAATTTGTTTCATCTAAAATCGAAAAAAAAATTTTCATTGATAATAATAACAAGACACGCATTTCCAAGACTGTATTAAATATTCTTACAACCATAGAAATACCCAACAACCCTCAAGAACTACCTCTAACTGATTTGACGAACCCCGTTTAAATTTCCTTCATCTAAAATCGACAAAAAAAAATTTCATTGATAATAATCACAAGACGCGCATTTCCGAGACTGTATTGAATATCCTCATAACCACATAAATATCCAACAACCCTCAAGAACTACCCCTACCTCATTTAAGGAACACCGTTTAAATTTCCTTCATTTCAAATCGCCAAAAAAATTCGAATTGATAATAATCACAAGACACGCATTATCAAGACTGTGTTAAATATCCTCATATCCACAAAAATATCCAACAACCCTCAAGAACTACCCTACATGATTTAACGAACCCTGTTTAAATTTCCTTCATCTAAAATCGCCAAAAAAAAATTTTCATTGATAATAATCACAAGACACGCATTTCCAAGACTGTATTAAATATCCTTATAACCACAGAAAAAAATTACCAAAACTCATAGATATACTATATTTACCAATAAAATTGAGGATAACCGCCAACAATGTGACGACCGTGTAAAAAATCCTCATCTTTTAAAAACACTTTTCAACAAACGAATATTCTGTTCTGCTCTTAGACTTCATCATAATTCGGATGGTTGTTATCTCATAGCGAATTGTTATCTTTTCTTATCATCGGAAAAATTTATTTGAGTATTGTCAAATAATTTGATTGATACTATAACTTGTGAATGTTCTGATGTGGTCTTAGATTAAATAATAAATCTTATATACGTTATTTCAAACATTATAAGCGTTTAGCTTGTCTTTTTGAGATATTTGCATTCCATTAGAATCAGTTTCAATAAAAAATTTTAATTATAAATTCGTCAAAATTGATCTTACAATTATATAATCTTTTCATTTTAAGAAAAACCTTTTGAGAAAATGGTACTTTTTCAAATTCAAGGATACTTTTTTGTATTTTTATTGGGGGTGGGGCTAGATGGAATGAAAGAGCGAAGGATGTAAACTTTCATTTTGGACGGGTAAAAATAATCGTTTAGTACATTGCCCCGCGTACTCAAGCACTATTGGGTATATTTGAGCATATAAAACATATTTTCGTTACTAAAATATATTATTTTATTTTATAATCTCCAGCTAGTTTTAAGAAAACAAAAAAGTATCCTTTTACGAGAAAAGTTAAATTTGTTTCTGACCTTCATTCTCGGGGGTGTAATAATAATCTATTTCGAACAATTACAATTTTTGGAAAACTATCGTAATTGCAGTAGACAACAGTTTTTCAATATCTATTTAATAAGTTAACACACTACAAAACAGATGGTATCCTCTCAAAAACAACTTGGTAATTATTTTTATGAATGAAAAAAATCTATTTTCTAACTTTAAAGCTCTGCAAGGGAAAGAACTGAGCTTTTATTAGAGATGAAATAAAAATAAATATTTCTCCTTTCCAGAAAAGTCGAATTTGTTTTTTACAGGACTTTGGAATCTATGACAACTGTGCTGTGAGAAATTGGTTTATAGCCATTCAGCTTAATATTTACCTTATCTATAATATAAACCTAATATTTACCCTATACAATAGATAATAAACCTATAGTAGATGATTATTAATTTCAAATACTGATGTGTCTAAAATAATTGAATAAATTTAATGATTAGTTTGAACACTATATGTAATATTAAATAAAAATTAGAATTATTCATTTGACATATATATTAGTCCTTTTAATTAATGATTATCTACTGTAAGTTCATTATCTACTGTAGGTTTATTATCTATGAAAGGACCTTGCAAGCTAATAAGCCCGAGTGGGGAGCTTCACATGGTGGTGAGGCTCTTCACTTTGGGTGATCGCTAGTGAGATTGATCAGCAACACGGGAATTCTAGATCAATCTAAAAAATCCATACCCCTCCCCTACACTATTCCCTTCCTGACCGAGTGAGCCACGCTCACACCGAAATGGAATTGAAAGAATTTGTATTTTCGGGTATTTGTTGTTTTTTAATCAGGTTTATTGAAGCTCCTGAGTCTACTAACAGGTGATATTCGTCTCCTCGTCGGTTTCTCCCTCGAATAGACTGTAGTCTTCCGCTGACTGCAGAAATTCTGCTTGGTCCTCGTAGTCTATTTGTTCCTGTACTTCTTCCATTGTCATTTTTTGGTTTTCCAATTCTTCTTCCGTTACTTGAATGTTCCTGACTTGGGTTGGTCGATTTAAAGATTGGCCAATCGAAAAATTTGTATTTTTTGCAATAAATTGATTAGCAAAATGTCCTAAGTTACCACATTTATGACACTTCATTTTCATTCTGTCGTTTAGTGCCATGTTGTGGTTGGGTATTCGTTGAGTGAGTGTAGTGTTAACCTGGTATCGAGGTGCCTGTGTTGGCCTCGGTTGGAATTTCATTATCCGTTTCAGCGGTATCTGTCGAACAGGTTGTGATTCTTTCAACCACATTTCTGTTTCGTTCGCGTGACTTTGCGCTTTCGCTAAGCTGGTTGGTTTAAAAATTCTTACTTGGAGTTCGATCTCTTTTTTTAAATTAAGTAAATATCTGTTGATATCTTCTTCTTCTTCTATGTTTATTCTCACTCTTCTTTCAGTTTGATTAATATGTTTAGCTTGAACAGCCTAATTTAGTTCATTGGTTAATTGCCTGAAGCGTAGGCCGAAATTCTGAATTGTTTCTGTAATTCCTTGTTTGCAAGGATTCTAATTTGCTTTTAAGTGCTAGAACTGAGCCGGTTTGATTTAGGTTTTGTGTTAGAGAAGTATATAAATCTTCGTAGGAGTTTACAGGTGTGTAACGGTTAGCTTTTTCCGCAATGCCTTGTATTTTCTTGGCGAGAATCAAGTCTAGAAGTAAGTTGGGTTGTGTGCACCTAGTTTTCGCCCTTTAAAAACTTTCAATAAAATCCTTTACATTGATGTCCTCTTGGCGATTTATGGTCCTTATTTTTTCTAAAGCTAATTCAGCATTAATTTTTTCATCTTCTTCGGTTTTTATACCTTCTCTTTCTCTAACAAGGAAGGTTAACCATGTGTCCGCCTCCGATTTAATTCGTTCTGAAGTATGTTTTAGAGCACTAAAAAATAAGGTAAACGTATTTTCTTATACGTGCCAGAATTCATATTTAGGGGGTGAAGTCACCCTTCAAAGTTTTTGAATAATTACTTTAGAAATATACTTTCCAGAGAAATTAATCATTAGGGGACAGTGTAAATATTGTTTAAACTGTAATTATATTATTAAATTGCAGTAAAATATTTATTTTCCAACTATCCCTCCCTTGGACGGGGGGTTAACTACCCCCTATTGCTAACGTACACAAAAATTCCTGATTATGATCCGAATCAAATTTTATTTTTGATTGATTAATGAAGTGGTCTAAAAAATACAAGACGTTATATCTTTTCACACTCCGTGTCAGATTTAAAGAGGGTAAACAACCCTTAATTTGAATTTAGTATCGTAATCCATCTGGGCCATCTAAATTAAACTTTTTTTCGTCAGACTAGATAATCTAAAACACATATAAAAGACCAAAGTTGTTTTTTTTTCCACGCGAAACTTTGGTGCCGGATCCATCATGATATGGGCAATATACAGCGGTTTCGGGAAAGTTAGCTTGACTTTTGTTACCCATAAAATGGACAGCAAAGATTATAAGGCAGTGCTTGAAGAACATCTCAAGCCTTACATTCGACAAGTTCGCTCCGCTCGATTGACATTTCCACAAGACAACGCGTCAATACACGCCAGAAAGTCAACCAAGAAATGGTTAGCTAAGGCGAAGATTCCAGTACTTGAGAGGCCTGCCGTTTCTCCGGACCTTAATCCGATTGAAAATGTTTGTGTGATGATGGTTCGCGACGTTTATGACAACGCCGAGCAGTTTGCGATGGTCGCAGAGCTCAAGGAAGCGGTAAAGTCAGCGTGGGACAACATCAGCTCAAGAAGTCTAAAAAATATCATGGATTCAATGCCAAAACGAATGAAGATGGTATTCAAGAACGACGGAAACGCAATTGGCTACAAATTTTTTGTGTATAAAGCTTCAATTACTTGAATAATTATTGGTTAAAATAACTTTAAATACTTAAATTGAGCATTTTTTGTCGAAAAATTGAATTTTGATTCAATAACACACTTCAAAAATTTGATGGAATTTTCTAAAGTAGAAAAAAAATTATCCACAAAAAATTAGGTGGATCTATAAATTTGGGACACACTGTATAAAATATATAACTCGGATTTTTTAAATTAGTTCCCCAGTTGATAGCAAACATCCAAGTGAGTCGGTAGACAAATTGAAAGATATATAATAATATACAATTCAACGTGAGTTTAGTGTACGTTTAGCTACTATTCAGTGTGTAGCATTCAGTGGGAAATTAATTTAAATATTTATTGCAATTTACCTAGTATTTTGTGTTGAACTTTTTAAACTTAAAAATTATTCAGTGAGCATATTTTTAGAAATATTTTGAAAATAGATTCAGAGCAGTGTAAGAGACTTATTAAAATGATGGATGAGGCGTACGAAATTTTGAAAGAAAATGCCACATTTGAAGAAATTGATTTTTGGATCCGAGGTGGAATCCAAAACATACGACTGTTGAATAAACTCCTGAAAAGGGGGAAAAACTTTTCTTGAGGTCAAAAAAATAAAATTCAATCTATGGCTGGAATTTTAAAAGCCAGAAATCGGAATTTCAAGAAGTTACGAAGAAGAGGAGCAGGGATCAATGAAGCTGTGAACAAACAAAATATCAAGTGGGAAGACATGGAGACTGCCTTCAGAAGTCGCATTAGAACAGGTTTAATAATAAATTTAACCCACAAGGATTTAAATAGCTTTTTAGATAATGCGAAAAAAAAGATTACTCCACGAATAAAGAATACTCTCAAAATTATGGGAGGTTTAAAAGTCAACGTTATTTTAGCTTCTAAATTCAGTGTATTAGAATACGAATACGAGGTTCTTCCCGTGAAGATTGCTTTTGATAACTAATATGTTTTGCCCGAGCACCGTCTCGGTAGGAATTAAAATAAATTTAGAATTTCATAATAAATCTTAGTGATCAATCTGGCATCCGATGACAACCTGGCCTACATCCCTGAACTGTGGCATCGAATTACAAAAAGAAATCTGTAAGTTTCCTTATATATAACTTCGGCGTTACTTTGCCAAACTCTATCATTATATTCAAAAATAAAGGCTTGCTACTCCCTAGCATAAATGATTTGAATTTTTCTTTCCTAGATTTACTCTTTACTATTTAAAGTATATGTATTGCGAAACAAGGTGGGACCTCCCTTTAATCACAATATACCCACCTACTTAAATCTCTTAGCCGCTCGGAAGATTTGAATTAATAAATATCTTTCTGTACGCCCACTCAGGACGTGACAGGGGAAAATTTGGTGACAGCGGTGGGATATTCTCGTTAACTTGTTTCACAAAAAACAAAATAATAAAGTTACAATACATTCATAAATTTTCGTTTCCAAATTTTAGCATGCCTCTCTCATTTTCCTGAATTTCTACTGCTTTCCGGAGCTCTGGCAAACGAAGCATCAGTAATTCCCTTTTTCCAATCTATCCGTAGAATAAGAAAATGCCAATTTGATTTAATCGTTCTGTTCATTTTGTATGTGTATTTTCTGTAATTTTCACGCCCGTATTATTAGTGAGATGCCGTTAGTGAAATTAATCGTTATGCTCGTCCAAAACCAGTTAACCCGGGAAATGCTTATTCTGCGTCGAAACTGCATTTTTGTGAAGTAACTTTCACGAAACTTAGTAATTTTTCAATTTTTACAGCAGTTTTCGCGAACTCGTATCTTCGATTGTGCCCAAGCTTCTAAAAGTCATTATTCTTGAATAACATTAGTGCTACCTGAATCTAACGTCATTCTCGTGAAAATCAGAATTAAAATCATGAAATTTTTCATGCGAAATCGATTTTTGAAACTTTATTCAATTTTTGCGTTAGAAAAGTTTTGCCCGGAACTTCAGTTTCCAATTTTTATTCCTTCTTTCGAGTTTTCAACTGCTAGGTCGGTTGTGCGTCATTTTTGTTTTATCCGTACTTTATTGCTTGTTTTTCTTTGCCTTTTTACCCGATTTTTCAATTTTAATTCACTTTTAGATTTGATTTAGCCGTGCCTTTCGGAAAGTAATCTCAATCTGTCGGGTGGATAATTTCGAGCTTTTAAATTTTTGTTAAATTCTCTCAGCAACCATGACCGAAAACGCGCAGGCTATGCTGGACATTATGTCTAAAATGACCGAACATCTTACCTTGCAATCGGCTTATGCGAACGTGCCTTTGTTTGACGGTACCCCTTCCGAGTTGCGCGGGTTCATCCAAGAGGCTGAAAATGCCTACCTTCTCGCTGCCGGAATCGCGGAAAATCGGTTCGTTCAGGGACTCTCTGTAAAGCTGAAAGGCGTCGCCCGTGAAAATAGCAAGTTTATGTATCTTTGTCACGATATGCCAATATACACAAGTACGTTTCTGACAAAAAAATTAATCCACTATTACTTCTTACAGACTTAAGTACACAGTCCAGCCGTAACTCTGATGCCAATTGGCCTGATACTCCCCGCCCGCGTCATTACCAACCTTCTTCTTTTATTCGCAAACCTCAGTCTTCTGCCGACCCTGAGCCCGAGCCTCCGAAACGTGACAGGTCCAGGTCTCCTCTTGCCGTGTCTCCAACTGCCATTACTTCTCCTGCCAGTACTCCTTCTGCCAGTACTCCTCCTGCCAGTACCCTTCCTTACCAGGTACTTGGATATGGACTTGGGCAACTTGGACTTATTCGGCTTATTCCCTTTATCAATGAGAACCGGAGATTCGAGTTTCGAAGATACACTTTTCAAATCGATTCACCGTTTCTGCGACTAGTCAAAAAAGATGTGTATGCCAGCCTGCCAATCACAGAACAAATTGTATTTACAACTTCTAATGGTGACGTTTTTGCAATATTGGAGACAAGTAATCTTCTTAGCGGAATATATAGTAAACATAGAGGTAGGCCTCGCGTGAAAATTAACATAGACAGCGGCGTGATTACGAGCATGAACTCATTTGAAGTTAAGGAATGCCCAGTAGGCAAGCGCCGTCCTATAGATCGGAATTTTACTGTAGTAGTTGTGAGGCAGGACTCTCTACAGGTAAATGGATGATTCAATTTAAAAAAATTTTGCTTGGTTCTTTCATTTGTGCCAAGTCTTTGATTAGTTTATTTCAATAAATATTGTCGTTAGGCAAAAGGTCATGTCCTGACTGAAAGAAATCACATCTTTTGTGAGAGAACCTAGTTTTCAATCACTCATTCAAATTTGGATGAAGTAATTTAGGTTCTTTTTTAATGAAAAAAATGTTTTTTCCTCATAAATAATCTTATTATTATGATTCATCGATTTGAAACAAAAAATTATCTAATGATAAGATTTGATGCCGTTATTTCAAATGGAAACAACATTTGTTTGAATGAAATGTTTATGTCGTTATTTGGTAAAAACCTATATTCGGTTTATAAAAAATAATGGGTCATTCTGAATAAATATTTCCTTCTGTAGTACATTTCTGATTTTCAACTTTCAATATTTCATTACCAATGCCGCTTGGAGCCGTATAGCATATTATCTCACTGTAGAACTTTGTTCTGAAGGTTATACGTTAGCCAATAATTTTCACCTTAGTTAAAATAGAAATGTGTGATAATATAGGTCTTTTTTAGTCAAAAGTTTAACGACTTAGTTGAAGATTTGAGTATTTTTGTTGATGATTTCTCTTTTGGTAGAACATCAATCTTCTAGCTTGAAAATTCATTTTTGTGATTTTAAAATTCAGCTATTTTATCTTAAATTCAACTGTCTGGCTGTCAGACAGAACAAGCTATCTATCGAATCACCCTATACCAGTTGAAATAGAAATATTTAATTGATTTATAATTCTGGTAGTATAAAAAGGACGGAGAAAGGAAAAAGTGAGAGGTTGGTTTTTGGTTGACTTTTTCTCCCTCTTTTTTCATTTGGTTATTTCTGTCTCTAATGAGCCGAAAAGTGAGATAGTTTGGAATTATGTTGTTTTAATTGTGAATCTTTTTCATGCTTATTTTGCATAAAATTATTTATGATAAAATAGATTGCTTTTCGATCTTAATTTTAAAATTATGATTCTTTATACCAATCTTCTTCAATATTATTATTATTAAATAATGGCAGTTTCTTCTTAACTTTTTAACTTCTTGTCTACTTTGCAATTACAGCGAAGTAATAATTATAATTGAAGTTGACAAGTATAATTTTTCCAAACAATTTATCACTATTGTAAATAGCATGATATTCGCTTAACGGCAGAAAGTTGCGGTTTGTTATGAGTTTGACTAATTGTCTCTTCTTTATTTGGAGTAACTTAATAATACAAATAAAACAAATACAAATAAATAAACATTACAGAAAATAATACGATAAACAATCTCTTCGTTTTTGGCAACATATTATATATCTTCATGTATGTATGACAATATTACAATATGTGCAATACCAAATTTCCCTTCTACGCTTTGCAATAAACTTCTTGTTGTAATTCAAAAAAACATTTTTATAAGTCATTCACAGGCCTACTCCTTCCACCTATTCCTAATTATTACATTCTTTTTTTTTTGTATCTTGTGTGATAGCTTTTTTGTTTAAATTAATTTTGTCCAACATTGGGAAAGAGCATAAATAATTTACTTGATTTTGTGGGTGATTCTGAAACCAATCTATTCAGATTATTAATTTTTCAATTAGGAAAAGAAAACAATACAAAATATTTAAATGCAATCCTAAATAAGTTTCTAAAATTCAAAACATTCTTCTTACAAAAATCTACATAAAAAGAAGACTTCTTACAAGAAAATTGAGTTAAAATATGTAAACTCAATTAAAATTGATCTTAAAAATTATTCATAAGCAAACCCTGCAGATTGGAAAGAATCGTGAGTTTAGTGCCTCTATTTAAAAATTTTTTAATTAAGATTGAAAAGAAATCCATTTTATCATGAATAATTTTTGCAGTATAAGCCACAAATTGATTCACAATTAGAAAATAAACTTACAAAACACCTCGCTTTTCGGCTCATTAGAGACAAGAATAACACAATGAAAAAAGAGGGAGAAAAATGGAAAAAGTCAACCAAAAACCAACCTCTCACTTTTTCCTTTCTCCGTCCTTGTTATACTACGAGGGGACCAACATGTTTCGGGGCCAATTTAGACCCCCCTCATCAGGGATTATTTATAGGAAAACTACAAGGTCTAATTAAAAAATTCTTATGCTATGTGAATAATCAAAACATAATACCTGCAATTAAAAGGAGACATATACATACAGAAAAAACATATATTTATATACTTCCCCTTTTAAAGGTTACTTTATCTAATTTTGCATTCATTAGTGAAAAATGACAAATTTTAGTACAAAAGTTTTCTTTTTTTTTTTGTAGAAAATTAATCTTTTTGGTTGCAAATTCAACTATATTTGGTCGAGAATTGAACTACTTTATTAAATATTTAATTTTTTTTTATAGATTCATTTTGGTTGAAAATTTATCACTTTGGTTTAAAATTAACTATTTTGTTGAAAATTTTTTTATAATTAATCTTTTTAACTGAAAATTGAACTATTTTACTTTTGATTAAAAGTTGATCTTTTTCTAGTTGAAAATTCACGAGTTTTGTTGAAAATTAAACTATAATTGGTTGAAAGTGTAACTATTTAATTAAAAATTCATTTTTTATTGAAGATTCAGAATTTCAGTTGAAAATTCATCTCTTTGGTTGAAAAATTCGATTTTTTGTTTGAAAATTTATCTGTTTAACTGAACATTTTATGACTTCATTTTTGGTTAGGATATTAATATTTTTGATTAAACATTTAATTATTCCATTTTTGTTTGAAAATTATTATTTTTTAGTGGAAAATCATACTATTTGATTGAAAATTCAGGTATTTTTTAAAAAATTCGTCTTTTTTGGTTGAATTCAACTGTTTTTTATTTAAAATCGAATTTTTTTCTTTCTTGGAATATCATCTATTACATTTTTAATTGAGAACTCATTTTTTCATTTGAATATTCAATTATTTGGATTAAACTTGGTTTATTTTTTTGTTCAAAATAATTCTTTTTAACTGAAAATTTAATTTTTCCATTTTTGCTTAAAAATTGATTTTTTACAGTTGATAATTTAACTAATTGACCGAAAATTCATTTTTTGGTTCAAAATACAACTATTGTTTAAATTTTAATCTTCCCATCTCCTCATTTTGAAATACAATTTGATCAAGAAAGTTTTTGATTAATTCCAGGTGATGGCGAGGGACAAGAAAAACTACTGACGTGTTAAACTGAAAATTAAATTATTCCATTTTTGGTTGAAAATTAATATTTTTTAATGGAAAATTCAACTATTTTTTTGAAAAGTCGTCTTTTTTTGTGGAAAATAAATCTTCACGGTTGAAAATTTATCTTTTTGGTTCCAAATTCAACTATATTTGGTTGAAAATTTAACTACTTTGCTAAATACTTAATTTTTTTGTTAAAGATTTATCATTTGAGTTGAAACTTTATCTCTTTGGTTAAAAAATTAACTATTTTGTTGAAAATTCTTTTTTTTTTGGTTCAAAATTAATCCTTTTAACTGAAAATTCAACTATTTCACTTTTGATTAAAAGTCGATCATTTTTTGTTTACAAAATTCACTATTTCGTTGAAAAATTCGTCTTTTTTAGTTAAAAATTAATCTGTTTAATTGAACATTGAATCATTTTATTTTTGGTTAAAAATTGATATTTTTTATTCGGAAATCAATCTATTTGATTAACAATTTATGTATTATTTGAAAAGTCGTCTTTTTTTGTGGAAAATAAATCTTCACGGTTGAAAATTTATCTTTTTGGTTCCAAATTCAACTATTAAAAAATCTTTCAAAGAAAGCTACTGTTCAATTAATCTATATAATCAATGAATCTATCAGATTATCATACTTTTCAAGTCACTGGGAAACTGGTAATATGATTCCAATTTATAAGCCAGGTAAATGTAATATTGAGCCAAGTAGTTACAGGCCTATTAGCTGCAAATGAAATTTTAATTATTTTCTATTAACTTTTTGTATTTTTGAAACTTTTCCAACTTAAATTTTTTTTATTCAATATGTGACCCGTTTTAAAGTAATTTCGGGACAATTGAGAAATCAGGATAAACAAAATTCCCTAAACTGTGAAATTCCCGAATTATTAAAGTTCACAATAATAAATTTTCCTAATAATATAATTTTCGAATTAAAAAATTCGCGAATAATAAAATTCCTGAATCATAAAATTCCCCAATAATAAAGTACCTGAATTGGGAAATTCCCGAATCATAAAATTCACAAACGATCTATAATATTACCAAATTGGAAAATTTTAAAAAATAAATAAAAATTTCTGATAGTTTATGATATTACCGAATTTGAAAATTCCCGGCACAAAATTGCCGAATCATAAAACATCCGAACTAGAAAATTTCCTAATTATAAAATTCCCAAATTTAAACAATTAAACATTTTTTCGTATGAATATTATTTATTACAAGTATAATAAACAAATATTTGTATCAGAAAAAAGATCATTTTTAGTGTTCAAAGTTTTTAAAAATTATTTCTTGAATCTCTAATAAGAATGATTGAAAAAAATATATATTTTCGAGTGCAATTTTTTTGAATAACTGTTATTTTGAATTCGAGAAATAATTTTAGAATCTCTAAAAATTGAAAATATTTTTTTTCTATAAAAATATTTGATATTGTATTTTTAACCAATGAATAATTTTCAAATTCGTTAATATTGTAAACTGCCAAAAATTTTATCATATCGGAGTTTTCTAATTCGGAAACTTTATATTTCGGAAATTTTATTATTCGAGAATTTTCCATTTTGGTAATTTTATTATTCACAAATTTTATTATTCCGGAATTTTATTATTTGGGAATTTTTTCATTCCGGAATTTCACAGTGTCGGGAATTTTATTTATCGGGATTTGTCAGCCGTCCCGCAATTTCTAACTAATTTTCAATTCTTTGAAGAATTATTATTTGTTTTAACATTTTTTGTTTTGCCTTTAAATCGTGAAAAGTTATTATTTTTTAGGATAAATGATACAGTTGATAAATTTAAAGAATAATATTTCGCACTTAACATACTTGGTAATTATTTAAACAATTTTCATTTGGTTGAATGATTTTTCCCCTGTTATTCGTGTAAAGTTATTTTTTACTTAAATTAATGACACAATAAATGAATTTTGAGATATATTTTTGCTGTGAGTAATATTTCTTGTGAAAGACAGTTTACGATTATTTGAACAATTTTCATCTGTGTAAACAATGTTTTTCCCTGTAAATCTTGAAAAGTGATTATGTTGTTTATTATTCTTCAAAAATAATTTCAAACTTGAAACAATTTCAAGAAAATTAAGAAAAAATGAAGAATTTTGAAAATTAAAAAAAAAAGGTTTTTTAAACTTTTAAAGGGTTCCAAGAGAATAAAAAAATCGTTTTAAAACTCCAGGGAAAATTTAAATAATGTTTTAATTGTTTAATTAATGATGTAAAATGATTTTCCAAAATTTCGAAAAATAATGTAGAAAATTAAAAAAAAAAATTCAATTTTGGAAGATTACAAAATTTTAGAAAAAATTCATGTTAGTAATGGAAATTTCAAGAATTTTTACAAAGATTTCATAAAATCAAAAACAAATCTATTTTAAAAGATTTCGTAGAAAAAATTTTCTAAAGATTCATAGGAAATTTAAAATGTTTTTTTTTTATTTTCAAAAATGATTTTAATAGAATATTCCAAAATATATCTAAAATCATGTTCAATAATCTGAAAGATTGTTGGGAAATTGCTTTTTATTTTGCAAGATTTTAAATGATTTCCTAAAATTTCGAAAAAAGTAGAAGATTTTTTGCACGATTACCAAATTTAAAAAAATCTAGTTTATTCAAGAAATATAAAGAAGTTTTGAAATGGTTCGAAAATAATTAAGTAAAGATTTAAAAGAATTTAAAACTATTTCAAAAAATTTAAAACGATTTCAAAAAATTTAAAACGAAATGTAGATTATGAAAATTTTGAAAAAAGTAGGGTTTTGAGAATTTGGATGGTTTTAAGAGAATAACCAAGTTATTTTAAGATTCCTGGTAAAATTTAATTGATTTTTTATTTTGATAAATTAATTTAAAGATAATATTGAATAGGATTTCAAAACATGTCAAAAGATTTCCAAAATTGCCGAAAATGAATCCGGATGATCTTAAAGCAATTCTTTTTGATTTAATGCGAAATTCAAATCAGTTTGAAAGATATTAAAACATTTCTTTGAAATTTCCAAAATAATTTCAAGCTAGAAACGATTTCAGAATATGTGAAAACAAAATGTGAATTTTTGAAGATTTCGGTAAAAAAATCTTTTTAAAAGTTTTGAAAGGTTTCAACGGAATAAAAAAGTATTCTTTTGAAGATTCTTGGGAATACGGAAATAAATCTTATTTTGAAAAATTTATTCTAAGATGGAATTGAAAAACATTTTTAAACATTTCAAAAGATTCCAAAAATTGTCAGACAAGTTTCTGGAAGATTTTAAGGCATTTTTTTCATTTTGCAGAATTCTGAAAAAAAGGAAAAATTCTACTTATTTAAAAAGATATTTAGAAGTTTTGACAAAATTTCAAAAATAATTAAGAACGAATTTTTCGGTTGAAAAAAATTTCTGTTGTAATATCGACTATTACATTTTTCGTTCAGAATTCATATTTTTTTGGTTGAAGATTTATTATTTTAGTTGGAAAACGTTTTTTTTTTGTTGGTTGAAAATTTATCCATTTTGTTAAACATTCTTTTTTCCGTTGAAATATAATTTTTTTTACTTTTATCATTTTACTTACCAAAATTTAGAGGTATACTTTCAAGTATGTTGAAGTAATTTATAAGCATTATAAGTGTATTCCAAATTCATCAAATGCAATGTCAAGTGTTCTAACTTGAGCAATTTTTAATTTGTGTTTGAGAGCACTAAATAGTAGGGTTGAGTAAAAATACTTAAATAAATTAAATCTTTTCAGCTGAGGGGGAAAAAGACTTTGTGAGTTGGCATTCGACAAAAGTGAAAAAAAAATTTGATCAATAAAATTATAAAATTTAAAATTCAAAATATTTCCTATTGGTTCAAAAATTATGACGAATTTTTTATATTTACAGCTTTTAGTAGTGAAAAATAATAAAAAATTACGAAATTTAAACATATATTTTTTCCTCAATAACAATTTTTTTGAAAATGTTCAAAAAGATGTTTGGTTTTTATTGAGTCATAAGCACACATTTAAAAAAAAAGTTGAATACGTCGAACCTGAAATTTATTCAGCTTGAGCCAAAGAAACATTTGATCATTTTGCTTTTTCGGGAAAAAAACTTTTGTCTTGATTTAGGATTTTTGGGATTTCATATTTTTTTGCGATTTTGTAACGTTATAAATACCAAGAAAAAAATGTTTCCCATGAATAAAAAATAATAACATGTTTTTTTGGTTCAAGCTGAAGAAATTTCAGGTTCGAATCAATCCAAAAAACATGCTTTTGTAAATTTAAAAAAAAAATCTAAATAAGGCAAAACTTATTGCTGTCCCAGATCAGCTCAAACGATTCGATTGATTTTAACATTCTTACTTCGCTCTGTATTGAAAGTATTAATTATAGTAAGGAAGAAATTACAAATCTTGGAAAGAAATATTTATGAGAACGATGTTTTTTTTCGGACGTTTTTCTATCACTGTGAATGGATTTCCAACGGCCTAAGTATATCCATTTTTTAAAAATAAATTCTTCAATGGTGGAAATCATTGAAAAATCATGGAAAATTATTAAAAAATATAACATTTATTATAAAAAGGTTGTTTGTTCTTTTCGACATGTAAAAATAAATGTTTTATCTTTCCTCTATTTTCCCCTTTTTCGTGAGTAAATCACCCTATTTCCCCTTTTTTGATCTCTTTTTGCACTGTGATCTCTGTAATTGGTCTTTTTGAACGAAGTTCGACAAACACAAAAGTTCTTGCCCAACAAGAATATCATGCGTACAAATTTTCTTCAGGTATGTCCATTTCAACATATATGAGTGGGCTAAACATTATAAGTCAAAAGTTAAAAGCACTTGGAGAATATATTTAAGACAATTCTATTATTCCTAAAATAATTAACGATCTTCCAACTGAATTTGAACATTTTAGGCATTCGTGGAATTTAGCATCAATACTAGAGCAGCAGTTGTTAATGGTCGAGGCAAGTTTTAGTCAAGAAAGTTTTTCCGTTAAAAGTGAAGCCTTTTTGTCTAAAAAAGAAGCATCTAGGGATAAATTTAAGGGCGTCCAAAATAAGGTATTAGGAAGGTATTCCTTTCTTTGAATTTAAAAGCAATCATTTATTTATAAAAAGTAAAATCAAATTATTTATTTATTTTTCACACTCAATGACCCTGAAGCCTATTTTTCTCTAATTTGAACGCTCTATAATTAAATAATTGTAAAACATTTATAAATTTTGCATTTCAATGTCTTAAAAGATATGTAAATCCACGCCATCATTTTCAATTTTCTAAATTGAAGAATGAATTAACGAATTTGGAGATTTCTAAAATTATATCGTTTTAAGCAATTTTAAGTTAGAAACATTAAAAATTGAGAGTATACATTTTTTTAAATTGAACAATTTTTAATTAGGAGTGAAATTAATTTAATTTTAGATGCATACAAATTTATAATTGTTCAACTGCTATTCATGAATCAAAAATTGTGTTGAAATCTATTTTGAATATTCTCTTAAAATTTAATTTTTTCAAATAAAAAATCATTTTAAACTTTTCCAGGAATCTTAAAAAAAAATTTGTATTGTCTTGAAACATCACAAAATGCTTAGACAGCTTCAAAACTTTATTTGAGAATGTTTTAAAATCTACATTCTGTATTAAACTTTTTGGAATGTTTTCAAATTTTTCAAATGTTCAAATCCTGGAAAATGAAGAAAAAAAATCAGTTAAAATGTTTCAAATTATTTTTTGATAATTTTGGAAAAAATAAAATAAAATTTGAGTGACTTTAGAGAAATATGAGGGAAAAGAGAAGAATTAAATTAAATTCATAAACATTCAAAGTTAAGTAAAAAAATGCGAATGAATTGAAAATAATTCCAAAATATTAACGAAATTCATTGGCTTCATTAACTACGGATTGAATGAAAAAAAAAAACACAGAGAATTTGAAAACAATTTAATAAAATGCCTACAAATTCAAGGTGAGTTTACTAGACTTCCGGGTGAATTACAAAGAACTAAAAAAAATCCATTGAATTGAGTGAGTATAGAAATGGATTTACAAGAATTCAGTTGATTCCAAAAGAGTATAAAATAAGTTAAAATGATACAGAAGAAACTAATAAGAATTCAGGATTAATTGCAAATTAAATCGAATTTTTTTCAAAAAAATTGAAAATATCTAAAAAAGTGCCATTGATTTCAGTAAAATGGGAATGAATTTAGAAGAATTCAATGGAATTCAGGATACCTAGAAGAAATTTATGAAAATTCAAGCAAATGAAAGAAAAATCAATAAATAAAATAAAATTAGAGTGAATTTAAAGGAATATAAGTGAAATGAGAAGAATTAGATAAAATTGCTAAAAATTCAAAGTGAAGTAAAAAAATCCAAGTGAATTGAAAAAAATTCAAAAAGATTATCAAAATTCATTGACTTCATTAACTAAATTTAGGTAAATTCCAAAAAATTTAGAAGAATTGAGAAGAATTTCTGATTAATTAATAAGAATTCAGGATGAATTCCAAATAAACTGAAATGAATTGCAAAAAATTAAAATCATCTAAAAAATGCCATTATAAAATAAAGTAGGAAAAAGAGAAACGTTGCTTTTCAAACACCCTATAATATTATTATGACAACTTTTTAAATTTTTCGAAAAATCAAAAAGTCAAATTTTGATTGCACAAAAAATAATGAAAAATCAAATTTTGCGGTAAAACTATACAATATATGAATAAGATGAAGAGACAAAAATTTTGCATATAAAAAAGATCTACAAATTTGTTTCTGATCACTTTTGGATAGGATGCGTAGTTTTTGTTTTATTCGTAAAAAATAGCATTGAAGATAGAAAAATTAAATCTTTGGAAAAACGACACAAGCTATGAAAAAAATTAATAGACAAAAGTTTCTCACAAAACAGAGCTATAAAAAAGTTCCATAAATAATTTTTTCGAAAAAGAGTACTTTTTTTTTAATCATAAAAAATCACATTAAAAATAAAAAAATTAAATATACGGAAAAACGACACAAGTTGCGATAAAATGTTTAATAACAAAAATTTTTTTCTCACAGAATTCGCACTTTTTTTAATTATAGAGAAAGACAATGTTAATACATTTGTTGGATTGATCTTTGGTATACTTTTTTAGTGTCCTAAACTAACGGCCAAGTTCGTTGCCCAGCGATTATGGGTAAAAATTCAAAAAGTTACACCATTTTCCAAATTTTTGAGACTACTTTTTTCCAGATTCAAAAATTCTCTTTTTGGTTATTTGAAGTACTCAAAACGAAGAACAATTTTTCCCAATGACATGTTTGATCAAAAGCAAATTACCAGAGTTATAGCATTTACAAAATTAAAAAAAAAACGAAAATGAACATTTCAGGCCAAAAAACGCACGATATAAAAAAATGTCCAGAGGAGAAAAACGTTGCTTTTCGAACACCCTACAATATTATCATAACAAATTTTGGAATTTTTGGAAAAATTAAAAAGTTCGAATTTAGATTTCACAAAAAAATAATGAAAAATCAAAAATTCAATTTCGCAGTCAAATTATACAAGATATGAAAGAATATGAATGAAATTGTGCATTCAAAAAAGATCTAGAAATTTGTTATTAACCACCTACAAAATTTGTTATTAATTATTTTTCGGTAGGATGAAGGGTTTTTGTTTTATTCGTAAAAAACAACATTAAAAAATAAAAAGTGTAATTTTAAGTTTTTGACAAAAGTTTCTCATCCAGTAATTTTCTTGGTAGTACGCGTAGTTTTTGTTTTGCTCCTAGAAAAAATTACATTGAAGATAAAAAAAATTACATTTTTTCTAAAACGACACAGGGTACGAGAATAAATTAATATACAAAAGTTGTTCACCCAAGAAGGATCTACAAAATTCTGATCAATCATTTTTAGATAGAACAAGTAGATGAGAATGTGCCCGCGAAGCTGGCAGGTTTTTTTTCAGTAATAAGGGCACGTGATCTTGAATATCCTAATTATATTCAATGTTATTATATTCGGTAAGACAGTAGGTAATAACGCATAAATAGACAATTATTACTTTGAAATAATTCCTGGGATGGTTTAGAAATACCATAAAATCTTTAAAGAAACTTTGGAATATTTTCAAATTAATGAAATAAAAAATTAAGATACTAATGACCCCGCGCTCACCTTCAACTCCACTAGCCATTTCAAAATTGCCAAACTTCTATTCGAGTTTTTTGATATTCGAATACTACTCAAATCCAAAACTTCCAAGGACCTCAAAATGTCCTGGCCCATATTCCATATTTTCTGAAATTCTAGGAAATTCTTTCAAACCCCATGAAATTCTTCTTAAATCTTTTAAAATAATTCAAATCCTTGAAAATTCCTTTAAAACTTATTAACCTTTTGAAATTGCCTTGAATTCTTTTAAAATACCCTAAAATATTTCAAATCCTTTTACATCCTCTGAAATTTTTTGAAATCCCTTGAAACTTTTTAAACCTCTTGAGAATTCCTAGGATGTTTTAGAAATACCTTAAAATCTTAAAAAAAACCTTTGGAATAACTTCAAATTATTGAAATCAGAAAGTACGATATTAGTGACCTCGCGCTCACCTTCCACTTCACTAGCCATTCCATAGCTACTAAACTCTCACTGGAAACTTTTTATATTCGATTGCTACTTACATCCAAAACTTCCCATGACCTCAAAATGTCCAGGCCCATATTCCCTATTTTCGGAAATTCTAGGAAATTCTTTCAAATCCCATGAAATTCTTTTTGAATCTTTAAAATTCATCCAAATCCTTGGAAATTCCTTAACAATTTTTTAATTTTTTGAAATTCCTATAGAATGACTAGTGGAGTTGAAGGTGAGCGCGGGGTCATTAATATCATACTTTTGAAATGTAATGAATAAAAATATTCAAATACAAAAATATAAAATAAAATATTCAAAATATTATGCATATTCAATATCTGAAACATCTAAAATCCTTTGAAATCCACTAATATCTTTTGAAATCCCTTAACAATTTTTGAAGCTCTTACAAATTTCTTGGATGTTCTAACAATAACCTAAAATCTTAAAAAAAATACACCAACCATTCCATAGTTGCGAAACTCCTATTCGAAACTTTTGATATTCGATTGCTACTTAAATCCAAAACTTGCAAGGACCTTTAGCTATCCAGGTCCATGTCCCATATTTCCCGAAATTCTAGGAAATTCTTTCAACCCTATAAAATTCTTCTTAAATCCCTTAAAATCATTCAAATCCTTGGAAATTCCTTAAAAACTTTTTAACCTTTTGGAATTGCCTTGAATTCTTTTAAACTACCCTAAAATATTTCAAATCCTTTTACATCCTCTGAAATGTTTTGAAATCTCTTGAAACTTTCTAAACCTATTGAGAATTTCTTGGATGTTTTAGAAATACCTTAAAATCTAAAAAAAACATTTGGAATACCTTCAAATTATTGAAATCAGAAAGTATGATATTAATAACCTCGCGCTCACCTTCAACTCCACTAGCCATTCCATAGCTGCCAAACTCTCACTCGAAACTTTCGATATTCGATTGAAATTCCCAAGCAATTTATAATATTACCGAATTGGAAAATTCCTGAATAACAAAATCCTCGACTTACTGAATATAAAAATTCTCAAACTATAAAATTCTAGAATTGAAAAATTCCCGAATAATAAAATTCCCAAATTATTGAATAATAAAATTCCCGAACAATAAATTTCCAAACTGAAAAATAAGTGAATAATAAAATTCCCAAATTGAAAAATTACTGCATAGTAAAATTACCGAATGATAAAATTTCCCAACAGTTTTTAATATTACCGAATTGGAAAATTATCGGATTGTAAAATTTCGGAACTAAAAATTTGCCGAACAGTTTATAATATTACTCAATTGAAAAATTCCCGTATAATAAAATTCCCAAACAATTTATAATATTACCGAATTGGAAAACTCCCGAAAAATACAATTTCCGAATTGAAAAATGATCGAATAATAAAATTCCCGAACTGAAAAATTCCCGAATAGTTTATAATATTACTAAATTGGAAAATTCTCGAAACAAAAAATTCCCAAACAATTTTTAATATTACCGAATTGGAAAATTCCTGAATAATAAAATTCCCGAATTACTGAATAATAAAGTTCTCGAACAATAAAATTTTCGAATTGAAAAATTACCGAATAATAAAATTCCCGAATGATAAAATTTGCCAACAGTTCTTAATATTAACGAATTGGAAAATTATTGGATGATAAAATTCCCGAACTACAAAATTCCCGAACAGTTTATAATATTACTAAATTAAAAAATTCCCAAACAATTTATAATATTACCGAATTGGAAAACTCCCGAACAATACAATTTCCGAATTAAAAAAATTATCGATTAATAAAATTCCCGAACAGTTTATAATATTACTAAATTAAAAAGTTCCCGGAAAATAAAATTCCCAAACAATTTATAATATTACCGAATTGGAAAATTCCCAAAAAATAAAATTCCCAAATAATAAAATTTCCAAATTGCTGAATAATAAAATTACCGAATGATAAAATTCCCCAACAGTTTTTAATATTACCGAATTGGAAAATTATCGGATAATAAAATTCTCGAACTGAAAAATTCCCGAATAGTTTATAATATTACTAAATTGGAAAATTCTCGAAACAAAAAATTCGCGAACAATTTATATTATTACCGAATTGGAAAATTCCTGAATAACAAAATTCCCGAATTACTGAATAATAAAATTCTCGAACAATAAAATTTTCGAATTGAAAAATTACCGAGTAATAAAATTACCGAATGATAAAATTCCCCAACAGTTCTTAATATTAACGTTTCAATGTATATATTATATATTTAATAAAAATATAATAATAATAATTGTTTGTATCTGGGAATTTCATATATAATTAGGGAATTTTTCAAATTGCGAATTTTACATTTTCAGGAATTTTAGTTTTCGGGATTTTCAAGTCGTCCCATTTTAATTATTTCTGAAATCTTTTCATTTAAAAAACAAATAAATTCTTTAAACTGAAAAATAAGGATAAGTATCATCAGGATTTAACACAGAATATATAAGAGGGGGATTTGCTTTAATTTCTATAGCTGAATATGAAATAATTTCAATAATAATGATTATTATTATCATTTTTTCTCGGGGAACCTTACCTCAATATCGATAATTTAATATTATTATTATACCATGAAGCCATTGTTCTTTTGAGGTAGGCGTGACTTGCTCGGTGATATAAGGCTAGTAAGTAGTAGTAAGGCTAGAATGTAGGGAGTATAGATTTCTCAGATTGATCTAGAATTCTCTTGTTATTTATTAGAATGACACGTTTGTTCCGCAACACTGCTCCGACCCAGGTTGCTGATCAATCTCTCTAGCGATCACCCCAAATGAAGAACCTCACAGAATTGTTATGTGCAATACCCCACTTGGGCCCAATAGTATCGAAAGTCTTTTGTTTCAGGCGTTATTCGCTCTACTGTCACTCTTTTTACAAACTATTTGTCGCCACACTTTTCTGTCCTGACTTACTACTCTAGCTTATCTCACGTCCATGCATTTATTCATGCAAGCTCTCGTGTTTCTATGGCTTCTCATGTCTCTTCGGATTATTGTCTCATTCGCAGATTTTAAACATTCTTTCGGCGGTCTATCTCTGGTCATTTATTTTACCTTTATACACCTGCTTGGTCAGTCGTTCATCTTTCATTCTTTGAACATGTGCAAATCATCTTAACTGATTTCTTTCTCATATGTCAACTACCCACACAGCATGATATATTGCTGCAAGATTTCTGCAAGGTTTCTTGTAAGGTCCGCAAAATATTTGCAAGATTTTAAGAAATGTTTCTGAAATAGAGAAATGTCCTTTGCACATTTCATGCCGTGTGGGTAGTGTCTCTCCTGTACCACATTCTTTGAGGATTATCTCGTTTCGGACTTAGTCCATCAGGGTTTTCCTGCATATTGTGCGCAGAGGTTTCATGCCAATCGCGTTAATTTTACTCTTGTACTTTTCTTCACAGGTTGATATCTCACTACCGTGTAGTGCAGTTAGTACAAATATAGAATTATGTATTGTCATTTCAGCTTTTTTTGATAGGTTTTTACTACTGATAATGGGCCCTGCTCTACCGATAACCTCTTTACTCTTAATTATACGTATTTGTCAACTTGTTCTAATCTCTCATTATTTAGGACAATGCTGCATATTATTTTCTTACTTTTTCCTTCAGAACCAATGATTTAGTTTTATATACGTTAATTTTGAGACCCACATTCTTCATGCTTGTATTAAGTTCACTGTCTCGAGATCTACACCTTCTTAGTCGAAGAGGACCATTCTTAGACACTTGTCCATAAACATGATAAATAGCCATGAGGACATATATATATAGGACACATCCTTGTTTAACGCATTGCACACGAAGAAAAATGTCTAGTTGGGCTGACTGGATGAATCTAGTTACGCGCGTCTAGTAAATTTAAGACGGAAGTTTCGTTACGCCTACTCGATGTCTGGTAAGTTGTCGTCCCGGCTTAATTTTTTCTACTACTTTTCGTTCTATTCATGGACGTCAGTGTTGGTGAGCTTACTCCAGCAGGGGTCTTTTGTCCACAGGCAGGTCAAAGTAAGGAAATTTAAAAACAATTAATTTTTCAACTACTGTTTTGAAAATAGCATAATCAGCATCTATGCATTTTTCAGATTCCAATGATATATTTATTACTTGCCTAGAAAAGTTGAAAATTTGAAGGAGTTCAATATAAAAAAACTTTAGTTCAACATTCAATTTAGTACTAAATATTTCTCAAATAGTCAACCTTCATTGACAAATTATATGTCGTTGGAATCGGAAAAATACGTAGATTCCAAATACATTACTTATAAATCGCGGATTGCAGAATGAAGAAATTTTTTATTTCAATTTTTGCTCCCATTTTCCAACAAAGGACCCCTGAGGGAAGGGTTGGTCTGCTCAAGCTCGCAGTTGCCTGACCAGTAAGAAGGTCGTTGGTCAGGCCGGTCAGGGTATCCTGCCTTGGTCAAGAGCGTGCCGAAATATTATTATGTTGAAGCATAAAATAAATCAATGAAATTTAAGTCTAGGTATAATAATAATGGCGATGATTCTCCTATCCTCTCAATGCATTCACTATTTATTTTATCATGAACAGTAATTTTAATTCACTTTTTTGATGTCTTGACATAATAAGAATGTTTTCAAAAAATGTATGAACAGAATAGTTGAATTTCTTTTCTGTTCTTCATCCTGGTTACTATTTAAAAGTAAAACGGCTTGCCATACTTGTATGCACCAATTAGGTAAGTATACCTTCTTGCAGGAATTTTTTCTCTACAACTAATTTGCCCTATGAAAAATCATTATTTGTTGTAACGAGATAAAATGACTGCCAACAAAAGCTCTGTTATCTTACAAATTATTACCTTTAGGGGATCAGTGTTTATTACAAAAATGTGTATTTCAGTTGGTACTTTCAAAAGAGTGCTTTTTCTAAAATTTTTTCGAAAAATGTAGTTTTTATCAATTACTTCCAAAACTCGAAAAACTAAAAATATTTTCTGAAGGAAAAAATATGCGCCTTAAAATTCTCTACAAGTATCAGTCCTTAAAATTGAAATTCGAACGATTTTAAAAATTGAATTTTAGGACAATACTTCTCAGGCTGAATCCACGCGTATCCCCTTTTGATCTGGAGAGGTTCAATTATTGCAACACAAAGCGGCACTACTTTTTTTAACAGGCATGTAAACACAGAGGGAAGAACTGTTAAATATTATAATTTTTGCGCACCATTACAGTTTTTAATTACCAGTGCCATTTCTGAAGTGGTGCTGATTTGCGGTTCAGTAGATTTTACACATCCAGTCACTATTCTGCACTGTTGCTCGACGCTGCAATTACGAATTATCATGTCACTTTGACGGATAATAAAAACAGCAGTGAGACTCCTATGCTGTCTTGAAGTCGAAAATCGAACGAACCTCTCTTTCTATCTCCACACGTTAGAATGCGAAAGGTAATACTTACGTCCGTAAAATCAGCGTGTCAATCGTCAAAAATACAACCTCTTTTGGTGGAATAATTTAGTGATTAGAGTGTGATTGTTATGTTGTGGGTGTTGATATTTTGTGCTCAAAGTTGCAAAAACTACAACGTTGCACGCCACATCTCATATTTTTAGAAATTCTTTTTCTGATCTTTTGGAGTTCATTTCGTAATTGTTTTTCATATTTTGTCGTGGAAATTATGGCAGACATTGATTTTTCTTTTGAATTTAGGACAACACGCGCAACTGTCTCTGTACATATGTGATTAGCGCAAACTTTGAAAGTAGGTAAAATCAAATGAAAAGAAATCCGATTAATCAGTTTCTTGCTCATAATTATATATTTACAAATCATTAATCTCTGTTCGAATTGTTGATTTGACCGAAAGTTTATTTGAGGCCCTTGCGGCTCTAGGTTACCGACTTTGAAAAGAGGCAGGTAGGGCAACCTTGCGAATTATATTTCTGGGCTCCGCAGAAGAATCCAGAGACCTCCCGAACCAGGCTATCCAAGGCTAAGACAAAAACCTCCATGATGCAGATCAATTTGTACCAAAGCAAAGACGCCGCGGTAGTTTTATCCAGGCGTTTGCCGATGGTGCAGACAGATATTGCCCTAATCCAAAAACCCTGACGATACAGAGAAAGTATTCGTGGCTTGGGAGGATGTGGCTCCATATATAAGAGGCGATGCAAAAAAAAGCAACGGTATGCTTAGCTCTCAAGGATGTGGCATCAACGGCTGAGCAAGATATTCAATTGAATACCTAGCGGGCACTGAGCTGAAGTTTCTAAATTGTCGTGATACTCCCACATTCCAGATCAGAAACAGGAGTGAGGTTCGTGATTTCAATTTATTGTTTGGAAGAACTGAGGAGCATGATAGTAAGCTGAGGTCTCCTATAAGAAGTCTTTCTAAGATTATCCGATTGTAATTTCATTACAGTGATTTGGAAAGCTTTTTTCATGTATCTTAAGACTATCCTGATAATTTTTTTCGCCATTTCGAATTTTAATTTCTTGTTTCAAATATAAATTGAAATTGATTTTTGGAAAGAAACCGTACTTTAGATTCCTTTCCTTCTTGAAAAATAGCTTTTTCTACATGATTACATGGCTTTAACGAGTGTAAGAAAGCTATTTGGTAAGAAAGAAACCAAAAATTTTAATGTATGTTTTTTTTCAAGAAATCAATTGTAATTTTTATTTTCAAACAAAAAATACATGGGAAGAACTTTTCAGAAAGCATTTATAAAAGCACCTGAAAAATTGAAAACTTCATGCCCCTGTATTTTGACAACAGGTTGATAAATGGACCTATGGTTTAGTGTATCAATATAGATGCACTAGGACTATAATTCAGTCAATTTTCAAACCAGTAAAAAAAAAATAATTTGAGGTGGGAGCACTTAACGTATTCTGCCCCCTACGAGGTTGAAATAAGAAGATTTCAAAATAATGGACGGGTTCGGCCGTATGTTATGAAGTGCGCATAATGGATTTTGGCACATATATATGCGTTGTGGAAACTTTAAATTGCCTAACGTCATTATAATACCTTTTTTTAAATAAGGGATATCTCATAATTTTTTCTCATAACATTATGCCACATCTACCTCAATAATGCAATAAAATTGACTCAGAAATCCAATCTTATGATACTTTATAATTACAAATTTTGAGAAAATTGTTTCATTCGCGTTAAAAATCGAAGCAAAAGTGAGAGGGAAAAAAATTTGTTGAAAGAAAGTTTTTGATTATAAAGATCTATTTATTTGGAGTTGAGAGGCATATGAAAAAGAAAAATGTATTCAAAAAAATATAGTCTTTTCTGTAGGTATACATAATGGACTGAATTCGATGCTGCACGGAAAGAATAAGTTTCATACAGTTTAGGGAACTAATTCAAGAGCAACGGATATAAACGATAACGGAACAGAGTCTTACATAATTTCTGAATTTATATAAAGTCTTCAAGAGTTCCTTTGGAATTATTTTAGAGATATTGAGTAACATATTGATTTTGTAACAGATTTTGAGAGTTATAATATTCCTGGAAATAATTATAGAGACCGCCAATAATTCTAAATTTTAGATTCGTTTCATAATTTTTCCATTTTAAGCTCATTTTCTGAATATTAATTTGACAAAGCTGATGCACTTATAAGCTGTTTTTAAGAAAATAAGAAAGAAAATTGTTTCATAACCAAGTTATCTGTGTGAAATAGAGAAGATGCTTTTCAACGATGAGAGTTGAAGCTCAAAAATCGAAGTTAGTATTCTTGAGGAGCCACAAAAATCCAGAAAATGCGGCGGGATTTAATTTACGAAAAATTTGAATTTTTCAAAGGGGTTGATTTTGGGACTTGAGGGCTGTTTTGGGAAGAGTTTTGTTGCGAAATTCAGGAACACCTAAAAGCCTGAAATTTTTGTAAAATTGATTCTTCATTATTTTGTGATTTTTGATAATGTATGTCCTAGATGAATGCAAGCTAGCACCTTCACAAGATAACTGATTTTTTGAAAAAATTAAAGGAGCCCAAAAATGTTGATTGTCGCTCAATAAAGCACAAAAAAGCCAAAAATGTTGAGCTACAAAAAATGCTGAAATGCGATTGTGGAGCTGCTATCTTAATAGATCTAATTTTGATTGATGGAGCAAAAATGCTTGAAAACTAAAATATACTTCTTTAGGCACTCAAGTGGATACTTACTCCCCTCGTGTCTGATTGCGAAAATATATTTTTTGAATTTTTTTTGTATCTCTGGTAAGGTAACCGGCCGTATTATGAGACAGATGTTGATGACAGGCTAGACATATTTAATTCTTTTAAATAAATATTAGTTTATATATTAATAACCTTCACATTATTTAAAAGTTTTATCTGTGCCAGAGACTGAGCTGAAGTGATTCCACACAAATAATATTAAAACAAAATTATATAAAGGTAAATGGGAGTAATCAACGGATAAAATGAATTTGAAAAAATATAATGCATTGATGAAATACAAAATATTTAACTAATTTCAATAATATTGTAGTATACGTAGAATAATTCCAGTTGATTTAAAAGAAGTTGATAAGATGCCTGAGTTTTTAAAGTGAACTAAAAAAATCAATATAACTTAAAGAATTCAAAAACCGAATACAGTTTAAATCATATAAGCAGTACAACGCCATTCTAGAGAATCAGTCACCTCTTAAATATATTGTTTTTTGATGGAAATAAGAAGTCACGAATTTTGCAAGAATTCTTGAAAAATATTTGATAATATCAAAAAATGAGTTTTTATATTGAGTTCAACCGTATCTTCCCGGCTGAAGTTCGAAAACATGGAAATCCGATGTAATGGCAAAAACTGTGGAAAAATTATTTACTTCCTTAAATATGTAAAAGTAGATTCGATATTGGTTTTAGTTCCCCTGGATTCAGTTCTTCCCAAAATTGACGCCGCGCCGTGGGTATGGGTGAGAGGAGCTGCGGAGCATGTTAGTGTTCACTCAGGGGTGAAATAACAGGTGCGTTGTGGAATAGCGCTGTACGCTGACGGGCCACCTGTGTAACTGCGTCATGACGTTGCGTCACTTCACACGAAATGGGAATCACACACCTTTACATAGAGAATAAGCACGACGGCGAGCTCGCTTCGACCAAAAGTGGGTCTCCGATGCCTGAAGGAAACTGAAGTCGATAGTATCTGGAAGTTATTAGAGCAGTCCTGATGCAAAATGGCAGTGACTATTAATTCATTTGAATCAAAAATATTATACTGCGTTTTGAATTAATTTCATCACTTTAAGATTTCTCGTTAATATTTAATCTAAATTTCTTCTGAATAGTTTTAATTTAGTGGCGCTGCCGGACACAGCCAGCAGGCGTATTCGATTAAGTAAACAAATTGAAAGGAGAAGTATTGGATAGACGGAGAGAGTATGATCGTTTCGAAACGAAAAGTATGATATGTCATTGGACCACAATAGCAGCGTTTTTGTCTCCCTCATACGATGGAAAGAGAGGTCTCGATACAATCGCTTTGAATTCGATTGCACCTCGTTGTATATCTCATATGATAGTGAAAAAGGTGCAATTCACTTTAGGCATCGGAACCTCACTACAGTGTTTTGTAACTTAAACTATCAAGTGTTGACGTGAGAACTGTAAACACTGTGTTTTGCGTTGACAATTGATCTAATATTTATGAAAGTATACGGCTTTGAAAGGTATAATCTAGCGAGCGACAGATTATCTGGATTGATTATTCAAGAGAATTCTCTCATTTTAAAAGTTATGCTCATCGGCCCACAAACGGTTTAAGTACGTAAGCAGGAAAACCATTTATTTTAACTTGTAACAGCAACCTTCATTCTTTATTTCCGTTAAATATTTGGTTTTTCCTATATTTCGTATCAGAATAACAATTTTCAAAATATTTTTTGTCACTCAAGGTAAGTCCACTGAAAATGGTTCACGAATTCCTTGAATACAGAGAATTTCTTGAATTCAGAGAATTCTTTAAATTCAGAGAATTATTTGAATTCAGAGAATTTCTTGAATTCTGAGAATTCCTTGGTTTCAAAGAGTTCCTCGAATTCAGAGAATTCCATGAATTCAGAGAATTCCATTGATTCAGAGAATTCCATGAATACAGAGAATTCCTTGGACACAGAGAATTCCTTGAATTCAGAGGATTTCTTGAATTCAGAGAATTCCTTGAATTCTGAGAATTCCTCGAATTCAGGGAATTCCTCGAATTCGAATGATTCCTTGAAATCAGAGAAATCCTAGAATTCAGAGAATTCTTCGGAAACAGAGAATTCCTTGGGTTCAGAAAATTTCCTGAATTCAGAGAATGCCTTGAATTCAGAGAGTTCCTTGAATTCAGGGAATTCCTTGGATTCAGAAAATTCCTTGAATTCCTTGAATTCGGAAAATTCCTTGAATTCAGCGAATTCCTTGTAATCAGAGAATTCCTTGAATTCGGAGAATGCCATGAATTCAGAGAATTCCTGGAATTCAGAGAATTCTTCGAATTCAGAGAATTCATCAAATTCAGAGAATTCATCGAATTCAGGAAATTCCTCGAATTCGAATGATCCCTTGAAATCAGAGAATTCCTTGAATTCAAAAATTTTTTCGAATTCAGAGAATTCCGTGCGTTAAGAAAATTCCCTGAATTTAGAGAATGGCTTGAATTCAGAGAATTCCTTGAATTCAGAGAATTCTTTGAATTTAGAAAATTCCTCGAATTCGAATGGTTCCTTGAAATCAGAGAATTCCTTGAATTCAAAAAATTCTTCAAATTCAGAGAATTCCGTGGGATAAGAAAATACCCTGAATACAGAGAATGGCTTGAATTCAGAGAATTCCTTGAATTCAGAGAATTCTTCGAATTCAGAGAATTGTCTGAATTTAGAGAATTCCTTGAGTTCAGAAAATTCCTTGAATTCAGAGAATGCCATGAATTCAGAGAATTCCATAAATACGTAGAATTCCTTGGATACAGAGAAATGCTTGAATACAGGGAATTCCTTGTGTTCAGAAAATTCCTTGAATTCAGAGAATGCCATGAATTCAGAGAATTCATCGAAATTCAGGAAATTCCTCGAATTCGAATGATTCCTTGAAATCAGAAAATTCCTTGAATTCAGAGAATTCTTCGAATTCAGAGAATTTCGTGGGTTAAGAAAATTCCCTGAATTCAGAGAATGCCTTGGATTCAGAGAATTCCTTGAGTTCAGAGAATTTCTTGAATTTAGAGAATTCCTTGGGTCCAGAAAATTCCTTGAATTCCGAGAATGCCATGAATTCAGAGAATTCCTTGAGTTCAGAAAATTCCTCAAATCGAGAGAATTCCTTGAATTCAGATATTCCTTGAATTCATAGAATTCCTTGTATTCAGAGAATTCCTCGAATTCAAAGAATTCGTTTGAGTTGACAATATCTTGAATTCAGAGAATTCCTTGAATTCAGATAATCTTCAACTGGAATAGTGGAATTTTTATCCAAAAAGATGAATTTTCAACTAAAATGATGAATATTTAACTGTAATTGTCGAATTTTCACCCAAAAAGATGGATTTTCAACTGAAAAGATTCATTTATACCAAACAAGACGAATTTTCAACAAAAGACGTGAATTTTCAATGAAATAGTAAAATTTTCAACTACAAAAGACAACTCTTCAACTAAATAGTTAAATTTTGAACTGAAAAAGATCAATTTTTAACCAAAAATGGAAGAGTTACATTTCCAGTTATAAAAATTAATTTTCAACCAAACTGCTGAATTTTCAACTAAAATGATGACTTTTTAACTGGCATAGTTGAATTGGTAACAATAAAAAAATAATTTTCAATTAAAACAATGCATCTTAAACTGGAATAGTTGAATTTTCCCATAAAAATATGAATTTTCAACCAAAAAGATTGATTTCTATAAAAAAGACGAATTTTCAATAAAATACATGACTTTTCCACAAAATAGTTCAATTTTCAAATAAAAAAGTCAAATTTTCAACCAAATAGTTGAACTTCGAACTGAAAAATATCAATTTCCAACCAAAAATGGAATAGTTGAATTTTCAATTTAAAACATTAATTTTTAACCCAACTGATGAATTATTAACTTAAATTATGAATCTCTAACTGGAATAGTTAATTTTTCAACCAAAAAGATAGATTTTCAACCAAGAAGATTAATTTTCAACTATATACATGAATTTTCAACTAAAAAAGGTAAATTTTCAATCGAAAATTTCATAGAATATTTAATTGGAATAGTTACATTTACAGTTTAAAAAAATTATGTTTAAAAAAATAGTTAGATTTTCGAACAAAGTAATGAATTCGCAACTAAAATTATGAATTTTCAATTGGAATAGATGAATTTTAAACCAAAAAGATGAATTTTTAACCAAGAAGATTAATTTCTATCGAAAAAGACGAATTTTCAGATAAAAAAATAATAATTTTTCAACCAAAAATTGAATAATTAAATGTTTATTTAAAAAAAATGAATGTTCAATCAAAGAGGGGAACTTTTAACTAAAATGATCGAATATTCAACTGGAATACTAACATTTTCAGTTTAAATTAATTAATTTTTAACCAAAAAGGAGCAATTTTCAGCAAATTAGTTACAGTTTCAACTGGAATAGTTAAATATTCAGCAAAAAAAATAATAATAATTTTCAGCCATAGAAAAAAATCATTTTTAACAAAAAAGCTCATTTTTCAACAAAAGAGATGGATTTTCTATTAAAATAATGAATCTTAAACAAAACAAAAATATTTTTAAAAAAGAGTTCAAGTTTCAACCAGGTAATTAAATTTTATTCCCAAAAACAATTTTATTTTTCATCCAAATAGTTGCATTTTTAATAAAAAAAAAGATAAAATTTCCATCAGAAGAGATGAATCCTTAACTAAGAAAGATTTTTTAGTCAAGAAAGAGAAAAAATTGCAAACAAACTGTTGAAAAGTAATTCCAGGGGGCGCACAGATGGAAAGGGGAGATTCAAAAAGCACAAGATAGCAATACTAATTTGGAACTGAGTGACAGCGGGGCAAAACTGGATTTTTTGTTGATAAATCAGTCTGCAGGTCACAATTTTTATCCGATTTTGACTTTAGTTTTTTTTTAAATTAAAGCCGATTAAATTCTGTAAAGAATCGTGGAGACAGATTTTGAAATTTTTGATTGTACAAAATGCTGTAGGGGGCACCTCCCTACAGTGGATAATGCAACCTACAGTGGATAATCATTAAATTAAAAATACTAATATATTTGAAGCAATTAATTTAATTTAATTTATAGTCAAGATCTACACATATTCATAAATCAAAATTAAAATTGATTATTTTTCTTTTATTTGTGCTCTGAATTAATTATTATCCACTGTAGGGAGGTTCCCCTATGAAAGAGAAAAGTGAAAAAACGAATTTATAAAAATCATTTTTTAACTTTAGAAAATGAATGAAGATCTACCAAAGAATATAAATAATCAATTCTGTGATTAATTTAATTTGTATGTACTAATTAATAATAATAATAAACTTTGAATTCATTCACTCAATTTGTCCACATTGCAGCTCGCATTACAATGTTTTATCATTGATTTCAAGTTATAAGTTAATAATTAGTATTTAAAGATTAAATTAATTAGAAAATTTATTATTCATATTTCTTTAGTGCATATTCTATGTTTACGCAAGTTATTTTTGAAAGTTAAAAAAAATGTTGTTTTTTAAATAATAATACCACTTTTCTTCTTCATAGGGGTAACCCATCTACAGTGGATAATGCAACCTACAGTGGATAATTAAGAATTAGGAGCAAAAATAAAGAGAATTAATTTTAATTTCGATTTAAATTAATTAATTCATTTATTTTAAAAAATTATTTATTTATTAATTACATTATCATATATTATCATATAAATTATCCAGTTATCTGTAAAAGAAAAAATTAAAAAATCTGTATTCAGATTTCTCTGAAAAACTTAATCAGCTTTAATTAAAAAAAGCTCACGTCAAAATCGGATAAAAATTGTGTCCTGTAGATTAACTTATCCAAAAAATCCTGTGTTTTGCCACTGTGTGTGTATATTAGGGTGGTCCAAAACTGCATGGGTAAGTTTTTTTTCGATTTTTCATGCACATCGCACCAAAATGTGTTCGAATGTACAAAAAATAAATGCATTTTTTCTTTCGAAAAAAAAACATATTCAGAGGTGGCTCAAGCCCCATGAAATTTAACACGTATTTCCCATAAGAAAAAAATATATTTTTGTAAATTTGATTCAGAATCATCACTATTAGCTAAATTGAGTTGAAACTCAAATTTTTTATTCAAAATTAACCATAGAATACGAATAAAATATTACTTTTTAAATATCACCCTCATAAGTCTGTTTTATACGTTCCCGAAAAAACCCCATAAGTGAAAAAATGAGTTTTGCGAGTTTTTGGCGCCAATTACACAGCGCCCCAAATATGACCCAAAAATCAAAAAACTACATTTTTACGTATTATTGTTACTTTTTAGCAATTTACGTCGTCTTTTTCATACAAATAATTACTGATAGACAATTTGAATATTTTCCATGACTTTTTAAACAATTTTTAATTGTTTAAACCAATGTAACTTATCTAGACAATTATTTATTCCCAAAAAATGTAACAAATAATCATATTTTCTGATTGAAGTGTAAGTTTATCATTATTTGGAGTAGTGCATTTTTTAAAAAACATTATGTAATTATTTAAATAATTAATCATTGTTTATTCTTAAAATTTCTAAAAATTGACCCAGAGATGACCAGTTTTCTTTTCAAATTGGTATCCTATGCTGCTTTTTGTTGAATAATTATATAATTTTGATACATATCTTTTCATGTTTAACAAATTTCTATTTGTTTAAACAATTTTGATTTGCTTAAGCAGTTTTTTTCAATAAATGAAAAAAAATAAAATACATATAATTATTTTTCTGACTGTATAGTGTATAGAAAGAATATATCAATCATTTTTTAATTGTTTAAACAAATATAATTTGTTTGAACAATTACTTTTCGAAAAATACTTTTAAAATCCTATTTTCTGAATTGAACATAAAATTGAATGATTTCGAGGAGTAGTAAATTCTGCAGAGAACTTTAGTTATTTATTATACACTTAATTATTGTTTTTTATTTTCAAATTTCCTTCAAATTGAGTATAGATGGCTCACATATTTTTTGGTGCATTATTAAATAAATCATAAAAGTCATAATAAAATTTAAATTATAAAATTGTATTTATTATTGCTTTCTTCATATTTTCACAATCTTTATCATAATTATATTATGAAAAAAGCACATTAACTAATGCAAATTATGATTCTGCATATGAAATGGATTTAGATTATATTTCATTATAGCATTTGAAAGTCTTGTGAATATCACTCGGACATACTGGAAGACCCAAGAAATATATTTACGAAAATAATTCTATGTGTAATATTTTCTATTATTGATCTATATTTTTCAATAGGAAACTGCTTGAACGAATAAAAATGGTTTAAAAAATGACACGACGTTTTTAACAAAATTTACTACTCCTCTAAGTCATTCAATATTATTTTTAATTTAGAAAATACGATTTTAAAAGTATTTTTGGAAAAGTAATTGTTTAAACAAATTATATTTGTTTGAAAAAAAGTGGTTGATATATTCTTTCTATCCACTAAACAGTCAGAAAAATAATTATATGTATTTAATTTAATTTAATTTTTTTTAAGTTATCGAAAAAAACTGCTTAAGCAAATCAAAATTGTTTAAACAAATAGAAGTTTATTAAAAACTAAAAGGAATGTATTAAAGTTATATAATTATTTAACAAAAAGTAGCTTAGGATACCAATTTAACAAAAAACTGGACATCTCTGGGTCAATTTTTAGAAATTTTGAGAATAAACAATAAGTAATTGTTTAAATAATTACATACATGAAGGTATCGGTGCATGAAACTAGGGACAAGGAGGCAGTAGTATGGGTAAAGGAAGTGTTGGGTGGATGGTGAAGAAGAGAGGGGAGGAGGAATAGAAAGTCAATGCGAGAGAGTAGGGATATGTGAGCGAGGCGAAGAGATGAAGGCGAAGCGATAAGATCTTGCGATCTTAGAGATCTTAGAGATTAGTTTCCAATGGTTAGTTAAAAAAAATTCTGTAAAAGGAAAAGGAAAGTGTAAGCAGGTCAAATTTTCAGGGCTAACAGGCTGAAAAATATATGTTTATCATACTAAATTGAAAGAAAGAAGTAGAAAACATCACAAAATGCTTCTCAATTTCGTTCAGATCCCTGTTTTTAACAAAACGGTTAATTTGTGACTTTTGTGATCAATGTTCGGAAACATGTAAATTATCAGCAATTAATTATAAATTTGAATGGAGTTATAAAAAATTTAAATTTATCATAATGAATCATCATGAAAGTATTGGATCTATTATCATAAATGGAGTTATTTGGTAACACTGAGCACAATTTTAAACACATATTTTATTATGATTAAGACGATATTTATTGCTGCACTAAAAACGAATTTGAGAAACTCCCCTGTACTTATTCGTTCAGTGAAACAAATGCTTATGAAATTCGGCAGCACTGCACTGTGTCAGTTTCACAGTCGTAACAAAAATCTGTCTGAAAACTAGGGGCACTTATGCATAATTAAAGCCTCGAGAACCATAATACACTGATTTTTGATATAATTACCAGTTACATCAAGTATTTGAATCCGAATTCAGATATCACACAGCAGGACCATCCTTACTCTCCAAAATTAATCATCATCAGCATCACCAGCGGATGTTATTATAACAATTTGTTCGCAGTTTGGCATAGGCACAAAGATGGCTGAGACTTGATGTTTTTACTGCTAGACTGCGTTGGTACAAGAGAAGTAGTAGAAGAAGGCAATAGTATCCTACCTTCCAGGCGGATGAAAGACTGTTCTATCGTGAACTAAGTGAGAAGAAAAATAAACAGTCAGACACCAAAGTCTTTCAATTGAAAGACATGACCAACTACTGTTAGGGTGTTTGGGAAAAAACGAACGAAAGCAATTTAGACGCTGCGTTGTTACAACCAGAGAAAGCAAGAGCTAGCAATAACCATGAAATAGAATTGACTAACAGCACAGCTTCAGATCTATCAGCGGTTTTGGAAATGGCCAGTAACTGGAAAGCTTCAGGTACGAACATAGTGCTTAACTTTTGGTACAAGTACCTGCCAAATGTGCATCCTGTGTTGACCAGGTGTTTTCAGAAAATCATTGAACATTCAGATCTAATTGCAGGCTTTATGATCTAAGATACAACGTATATGTGGCCTAAAACACTAGACGCTTAAAATCCATCTGAATTTCGATCGCTAACCTGTCGTCATGAAAACTCTTGAGGAAGCAACGACCTAGTCACCATAGACCCTGTTGCTATGACGCAAGCTCGTATACAAAGACCGAGCGCGTAGCGTGAGGTAAACACATCATCGAGCGCGAAGCGCGAGATAAATATATTATCGAGCGCGAAGCGCAAGAACCAACAGTCGTGCGCCCTAGGCGCGCTCAAACTTGCGAGCCGCGCGCGAAGCGCGCGATGAGAATGTGCCCGCGCGGCGGGCAGATTTTTTTTGTTTTGAAAATTCGTCTATTTTAGTTGAATTTAACTGATTAAAACTTTGTTTTCTTTGTTGAAATGTTCTTCTTCAAACTGAAAATTTAACCATACCATTTTTGATTGAAAATTTGTCTTTTTTTGGTCGAAAATTTAACTGTTTTGTTAAAAGTTTAACTATTTTGTTAAGGACTTCTTTATTTTGTTGAAAATTCAACTTTTTTGTTAAAGTCATCTTTTTTGGTCGAAAATTCAACTGGTTTGATCAAAATTCGTCCTATTGGATTCAAAATTCATGCTTTAATTAGTTTACAGTATAAATGTTCAGAAAGTCAAAATGTCAAATGCCCAAAATTGGTAACTTAGTTTATGGAAGGCTCCTAAGCAATGTAATTTTCTGATAAAAAAGGAAAAATTGGCTCTATTTTGATTGACTTCATCAAATATATTCCTGGAAAAATGATCCTATTGAACAAATTCCTGAAGCAGGAAGTATTTTCCGATTCAACTCAATATTGATTTCTTTTTCCATCATCTTAAAATAAGCTCTTTAAAAGTGCATTCAGAAGATAGCCGACGTTCTAGGAAGAAGCTGAATCTACCCACTCAACTTATTTGCATTTTGAAGAAAGGAATTAATTTCTTCCTTTACTACGCAGAGAGCCAAGTGCAAGTTATTCTGGTTTGCACGCATTTTTCAGAAGTTCAATTTTCTCTATAATATTTCACTCCTGAAATAAAAGTTTTATATATGCTGATTTCTCCATATCAAGGCTAATTTTGCATCCCCGTGTAATAATCTGTGAGAATAATTTTTGAATTGTTTTAATGTTTGATAAATTTCTTCTTTTTGTTTGATAAATTTCTTCTTTTTTATAACACTGATCAAAAACAATAAAAAGATACAGATTTTTTTACCTGAAAGATATATTAAACGAGCGCTAAATACGTGAAAAAATGACAGGTTGCTAAATTTGCGAATTACTTTTGAAACCAAGGTTAATAAAATCCAAATTCTGGCCCTTACTGTTTAGAAGTACCGCAAAAAGGGGTAAAGTCGCTCATGTAGGGTAAAGTTGCTCACCAATAAATTCGCACCAAATAAATTTCAAAATAAAGCTTGACAGCTCTACTAATTAAAACAGTCGATAATCTTTAATTTTTTTCCCAGGAAATTGGATTTTGAATTTTTAAATATAAATTAGGAGGTGAGCAACTTTACCCGACATGAGCGACTCTACTATTTTTTGCTATTTTTTTAACTATTTTTTGCAACGCCCGTCCGAAAAAGTTGTGTTAGGAGGAGTTAACGAAAAATACTAATCTTAAAAGAGAAGATTGATCTAATCCTATCCACTGACCGTTCCTTCGTATTAAGTTATCTACCTCTACTCTCGCCTGCACAACATTAGGCATCTTTGACCCTGTTTAGGATAGCTCCAGCTATACGGTAGTAACTATTGAGTTCCTCTGGATGCTACAGGTTTAGAGTTTGTGATAGAAACTTAAAAACAGATCGTAGGTGCCCATTTCGTACCTCGAAAATCCAGCGTTTTTTAGTTACTATTCGCGATTCATTTGCCTCTCCTGTTTGTAGTTGTCTTTGTCCAGGTTGAATAAGTGCAGGCATTCTATGATTAATGCCGAAATGTTGCAATACAGGTATGCCATCGCGATAACCTCTAGCCACCAAAATAATGTCACCATCATGGAACCAGTTTGCTAACGTGACAGCATCTCTTTCAAATTCTTCACGGAGATTTTCAGCATCATTATTATGAGCGTCAGAAAAATACGGACCTATTATCGTTAGAATATAATATAATATAATATAATATTTATCATTGGTCATGTGCGGTGCAGTAGTTGCGGCCGACCACGGAAGTCATTACCTACTGTGACACCATTATCATTCGGTGTTACGACAGAATTTAATTTTTGAAGTTTAAAATAATTGGGGACGTAACAGTATCTAGAGAGAAGATTGTCATACACTCTAAAAATTGGCCCTTTTCGAATCCACACATAGTGATATTTGAACCCCAATTGCACAGTGAAAATCTCATTTTTTACAGTTGTGGTTATTGAGACTTTTGATCACCATCACATGAACTATACTTTCCCTCAATTACAAACAAATTAGCCGAAAGCCAATTTCTGTACAAATTCTGCGGGGTTCTTTCAGTTTTCTATTCTAATACTTCAAGAAACTTTTAAATGAACTACAATCATTTTGATTGAAAATTAAATTTTTTGGTTAAAAATGTAACGATTGTTTTAACAAGGCTTCCCTTTTTATTGAAGGTTCAACTGTTTTGTTGACTATTTGTCTGCTTGGTTTGAAAATTTGAAATCTTTGATGAAATTGTCTCATTTTTTGTTGTTGTTGAAAATTCAAATATTTAGTTGATTAATTATTATATAAAACTTTTGACGAAAATTCTTTTTTTTCTGTTAAAAATTCAAATTGCTAGTTAATTGTTTTAGGTTAAAATAATTAGGTTACAAATTGCAACTGTTTATTTGAAAATAAATTCTGTTTTATATAAAAATTCATCTTCTGAGTTGAAATTATGACTACTTGTTAGAAAGTTAAATAATTTCTATTTTGTTTAGTTCAACAATGTGGCTACAAATTAACGTATTCTGTTGAAGAATCGTCCTTGTTGGTAAAAGTTTAATATTATTGGGCGAAATATTTAACCGTTTTGGTATAAAATTTAACTATTAGTTCGAACATGCTATTTTTATTCAAACATTCAGACTTTTGGGTTGATAATTCAACTGGTTTGTAGAATATTTGTCTTTTTGTTGTAAGAATTTAGCAAATTGGTTGACATCAGGATTCAGATTCAGCGCATCAAAATCCTTCGGAAATGTTAGGTATGGTCTCTGGCTTTAAAATTTGTCGGCCTGTGTAATTTAAGATGGGGCGAAGGCGGCCTAATGGTGTTTCCCCTTTTTCGTCTGCGGTCAATGGGGTGATCGTTTCACTTTGCATGTTTATTTTTACGCGTCCTTTACCATTGTGAGGAATGTTTGCATATATTCCAGCAAGATAGGCACTACTCTCCAATATTGAAGAGACATCACCAGAAAACGTTGAAAATACAATGTGTTCGTGCTTTGGCATCGGCACATATTGATTCGGTTTTGCGAGCAATAAAATTTGTTTATCTGCAGGAAAAGTGTATTTTTGAAATTCGAATACCTGGTTTGGTTTTTTAACGGAAGTAAGAAGAATAAAATGAAGTTGGTCAAGTCCATATACAGATCCGTCAGAAGAAGGAAGACTGGTAGGTGGAGCCATCTCTCTTAATAAAGAACATCTCTGCTACAAGTCTTTAAACCCACTAGACTAATATCTGCCTGAATAAGTATCCTTTCTGTACAAAGCCGTGATAATAGAATCTTTTCAAAAAACTAAATGAAGAAGCTTGTAAATAGTTCAACTCTTCAAAAATCAGAAGTTATTTAGATGAAAATATATAACGTCGCGATATATTAGTTCCTGACCCATCGGCAAACTGTCACATGAATCTTTCCACAAGTCAAATATCAATTTTGTTAAAAACACTCCGTTTCTTAGATATTTTAACAAAAGATCTTCTGAAAATCATCGAGGTGTCTTTATCTGGTCTAGACTATGTCATAATATACCTTTCTCTCTATTGATAATCAATTATTCACTCATCGCACTCTAAAATTCACCATATATTATCAAATAAAATCCATAATATTTCAATGTGATTTTAAAGGTCCTCAGGAAGTATGGAAAAAAATATAAAATTTTTAAAAGATCCATTAAATTCAGTGGATTTCAAGGACATGGCAAAGAATTCAGATTTAACTGAAAGGAGTTTTGAAAATTTAATAAAATACAGAAATCCTTGGATCCTCGGTTTCTATTCATCAAAGGAAGCGACAAAAATAATATCTTTATATATAACCGCTACTGTGGTGACATGAAACGTAACTTACCTATCACTGAGGTTTACATGCTCGACTACAAAATTTACTCGAAATGTGGCAAAACGATAACTAGTTTATTTTGAAAAGTAACTTACTCAACATTTTGGTTTACATGCTCTACTCTAAAATCATGTAAGATGCGGCGAACGGAGCCCACTGAAATTTCATTGACTTCATCTGGGGTCAACAGGGCGATTGTGCCGCTTTCTATGTTTATTTTTGATCGTCCTGGACGGTTTGTATGTGGATTACGTTTATATATTCCAGTAAGTGTATTATTACTCATTAATATTGCAAAGGCATCACCATCGGATGTTGATAATACAATTTGTTCTTGAGGTGGCACCGGCGCAAACACGTTATGTCCTATGAGAGTAGACACTCTCAATAATATAACCAGACTTTTATACCCAAAAACAAATTAGGCCAAAAACCGCCCAAATCGACCCTTCTCCTTTGTTGAGATGGTTTGTGCGTTTTGAGATAATGAAAGGAGAACGCCTGACGGAACAAGTACATTTAGGTAAAGTGAATGGTAGCGTCCCCACAGGCAAATCGAGGAAAGAATAGAAAGTGTGGAGAAAAATATTTTATAAGAAATGTGTTATGAAGAGTATCAGCAGAATGAGAGGCACCTGAAAAGAAAGACCTTGAAAACGAATGGGCCTGCGTGGAGAGCTTTACTTAGTGGATTTTATTAGAATAAAGAGTATGGATCTTACTATGTGATTATCAGTAAATTTTCGTATTTTTGTGTTATTTATGACACATGATGACTTTGTGAAACTCTTCACTTGGGGTGATTGCTAGAGAGATTGATCAGCGACCTGCATCGGAACAGTGTTGCGCGGAACGAATGTTTTATTTAAATAAACAGCGCGGAAATTCTAAATTGATCTAAAAAAAACTATCCCCCGCCCACCCTTATACAACCTCATACACTTCCCTTTCTCACTTTTCTCATATGAACTACTTGATTCCCTGCTAAAACCGAGTCAGTTACGCTTACCACGAAATTTATTTGGCTTAATGGTATAATATTTAAAAAAGTAATATATAATAATAATCTATCATTCATTTATTCCATCCGTGCTGAAGAAGAAGTCTACACAACATGAATTTGTTCCTCTTGCATGGAAATGTTTTATCGTTGATTTTCAAGTTATTAATTTTGCACTATAGATTAAAATGATTTAATTCTAAAAATCGTGATATAATTTTCAAAGTTTTTAGGATAACTAAAATAATTCAACTGTACAGTTTCGCAATTTTATTATAATGGTTTGATTGGAATTTTAGCCAGTTCCAAACTATTTTAGATTTAAATATTCGAAACTGTTTGGTTTTAATTTTAGTCAGCTTTAAATTTTAATATTCTAAATTTTATGGTTTCAATTTTAAACGTACAAAATTTGTGTGGTTTTTTAGATTCTTCGAAATTGTACAATATCATATTGAAAAGTTTGATAAATGCACAAATTGTGATTTAACGGATTTGTAATTGAATAATTTTGAAATAAATGACTAGAATAAATTCAAAACAATGAAAAATTAAGACAATAATTTCTCAAATTCAAGCCTTAAAAATGAAAAGATCTTAAAACTAGGTATTCAAAATTGAATCACTTTTTATTTGAAAATGTTCCAAAATATTGACCATTTAAAACTCAACTTAAAAAAACGATTTCGTTTCGGATTTTTCTTTTTTATAAGTTCTAATTTTGCAATTTCAATTTACTGATTTCAATTTTAAATGGAGATCGCATTCGTTTAATTTTTAAAGTTCCATATAGTAGTAATTTTTACATTCTCATCTCAATGAGAAGGTATTGGTTTTATGTGAAAAATGACTTTCGCGTATTCAATCAAATGTCGAGCATCTAACCACGACCTGTCACCGAATTGGAGCTGGTAGCAAAACGGAAGGAGCCCGTCCTGGCAAAAGCACCTGTCATTGGTGTTATCGAGCGCCGAATGATCTCCCTTGATCAGTCCTCGTATCGAGTGGGTCTCTTCATTCATCGGACTCGTTCATCCTCTCTTTTGCATTAATGAATGCGCACGCAATTATCGATTTTCCTTCGATTCGCACTCGCTTCACGCAATAGCCACATTCTTAAAATATATATATGTAACCCTTTTGGTTATGAATTTACGAAAGGCCATTCAGTAGCGTACTCTAAATATTTTTCTTCCATTCTGAATGAATATTTTTATTTTTACCGTTACAAATATTCTGAACTGCTTCAGTGCCCCCCTAAACGAAGGAATCTTTAAAAATTTTGCAAAATTGTTTCGTTTAACAAAGAAAAAGTGAAGATATTCCTTTCTGTCTCAAAATAAATTATTTTATGTTTAATTTGTATCCAAGTTAAGCTATAATGAATGAGGATGATAACGAGTGAGTGAATGAGGCAATAAAATTTATATTACTGATGGTGCTTTGGACTTCAATGTTTCCTCAAACGAATGCAGCGAACAAAACAATTAGAGTTTCAAATTTTTTTGAAAAGTGCGGGTCAACTGTGCCCCCCTAAACGAATGGATACAAAAAAGTTTTTGAAAACATTTGTTTAACTTTAATCACACGTTACTTTTCTTGTTTTGTTTTCCCGATCCTGTTGATTCGAATGCCGAGAGTATTCAAAAAGTGTAGTTTCACATTTGTTTTGTTTCAATTTTTCGGTTAACATTATTTGGATTTTGTTTCCAATTTTTTTTATTTATCTAATACAACTTATTTATCTAACGTAATATATTTGTTGTCTCCATACGTTTTATCTTATAATATATTTATTTTCCTACATCGTATTCTATCTTATCTGATTTTTCTTACATTTTTTAAATCAATTTTCTTTTGATTAATTTTTTTCTTCTTCTTCTTTGTTTTTGAGCATAGCAATGTCTCTCGTTTTTCTTTTAAGCTTAAATCCCGATGATGATGTTTCCTGATCGAATGTCCACAGGATTAAAAGAACCCTTCTAATCCTTATTTGCCGGGTTGTTCCATGTTGTGGAAAAAGTCTAGACGTCTTCCTGGATGCTTTCCCCTCTTTTTCACTTGGTTTAGTATTCTATAAGGTGGCTTGGCAGGAAGTTTTAGATACTTTTTCCACATCAAGTTTTGGTTTTCTGCGCTCGAATACTTTTCAATGTGTATTCAATATTCCATTCATGAATAGGCTGCGTACCTTTTGTTTCAATATATTCCCAGATAAAAAACGTGTGACGCACATTATTCGCACGTCGTGCGGGTAACGCCATGCGGCTCATAATATACGCATATCGCCTTCACCCTGCCAGATTGAGTGACGATTAAATGAGTGCGTGCACAATGTGTCTCATATCGCCATCACAAGTGCGAGTATCATTTGTGCATTTCAAAACGATCGAACGCGCAGAACACCCGACAATGGGTCGGCAAACAATGCCGATCATCCTAGAGTTCGGGGTGCTAAAAATAATTTAGATGGAAACACAACTACGAATCGTCAAAACGCCCACATTGAGTTGACGAATCAACTCAAGGATGACTTGCTAGACTGCTACGTTGCCAACATTATCACTGGTTCGTCACCTTAAAACCATATCCGCGTGCCAAAAATTTACCAAGGCACTTGCGAGATGAATGCATAAAGCTGTCACCCTTGGGTCGCTTCGTGTCCTCAAGACATACGAGGCCAATCGGCCTGTCGATGTGATTTCGTCGTGTCCTGTGACCACCAGTCTCACGGTTGTGAGACGTGGCCATACGTGTGACTTACCGCGGTTCTACTGTGAGCCGGTGTCATTTCTGGATAGCAGTTGCTCTCAGTGGGACCCTGCGGAGGTTCCTTAGCCTTGTTTTTCAATTATACATATATATATATATATATATACATGCATATACATTTTTCTCACGTATCCATTATTATATCTATATTTCACACGTTTGAATGCAGCTAGAAGAATCGCTGAATTCGAATCCGTTGTCCGTTTGGTCAGGGTCAAGGTCAATTCAAGTCCAAACCTACAAAATTAATCGCTAACCAAATAATTCAGGGTACCTATAGGTTTTCGGGGTCGCCGAATTCGATTTCGTTGTCCGGTTGGTCCCATAAGGTCAGGGTCAAGGTCAGCTCAAGGTCAAACTTACAAAATTCATCGCCAACCAATTAAGTCAGGGTGCCTATAGGTTTTCAGGGTCGCTGAATTCAAATCCGTTGCCCGTTTGGTCTCATCAGGTCAGGGTTAGGGTCAATTCAAGGTCAAACCAAACGGATAATGGGTCTGAATTCAGGACCCCGAAAACCTATAAGTACCCTGACTTAATTGGTTAGCGATTAATTTTGTAACTTTGAATTGAAATTGACCTTGACTCTGACCTGGTGGTAACAAACGGACAACGGATTCGAATTCAGCGATCCCGAAAACCTGCGCGTACTATGATTCATTTGGTAAGCGATAATTTTGTAGGTTTGACCTTGGATTGACCTTAACCCTGACCTGATGGGACCAAACGGACAACAGATTTGCATTCAGTGACCCCAAAAACTTGTAGGTACTGTGACCTAATTGGTAAGCGATGAATTTTGTAAGTTTGACCTTGAACTGACCTTGACAACGGACTCGAATTCAGCGACCCCGAAAACCTATAGATAACTTGACTAATTTGATAAGCGATGAATTTGGTAGGTTCGACCTTGAATTGACCTTGACCCTGACCTGATGGGATAAAACGAGCGGCGGATTTTAATTCAGCGACCCCGAAAACCTATAGGTTATCATTTTTATTATTATTATTATTATTATTAAATCATTAAGCTGTTTCCCTTTCGGGGTAGGCGTGAATTGCTCAGTGGTAAAGTAGTGATGTGTGGATGGGTATATAGGTGAAGGGTAGCAAATAATTTCAGTGAGCCTAGATAATTCGTACATTATTGCAAATAATCAGTGACCGTCCCTGATTAACGTGGAATTCAATCAAATGTTTTGAATTCTCTGAATTCTTCTCAAAACATGGGGTCAGGAAAGGCATGTGGAAGATCTACAAGAAGGTCTGGAATTGAGAAGGGTGGTCAGAAGAGTGGATGACAGGGCTGGTGGTACCGCTTGTCAAGAAAAGGTGGGCAAGAAGGTAGTGGAGTACAGAGCAAGGGTGTCCTGTATAAATCTCTGAATTGACTTGAAATCATTTCAATGCTTTTGAATGTTTTTAATTTTCTTGAAATATTTAGAATACACGTTAAATTAATTTTAATTTCTTAGAGTCTTTTAAATTCTGCAGGATGCTCTAGATTTCTTAGAATTCATTTGTAATGTTTTGAATTCTTTTGATCATTTCAGGATATAACTTGATTTATTTTTAATTTTCTAAATTCTTCTGAAAACATGGAATTCTTGTCAACTATTTCTAAATTCTTCAACTTTGATCGAATGTGAACTACTTCTAAATTCTTCTGAAAACATGCAATTCTTTCCAACTTTTTCCAAATTCATCAACTTTGTTCGACGGAGACTTACTACTAAATTAGGATCCACACAAACACATACATTTTAGAAGAATTCCAACAAGTTTTAAAAAATTCAAAAGATTTGAATTGAATTCAAGAACTTCTACAGAATTCTGTAGAATTGAAGAAAAAAAAAAAAAAAAAAACGAGTGCAGCTTAATCCAGTAACAGTTTACCCGCCGAACAAAGTTGCTGAATCTGGATACAGTTAAAAAGAATTTTATGTTTTGAGAAGAATTCAGAAAATTAAAAATAAGTAAAGTTTTATCCTAAATATTTCAAGAGAATTCTTTAACATCTCTAAAAGAATTCAAAAGATTACATGTGAAGTCTAACAAATCGAGAAAATTCTGCAGAATTCAAAAAAATTCAGAAAAGAATTCAGAGAATTTAATACACTTGATTGAATTACAGGTTAATCAGAGACGGTCACTGATTAATTGCAATAATGCACGAATTATCTCGGCTCACTGAAATTATGTGCTCTACGCTCACCAAATTTCGGAGAACCTAGACGACATTTTCATTTTTTTCATGCACCGAATTTCGGTGAGCCAATAATTTATCTCAAATATGTTTAAATAAAAGAATTGATTTTTTTGCAAAGCTAGTTTACGGTGCGATCAAATTTGAGCCCATCCGATTTAAACTAGAGATGCATTCGGGCAAGGCGAGACAAGAAAACATCGATTTCGGGAATTATCCCGACTGACGATAGCGGAGAAGTTGTCCCGTATCTCGTGATTTGGTCGAAAATCTCGGAAACCGAGCAAGATCGGGTAAGATTCTCGATAAAATTAAAAATTTGACATCTCACGTAAATATAAAAAATAATGTATCAGAGTTTGGAAAATATGGAAGTGGAATCACATGAAAAGAAACAAAAAGGCCAAGTAACCTTTTCGTTCAGGGGCCATACTGGTATCATAGCACTCCAGCAGGTCGTCCCTGAGTCGATCCGTACACTTAAGGGTAACGAGATTTTGCTGGTCAATCACATTGACTCCATCTTGATTGCATTTCGTGTTTTCAAACACGTTCATAACATACCAAATTATAAACACTTTGCCTGTATCTGTCGCAAGCGCGGAGCGATCCTTTTCAAAATTGATAATAATAAAAAAACTACTTGCGAACAGCAATGGTGAAAAGGAGACTGTCAAATTTGACTATTATATCAATTGAGCTAGCGATTAAGAATTTATTGGATGTGTCTGAACTGTTTGAAGAATTTGCCGAGATTAATGCAGGGGGAGCAAATTTCTCTGGAATCCTTATTATATGTAAATAACGTGTATGAGAATAATAATGTAAATTAATAATCTCTAAAGAAAAATAGAGCATACGTGTGCAGAAAATTTCCTTTTTTCTTTTTTTGTAAGAAAAGGGGGGGGGGGCGGATATTTTTTTGCAAACGGGCGGCCAAATGTATAGCGTCGGCCCTGTTTCTAACTCGAGCTTATCAACATTTTCAGGGTATGTATGTAAAATCGCGACATGGTTCAGTCGACTTTGTGCCATAGTCGATGTTAGTTCCCTAACATCCAACTCTTTGATCAATTTGATACTTCAGAGCCAAATGGATTGAAACTTGGAATCGCGGGAAGCATCGAAAGCAAAGGTTACAGCTAATATTTCCGAGGCTAATCTACCTCGCAAAGCTGTACCTTTTAAACTTCTTTGTTTAGAATTTTAATCCTATCAAAAATCTCAATTACCGCATTCAAGAAAAAAAAGACATGAAAACGACTCCATCCATTCCAAAAAAACCTGCAGCCTTGGACGGTTTTCAGTGATTTTATTCGCAATGAAAATCTACATCAAAATAAAAATATGCAAAATTCAATACTGTAACAGCAGATATTTGAACGAAAATAATAAATGTTAAAAAAGTTGTTGAGTTTTCTACCAAGAAAGGTTTTACATAATTGAATTTTCAACACCGAAATATGAATTTTGAACAACAAATTTCAAATGTATGTATTTTTCAGTAGAAAATTAATCATCCTGGTTGAAAATGCATGTTTTTAGTTTGAAATTAAATTATTCGGTTGAAACTCAATCTACGTTGCACAAAATTTAACAAGATTGTGGGAAAGTATTTTTTCGATTGAAAATTCACTTTCTTTTTGTTCACAATTTTGTGTTGAAAATTCAACTACTTTGGTGGGAGACATTTTTAGTTAAAAAATTATCTTTTTTAATTCAAAATTCATCTACTTGGTTGAAAATTGAACTACCTTCTTGAAAAAAAAATTTTCTTTGCAAAAAATTATAGACTTGAATTCAAAATATTTTTTTTGAAAATTCTTTTTTATAATAGGTAAGTTGTTAGTTGTTGATCAGTGCAGTAAATATATACGAAGATGTTAGTTTTTGATCTACTGATCTGTCTGCAAGAAAATGCACGGAAAATTTCACAGGAATGTCGAAAAACAGTCCTTGTCGAAGGAGCAAACTTTTGCTTTCCTCAGATCATCAGGGCTTAATTCAGGTACAGAAGGTTTTATTGTCGCATGTCAGGACGGTGTCATTTCCAGCTTAGTATACAGTGACCGCATTTTATGTCAAGAAGTTCCTAGCGATAGGTGCAGAGTGTGTAATGCGCACGAAGAGTACCTAGAACACATACTATCTGGGTGTCCCATCCATCCAAAAAATATAAATTATTATTTAAAGAATCTGCTGAAATGTTGGAAACCATCATTTTCATGAGCCTCTTTCAGGTCCTAAACATTGTTTGTTTTTGCTGAAAATTACAACAGTTGTTTCTCATAGATTCAGGTTGCGACGTCTTGAAAGTCATATAATTCAAATGTTACCATCAAGAACATTATTACCAATAACTGGAAATAATCGTCCGTCAGCGATTCAGGTATTCTATAAATTACTCATCCACTGGTGGGCCTGTTACCTGGGCTAATACATTCAGGCTCTACAATATCTACACATTTTTCTCGTAGGCAGTAAGCTAGTAGCACTTCGCCATAATCCACCTAAAGTAACAAAGATGATCACGAAAAATTCACATTTCCTTTGACAGTCAACGATTTTATGAAATCCGATAGATTTTCTAACAGAAATATTCAAGAGCAGATGCAGCTTAAAACGATTGAACGCGCATGACACCCAAAATAGGTCAGCAAACAGTGCCGATTACCCTAGAGTTTGGCGTTTCTCATAAGTCATTAAGAAATCAAGCTATCTACCTCTCGCAAACTGAATATGAACGTAAAGTGCTTTTCCAACCGTTGCATAAACAAGCACCGGACGAACAGAAAGCTACAATATGACCTGCCGCGAAAAGCAAGCACCTCCTGAGAGATGATAGCGATTTCAGGAGACAAAGAAACATTAACATCCAGGTTTCTCCTAAGTCCCAAGATCTCGCTGAAATAAATGCCTACCTTTGTGAGGATATCTTAGGAGTTCAATCTCTGGAACATCAATTGTTCAGTTTATGATAAGGTGAGATATTTGGCTGATTCAAATCAAAAGCTGAAACCGACGGTGGATTAAAAGACTAAAAGACTCTTGCATCAACTGAACAAGAAGATTGGATGGGCAAGATAGAATGCATCCCATGTTCAGTATGTAGTTGACTACATAACCTCAAGAGTTCTTGAAATTTCAATTAGTTTAATTTCTTTTTGAAATTATTATGTAAGGCTCTCAGAATCGTGAGCTAGAAACCTATAGAAAGCATTAAAAATCCCTTGAAGATACAATAGTAGATGAAGTTAAGGTTTAGAAAAACTTATAATTGAATACTTGTCGTTTATTACATTTGTTTACATTCGTAGAGTGGTGATTGGACTATTTGCTCGTGATTTGAATAAACTAAATAAATTAAATTCATTCCCTGAAGTTCTCTAGAAATACAACAAAATCCCTTAAAGTTTGAGAACCCTCTTCACAGTCAAATTGAAAAAACATGTTTAATTTCACTTTATGATTGTAGTTTATGAGGGGTTTGCAATATCTGAAAAAGCAAGACCAGATCGCGGTACAGATATAATATACATTAGATATAATAGTGTTAAGCATAATGTAGAAAAGTTTAAACTTTGGACAAAATCGAGTGCGAAGCACGAGGTACGTGATAAGAATGTGTTTATTAAAGCCGAACGAGCTTTAAAAAAAGGGAATTCACAATCATCAAATTACAATTGTTAACGCTTTGACTTTTAATTTTAAAAGCTTTGCGCACAAATGTGTGGAAAATATAAAGACCGAGCGCGTAGCGCGAGATAAATACATTATCGAGCGCGAAGCGCGAGATGAATCTATTCTCGAGCGCGAAGCGCGAGAACTAATAGTCGCGCGCGTTTTGTAAATTATTTTGATGTTATGAAATAAGTATCTGAAGTCTGCTTTTAATATTATATGCAGGTACATATATTTTAATTTTCTTCGGAATTAGTTTAAAAGGTTATTAATAATTCAAATTTTCAGCAAATTTTAAAGGAAAAATTATTCGAATTTTTCGATGAAAATAACTGTTATTGCTTTTTATGCTGTGAAATGATTAAGGAATATGTACATATATTTTAATTTTTTCTGGAATTAGTTTTCAAGGTCACTAATAAATTAAATGTATAGAAATGCAATTTCAAACGAAAAAAATATATATGTATAATGTAACAATTATTTGAATGTTTGCATGAAAATGATTTTTTAATGATTTTTTTCTTGTGAACTGATTAATTAATTATCAACTGATTCTATTAACACTTAAATTTTCTGGAATTAGTTTGAAAGGTTATTAATAAATTGAATTTTTGGAACTGAAAGTTCAAAATTAAAAAAAAAATTAAAGTAAAAATTAGTTGAATGTTTCAATAAAAAATATAGTTGACTGCTTCTTATTTTGTGATCTGATTAATTAATTATTATTAGCTGATTAATTTCTTTCATCATATAAAATGTCATAAAGATTGAATTTTAAAAGTGATTAATTATTTCAAGGTTACGTAGTTGAGTATTGGCCATAATTCATAAAATTAAAGTTTATTTATATCTAAGAAATGTCTGTCGCAACTATATCATTTTGTTAAATATGTGTGCTATTTTGAAATGAGTATCTCAATTCCAATCTCACAATTATATGTAAATATGTTTTCATTTTTTCTGGAATTAATTTAAAACGTTAGTTACAATTATAATTTTCATAAAAATATAAGGTAAAATTTATTCGGATGTTTCAGTGAAAATATTTGTTCATTAATTTTTACGATGTAAACTCATTTTTTGCAACAACATTGAACCACTTAATTATTGAATTTTTCTTTTTCTTTTGTGTGGTAACAGGAATTGATTACTGAAATTAATATTATATCATTTAATATTAGCTATGATCTGTTCATTTAAAGTTTATTTATGTTACATACCGCTATTACAATTCTTTTTCATGCTCATTTTGCATAAAATTATTCATGATAAAATAGATTTCTTTTCGATCTTAATTTAAAAAAAAGTTGACTGTACTTATTTTTCTCAGAAATAAAGTATTACAAAAGTTAGATTAAAAATGAAGCAATGAAAATTGCTTCACCATCATGGTTTTAAATTTGTAGTTTTTAAATTTTAACAGTTATAAATTTAAAACAATAAAATTTTTAGTGTCTCAGTTTAAAATTATTAAATTTCAAATGCTTCCAATTGGGAATTAGTCGTTTTAAAACCTTTTCACTTATTATTCTAATGATATATTTTCCAATTTCAAACAATAAAAATGTAGGATATTGAATAATTCAATTCGAAATTATTAATTTTCCAAACAACAGGGGTTTAAGACGAACGCCAAACTACACCATGCTCCTAATTTTGTACTTCTATAACATTCTCGCAAAATATTTCAAATATTGTAATTAATTAATTTGTAACATTCGCATCTCTCCAGGCACTTAACTTAGTCCGCGGCTGATCATGAAAAACCGGGTTCATCCGAGAACCAGTTGAAAAAAAAAATTGAGAGGTCCGGGATTGTGGGAGGTCCCGGGTTCGCTCCCTGAGCCGGTACTTATGGAAATTTGTCTACGTACTTTTACCGAGGTTCTGGTAGTTCAGATCCCACCATAAATCGAAAGTGTTTTTTTTTTCTCTGTAAATTGAATTTTTTAATAGCCCTCATAATCGAAAAGATTTCTCCAGCTCTTGGTCGCAGACAAAAATATTTTTGCAAAAGCTCCCAGTAAAAAGAAACTACTTGGGGCAAATTTCGGGGAATAAACATTTTTGAATTCGCCCGAGTTCCGCTTTCTGATTCGTTTAAACGAATTGAGTCAGCACGAATTGAACGCGTTTCAATTCGTTTTAATTCGTGTTCAAGGTCATTTCGAAAAAAATTGATGAAAATTGTATGCCTCGAGTATCGAACCAGCGACCCAAGTGTATAAGTCCAGAGGGCGACCACTGAGCTACGGGACTCATTGATATTTATTTACAACGTATCCTTTATGATCAGCGCGTTGGTTATAGCTTACGAATTCGATTGAATAGGCCAGCCTATATCTGTATTCGCGCTGACGAATTCAGGCGAATTCGAGCTTGACTTTAAATCTCGCGAATTAAAATGATTTGGCTAACACTGAAATTAATTCGTGCTGACACACTGAAATGAATTAGGTCCCCTAAAAATTGTGCGCCGAATGTGGGCGAATAACATATTTGAAGATTATGGGCCTCAAAATTAACGTAAATAAAACAAAGGTAATGGTGTTTGAGGGGAAAAGTGAGAGAAAAATGTGCAACATTGTTCTGAATGATGAGAGATTAGAGAAAGTTGACAAATACATATATCTAGGTAACCTATTCACTACCGACGGTAAAATAGATGGGGAGTTAGATAGGCGCATTAATGAAGGTAAGAAGGTTATCGGTAGAGCAGGGTCTATTCTCAGAAATAAGTTTATTTAACATTATTTGCTGGTCCTCGATTCCATAACAATCTTGTCATCTGTGAACGATAACCCACGTACCTTCACTGTTTTGCGAGATCCACACCTTCTTCGTCAAAGAGTGCCATTCTTAGACACTTATCCATAAATATAATAAACATCCATGAGAACATATCGCATCCTTGTTTCACGCCTTGCGTAATATCGAAACCAGTCACTCAGTTTCCCATTAACCCTTACACTCGTTTTACTACCTGCATATATCGTTTTTATTGCCTATAGAATCCATCCATTGACTCCGTATACTTTAGGGACTTCTCAAAGTTTACCTATATTTACCTTGTCAAATGCTTTTTCCAGGTCAACAAATGTACAGAAAACTTTCTTTCCTAATCTCAAAATTTTTTCTGTGATCTGTCTCAAGCTAAATATTTCATTTGTACGTGATCTTCCTGGCATAAATCCACTTTGGACTTTCCATATCTTTTCTTCTGTAATTTTCATTACCCTACGAATAGGTATTTTTGAGTATATTTTATCTTCCTTTCGTTTGAATATTGGTATGATAATCGCTTTTCTCCAGTCGTCTGCGACTTCTCCCGTCTCGATACATAAATTTATCAATTCGCACAATCCGTGAGATATGTACTCGCTACCGTATTTAAGCATTTCAGCGCTAATACTGTCTACACTAGCAGCCTTACCGTTTTTTAAGTTCTTGTATACATAGCCATACTCTCCCAAGCCACTAATCCTTTCACTGTATAACCAGAGTTCTTGGATTAGGGCAATCCCTGTCTGCACTACTGACATACGCCTGGTTAAAATCGCCGATGAGCCGATTTCTGTCTCAGTCACTGATAGGTTGATTCGAGGCGACTCTGGACGCTTCTGGTCCCTTTACGGAACCCAGTAATCGAGGGCCGCAAGAGCCCTATTCGGAAATTCGGGAAGAGAAACAACTAGAATCTAGCCCTTCCCCTTCGGACTGGCTCCCTGCCTATTGCAATACACCTTTCACGAATCGGTTCGTAGAGTGGGTTTCTAGAACCTCAGGCACCTCAGAACGATCGACAAATCTTCGGGGAGGCCGGAAATTAGTACGTTCGCTCTGCGGTACCTTTGGAGACACTCCGTACCCTTGATCTTTAGGTTTATATCCTCCCTGAGCCTGAGCGCTGGAGTTTTTTTCCACTAACTAGTCTCGCGACTAGATATCTGCGGCCTCCGAAACGATGGCTTCCGACTTGTTGAAGATGTCGTTGAATCTAGGGGTAGGCCCCTCGCAAGGTGTAAAGCGTCAATCCCTTTAAAGATTATCTCTCTCAGCTTTGTCACCTCTTTGGGAGATGTAGGGAACCTTCAGGATAACCCGACGCAACGACAAATATCACCATGGCGTTGTTAGCTATCTGTGCGAATGTGAGGTCCTGTGTTTCCACAGCCTTTTGCCGTTCCAACTCTCTTTTCGAAAATTAATTTTTGGAGTCCTGCCTCCTCTGACGAGCAGTTTTCAACGTGCATTCCAAGCTTACATCAGTTTTTTAACGTTTTTCTCAAATTTGACCTTTATTTGACCTTAACAATGACCTTGATAAAAATATCATTTTGAATGTAAAATTTCCCGCTCTTTTCAAATCCGGAGTCAAAAATAAGTGGTTCCATTTAAAAAAAATGACTGGCCTTGAAATAACCTTCAAACCCGAGTTCAAGGTCAAATTCATTGGTACCCGTAGATGTCCCCCATTATCCCCTCCAACTATTGTCTGAAACATTTTTTCGTATCTGCACAAGCATCTGAGATATTATCCACTATAGATTAAAATGGCCCAACCTGTATATTAATGATTCCCGTTGCTCAGCGGTCCTCCTCTGTACCTATGCGCTTGGTATCGCTGGTTCGAGAGTTGAGGCATGCAATTTTGATTAATTTTTGTTCGAAATGACCTTGACCACGAATTAAGGCGAATTGACACGCATTCAATTCGCGGTTGATGAGGGGGTCGAAATTGGCCCCGAAACATGTTGGTTCCCCCTGTTAGTATAAAAAGGACGGAGAAAGGAAAAAGTAAGAGGTTGGTTTTTGGTTGACTTTCTCTCTTTTTCTCCCTCTTTTTTCATTTGGTTATTTTTGTCTCTAATGAGCCAAAAAGTAAGGTAGTTTGGAATTCTGCTTTTTTAATTATGAATTTTTTTCATGCTCATTTTGCATAAAACTATTTATGATAAAATAGATTTTTTTCGAATTTTTAAAATAGAGACACTAAACTAATGACTCGTTCCAATCTACAGGGTTTGTTTATGAACATTTTCAGTTTTCTTTTAATTGATTCTTAATAACTTTACCTCAATTTCTTGAAAGAAATCTTATTATTTAAAATTTTTGAAAGAAGAATGCATTTAATATTAGCAATGTTAGAAATACATTAACATTTTTGGATCGTTTCTTCTCCTATTTGGAAAATGAAATAATATAAATAGATTGGTTCAGAATCAACTATAATCAATTTTTTTTACTGACACTAATTAAAAGCTGACGGAAACTATTTGTGTACACTACATATAGCTCTATTAATGCTGAATAATGAATATCGCATCCTAAGAATGTACCGGAATTTTTTCGAATATTTAAAACCTTCTCCAGTGTCTTTGAAATTTCTGTAATAATCCATAATTTTTTAGAATATTCTGAAATGTTCGAAACTATTTTTCTGAATGTTATCCATTTGAAAAAAATAAAATTTGTTGAAAAATCTATTTCTTGTTTCAAAATAAAAAAGAGCACATTCACTTTATCTAAGTAATCAATTTTGATTTTGAAACATTGGATTCTACATTCGAGTTCTGGGTAAAAGCAGTTTTTCCCGATTATCGCAATTCGACCTTCGTACTAACGTGAATTTTTTGTTAACACGTTCACGACAGAATATTATTATATAAATATTATACTACTATATTATATTATTATATTATTATATGATTATTATTAATATTATTATTAATATTGTTGATTGAAAGAAATCTATTTTTTATTTAAAAGTTTGAAAGAAGAATGCATTAAATATTAGCAATGTTAGAAATACATTACAATTTGGATTGTTTCTTTTCCTAATGGAAAATATAATAATCTAAATAGATTGGTTCATAATCAACTATAAATTTCAGTAATTTGAAAACCTAATAATTTCTGAAGACCATTTCAAAAATTTTCAGATTATTCGTCGCCCTAAGTCCTATAAGCTAAGCCTTAAATCAATTGTATTTTTTGTCAAATAAATATAGATGTAAAGATATAATTCAGGAACAAAAGAATCAAATTTGAATGCGTTTGAATGGTTGGAGTGATAATGCTTCTACCTAATATATACGCATAAAGAAAACATTCATATTTGTATTTATTCGAAACTTATAGGCATCTGATTTTTAAAATTCAAAACTTCAAATAATTTCATTTGTAGATTTTTTAATCGGAAAGTTTTTTCTAATTCAATGAAAAAAATTTCAAAATCTCATGAGCTCCAGGTTTTAGAAACTTTCTTTATATGGTAGCTCTAAAGTTCCAATATTCGTAATTGGAGAAAAATTCCTACAAAAAGTATTCTTTTGGATTCTAAAGTCAAAATCGCTCCACCAACATTTATTTTACAATATACTGTTATATTATGAAAAAAAAAAATTAAATAAAAAATTTGGTTCAAACAATTACTACAGTTTTATTATTTTGGCTATTTTTGAAACTCTTTGTGGTATGAACTGTAAGATTTTAAAAAGATTTGCTGTTTTTCTGATTCTTTCTTACTTTTGAATTACGTATAATTTAATAATTACAGTAATTTGAAAAAATAATAATTTCTGACAGAAAAATTAAATTTGAATGCGAAGATAATAGACAAAACAAAAATGGTAAATAGCGTTATTCAGAAGTTTCAATTTTCGACAAACATGAAAATTTACTTCCGAGATATGGAGATGCTGAAATTAAATAATAAATGTTTGATACAAAGAAATTATTCTGTTCCGAGAAAATGAAAATTTAGGGTGACGGTATCGCTCTGAGATTGACGATTTTTTCGCTGAAGAACCTATAGATTATAGAACAAAGAGAGAAAAAAATCAATAAACGATAATAGTTACAAAAAATATAAACAGTTAAATTAAAATTTGTAATTGCTGTACACATGTAATAACAAATAAGAATTCCAACAAATCCTTTCATCACAACGTGTATATGATTAGCTTACAAGCTTATAAATATGCTGGAGTTTAATTTTGTTTAGAAATTTAGAAATTGAATTTGTGACAGCTTTTTGTTGAAGTTTAAGAAATATTCTAAATCTTATATCCTAACAAATTTTAGGAATCTTACGTATCAACATATAAATTTTGCTAACTTTTGCAATATTTACACATTAATTCGCAAAACTTTATACTTTATATGTATATATAATTAAAAAATAAAGGTTAACAACCACCGCAGGGTCCCACTGGGAGTAACTGTCATCTAAAAAATGACATGAATTTATATTAATAATTCATATTTTCACATCAAATATTACCCTATTTCATTTTACATGACTGAAAGTGAAATTTTAATATAATGCCATAATGTCCTCCGTTTACCGAACTCAGTTATGTAAAATTTAGCACACAAATATTCTCCGTGTGCCAATATTATATTTAATTGGAGAACTGTTGACATCTTATTTCAAATAGTAATTAAGTCGATTTAGCTTCGGGCTATGTTTATAAAACTCGTACTACTTATCTCAGTAGATAGAACCAGCTTTAGTTGGACCTCATGCAAATATGTATTTTCTTGTGTGTTGCATTTTTCATCTGTTTTGTCAAGATAATTAGCTCATTAGTGAGAATGAAGAAACTTTTTAAATATTAACGTATCTGGATTTAGAAACTTTCACTGGGTTGAAGAAGTTCACAAAATTTCGGTAAACCTAGCCACCATTCTTCAGCTCCCTTGGACTCATCGAAAATATTTGTTCTACGCTCACCGACTTTCGGTGAACCTAAACACGACCGTTTACATTTTATATTAACGAACTCATCACCAAGATCTTTTATTCTAGATCGAATTTACGACTGGTAAATAAAAGGTAGCATGCCAATAATACGCATAATTTCACAATTATACATAAAAGACAAATAACGTCTTCAAATATCGAATTTTTAATTTAAAAAAAAAGGTAAAAAAGCTTTTCACAAGGGGAGACCGCCAATTATAAATTTGAGTTTCGGTTCATAATTTTTTGTTTAGAGCTCATTACCGTTTTCGATAAAATAAACTTTGAAATATTCGTGACAAGCAAAATAGCATTTGGAAATAAATACAGTAAAGTCTCCAACATTTCAGTGTCCTTGAAACGTAGGGATTCGTTATTTTCAATGCTGGAGGGGGCCCCACCTTACCGCAAGTGGGCAGTTTATTTTTATCAACGACGTTCATTGGCTGCCCCGTTCTTGTATCGATGGGCCGCCTGTCGCCACTTTTTCAGCCGAAAAGCGCGGGTGATTTAAAATCAGTAATAAATACTATCAATAATAATACGAATAAATACACCCGACATTCCTAGGACTGCTGGCCCACGCAGTTTCTCAGCGCGTAGGGCGAGAGACGGTTGCAACTCTTGCCTCCGAAGGGTCGAGTGCGCGAGTAGTCAGTCGCGTATATTACGCAATATTATGCATTCCAAGTGAAAACGGTTCAGGCGGTCTCGGCTTATTGCGCAGTTGAAAAAGTCGCGGTCCATTAGTCTGCATGCATGCATCCGTGTTTTTCAAGTGTCTTTCAAGTGTTTTTGTTGGCTTACGACAATTCCCCAACTGAAAATCAATACTATAGAATCAAAAAACGACGCAAATATTTCGCGGAATAGTGAGTTTTGTGGCATGCTAGAGTGCCAATGACGTCGTTAAAAAATACTCTATTTAAACCAACGAGGGCGCTCTTCGGGCCTCTTTTTTTTATTGGTCATCCACTGACGCGGAGGAGAGTGTACAGGGTTAGAATGGGATTAATTAAGTTATTTATTTGAAGATAAAAAATAATAATTAAAAAATGTCTCATTTTCGCTCTTTGTATATTTATATAAAAAATAGAAAGTGATCAAAATTCAAAAATCTAATCCATAGACGTTCTTATGCGATTATTGGTGATCACTTCTAACAAAAAATTTGAAAATCGGTTAAGAATTGTAGGCTGTAGGTTATTTCGAATAGCAAATTCCCGATTCATCCCATTGTGTAGCACCTGTCTGCTCAAGCGCTGAGCGCGCGCGGTGACGACGCGATTCCCGCCTTTTATCAATAAATACCGCTTGGGGGCGCGTATGGTCAAAAAAAGCCGACTACTCCTTGATGTACACACACTAATGACTCATACTATCTAGGATACACCCATAACATCTCGTAACGTATTTTTATAATTCAATGCAAAGTTGACGTTTGTTGACTTCCATAAGAATTTCGTAGTGTATATTTGGGTGTCTTAGAGCAGCAGTGAGTGGGCTACATTCAACTTTTGGTGTATTACTTTTTTAAAGCGAAATGTGTCCTTCAATTTGTTATATAACATTTTAGCTCTTTGTGGGTTATTAATGAGGTAAACGCGATAGGCTTAAAAACCCAAAGTCACAGTGGCTTCAGAGTGCGCAACGCTGCTGTGGAATAGCTGTTTCGGACCACTGTGCGGTATATATAATGTGTATTGAAATTAAAGCAAAAAAGTTCTATTTGGAATTTTTATAATCACTTTTTTTCGAGGTTTTCACCTGTAGATCCGTGATTTTCTGCGATAACAGAGGCACCTCTTGTAGAATATTTGACGGTCTTAGTTGATTAGAAGCTATTAGTTTCGCTATAATCAACTCTGGCTCAAATAGTGTCAAAAATATTTTTTTCAATCAGACCCTTCCCCCCCCCCATTTTAAGCAAATCTAGAAGTCAAATAGTATAAAATATAAAGAATAAAATCTAATATGCTTCCCTAGAGTGAAAAATAAAAATCTGCCCGCTTTGCGGGCACATTCTCATGACGCGCATATGGTAGAGAGTCCAGGTGTAACGTCAGTCCAACTAAAACTTCTGTTACTGTGTGGGGGGGGGGGGAAGGAAAGAAAACCGATGGAGTCGCAATTGGTTGATGTCTTATGCTGAGAATGTCACCAGCCTTCAGCAGAGTTATATTAGATAGGAGTTCATATGTTCCTATCTGTCAATTCCCGGCCTATCCCTGGACATGGAACCAAAAAAACTTTTTTTTTCAATCATCATTTGCCGTATCTTGTACAGTTTGACCGTGGAATGAAATTTTTGATTTTTCATTATTTTTTGTGCAATAAAAATGAGAATTTTCTATTTTTCAAGAAAATTCAAAAAGTCGTTATGATAATCCTGCAGGGCGTGCAAAAAGAAACACTTTTTTCGCCTAGACTTTTTTCCGTGTCGTGCGTTGTTTGGCTGAAAATGTTAATTTTCGTTTCCTCTTTTGGATTTTGAAAATGCTGTATAAGCGGCACAATTGATAATTTGACTGCAGATGAAATAAGGTGTTGTCCAGTAGGAAAAAATCACCCAATCTTTCCGAACAGTTTTATTAAAGCTTTAGCCAATTACGATTCACTAGAGGCCGAATGGAATCCCAACGGCAAACGCTATCTTGGTTCTTCTTCTTGTGCCAGACAATATTCACATGACTACATTTCTCGTCAGTAACCTCCACTTCATGCTAGGTCCTAGTCTGCTCCGGGCAGGCCTGCTTCTCATAAAGTACTAGGATATGCACATAGATAACGGGGATATATTCGGATTACTCCTGAGACAAATCAGAACCGGCGATTCGAGTATTAAAGATAAGTTCTCCCCGCCGATAAAGGAATTGGACTGCTAGTCAAATATGGTAAATTTGATCTCACGCCAAACCAAGAATATATTGTGTTATCAGCATTGAATAGTGATATTTTTGCTATTTTGGAGTGTACTGATATTTTTTGTGGAATATATAAGACATATAAAAATAATTTGAGAATGAAAATAAATATGATAGGCGGTGATGTTGAGAATATGGTATCAGACGAAATATGCGAATGTCATGCAAGCAGATATTACCTCAAGTTTCCACGACCTGAAGTTGCATCAAAATTAAAATTAAATATTACACCATCATTGTATTTTTCTTCTTCAAATGTCATTTGACTCTTTTTTTGGTTCCGTGCCTAGAGGTTAGTGACCTTCTCAGCGTGAAACACCTACCAAATACGACTCCCTCGGTTTCCATTCCCTGTCCTCACCCCGTCAGTAAACGAAGTTTGGTGAGGCTGACGTTACACCTAGATTCTCCAGCATACAACGAATCACTACTTAACTTACACATGATTTGTACTCGCAAAAAAATTTTGCGAATAAGATGGTAGTTGGGTGTATAATCTAAGCAATAAATAATACAAACAATGAAGTAGCCTTGGAATGGACAGACACTTTGATTGACGAAATGCATCCACACGGTAAATTAAAGGACGAGTTTCAGGCGATAAATGGGGACAGGGTTCTGGGAATGCTAAAGGGTTAAATGATGTTAAGATGAGGGTATTACAAGAAACAATGCACGTGAGTTAGCTAGATATTTTATGTTTATCTGAGACAAAGAAAAAAAATGCGAAAGTAAAAACATAGAAAATGGGTTGTTGAAAGGTGGTTTCAAAATATGGTCAGGAGTAGATAGTAAATCACATGGTAGTTGAGCGGTTGGTTTTCCAATGAATGAAAAAGCAAGACAGCATCTCAAAGATCATGATTTAGTATCTCCCAGATTATTGTGGGCTAGAATGAACGTAGGAATCACACGATTATTTATCATAGCGTGCTACGCCCCAGTTGATAGTGATCCAAGAGAAGTCAAAGATACCTTCGCGGATACTTTAAATGATACAATAAGTACTTGCGATAATGGTGAAGAAATAATTCTGCTAGGAGATATGAACACAGGGTTGAGCGTCCAACGTCAGCATACAGGTTTTCCCATCTTCAAATGTTTTGATTTTTATAAAAAGCTGCGGTCGGCTTTGCCTCCCGGTGTGGGGCAAAGCCGATGAAATACAGCTTGTTAGAAATAATTAATTTATTAAATCATTGTTTTATTCATGTAACTAATACTTATAGAAATATGATATACAATAATGAAGGACTCGAAATGAAAAAAAGTGGATCAATTCTACATCTTATTACCTTTAAAAAAATCATTGACTGTTAACTGGTCGGCACTGCCCCTCCATAATCTACTAAAGGAAGTAAAATCGTAACTGGGTCATTACATTTTATTTTGTCGCAGTCGGTTGCCGCCTATTATTCTTAACGAATTTTGACACACAAGTATAATTTACCTACATTACGTGCATTATAAAATTGATAACAATTCTATTTGTACAATGTAAAGTTTAAAAAATTTTGTTTTACATATGCAAAAGTAACTTTATTGCCAAAATAATAGAAAAAATTGTATTTGACGAAAGACGAAAAAGCGACCATGTTTCAATACGTTCGCTGTGTTATTATAAACGACGTATTTAGTTGTTTTTTCAAATTAAAAGTATTTAAACTTATATAAATTTTATAGATTTCAATTTGCGAAGACGAAATATGAAAATTTTCACATTAAAACTCGATACTTTTGAGGTTTTCATCATTTTTGCGGATGAATATAGCTTAGCATGGCTAGCCACGATTGAGCTCAACCCTAATGTGCTGGAACTCCTTTGTTTTTGTATGCCTTACGGCTATTTTAAGACCAGAGGAAAAAAATTCGCTCGACCCAATTTTGAGAAAACGTGATTTTTCTTCTTTCTTTAATGTTTTTTTAATTTTGGCTTTCAAGAATTTCAAGCATGTTTGCACAAAGAATAAGAAGTATTTATTTATCAAAATTGCCTAAAATAAAAATTAGGTTTTAATAATAATATTGACATCATTAAAGAATTAATTTGAATTCATATTACAGCGAATGAAGACTGTTACATTCACAGAGTACACGTAGAAATAATTTAGCGTAGTCTTATGGATAACTTTTGTCAGATTCTAATAATTTTCAGCTGATAAAATAGAAATTCCTTGTTTATTTCAAAGGTGTCATCCATAAAAAGTCATCTAGACTACGCTAAACACTGTAATATCAATTAAAATTAATTATTCAGTGATATAAATATCTTCTTTGAAATTTTATTTTTATTTGGGCAATTTTAACAAATAAATACCTCTTTTCTTACGCAAAAAATGTTTGAAATACTTGAAACCTCATTTTAAAAAAATGTGATAAAAAAACAATTTTTATTAACAGGCTCAAATCGATGTATAAATGGGCAAAAATGACGGAAAAATAAACATGGATGTTTCTAAAAACTGAGTCAACCGATTTTTTCTTTCTGGTCTTAAAAAATGTAGTCATCCCTACACGGAGAAAATTTGTTCATTAAAATTTACCCAATTAGTTAGGTAAATGGAGGACATTACTGCATTTAGATACCGCGTACATATCCATTTTTCGAGAGGTAGGCACGTTGATTTCGCAAGGATTGAATCGAAACGTGCTGAAGCTCTGGTTGTTTTTGGCACCACAGAGTATGCATACGCGCTATAAAGCCTCGATGAACAGGGATAATGCTGGAATCGTTGCAGTCTAGCAAGTCATCCTTGAGTTGATTCATCCACTCAATGTGGGCATTTTGCCGGTTCGTCGTCGTGTTTTCATCTAAATTATTTTTAGCCCTTCGAACTCTAGGATGGTCGGCATTGTTTTTTGACCCATTGTCGGGTGCTCTGCGCGTTCGATCGTTTTGAACCGCATCTACAACTTCTTGATGTTTTGATGTTATCATTGCTGTTCCCATGAGCAGCTAGATGAAAAGGTATGTCCATCCTTGTAGAGCCCCGCATGCAAAGATGAGGCTGCATACTCTGAGAGGTCGCCCGGTATTCCAGAGTCACTGTTTAAGACACCTCACCCAGGTGCTACTATTTTATGAAAATTGTTTTTGTTGCTATGTAAAATTCATTTTTAAAACCTGAAATTGAACTATTTCATTTTTGGTTTGTTATTGATCTTTGTTTGTTGAAAATTCAACTATTTGGTTCAAAATTCATGTATTTTTGTAAAAATAACGATTTTTTGGTAAATAATCTTCTTGAATAAAAATTCATCTTTTTGAGTGGAAAATTGTACTATTTTTCTGAAAATTGTTTGTTTTGTTTGTTTGTTAAAAAAGTATTTTCAAACCTAAATATATAGAATATTGCGCACTGTAGAGTGTATAGTCTACCCACATATATAGATAGTCAGCATGCTGTACGCTGTAGAGTGTAGAATATAACTATATACATATATTCAGCAAGAGAGTAAAAGTATAGACTATAGTAAGAACGTTGTAACCTGTAGCGAGTATTGTGCAGCCAGAAGCGCGTGGAAGCTGTAGGTCATAGCTATTGGGAACTGAACGTATAATATCTTTGACTGAACTCATGGCGCTGCAATCGCAAGATGGCGGAGGCAGACGCGACGTTTTGAATATAAACATAGTGTTATGTGTGAACAAAACCTTTAATAATTCAGAAAATGAAGCTCTCCCTTAGTGAAATTTGTGTTTTCGCTAATTTTTCACCAACAAAGAGAAATTTTATCGAAGGCGAACGTGGTTTAAACGCTGGACTTATTGTTTATTGTGGAAAAAAGTCGGTGACCGATTTGTTTGCTTTTGTAGCATATTGTATGCAAACCTCGGGCTTAAAAACAATCCTCACGAAATAAAAGGTGAAATTGCTTTGAATGGCGAAATATTAAAAGTGGAATGCAGTTGCAAAGCTGGTCTAAGTGAACAGTGCAAACACATCGTTGCAGTATTGATTCATTGTTACAGATAAGTTCCTTATTTCAATACGACGCGGGTTTTTTTTTGTACATATTATAATATAAAAGATCTTGAATTATTATTTCTTTGGTCTGGAGAATATACATTACAAGATTTAATTGCTATGCGTGACAGCGCCCTTCCTTGTAGATTTCGTACAGAATTGGCGACAAATATAACGTGCGAGTTCACAGCTGCCATGTAAAGGAACCTGAAGAATACAGCGAGTGGCTGCTTGTACTAGGCTGGTATAATAATTGTCAGTTGTCAAGTTTCTCTTAGAACCCACGATAGGTTCAACTAACCGTTTCACTACGTCAAACGGTTTGTTGGATACAGAAAAAGAGCCGTCAGGTTGTTTTCCACAATAAATTTCAAATTTGTAGACGTAGAAGGCTTGTGCATCACATAAGGCATACACTTTCAAGCCATACTTGGCCGGCTTATCAGGTATGTACATAATGAATGCACAACGACCTCGGAAGGTGTGTAGCATTTCATCGATGGTTACGGATTCTGACAAACAATAGTTGGCCTGAAAATTCTGGCTCAAATCGTCATAAGGTTCTCTTATCGCTACTAATTTATCCGTGGGAGTTCTCTGATTCCGCCCCCATGAGACGTTGGAAAGGGGTAGGATTTGACCAACATTATTTCTGTGACCAGTCAAAGGGGTACCCTCCCGTTCCCATGAAACGTTGAAAAGGGGTAGGGGGTTTACCAGCATTATTTCTGTGACTAGTCACAGATGTGCCTTCTTGCTCCCATGAATCATTACTCGTAATTCTTGACTTGCTAATCGACGATAAAGTGATATATATATATATAAAACGTTGCATATGAAGAGACAAAAACAAAAATAGGACAAACTAACTCCTAAATCACATGTCCTCATTCTGAAATGCTTGACAGTCTCTTCGGTATTCTGGAAATATGTTTGTTTACTTGTACCGGCAGAGAACTTTATTGCCGGTACCTGCAGAAAAATTTTTGTTGGTACCGGCAGTCTATCCACTCTGATAGTTCAAATACAGCACGACGTACATTAAAAATGCAATAAAATGCAATAAAGGAAGTTGCTACCATAGAAAAAAAGTGAGAAACTGAATAACATGAAAAAGAAAAATGACACAGCCACACGAAAAAAATATATTTTTCTGGATCTGGAGGCCAGACAATGTTGACTATAAGTGACTGGTGTCGCTGAATCCGAATCCGAGGTGCAAAAAACCCCAGCACGTCAGGGTCCTGAAATAACTTCAAAAACCCTCATAAAATTTTTTTTTCGTTAGGTTAGGAGGTTAGACCATGTTTGCTATATGTTTTTTGGGTCGCTGAATCTGAATCCGCAGTCTTAAAAACTTCAGCACCTCAGAGTTTTGATTTTCAAAGAAACTCGTGAAATTTGTTCATGCAACTTACGTGTGTCTGCGTCAATGGCACCTCCTCACGGTGATGGCGAACCACTGAGTGAGCCTGTGATTACGGCTTTGAAGCCGTCATGCCAGTCGTACGCAAGCGTTTTACGATGCAGAAAGTCGGAACCTCAGGATTCGGATTCAGCGACCCCAAAAACATATAGTAAAAAAAGTCTGACCTCCAGACCCAAAAAAAGATTTTTATACGGAAGTGCAGGAAAGAGCTGGCGGAACTAAGAGAGAGATTAGTGCAAAATTGGCTAGATGAAAAACAGAGACAAGTAGCGACAAGTAGAAACGTCAGTGAGTGGTGGCATAATATGAATTGTTATAGGAAGAAAAAGAAACTCGTATGCGGCATCATAGGGAAAGAAGAATGGCTAACCTACTTTAGAAAGCTTTTAGAAGGAGTCGTCAAAGAAGACGAGTCAGAATCTGAGGGGAAAGAGAGCAAAGGGGCGGCAGAAATAGAGGAAAGCAACGACAACCTGAACAAACTAATATACGACGTAGAAATAAACGAAGTTATAAGGAATATGAAGACAGGCGAGGCAGCAGGTGAAGATGGAAGCAGGGCCGAATTTTTGAAAAATTTACAGGAACAGGACAGGAGGGAGTTGAACTCCATAATCAAAGACCTGTGGAAAGAAAAGAAACTGATAGATGATTGGAGGATAGCGACGATATTTACCATCTACAAAAAAGGAGATGAAAATGTAGCCAGAAATTATAGAGGAATATCTCTACTCGATATAGGCTATAAAAATTTTCACATCTACAATGGCAAAGAGGCTGAGTAAGTGGCTGAAAAGGGAAGGGAAATTGACGGTGGCGCAGGCTTCAGAAGTAACAGAGGAACTCTGGAAACAGTCTTTTTGCTTAACTCAGTTGTAGGTAACAGAATGAGAAAGAAAAAAGGGAAATTATACACAGCATTTGTAGACTTCAAGGCAGTATTTGATAAGGTCGACAGAAAAATGCTGTGCGAAAAGATGGAGAGAATGGGTATAAAAGGAAGATGCGTAGAGTTGACTAAGGAGATATGTAGGTCAAATTAGAATCAAGTAATAGTAGGTAATGATCTGACGGAGAGATTTGAAACAAAAAAAGGGGTGAGACAGGGCTGCCCACTCAGCCCCATTTCGTTTAACATTTATATTAATGATTTGGAAAAAGCAATCAAAAGGAAGGGCGAGGGCGGCACAGTTTCAGGCTCAAGCGCTGCAGTCAAGATATTTGCACTACTATACGCAGACGACGCAGCTTTGGTAGCAGAAGATGGAATGGAGTTGGCCAAAATGCTAAAAACACTAGAGAAGTGGTCAGACACAAATAGGATAGAAGTCAGTGTTGAAAAACCCAAGATAATGGCATTTAAAAATGGTGGCAGGAAGAAGAAAGAGAGTTGAAGTTATAAAGGTGAAATTCTCGAAGTGGTTAACAAATTCAAATAACTGGGATTCTGGTTCTCCACGAGGAATCAATACACTACGTATACTAAGAAGGTAGTAGGCAGAACGCAACAGCTAGTGAACAACGTGTTGGGGAAACCAGAAGAGCAGGGGTGTCGGATCTGAAAAGGAGACCTTTCTTTATGGACTCAACGGTAAAGGCAGCGGCGATGTATGGAGTGGTGATCTGGGGCTGGTCAAGAAGAGAACATATTGAAAAGGTACAAAGCAGATATGTAAAAGCAAGTCTGGGTTTGGCGCTAAATTATAAGAAATAAATGTAGAATTATTAGAAAATATATGAAACAGTAATATAAATTATTCATGGACTTTTATCTCTGGTATTTAACAAAATAACCATGTTTTGTAAAGCGTACTTTATTTTCAATTTGAATGATTCTTTTCCGAGCTAAGTTACCATCAGCCGGACGCGTCGTCTATATTTATCGCGGGTAACTAAGCCCGCACAGCATCTAGGTTTATAATATCTTTGGTCAAGTCAATGCTACGTCGGTTTCTCAATCCTATTGTGGATAGGGTTGTAAAGTTCCAGGAAACTTTGACCGAATGAAATGTTTCATGAAACTTTGGAAACGTTTCAAAGATGAGGGCGGGAAAATTTTAAATATAAAAAATACTATTAAGTATTAAATATAAACATTTAATAGTATCCTTCGTGATTCAAAGCAAGTCGTTTGAGCTTATTTAAATGAATAATTCACGTTTTAATTGTTAATAACGTGTATTTTTTGCAATATTTGATTAAAAAAATTTGAAAATTGATTTCAATAAAATGAAAATAAAAAATGTTAAAAGGTCTTCAAGCGGAAAATTTAAAACAAGTTCAGCGCTGCATGTGTAAATTACATAAATAATTCGAAACAGTCTTATAAATAATCGTATAAAGCTAAAACGAAAATCGGCAACACGTTTCAGTATTTATAATGAGTATGAAAATTTAAAAAAGCAATCTGTCACAAAATTTGAAGTGCTTTTTTGAAGCATATTTAGGGAATGATAATCTTTTATTCTATTCACACTGCCGATTTTTGCAGGAATGAAGAAAATTTCAAAATTTGCTTATTAAATGGTACTAATTGTACAAAGTCAGCTAAAGTAATGTTTTCATTATTTTAATTATTATAAATTACCTGAAAGACAGCAATAGAATGCAGTAATAAATATACTTTTATAATTTAAATTTTATTATGACTTATGATTTATTTAATAGTACGCCAATAAAGATGTAAACCATCCATACTCGATTTGAAGGAAATTAAAAAAAACAATAATTAATTGTTTAAACAATGACATAAAGCTTTTAGCAGAATTTAGTACTCGTCAAAATCATTCAATATGATGTTTAAGTCATGAAATACGATTTTTAAATATTTTTTGGGACGAAATAATGGTTTAAACAAATTTAATTTGTTTGAAAAATTTAAAAAATGGTTCATATATTCTTTCTATACACTATATAGTCAGAACAATAATTGTATGTGATCCATTTTATATTATTTTTTAAAATTATTGAAAGAAAACTGCTTTTGCAAATAAAAATTGTTTAAACAAATGGAAATTTGTTAAACGTTGAAAGATATGTATCAAAATTATGTGATTATTCAACAAATAGTAGCATAGAATACCAATTTGAGAAAAAAGTGGACATCTCTGGCTAACAAATTGCTTAAGGCCATGTAACGAGTATACCAGCTGATCAAGTTAGTCCTGAGATCAATATTTTTTCACCCATATTTGAAAATAGTTGGATTTACTTGAACTACGATACCCCTCCGGATGCTAAGAGAACAGAAAGAGTGGGGGCGATGCATGGGGCTGATATAAATCAACGGAAAAACGAACCAGAATGTCGAGGTTATGTTGGAGACGATATAAACTTCCTATACAATAAGAGTCTTGGTTTACAAAAATTAAAACCACCTGATGAATTGTAAATTCTTTTAAATGTCGAATAAGAATTCAAAACACTTTACCTGTACTTTAGTTTAGTGTGGGAAGGAAGATCTCGAGAACTGTATTGTTTGGAAAGTGCACTGAGATCTTTTTCCCCTCGGCCCTGTCCTCCTCTTGCGGGATCAAATGTTGGTCGCGCAGCCGTCGTCATTTTAAAGCTGTTTAAAATAGTATCCTGAATAAATTAACTTCGACGCAAAATTAAAGTAAGAAACTTAGAAGTTAAAACCATGTTAAAACACTATGCTTTTCGACTTTTAACTTCTGTCGTCAATATTGTCGTGTACCACACGAAGTACGAAACGAATCATGGTACGACGTACGAACCAATCTATAGTTATTTATTTCTCCTGTTGGCAGCCTTGACGCGCGGAATTCAAAAATTAGTCAGAAAATAAATTTGAGGAAGTGTATTTATTTTCAGTTACATGATCAGATAAAGTCATTTAACAATATTTTGTGCGATAATACATATCATTTGGTCGGAATCGTTTTAAATATCAATGTAGTTTAATAATTCTCAGCCAATTTACCAAATACATAATTTTCGCATCGATATGGAAGGAGTTTACACTTTTACACCATTTATTTATTCCTTGGCCAAGTGGACAACATCAGTAACAACTTTCTCTGTTTTATTATAAATGGGATAATTATTTACACTGAAATCTCGGTTTAACTGGCGTCTGTCGAGTTTGGCATGATTTATGGTCCCTCGTGGAGTGCCGTAACTATCGACATGGCAAATGCGACGTGACCGACCGAAAGATAACCTGGTCTTGCTTCCCCCCGATTGATACAGCACTTTCTTCCTGCGTTTGAGATTTTATGACTCGATTGACTTGGAGCTCTCCCGAGCTGCCAGTTAAACCGAGATTTCAGTGTATTAAAAATGTTTCCATTTAATGAAAATTCAACAAACTTCTCAATTTTAAAAGTCATGAAAATTCATCATAAATTCGAGAAAAAACTCCTTCGAATATACTCGCAAGAACGATTACACAACTAGAAAAAACACCATTAAAAAGAAACTAATTGGGGCGACTTTCGGCGAATAAACATTTTTGAATTCGCCCGAATTCCGCTTTCTGAGTCGTTTAAACGAATTGAGCCAGCGCGAATTGAATGCGCTTCAATTAGTTTTCATTCGTGGTCAAGGTCATTTCGAAAAAAATTGATAAAAATTGTATGCCTCGAGTCTCGAACCAGCGAATCTAAGTGTATAAGTCCAGAGGGCGACCACTGAGCTACGGTACTCATTGATATTTATTTACAACGGATCCTTTATGCCCATTTTTTTCGCGATTAAAGGAAATTATTATAGGAAAATCAGTGTAGGCTTATAATGATTTTCCTATCATCTTTCGCGTCCATAAGAAATTATTTAAGAAAAATCAGTATAGGCTTATAATGATTTTCTGCCTCTTTCCTCGCGATTATAGGAAATTATTAAAGGAAAATCAGTATAGGCCTATAATGATTTTCCTATAATTTTTTCGCATATTAAAGGAGATTATTATAGGAATTATTATAGGAAAATCAGTATAATTCTATAATGATTATCCTATAATTTTTTTCGAAGTTATAGAAAATTATTATAGGAATTATGAAAGGAAAATTAGTATAGGCCAGGGGCCTATAATGATTATCCTATCATTTTTTCGCGATTATAGTAAATTATTATAGGAATTATTATAAAACAAATTACAGGAAAATCATTATAGGCCTATACTGATTTTCTGATAAAACATGTTCATAAGGTTTTTTTCAAAAACAGGGAACTTACATCCTGGAAAATTTCGGGACTGATTTGAGCGCCAAGACTGGTGAGAATTCCGCTACGACATCCAGAACTGCCTTTACTTTTGCAACAAGATTCTGGAATCTTGTAGGTTTTGGAATCAGCAGATACTGAAAAGCTCATGTGTTCGTTAGGATGGTCTCTGGAATATCTACTCGCAGCCCAATCTGAAGGTCCAGAAGCTCCACAGCAGGAGAATCCATGTTGAACAGTGTCGACAATTGCAGTCCTATCTTCATATTCAATCTTGCCATATTCTTCCTGAAAGGTGAAAAAGACAAATATTAGTCAATTTTTTATGTTACAAAAAAAATAATTCTCTAAAAAGGAGATAAATTTCCAATAAAAGTCTTGAGTTCTTAGGCTAAAAAGTCAATTTTTTAAAGAAAAATGTTGACTTTTATACTCGAAAAGATGAATTTTCAACAAAAAAGTTCCTGTTCACCCAAAAAGATGTTTCATTTCAGAAATAAAAAAAAACAACTAAATTTTCGAATTTTCAAGCCAAAAAGAAAACTTTTCTACGAAACAGTTGAATTTTCCAAAGATGAATTTTCAACTAAAGTGATGAATCTTCAACCAAAAAAATGAATATTTCCACCGAATTGTCTGATTTTAAAGACAAATTTTTTACAAAACAGTTGAATCCTCTACCAAAATAGTTGAATTTTCAACCCAAAAAGATGAATTTTCAACAAAAAAGTTCATTTTCACCCAAAAAGATGTTTCATTTAAGAAATAAAAAAAATCAACTAAATTTTCGAATTTTCAAGCCAAAAAGAAAAATTTTCTGCGAAACATTTGAATTTTCCAGAGATTAGTTTTCAACTAAAATGATTAATCTTCAACCAAGAAAATGAATATTTCCACTAAATTGTCTAATTTTCAAGACAAATTTTTTACAAAACAGTTAAATCTTCTACCAAAATAGTTGAATTTTCAACCCAAAAAGATGAATTTTCAACAAAAAAGTTCATTTTCACCCAAAAAGATGTGCCATAGAATACGAATAAGAAATTACTTTTTGAATTTCACCCCCATAAGTCTGTTTTATAGGGTTCCAAATAAACCCAATAAGTTAAAAATTGGATATTGCGAATTTATTGCGCTATTATTTTATTGAGGTTTCTTTTAGTAAACATTGTTTCTAATACATAAAATATTACTTTATACTGATAATTTGATGTTCAAATAAATTATTTATACAATTTATTATTGTTAATAGCCAATTTGATCTTAGAGTAGAGTAGTTAGAAAGTCGCGGTTTCATCTGAATTTTTCAACTGATTTTCAACTTTTCAGTTCGAGCGAGGCAATAATCAATGAAACTTAATAGAAATAATTATTTAAACAATCTATTATTTATAATAATATTCTCTTAGAATAAAGCTTGAAAGCTGCAGTTTTTCCTTAAAATTTCCAATATTTTGGTGCACTTTCAAACTAAAGTAAGGTAATATTAAAATGACGTTGGCAAAAGTAATTGTTTAAACAATGTATTATTATTTATTATTTAAAAAAAATAATATTCTCTTTGAATAATGTTAGAAAGTTGCGGGCTTTTTCTGAAACTTGCCCCTTTTTTCAACTGCTTGCTTAGAGAGTGGTAAAAATAATGCAATTTAACAAAAATAATTGTTTAAGCAAATCATTATTGTTTTTAACTATCTTCACATATAATAATGCTAGATAGTTGCGGTTTTTTCTGAAATTCTTAACTTTTTGTCCACTTTTTACTTAATGAGATAATAAGTAATGGAAGTTAACAAAAATAAGTAGTAGGGCTATGTCACTACGAGGCCACCGTAGAACAGAGGCAGTCGGTAAGTGGCCTCGGTCGGTAATGTAGTTTCCTAATGTGACAACAGATGGCGCCACCGTCGGTATTCATCATCAATCGATACTGCAGTTTCCTAATGTGCCCAACAGATGGCGCTACCGTTGCAAGTAACCGACAGTTGATATATTATCAGTTGGATACCTGCTAAGTTAGCACTATAATGTGCGGTCCCGTGCAACGTTTTACATTATCATTTCACGATCGGTCGGTAAGGTAGGGAACAATGTTACCATCAGTCGGTCAAGCAAGGAGGTAGGTCAATTTTTGTATTATCATTTTACCATCGGTCGGTAAGGCAGGGAACAATGTTATCATCAGTCGGTAAAACAGGGAGGTCGGTAACTTTTCACATTATCATTTTGCCATCGGTCGGTAAGGTAGGGAACAATGTTACCATCTGTCGGTAAAACATGGAGGTCGGCAACTTTTTATATTGTCATTTTACTATAGGTCGGTAAGGTAGGCAACAATGTTATCATCAGTCGGTAAAACAGGGAGGTCGATAACTTTTCATATTATCATTTTATCACCGGTCAGTACGGTAGGGATCAATGTTACCATCAGTCGGTAAAACAGGGAGGTGCTGCTATAGCATTGCACCTTCGGTCTGTAAAGCAGAGAGGTCGGTAATTTTGAGGTTATGTTCCATGCTAAGTAGTATATTCTTAAAATATACTCTAGAAGATGTTTCAGTGGTTTAAAAAATTTCTTCCGCGAATATATCTCATTTATTTCATCAACGCACAAAACAAGAACAGTGCTTATTTAAAAAAAGGTTCTATTGGGGCCCCCTGACATTAATCAGGAATTAAAAAGGTTTCTTGTTAAGGACCTCATCAAATTTCCTCTGTCGGCCCCCAACAATTTAGCTTAACCAAACTGGCAGGTCCGATAACAATTTTCCTCATTTGGACCCTAACAATAGTAGGGAAAAACAATCTGGATCTCAACAATGCGCCATTAAAATTTCTACACGGGTAAAGCTTAATATATCTCTGTAAAGTTAAAAAAAAATTAAGAAACATAATTTGTAACTAAGCCTTAATAAAGAAAATATAAAAAAGGGCGTATCAAAGAAAATTATACTTCTAACTCGCACCCCGAACTTATTTTTATCTTAAAATTGGGTAGAAACAAAGAGTTTTTAATGTGATTATAATTGGGGAGTAATAGAACAAGCGTGATCAATCCTAGTTCATTTACCAATATTTAAGGATATATTGTAGCTAGAAAATGGATTTATTCACTTTTCATTCATTAAAGGCATACTTCCCTGATTACACAGGCCGACAACAGTTACCTTTTTTTGTATTCAAAGACCGGACTAGGTAACCCCGACGGATTTTAATGTCCTAAAAACGAATCCGTTGTCCAAGTTTTTCCTATACGTTAGGATTTCGTGATATCTTAACCCTAAAGTGAAAAATGACCATTTTCAGCCATATTTGAAACATTATAACGCGAGCAGCAATTTATTTTCTTAAAACTACATATGCCAACGTTTAATATTCCTTTTAGTCTTTCATTTCCAGTTTGGATAATCCCGAAACGATTCTTTTTCTCTGAGATATGGCACATTAACCATTGATGATTGTTTATATTTGTTCAACTTTAATAATATGAATATTGTATTTTATTTTCTTTGAAGTACCTGAAGTGATTTTATGTTATTATTTTGTTGGAAAAAAGGAAAACCAATTTTAAAAGCAAGCCAAGAGGTGAAAGAAGATGCACAATTTTTGTAATAAAATTAAAATTTTGAAAATTAAATTAAATTCATATTCTAGAATCAGTTTAAAATTTTTAAGCTCCAAATTGTGTAAGTAAATATAAAACTTTCCGTCTTGCAACAATTTTGAAAAAAGTTATTATAATTTACTATTGTATAATGATATCTCATACATCAGTATTTAATTAACAGATTTCTAAGTATATTCATGAATCAATCAAGCTCCGTACAAAGTTTTATAGTTTGCTAATAAAAATTTACTTCGATTAATAATAATTAAAAATTATGTAAGAAAGTTTTCTGTGCATTTGTTGACCTAGAAAAAGCATTTGACAAGGTAAATAGAAGTAAACTGTGGGAAGTCCTTAAAGAGTACGGAGTACATGGTTGGCTCCTACAAGCAATACAAACAATATATGCAGGCAGTAAAGCCCTTTAAACGAAGCGGCAATGCCGAATTTAGCCGAAAAGTACCGAATAAAGCCGAAGCCACAAAAGTGAAGGTAGTGACGCCCCTGTGGCATGTGGCCCAACTAGACCATTGCCGCATCTAGGTAAAATATCATTGATAATATCTTTGCTCCACCTCCAGGGTTGCATGGTTACGCGTAACTCGAACTTTTATACGTATAATACGTATTTTGACGTAAAAATTAAAAAAAAAATGGCAAAAAGCAAAATTGTTTCCTTTTTCCCTCTTTAAAATAATATTTAACTCCTCCCAAAAGGAATTTCTGGGTCTGCCACCTCTAAACGTTTTTCAATAAATTAAGAAGCTATCAAGCAAGTCAGTCAGTGTGTTCGGTGTATTAAAGAAGAATGTCATGTTTATTTTCTATTTAAGCGAAAACTAGGGACGTAAATTACGTAGGTAATTTACATGTAAAAAGCTACGTAAATTACCTAAGGTATATTACGTATGCAACCCTGTCCACCTCTACTGCGAGTCAGTGCTCCCAACGCGGGTGCCTTGCACTACTGCGCATGCGATGCATAAGGCGGTTCATTGGCTGCCGTTCGCGCGCTTATTTGAAATGTCAAAAGACACAATTTTTTTATTTATTATAAATAAAATTAATTTTCGAATTTGCATATACATTTTAATTAGTATACGCCATTTCAAAAGCATAAATTAGTAAAAATAATTTTAAAAATAAAAAAAGATTACATTACATAGCATGCTATTTTTCTTTTACTGATTACTCATTTTATTTTCCAACCTAATGCTCAGTGTATATTGAAAACCATTCAAGTAACACTTGAGCATGTTAAAATATAGTTATTTTCGATTAATAATAATAAATTTCAAAACATTTTATTTTTCAACGCTTCAAATAAGCGCGCGAACGGTAGCCAATAAAACGCCTTATGCATCGCACGCGCAGTAGTGCAAGGTGCCCGCGTTAGGAGCACTGCTGCGAGTGCGTAGGATATTTTGGTCAAGCAGCGTTCATTGATTGCCCCAGCCTTGTATCGATGCGCTCCCTGTAAGCAACTTTGTCAACTACGCATATGCCGAAAAGCGCGGGTCGATGTGAATTCAAAAATACTCTCGCTGATATATGGGTAATTGTCAAATTGTAGGTAAAGTTGAAGTCCCAGTAATATAACATTAACTTAGAAACTCGTACTGATTTTAAAAAAAAATTTTAAATAGTTATTATCATCCTCTACAAAATGGTCATTTATTTTTTTTTTATTTCCGTTCCTATTTACTTTAATTTAATAAAAGAACACCCCAAACGTCATTACCGTACGGCGTCCCAATCTCACTTTGCACAAGGATAAACTGTATTTCTCCTTTTTTAGACAGTAACCTGAAAAACGCTTAACGTATCAAGTTTGTAAACTTTTGATAAACATAAATTTAATTTATGCACATTTTTCAAGTCAAATAAATAATATTGTACAAACCTTAAAGTCTGTCCCTCGATTAATGGACGCACATTGGAGAGGACGGTGGTTCGGTTATAGACTATATATTAGAAGCGGAAACAGAAGGAGAAGGGGATGTAAAAAAGATGGAGATAATAACACGTATGGAGCCTGGCCATCTACCAGTGGCGTTTACAATGAGTGGGGATCCAAGGGGACCTTGTAGGGGAGGGAGGAAAGGGAAAAACAAAAAGAGGGAGAATACGGAATTTGTTGAAAAATTAGTATGGGATGACGAAAAGACTGAAAAGTTTAAAGAACAAATGATAAGATTATGAGAAGAGAGAAAGGAGATAGAGGAAGAGGTATGGAAGAGTAGATGGGATAGGTTCAAGAAAAACATTAGGAAAGTATCTGAGATGGTAGGAATGACGAAAAAATGCAGAGAGTGGGAGCAATAATGGAGGTATGGGAAAAGGGGGGGATTGAGACCGAAGATGAGATACGGGAGCTAAAGAAACGGGTTTTGGAGAAGTTGAAGAAATTTATAAAGTGGAAAAGGACTAAAGAAAGAGAGGAATGGGTGAAAGAGTGTAAGAACCTAAAGTAGCTCTTTACTAAGAAAAGAAAAGAAGAGAGGGGGGAAAATAGAGACAGTAGGAGTATAGGGCAGTTCTGGAAAACAATAGGTGAGTTTAGACCGAGAAGGAGAGGGAAGAGAAAGGGAGAGAAAATTGAGAAGGAGAAATGAAAAAACGTTTTCAGCAACTACTAGGAGCGGACGAGGAAGAGGTCGAAGAGGGGAATGATAAGCCGCAAGTGGGAGGAGGAGAGGAGCAGCAAGAATGCATGAAGGAGTGAGAATGGAGTTAGATAAAGATGAGGAGGAGTTATACGAGGATATCTCCAGGGAGGAATTAGCGAAAGTAATAGAAAATTTGAAAAAGGAAAAAGCAGCATGGGAAGACGGAGCTACGGCGGAGTTTATAAAAGGATTGCCGGCAGTTTGGTCAATAGAGATGCACAAAATACTGGATAGGTTTTGGAAAGGAAAAATTGAAAATGGGTGGGAGAAAGCGAGAATATACCCCATATATACGGGAGGGGGAGAAGAGGATACAAGGAATTACAGAGGAGTTTCTTTATTAGACGTAGGATATAAAATATTAGCAAACATCATGGATAGAAGATTGAGGGTTTGGCTAGAAAAGAAAGGATTAACAAGAGAAAGACAAGCAGGATTTAGGGAGGGAAGGTTATCAGAGATCACGTATTCGTGCTAAATTCTCTAATTAATAATAACCTTAAGAGAGAAGGAGGAAAGCTGTATGGGATTTTCGTTGACTTTCAGAAAGCTTTCGATACAGTAGACAGAAAGATTCTCATCGGAAAACTGAAGAAAATTTGAATTAGAGGCCAAGTATTAGGAATGGTAGAGGGGATATATGCGAAAACGGTTAATGAGGTAATACCTGGTCAGGGAATGACTAAGAGCTTCACTACAACAAGAGGGGTTAGACAAGGGTGTCCTCTCAGTCCAACTCTATTCAACATTTATGTGAATGCTGGTGGGTTGAAGGAAACTTCTTCCACCAGAAGGTCTTGATACCATCTGGTCCCGGAGCGGAATAGTTCTTCATTCCTCTTGATACCGTTTTCACCTCCTCGGTAGAGATAGGTGGGAATTTTTTCTCAGGCGTTGTGAGGGCATAGCACAGCTCCTTGAAGCCATTTATGTTCTTTGAGCCTTCTTTAAGTAGATTCTGGACTTCGTAGACCTCCTCTTTTTTGGGTTGAAGGTCGACAATAACTGGAGGATCTTGGAAGAGTCGAGATAAGTCAGAGAAAAACTGTTCGTTTTCTCGGACCCACCTCTCCCTACGCTCTAGACTTCTCCTAGCGTCAAATAGTGCCCGTATTCTGTCAACAATATGCTGTCTGATGATCAGCAGCTTTGACTTGTTAAATGTGTGATAACGGATGCGCAGTCCAGGCACGAACTGTCGAACCGTGGAAATGAAATTCCTGGCAGATGTTATGTAGTCAACATACTGAATGCCGGACGCAGTACTGTCTTGCCCTGTCTTGCATTCGTCTTTTGTTGTTATGATCAACCGTTGGTTTTGTTTTACGGTTTGCATCCGCCAAAGCTCTCTCTGAATTATACACACCACAATTGATAGTCCAGAGGTCGGATTCTTCGGAAAAATCTCTACGAAGTTCGTCATCTAGTCCAGCCAGATCTTTAGGCTGAAGCATCGTTCTTCCTCTATTGGATGCCTGCCCACGGCTGGTCTCAGTTTCGCCTCTCTTTATCTGTCGCCGGCTTGTTCTAGCTACGGTAGAGTAGGTGCTCAGCTTACATAGCCCCTTTTTCGAAGTTTTTCACCATGGTTTCGGAGACGTTGACGCGAAAAGTGCGAAAGCTCTGGGTATTTCTCGCACCACAGAGTATGCAGCCGTGCCATGTAACCTTCTCGTTCAGGGGCCATACTGGTATCGTAGCACTCTAGCAGGTCTCATTGAGTCGATCCGTCTACTCAAAAGTATTGAGCTTCCGCCGGTCCATCGCATTGATTCCGTCTTGATTGGCTCTCCCAACTCTAGGGTAGTCGGCATTGTTGTCTGACCCATTGTCGGGAGCTCAGCGTGTTCTATTGGTTTGAACCGCACTTACTACAACTATGTTTAATGTTATCATTGTTGTTCCCACGAGTAGCTAGGGAAAGGGTTCGTCCATTTTTGTAGAGCCTCGCATGCAAGGATAAGGCTGCATACTCTGAGAGGTCACCCGGCATTCTAAAGTCAGCTTTCGAAACACCTCACGCAGGTGCCATTCAACTTTCGGCACGGTTGTTACGCCTCCGCTTGGGGGTTCGTTCCTTCGGGACCACACCTGGAAAATTTTCCGCGATTGCCTAATAAATATTGTAACCACATTCAGCAGAAAACCTTGGTACAGGGACCCTCTGTCCGCAAAATATGTATGTATATATATAATTAAAAAATAAGGTTAAACAACCACCGCAGGGTCCCACTGGGAGCAACTGCCATCTAAAAATGACACAATCTTTTCAAACTTTCGTAGGAGCAATATGAGATTCTGAAATCCACTATACGAAAAATTATGACTCATCGTTAGAAAGAATCGTGTGGAGGAAAAAAGTATATACCTGCAGTGAGAGAGGGGAACACTACTAATCCTAATTAAGTGCGGACATCAGGGCCAGTCCTGACACGCATATATACACAACACACCCAGCGGACCCGTTCTGTAAATGTTACATAACAAAAAGGGAACATTTATACATAACATTGTTACAATCGTGTGCCAAAACAATTACAGAACATTCTGTAACGCTGTTACTGGAAGGGTACGTAACAGTTCTGGAATTTTGTGATGGAACTAATATAGAACAGATTGATAGAACTGTTATGTCACTAGAATGTCACACGTGTTCCAAGAAAGGGACATATAGGTCTCATTGTTCTGTAACGCTCTTACTGTAAGGATATTTAACAGTTCTAGAATTCTGTGATGTAACTAATATAGAACAGAGTGATAGGACTGTTATGTCACTAGAATGTCACACGTGTTCCAAGAACGGAATATAAAGGTCATATTGTTCTGTAACGCTGTTACTGTAAGGATATGTAACAGTTATAGAATTCTGTGATGTAACTAATATAGAACAGAGTGACGGAACTGTTATGTCACTAGAATGTCACACGTGTTCCAAGAAAGGAATATACAGGTCACACTGTTCTGTAACGATCTTAGGCCAGAGTTGTGCCGACGGTCGGGCCGGGTAAGCATGCAAAACATTCCCCTAAAGGGAATCAAATGTTGGGTCAGGCATTTGAAAGCATACAATCAAAACAAATTTTTCCCTCAATTTGAAACTTTTAGCCGCCATATTGGATGAGATAGGGGGGAGGGGGTAACGCCCATTTATTTATTATGTTTTTCTCTGTTTCTATTGTTCAAAACAATCTGAAAAAATGCACAGGACTTCTTTCAATCATTCTCAACGTCCATGATTATCCAACAATATTTTGGCGGAAAATTCAAACTCAAAAAATTTTCAAAATTTTTAATGAATTTGTTTGTGTGATAAAACTCAAGTAATATCATTTTTTTACCACAGAATTGTAACCCACAATAGTAACTCACAGATTACGTCCTGTCAGTTTCCGTTTTTTTCCATCAGTGTAGTAAGTAAGTAAGTAAATTTTTTTTTAGTTTGAATTTTCCGTCAAAATGTTTTCGAAACAATAATGTACGTTGGGAATGACCGAAAGAAGTACTGTGAATATTTTCAGATTTTTTCTAACGATAGAAGTAGAGAAAAAAACTGAAAACTAAAATGTACGTTACCCCCTCAAAATCATCCATTATGGCGGCTAACGATTTGAAATTTTGGAACAAATTTTTTTTGCTCGTATGCTTCCAAATGATTGACTCAACATTGGATTCCCTTTGGGGGCATTATTTGCATGCTTATCGGTTATACCCTTTTTTGCACCTTACAATTTTTTAAACCCATCTTCTCATAATATGCCTTAACTTTGAAAATAATTATTCGAACTATTTATAATGCGGGTTAAAATGGGTAATTTTATACTCACGAAGATTTAAGTAGTGAAACATTCTTCAAAAAAGATAAATTTCTCAGTTATGAAAGTTAAATCCCAAAATGGAGGATGGGGTGATTGGCATATCGACCTAGAGAAAAACAATACTGTTTCGTATCAACTTATGGATAAGAAAAAACAATTAGGGGCTACAATGTTGCTGCTAGTGTACGTGATACTGATTCCTTTCATCGTAGCATATATGATGAAATTTGAAAGCAGAGTTTTGTCCACTTCATATACATTAGAAACAGAGCATAAATTCGAAATACCACCTACGCAACAGAAATTGGCAGAACAAATTATCTTCGTCTTCATATACGTTTCGCTTTTTCTGTTTCCACGTCTGCAATTTACACAGTTGAATTGACAAGGGTATTCGAAATGGAAATTAATTGTTTAGACGATTTGAATAATTCTCATCTTCCACGTGCAATTAATAAGGTGATTGCACTTCTTCTGAGAGAAACCGAATGTGATGAACTCTCACAAGCCTTGCTAAATAGAAATATTATCGAATCCTAAGGCACAAAAGTTGAATTAAGTTATTAATAAAGCATAGGACCATCACGTGCATCATAGCAGAAAGTATAACAAAATTGTATATCCAAGAACAAGAATACGATAAGCTTCATGCTTCTGTGAAAACTGGAAAACCGTATCCGCAAAAGGGTATATTTGCCATGGTTTTAGAAACAGGATCACCTTATATGCGACAAATTATTTCAATAGTTATATATATTAGCATAGTTAATTCAATCTGGACTTGTTGAAAAGTGGAAAAAGGATCATTCAGTAAATTCTGCCACAAATTCGATTGGACCGACGCGACGTGACGACTCTCCTCGGGCTCTAACTTTTGTATGGAATTTTCCTAATTTTATGCAAATAGGAATTTATTTTATGAGTAATGATGTTTCTTAAAAAAAAAGTATTTTTGTTACGTCTCCAAGTACTATTATTGGATACTTTGTCATGCGAGATATTATTGCATTTCTTGCAGAAAGTGGGAATATTTTATTCTCGGAGTAACTAAGTTCATTCTATTATATTATAATTAAATACATTATGGAGACATTGAACTCGATGTCAGGCCAACATATATTAGTATAATAATAATATGTTAGTATAATAATAATGGAAAAAATCTAGCTGTACGTACCGAAATTTCGGTACAAATAACCCCTTTTTCAGCTCTCCATATTTTTGTCGAAAAAATCTGGCTATTTGTACCAAAATTTCGGTACACGTAGCCACGGCCTATAATAAAACTTCCAATAATTATCAGTTTTTTACTAATTCATAGTCAAATTTTAAACTAATTTGCTTAGCATACTAGTTTAATTTCTGCTACTTCTAATACAAAACAGCTAATTATTAGTAATAATACTTACTTAAGCAATTAGAAAACAACTTCGCACTATGTCAATTACAATTAATATGATAAATAGCCATGAGGACATAACGCATCCTTGTCTAACACCCTGCATAATATCGAACCAATCACTCAGTTTTCGATTAACCCTTACACTCGCTTTACTGCCTGCATATATTGTTTGTATGGCTTGTAGGAGACATCCATCGACTTCGTACTCTTTAAGGACTTCCCAAAGTTCACATCTATTTACCTTGTCAAATGCTTTTTCCAGGTCAATAAATGCACAGAAAACTTTCTTTCCTACTCTTAAGCTTTTTTCTGTGATCTGTCTTAAGCTAAATATTTGATCCGTGCATGATCTTCTAGGCATAAATCCACTTTGGACTTCCCAAATCTTTTCTGCCGTAATTTCCATTACCCTACGAATAAGTATAATAAGACCTTTATAACGTACCTTTACGTTTCGGAGATTTTCTCCAAAAAGTCGTATGCGGTAATTCATGTTGCGAAACTCACTATTCCGCGAAATATTTGCGTCGGTTTTTGATTCTATAATATTGATTTTCAGTTGGCAAATTGTCGTACGCCAACAAAAACACTTGAAAGACACTGATGCAGGAATTTATAAAAAGACCTCTGCATATTGCATTGTCATTGCATTGTCATGCAGAAAAGACCTTATTTATAAAAAAAAACAGGAATTTGATCCGTGCATGATCTTCTAGGCATAAATCCACTTTGGACTTCCCAAATCTTTTCTTCTGTAATTTCCATTACCCTACGAATAAGTATTTTGGAGTATATTTTACTTACGGTACTTAGTAAGCGGATACCTCTATAATTATTGCAGTTGTTCTTATCTCCCTTTCTTTTGTATATTGGTACGATAATTGCTTTTCTCCAATCGTCTGGGACTTGTTCCGTCTCGATGCATAAATTTATCAATTCGCATACCCTGTGAGGTATGTACTCGCCACCCTATTTAAGCATTTCAGCACTAATACTGTCTACACCAGCAGCCTTACCATTTTTTAAAATCTTAATTATATCAATAACCTCAGTGGCGCAGACATATTCAATTGGATTTTCTAATGTATTATTTTCTATCTCACAGCTCTGTTGCCCTATATCTTCATCTCCTAATCATTCTTTAAGAGTCTTTTAAAGCGTCTACTATCCCGTCTGTATCACATAGCATTTCACGTTTGTCGTTTCTCATGCTCACAAACTCTGTAGTTTCAATTTTCTTCATCTCTTTAAATATTAGTTTCATGGTTCCTTCGAAGTCGTTTTGTAATTTATTCTCTTCTTCTGTTCTAATTTTATCTTTACTTTCCTTGACTAGTCCTTTAACTTTCTTCTTTTTGAGTCTGTAATCATTTTCAAGTCTATTTCTCTCCTCATCGCTAAGACCTGTCATGTTTAGCGTTCTGTCATACGCTTCATTCTTTTCTTTTCGGGCTGCCTTAATTTCATCATTCCACTATGCATCACCAGATTTTCTTCCTACAACCGCCGTACCACATACTTCAATCGCAGTTTTGATAATGATATCCCGTAACGGAATTGGAGCATAAACATTAGTATTATGCAATAACACTGCTTTCAGACTGCGCTTAGAAGAGTCAATGAATAGCCGTCAATTTTCCGGTTTATACATTCCAGGTTTCATTTTTTCCATTAACCCGTCAATGTTTTTACAATAGACTGACGGTCCATTATCATTTTCTCCAGAAGTAAAAAACTGTCTATACTCTTCTTCTCTGTTTCTGTAGAAACTTGATTTAACCCCTTTAGCTAATAAGTTCTTTTTTTTCAAAAGGGAAGCAAGATGCTCTGAAGCAGACATGCCCATCCCGGGGAAATTCCCTTCGGGACTACATGTTCCGCTTCCACCACTTATTCTCCTGGAGAGCGGGAGTTGTGGTAGGCGCGTTATGAGAATCTCTATTCTGTAACGTACGCTGCACCATAGATACGAAATATCTGTTGGGGTGCTTCGCGGTGACTGAGTTTCCAACAGAAAATTGTAATAGTAACTAAAGTTTTAATTATTTTATTGCAGAATTTTTACATTTCTTTTCAATTAATGTAATTGAAAACAGAAGTTCACAAAGTGTTTCTTTGCTGTACATTACTAAATATTTCAATGTAACCGTTTTTTACATTGTATATAAAATATACACAAATGTTGGCTGATGCTTTTTACAGTATAACAATCTATTAACATTGTGCACAACATAGAAAGTTAAGTTATAGATTTGAAACATTGTTAAAAAATCGGTTAAAAATCTGTTTGTATAACGGTTTTTGTACCGATTAATATTTGCCAATACGTCAGCTCAGAAGAAGTTTTTGTTGTCTTTAATTGACATTCTGATTTTACACAAAGTGTTTTCGCTTTCTTCCACAATTGCCAGCTTGGCAGTGACCTCCTACCTTTCCTACTTCTACCCTAAGAATTGAAAAAACAATTTTTAACAATTTTTTAAATTTTCTATCCACATTAATTGAAAAAGCTATTTTTTAACAATTTCTCCTATTTCCTATTTACCGTATCTCGCAATTATGATCGTAATCATGAAATCTGGACCAAGTCTGATAATATTTTAGATCAAAATCGGAAGAGACAATTTTTCATTTTTGTTTTTGCTAATCTTCAAATTATGCGATGAAAAAATGAATTACTGGGCGACAATATGCGCCGGAAATCTGCGGATTATGCGACATGCTATGCAAGCTTCAATGTAACTTATCTTTGTCTTACCAGCGAGTATTCTTATGTTATTAAGTTCATGAAATATGAAAGAACAAGTTCGTAGCTTTGGTCTAATAGTAGTCCAGCATGTATTTTATATCATCAGTCTACCCAACTTATATATGAGGAATAAGCGCAAAATTCAACAAGGCTACGGTAGATCATTGCCCAATTTTGGCACCTGCATATGTCGGGAAGTGAAACAAAAACATATTGTGTGTATGTATATATACACTGTAAAAAAAGCTTTGGTGATATTTATAATCAGCTAGTAATTATACGTGCAGTGTATTTTCAAATTATAATGTCATTGGGATTCTCGCGCCATAGAATTTTTTGATAGAAAGAATCTTCTTTCGCTACTTCGATTTGCCTATACATTTTTTCGATGTCACCCGTTAGAGCGAAAGGAAACGTTCGAAAACGAGTATAAATGGTGAAAAGGTCGTCCTGTATGGTTGGACCGTCCATTAGTGCATTGTTCAAAGAAATTCCGGATGAACTTTTGGCAGAGCCGTCAAAGACAACCCTGATTTTAGTTGTAAGGCTGTCCTCTCGTATGATCGCGTGATGCGGTAAGAAGAAACCGCGATAACTATTTTCTTCATGGCTGACTAACGTCATGTGACCTGAATCTCTGTATTCTTTGATAAACCCTGAGTATTGCTCTTTAAGGACGGGATTTTTGTCAAATTTATTTTCAAGTGCATGGAATCGTCAAAGAGCTACTTCATATGACTCACTGATGTCATATTTCTTCTCACTGGAAAGATATTCTATATCAAGGACTTGCTTAATTTCCCAAAATTTTACAAGCTCACTAAAGTCAGACTGATTTGTGACTTGGGCAAAATGACATGCGAATGGACCTTGAATGAAATTCTATGGATTTAGAGGACTCGCTACAATCCAACCTAATTTGGTTTTTTGGAAGACCGCGTCGTGGCCCTTAATTTCAATTTGTCCTACACGAAGCAGTTTATAGAAAAGTTGAACTCCAATAAGAGCATCAACTTTCCAGGTTTCTGAAAGTCTGGGTCAGCTAATTTAATATTCTTTGGAATTTAAAGCGATTCAGGATTGATAGGCATTGACGGTAACTTGTGTGTGACATGAGGAGTATTCAAAAATTCAATGCGTTTTTACTATACTTCTTGACGCGCGATTTGAACGAGGCAATAACTGAATAAGTGATGTTAGTTGAGCTAAGATTTAAACTTGACACCGGTATGTCAACAGGATATTTATGAAAATTGAGTCTTGATGCAATTTTTTCTGTGATGAAATTGTGTTGTGAACCACTGTCTAAAAGAACTCTACAAGCGTGTGGTTTTCCTTGAGAATAAAAAACGTCTACGAGTGCAGTGGATAATAGGTCATGTGTCTTTACATGAATTTGAAGATTGACAGGGCAGGAATTGGACCCTGAATTTTTTGAAGTTTCGGGATATTCAAAATTGTCTTTCTCTGCGTGTAAGAGAGAGTTGTGTCGTTTATTGCATTTTTTACAGGGACCACTGCGACAGCCAGATACAAGGTGATTCGGATTAAAACAATTGTGACATAAATGGGTTTTCTTTACTGCTTCCCACCGTTCCTTTACCATCAGTTTCAGGAATTTTTCACAGGTGCAAATAGCGTGGTCTGATTGACAGTAATAGCAATTTAATTTGGATTGTGATACATCATGCGCATGCTGGGGAAAACTCCTTTTGAATTTATTATTAAAACCATGTTAAGAATCTTACAAGTTTGAAATTCTGGTCCTTAAATATTAATGTTTAGGGAAAATTAAAAATTGGTCAGGGAAGCTTTGGCTGATTCAAATCGAAGGCTCAAACCGACGATGGATCAAAAAACCAAAAGACGCTTGCATCAACTGAACAAGAAGATTGGATGGGCAGGACAGAATGCGTCCCGCGTTCATTGTGTGATCGCCTACATAACATCTGGTAGACCGTTCACGTAAAAGGTTCGAAAGTTCGCCCAAGAACTAAGGATCTTGAATCACACACTAAACAAGTCAAAGGTGCTGAAAATTCAATTTTTCTCGCTGAACCATCTCGCCTCTTTAGTAATCACCCTGTTTCTGTCAAAAATCCACCCAAGCCAAATGAGATAGAGACTTTTTGGAAAGAGGAATACAAGATCCCGAACACACTAAAGTTGAAAGAAGATACTGACAATTGTATCCGCTTCAAGGAATTTTGCGACATCATTATAAGATCTGAGGAGGAATGTCTATCAATCACTGCCGAAAAGGTGAAAAAAGCACTTAGAGGCACGAAGAAATTCTTCGGTGCTGGACCAGATTGTATCAAGAACTTCTGGCGAAAGAAGTTTACTTCTCGAAAAAAGGTGTAAATAGGCGTATCATAGAGAGATTGATGCCTCTTTGGAAAACTAGATTTACTATCTCATCTTAAAATTATCGTGTGACAACGCACAACGTCACCTTCCAGAGGGGCGTCTTGCAGGGCGATACCATGAGCCCTTTGCTTTCTTGCATCACACTTCTGCCTCTAACTCTCGCACTACGAAATTCTTTTAGATACCTCTGTAGCGACACTAACCAGCGCGACCATAAGGTCACTTATGTATTTTATATGGATGACATGAAGATCCATGCCTCTGGTAAAGGCAAACTTTGAACTGCCATAAATATCTTCAAGAAGTTCACAGGAGAGATTGAGATGGACCTTGGATTGTATAAATGTGCCAGAATTCGTCTGAAGAAAGAAAAGATTGTTGGCGTTCCCATTAACCCTGAATTTGTGGATATAAGTGTTATTAGACATCTTAAGGACATGTGATACTTAGAAAATTATCGATTTTAGCAGTGTTAGGTTCCCCTGGCTTTTTGTCATACAATAATAAAGATTTTGCCTTAAAAATTTGGGGAAAGATAGCGAACATGCTAACGGACGTCCCAGAACTCTCCTGTTGCAAAATAATTATAAAAAATTACACTTTGCTGAACTTTATTAATATGTGTGTATTTTGAGGTACAACAGAGACCGACATTATCGAAATGGCAGAGACCTCAAAAACGAATCGTAACCTCCAAATAGTGCACATAGAGAAAAATTTCATTTATCAGAATAAATTTTTTTTGCTATTATCCCTCAAAAAAGACACTGGAAAGACCTATACATACCTAGGTATGCCTCAAAGCCGTCCTCAGAACGTAACATCAGTAAAGGAGTCTCTCCGAAGCAGATACAAGCATCTTCTGTGACAGATTTGGTCTTCCAATCTGTCGGCGTTGAACAAGGTATCTGCGACTAACATGCTTGCCGTCCCGGTTCTACTCTAGTTCGTTTCTCGAAGTCTTGGAGAACAATGTCAGGCCTCGAGTGTGCAACGGAAACTGCTGTCCGAAAATCGTAGCTCCAGAAACTTTGGCACTTCTCGTTTTAAGCAATTGACTCTATCTGCCTTGAAGCATTCGGCAGGGCAGGGTCGCGGCCAACACCGTAAGAGCGACAAAGATGGTAATACAGCACTCTTAGGGCTGCATTATGTCTTTAGACCTACTTCGTTCCTGCTTGGGTGGACACCCCGATAGTATGTGTTCCAAGTACTGAGCGTGTGCATGAAACGCTTTGCAGCTATTGCTTGGAACGTCTTGACATAAAATGCGGTCACGGTATGCTAAGGCGGAAATTGCACCGTCCTGGCATGCGAAAATGAAACCCTATGTACCTGAATTAAGTCCTGGTGATCTGCGACAAGCAAAAGTTTGCTTTTTCGACAATGACTGTTTTTCTACATTTTTGTGAAATTTTCCGTGCATTTTCTTGTCGAGTAGCTGTTGGCGAAATGTTGTAAGCTCTGCTTTCTTCACTCCGGCTTTTAGAAGTGAAGCATCGAGATGGAGTAATGCACTTTCCTCACTTCTGATGTTAAAATTCAGGTCAAGGGTCTTGGCCGCTTGCTCCGCGGCTTTGTAAAGGAACGCTCCTTCCCCAATAATCTCGTGAATCTTGACCATTTTTAGATGTGGATCTCTGCCATTGGCAACAATATGAGCTGTAATTAAAACAATTCGGTTATGAAGACACTGGAGATTCAGAAGTCCGCCTTGATGACGTGAAATGTATAATCGCTGAACTGACGAATTGATATGCAAGCTTTTATGCATCTGCATGGTCTCACGTGTGGTGACATCAAGGGACTTAAGTTCGTTCTTCGTCCATTGAACCACCCCGAACGAGTAGAGCAGAACTTGGATGGCAAGCATCTTAGTCGCAGATACCTTGCTCAACGCCGACAGGTTGGATGACCAACTGTCGAAAAAGATGCTTGTATCTGCTTCGGAGAGACTCCTTTACTTATGTTACGTCCTGAATGCGGCTTCGAGACACGGCCAGGTATGTATAGGTTTTTCCATTGTTAAGATGTCTCATGACACTTATATCCACAAGCTTAGGTTCCTTGGGAACGCCAACAATATTTCCTTTCTTCAGATGAATTTTGGCACTTTTCTCCGATCCAAAGCCTATCCCAATCTCTTCTGTGTACTCCTTGACGATGTTTATGGCAGTTTGAAGTTTGCCTTTACCAGAGACATAGATCTTCAGGTCATTCATATAAAATACATGAGTGACCTTATGCTTGCGCTGGTTAGTGTCACCACAGAGGTATCCAGAAGAATTTCCTAGTGTGAGAGATAGAGGCAGAAGTGTGATGCAAAAAAGCAAAGGGCTCATTGTATCGCCCTGAAAGACGCCTCTCTAGAAGGTGACGTTGTTCGTTGTCACACGATAATTTCCAGATGAGATAGTAAATCTAGTTTTCCAAAGAGGCATCAATCTTGTAAGTGAAATTGTAAGTAAAATTGCAGAATTGCTATGTATAAATAACTTTTGAACACCTTTTATTTGTAAAACAGTTCGGGTAATTCTTAGAGGTAATTAAAGGGTTTTAAAAGATTCAAAATTAATTTAAAACTTCCAATGATTTCAAATCATTCAAACGAAGTGTGTGTTCTGCCAAAATCCGGCTATTCGTATCGAAATTTCGGTGCAAATAGCTATGGCCTAATTTTCAATTCAAAACTTTTGATTTTCAATTTTTAAAATTGATAATTTAGGAGCTCTACCTCGAGAGGCTTCAATTTGCAGTTCATTCTTCATTAATTCCAATGAAAAAATAGTTCGCTTTAGAGATTGAATTTTAAAATTTCATTGAGCGTGAAAAATTTTAGCGAATCGAGAGAAAACCGGGTAAATGAGCCGGAATTTTTTTCTTTGATTAAAACGGCCACCCTGACTAGAAGCGTTGTACACTTACTGTACGGTTTTGATTAATGAGATGTCTGAACAAACTCTAGCAGTCACCTTACTTGTCAAAACTGTTCCATTATTCTGCTCATTTGCCTCCATGGGACTGCCGAACATTCTCATCTGGTCTATAATTGGTAGGATAAAAAAAAAAGATTTTTGGCGTTTTTATTTTTTCAAATATCCAAAATCAAACTTGTCATTTTCAACAGTTTAGGTCTGCCTACCATAAGGGTAGTTTTTAGGGGTATTTCCGAATATTCTCATCTGGTCTATAATTGGTAGGATAAAAAAAAAAAGATTTATGGCGTTTTTCTTTTTTCAAGTATCGATAACCAAACTTGTCATTTGCGACATTTTAGGTCTGCCTACCATAAGGGTAGTTTTTAGGGGTATTGCCGAACATTCTCATCTGGTCTTTAATTGGTAGGATGAAAAAAGAAGATTTTTGGGGTTTTTCTTTTTTCAAATATCGACAATCAAACCTGTCATTTTCAACATTTTAGGTGTGCCTACCATAAGGGTGGTTTTTAGGGCTATTGCTAAACATTCTCATCAGGTCTATAATTGGTAGGATAAAAAAAGAAGATTTTTGGCGTTTTTATTTTTTCAAATATCGACAACCAAACTTGTAATTTTCAACATTTTAAGTCTGCCTACTATAAGGGCAGTTTTTAGGGGTATTGCCGAACATTCTCATCTTGTCTATAATTGGTAGAATAAAAAAAGAAGATTTTTGGCGTTTTTCTTTTTTCCAATATCGACAATCTAACTTGTCATTTTCAACATTTTAGGTCTGCCTACCATAAGGGAGCTTTTAGGGGTATTGCCGAACATTCTCATCTGTTCTATAATGGGTAGGATGAAAAAAGAAGATTTTTGGCGTTTTTCTTTTTTCAAATATCGAGAACCAAACTTGTCATTTTCAACATTTTAGGTCGGCCTACCCTAAGGGTAGTTTTTAGGGGTATTGCCGAACATTCTCATCTGGTCTATAATTGGTAGGATGAAAAAAGAAGATTTTTGGCGTTTTTCGTAACCAGTCAGTAAACGCGTAGCCTCCCCCTATAACTTAAACCTGGAAAAGGGGATGAGCGTAACTGAAAGCATTTCCGTCACAAGTCAGTAAATACGTAGGACCTCACTTACCTGAAAAAGGGGACGAGAGTGACTGAACACGTTTCCGTAAACAATCAGTAAATGCATAGGCCCCCTCGACTGAAACCTGGAAAAGGAGGCGAGCGTCACTGAAAACATTTTCGTAACCACTCAGTGAATGCTTAACCCCACCACCACCTAAAGCTGGAAAAGGAGACGAGCGTAACTGAACACATTTTCGTTACCAGTCTGTAAATGCGTAGCCGCCCCTTTTGAAAGATGGACGAAGGGACGAGAATAACGGAACACATTCGTGTAACCAGTCAGTGAAAGCGTAACCCCCCTCTAACTCATATCAGGGGAAGGAAACGAGAGTAACTGAACGCATTTCCGCAACTAGTCAGTGAATACGCAGCACCCCCCACCCACCCATTTATCTGGCAAAGGAGACGAGCGTGACTGAAAACATTTTCGTAACCAATCAGTGAATGCTTAACACCAGCGCCAGCCCAACCTGGAAAAGGAGACGAGCGTAACTGAAAACATTTCCGTAACCGTTCACTAAAAGCGCCCCCCCCCCCACCTTACTCTAATCTGGTGATAGGGACGTGCGTAACTGAACGCATTTCATCAAACAGTAAGTAAATGCGTAGCCCCCCCCCTAACTCACCTAGCAAAGAGGACGAGCGTGACTGAAAACATTTCCGTAACCGATCAGTGAATGCATAACCCCACTACCACCTAAACCTGGGAAAGGAGACGAGTGTGACTGAACAAATTTACGTAACCAGTCAGTAAATACGTAGCCCTCCCCCCTCAAACTCAAATCTGGAGAAGGAGACGAGCGTAACTGAATCCATTTTCGTATCCAATCGATATATGCTGGGCCCCCCCTACTCCCTCTGAAAAAGGGGTCGAGCATGACTGAACATATTTCCGTAAACAATCTGTAAATGCATAGGCCCCCCTCTACTGAAACCTGGAAAAGGAGACGAGCGTGACTGAACAAATTTACGTAACCAGTCAGTAAATTCGTAGACCCCCACCCCCTAACACAAAACCAGGAAAAACGGACGAGCGTGACTGAAAACATTTTGTTATCAATCAGTAAATGCCTAACCCCACTACCACTTGAACCTGGAATAAGAGACGAGCGTGAATGAACACATTTATGTCACCAGGCAGTAGAAGCGTAGCCCACCTAACTTAAATCTGGGGAAAGGGACAAGCATAACTGAACGCATTTCCTTAACCAGTCAGTAAATGCGTGCCCCCCACCTTTACCTGGAAAAGAAGGCGAGCGCAACTGAGCGCATTTCCGTAACCAGCCAGTAAAAGTGTAGCCCCCCTATCTCAAATCTGGGGAAGATGACGAGCGTGACAGTATACATTTCCGTAACCGTTCATTAAATGCGTAGCCCTCCCCACCTTCACCTGAATTCGAAAACACAGTGTTTGTTGACAAAGTCATATCTTCGTGGTGTCAAGGAGTTGCTTTTCAACTGTAAGGGTTGGATCCCAAAAATCGGTGTTGGTATTTCTCAGGAGCCCAAAAAACAGAGATTCTATATACACTGTGAAATGCTAAAAAAACATTGTTTTTTGACAAATTCAGATCTTCGTGGTGTCAAGGGGTTGGTTTTCAACTTTAAGGGTTGGAGCACAAAAATCGGTGTTGGTATTTTTCAGGAGCCCAAAAATCAGAGACTCTATTTACACTATAAAATTGCGAAAATATTATTTTTTGACAAAATCATATCTTCCTGGTTTCAAGGGGTTACTTTTCAGCTGCAAGGGTTGGAGAACAAAAATCGGTGTTTGTATTTTTAAGAATCCCAAAAACCAGAGACTCTATTAACACTTTAAAATTCTAAAAAACATTGTTTGTTGACAAACTCATATCTCCGTGGGGTCAAGTGGTTGATTTTCAAATGTAAGGGTTGGAGATCAAAATCCGGTGTTGGTATTTTTGAGGAGCCCAAAAATCAGAGACTCTATTTCAACTGTAAAATTATTTAAAAAATTGTTTTTTGACAAAGTCTCATCTTCGTGGTGTCAAGAGGTTGCTTTTCAAATGTAAGGGTTGGAGCACAAAAATTGGTGTTGGCATTTTTCAGGAGCCCAAAAATCAGAGACTGTATTTAAACTGTAAAATTGTGAATATATTATTTTTTGACACAATCATGTCTTCGTGGTTTCAAGGGGTTACTTTTCAACTGTAAGGGTTGGAGAACAAAAATCGGTGTTGGTATTTTTAAGAAGCCCAAAAAAGAGACTCTATTCACACGGTAAAATTCTAAAAAACATTGTTTGTTGACAAGGTCATATCTCCGTGGTGTCAAGGAGTTGCTTTTCAACTGTAAGGGTTGGAGCCCAAAAATTGGTGTTGATATTTTTCAGGAGCCCAAAAAACAGAGACTCTATTTACAGTGCAAAATTCTAAAAAACATTGTTTGTTAACAAAGTCATATCTTCGTGGTGTGAAGGGGTTGGTTTTCAACTGTAAGGGTTGGAGCACAAACATTGGTGTTGATATTTTTTAGGAGCTCAAAAACCAGAGAATCTATTTACACTGTAATATTATAAAATACATTATTTTTTGACGAAATCATATATTTGTGGTTTCAAGGGGTTACTTTTCAACTGTAAGGGTTGGAGATCAATAATCGGTGTTGGTATTTTTAAGGAGCCCAAAAATCAGAGACTCTATTTACAGTGCAAAATTCAAAAAACATTGTTTGTTGATAAAGTCATATCTTCCTGGTGTCAAGGTGTTGCTTTTCAACTGTAAGGATTGGAGATCAAAAATCGGTGTTGGTACTTTTAAGGAACCCAAAAATCAGAGACTCTATTTACAGTGTAAAATTCGAAAACACAGTGTTTGTTGACAAAGTCATATCTTCGTGGTGTCAAGGAGTTGCTTTTCAACTGTAAGGGTTGGATGTATGGAATTCCAAACAAAATTTGTTCTGGTTTCTGCATGGATTTCAAAACAAGATTTTTCAAAAAACAATCTGAGATCATCCAGCTGTATGGATCTGTATGGCGATCCCAAAGGATGTAATCTGTATGGAATTCCAAACAAAATTTGTACTGGTTTCTGTATGGATTCTTTATCAAGATTTTTCGAAAAACAATCTGAGTTCATCCAGCTGTATGGATCCGTATGGCGATTCCAAAGGATGTAATTTGTGTGGAATTCCAAACAAAATTTGTTCTGGTTTCTCCATGGATTTCGTATCAAGATTTTTCAAAAAACAATCTGAGTTCATCCAGCCGTATGGATCTGTATTGCGATTCCAAAGGATGTAAAGTGAATGGAATTCCATACAAAATTTGTTGTGGTTTCTGTATGGGTCGAAAACAGAATAATTTAAAATCGCACTAAGTTCCTCTGGCATTTAGGGCCTGTATGGCGTTTCCAAAGGATGAAATTTTTATGGAATTCCAAACAAAATTTGTTCTGGATTCTGCATTGATTTCAAAACAAGATTTTTCAAAAAACAATCTGAGATCATCCAGTTGTATGGATCTGTATGGCGATCCCAAAGGATGTAATCTGTGTGGAATTCCAAACAAAATTTGTTCTGATTTTTTTTATGGATTCCAAAATAGGATGTTTTAAAACTGCGTTAAGTTCCTCCGGCTGTATGGGACTGTATGGCGATTCCAAAGGATGTAATTGGTATGGAATTCCAAACAAAATTTGTTCTGGTTTCTACATGGATTTCGTATCAAGATTTTTCAAGATACAATCTGAGTTCATCCAGCTGTATGGATCTGTATTGGGATATCAAAGGATGTATACTGTATAGAATACCAAACAAAATTTGTTGTGGTTTTTGTATGGGTTCCAAAACAGAATAATTCAAAAGCGCACTAAGCTCCTCTGGCTTTTAGGGTCTGTATGGCGTTTCCAAAGGATGAAATTTGTATGGAAATCCAAACAAAATTTGTTCTGGTTTCTGCATTGATTTCAAAACAAGATTTTTCAAAAAACAATCTCAGATCATCCGACTGTATGGATCTTCATGGCGATTACAAAGGATGTAAACTGTATGGAATTCCGACCAAATTTGTTCTGATTTCTGTATGGATTCCAAAACAGAATATTTTAAAAGCGCACTAAGTTCCTCCGTCTGTATGGATCTGTATTGCGATTCCAAAGGATGTAAACCGTATGGTATTCCAAACAAAATTTGTTCTGGTTTCTGCATGTATTTCAAAACAAGATTTTGCAAAAAACAATTTGAGTTCATGCAGCTGTATGGATCTGTATGGCGATTCCAAAGGTTGTAATTTGTATGAAATTCCAAACAAAATTTGTTCTGGTTTCTGCATGGATTTCGTATCAAGATTGTTCAAAGAACAATCTGAGTTCATGCGGCTGTATGGATCTGTATTGCGATTCCAAAGGATGTAGTTTGTATGAAATTCCAAACAAAATTTTCAGAGCAATTTCTCGGCAAATTCGAGAGCGTCACGAAAGCTGTGAGCCTACATACCACCCTCTACTCCCGGAAGCAATCCGAGAAAGAAAGCGTAGCTGCTTTTCTGCAGGAGCAGTACCTTTTGACTCAGCGACTCTGTCCAATGATGACGGATTAGCAGCTCACGATTTCGCTTTTGGAGTCTATCAAACCTTCCATCCGGAAATTGGTACAAGCGCGAGCCCCCACAAGATTTGCCGCGCTCCTAGAATACGCTAACCAGACGGAACGAGACGAGACTGACTGCACACCAGACTTTGGCTGTCCAGCACGACATACAACTGTCCAATCCCCGTCCGTTCCGGCAGGACCCCGCCATTACTCGGAGCTCAAGAAGAATTTCATCACCGAACAACTCCGGAAGATGTTAGCAGACGGAATCATTGAGCCCACTACTTCACCATGAAGCTCAGAAATTATGGCGGTCACCAAGCAGCAGGACGCCTATTGATTTTGTATTGACTTCCACCGCCTCAATTCACAAACGGTTGACGCCCCACAATTCCTCCCAGGGATGCACGAGATTCTCAAAGATCTTGGAAAAGCAAGGATATTCACCAGCCTGGACCTTGAAAGTGGCTACTGGCAGATTCTGATGACCCAAAAAGCCAGGTAGTACACAATCATCTCAACCCCTGACGAAGGGCAATACCAATTCCGGATCATGCCTTTTGCCTTAAAAAATGCGAGCTCTGGAAGACTCCAGAATACCATCCTCAAGCCAACCCTACGGAACGTCGCAACCAGAAGGTCAAAAAGGGACTAAGACTGCGACTCCACGTCGGAAATCAGTGAACCGGGGACCAATACCTACCTCAGTTGCTCTTTGGGTTACGAAGAAGGAGAAATGCTGTCACCGGTTACACCCACGGCTATTTCATGATGGGACGGGAGATTCCCAGACCTGGAAAATGGAACTTGCACCCCGTAGATGAGCTGAGTACCGAAGTCATTTCTCACGAGGAACGTGAAGAAAAAGCTCGATAAAGGCAGAAAGCGTATCAAAAGCGCTATGCTGGAGCTCCTACGACACCGTTTTTCTCCGTCGGTGACTGGGTTTATGCCAAAAACCATCAGCAATCGAAAAAACCCGCCAGATCCAACGCGGCCCTCGCACCCCTTCAAGCGGGGCCTCATCCAGTCATCGACACAGCCTCAGTCGATGTTTATTGGATACTAAAGGACGAAAGAGCCCATAAGCTACACTAATCTCAACTAGTGGCCGTGTCACCACCACAAGGACTACCAGTCGCCAGTTTAAAACACCAAGACGAGCTTCCAGGAGGAGTCCTATCCGAAGAGGTGGATGCCCTTATAGTCGCCGAACAGGCGCCCGTGGGTATCTCAACTCAGGAGGACGAGGAAGACCGTCAGCCCCTAGCAGGTGTCCCGCTTGGAGAACGGTACGACCCAAAAGCAATCAAACAGACGCCCGAGGTGGCCTGAGTCAGAAATCATAAATTTCTAACCAAGGGGATTTTCAAGCGAGCAGATTAATTTTCTACTAAAACAGGAAATCTTTTAACGAGGTACATTAATAAGCAAGTAGTTGAATTTTTAACACAATAGTTTTTTTAACCAAAAAGTTGAATTATCGAACGAGAATCTTAGTTTTATACCAAACAAAAAACGATATCTCAAAAAATACATGAATTTTCAACTCAGAAAAAGAAATTTCCAACAAAAATGCAATAGTTAGATTTTCTGTTTAAAAATTTGACTTTTAACCAAAATTGAAGCAAATTTTTAACTCAATAATTAAATTTTCAACCGCACCATTTCCAACTGAAATAAAGACTCTTCAACATCAACAATTATTTTTTAACAAAGCAGTTCAACGTTTAACCAAATTGTTGAATTTTCAATGTAAAAAGATAAATTTGCAATAAAAAATGGAATAGTCACATTTTTAGTTTAAAAAAATTATTTGTGTCTAAAAATTGTATTTTCAACAAAATAGTTAAATTATTCACAAAAATTGTTCTTTTTTGAACGAAAAAAGCAAATTTTCAAGTAATTAGAATTATTTTCTCTCAACCAAGACAAATTTTTAACAAAAGTCATGAATTTTCAACTGAAAAAAAAGTTTCACCGAAAATTAAATTGTAACATTTTCAGTTTAAAAAATTGATTTTCAACCAATAGTGAAACAAAATTCAGAGCCAATGGTTATATTTACGACCATACTATTTTCAAATGAAATCAAGAATTTCAAGCCTGAAAAATGAATTTTTACCCAACTAGTTAAATTTTCAACCAATTAGCTAAATTTTCTACTGAATAATGTGAATTTTTATCTCAAAATAGAATAGTTAGATTTTCCGACAAAAAATTGATTTTCTAATTAAAAAACAAGTTCTTAACTGTGTATCTAGTCAAATTTTTAACCAAGGAAACTAATTTTCTATAAACATAGTTAAATTTTTAACCCAAAAATAAGATTTTTTATAAAAATACTTCAGTTTTCAACCCAGAAAAGACTTTCTAACATCATTGTTAAATTTCCTACAAATGGACTAATTTTTTACCAAAAATTTCCATTTTCAACCAAAAACATGAATTTTCAATGTAACAGAATAATTTTTGACCAAAAAAGAATTATTATTGACTGAAAAAAAAGAATTTTCAACTAAAAGCGATTAATTTTTAACCAAAAACAGAATTGTTGAATTTTCGGTTGAGAAAATTAATTTTGAACAGAAACAAAACAACCAATTTTTACCGAATAGTTAAAAACTATTTGCATAACGTACGTGAATTATTCTGAATTACCTACATTACTTTGTATTACAAGGTTTTTTGCTGGATTACCTAAATTAATTTGAATGAAAACTCATCCTCATAAGCACAACAAATTTACAGCACCAGATTTTAAACTTTTTTTTTTCGAAATTATAATTTATTATTTTATGAATTAAGGCAATTGTAAACTAAATAAACTATTAACGCTAATATACATAAAAAAACCATCTTTTTTGGTCGAAAATTGAACTATTATGTTAAACATTCGTCTTTTTGGAAAGAAAATTCGTTTTATATTTTTAATTAATTATATTTTTGAATGATTTATAATTTTTCGTTCATTTGCTTTCTATTTCTTATTATAATTTTTTAGTTATTATATTTTTCGTTGAGAAAATCCTTGATTAAAAACTTAAATACTTGGTTAAAAGTTAATGTCCTTTCTTAAAAATTCAATTTTTTTGTTCAGATTCATCGTTTTAGACAAAAATTGAACTATTTGGTTGAAAATTTAATTATTTTATTGAAAATTGAACTATTTTTTTCAAGTAATCTTTTTAGTCAAAATTTTAATTATTTGTTTGAATAATTGATGAATCGAAAAAAAAATGAATTTTGAACAAAGAAGTTCAACGAAGTAGTTGGATTTTCAATCAAAAGAAATGCTAATTCTCAAAGAAAAAATTAAATAGTTAATATTTTAACCAAATATTGATTTAAATTTTGAATAAAAAATAGTCGAATTTAACGAAAAAGATAAATTCTCAACGAAAAATGTGATAGTTGATATTTAAACCAAAAAGGATTTTTATTTTTAATCAAAAACCGTTGAATTCATTCCAAAAAGAAGAATTTTCAACAAAATAGTTCAATCCTCAAACAATCGATTTTTAATCAAAAATTTAATAGCTAAATTTTTACTTGAAAAAATTGATTTTCAACACAAAAAAAACGTTTTTTTGTTGATAATTAAGGTTTTGCCTGAATATTTAACCGGTTCATTTTCAGTTAAAAATGTATCTTTTTAATTTAAAATTCTACTATTTGTTTATAAATTAATGTATTTGATTGAAAATTTTTCTTTTTTTCAATTTTTTTTTCTTGTAAATGAATTTTTCAACTGAAAATTTAACTGTTGGATTTTTGGTTGAAAGTTGATCTTTTTTATTTGAAAATTCTACTATTTGGTTATAAATTCATATATTTTGTTGAAAATTCGTTTTTTTTGTTGTCTAAAATTAATTTTCTTAACTGAAAATTTATCTTTTTGATTAAACATTCAACTATTCAGTTGATTTTCAAACAGAAAAGACGAATTTTTTAGAAGACAGTTGAATTTCTAATCCAAAAAGACGAATATGAAACAAAACATTAAAATTTTCAAATAAATAATTAAATCTCCAACAAAATAGTTGAACTTTTAACAAAATAATTTACCTTTCAACAAAATAGTAGAATTTTCAAACAAATATATGATGAATTATTTATGATTATAATCATGATTTCAGCTATAAAAAAATTGCCAAAAAAAAAAAGATTTTTCAAAAATTGATGAGATGCAATAGAAAGAAAAAATTAAATTACAAAAATCATTGTTAAAATACATGTTTTTTCGTAAGTTTAAAAAAATTGTGATTAAAAATAATTCTTTTTATTTGAAATTATATATCAGAAATAGTATTTTGAATCTAGAATCATGGAAAAACTTTTTTTTCTCAGAGATCTACAAAAAAGGAATTTTCTACCAAATAATTGAATTTCCATCTTATAAAGGATTAATTCCTAACCAAAAATGGAATAGTGAAATTATCAGATAAAGAAATTAATTTTTAACCAGAAAAAAAGAAGAATTTTTAACAAAAAAGTTAAATTTTCAACCAAAGGGGTGAATTAAAAAAATATATAATTTAAAAAAATATAAATTTTTAAGAAACTAGTTCCATTTTCAGCCAAAGAGGTGAATTAAAAAAAAAAAAAATTTTAAGAAACTACTTCAACTTTCAACCAGTTGGTTGAATTTTTAACTAAAAAGATGAATTTTTAACAAAATAGTAGAATTTTCCATTAAAAAGATGAATTTTCCAGCAAAAAGATTAATGTTCTATTAGAAAACATGAACTTTCAACCAAATACATGAATTATTTTTAATAAAATTGTTGAAATCTAAACCCGAAAAGAAAAATTATCTACAAAACGGTTGAATTTTTAACCCAAAAATATGATTTTTTAACAAAAAAGTTAATTTTCTACCAAAAAGTTAAATTTTCAGAAAATAGTTTAATTTTTAATTATTAAGTACATTTAAACAAAAAATAAGAATTTTTAACAAAACGTTCATTTTCAATCGAAAATAAGATTAAGTTACAACCAAACAGTTGCATTTTTAAACAAGAAAGTTAATTTTCAATCGAAAATATGATTAATTTACAATCAAAACAAATTAATTAACAACCAAACAGTTTGAATTTTTAAACAAAAACGATGTATTTTCAATCAAGAATATTAATTTACGACTAAAAAATATGAATTTGTAACAAAATACAATTATTTTCAACTAGAAAATATCAATTTTCAATTAAAATATAAATTTTCAACTAAAAATAGAATAGTAACATTTCTAGTTTAAAAAAATAATTCTCTACAAAAAAAACTAATTTCAAACAAAATAGTTCAATTTTCTACCAAATAGTTGTATTTTCAACTTATGAAGAATTATTTCCTAACCAAAAATGGAATAGTGAAATTATCAGATAAAGAAATTAATTTTTAACCAGAAAAAAAGAATTTTCAACAAAAAAGTTAAATTTTCAACCAAAGAGGTGAATCTAAAAAATATAAATTTTTAAGAGACCAGTTTAAATTTCAACCAAGTGGTTGAATTTTCAACTAAAAAGATGAATTTTTAACAAAATAGTAGAATTTTCCATTAAAAAGATGAATTTTTCAGCAAAAAGATTAATGTTCTACTAGAAAACATGAATTTTCAACCAAATAAATTAATTATTTTTAATAAAATTGTTGAACTCTAAACCCAAAAGGAAAAATTATTTACAAAACGGTTGAATGTTCGACCCAAAAATATGATTTTTTAACCAAACCGTTAAAATTCTATAAAAAATGTTTAATTTCTAACCAAATAGTTGAATTTAATCAAAAAATATGAATTAAATAAAACTTCAATTTTTAACCAAATTGTTTAATTTTGTACTAAATTGTTGAATTCTCAAAAATATTACACAAACATTTCAAATATTTCAGAAAGATTACAATTATTTCACAAAGATTTAAATGATTTTCCAAAGATTTCACAAAGAATTCGAAAAGATGTAAAAGATTCGACAAAGACTTTAATTATTTCAGAAAGATTTCGGATAGATTTCAAAGATTGCACAAATATTTCAATAATTTCCCAATGATTTCACACAAATTTCAAATATTTTGCGAAGATTTCAAATATTTAGCACAGATTTCGGACAGATTAATAAGATTTCACAAAGAATTCAATGATTTTTGTAAGGTTTCACAAATTTTACACAATTTCAATGATTTCTCAAAGATTTCATGAAGATTCTAAATATTTCGGATAGATCAAGAAGATTTCACAAAGATCACAATGATTCCCAAAAGATTTCAACAATTTCGCATTTATTACCAGATATATCAAAAATATTGTAAATATTTAGCAAAGATTTCAGAAGATTTCACCAAGATTTGAACGATTTCCCAATGATTTCAAAAATTTCACAAATATTGCGCAAAGATTTTGGATAAATTTCAAAGGTTGAACAAAAAATGCAAATATTTCACAAAGACTTTAATGATTTCCTAAAGATTTCAATCATTTCACAAATATTACCAAATATTTCAAATATTTTGCAAAATTTTCTAAAGATTTTAGAAAGATTTCATAAAGATTTTAATGGTTTCTCAAATATTTCAAAAAGATTTCAAATATTTCGCAAAGATTCCGGATAAATTAAAAATATTTCATAGATGTTTCAGATAGATTTCAAAGATTGCACGAAGACTTCAATGATTTTCTAAAGATTTCATAAAGATTTCGGGTAGATTAGAAAGATTTCACAAAGACCTCAATTATTTCCCGAAGATTTCAATAATTTCACAAATATTACCAAATATTTTAAAAATATTTCAAATATTTTTCAAAGATTTCCAAAGATATTAGAAATATTTCACAAAGATTTCAATGGTTTTCCAAAGATTTCAAAGATTGTACAAACATTTCAATAATATCCTAAAGATTTCATAAAGATTTTAAAGATTTCGCAAAGATTTCGGACATTTTTCACAAAGGGTTCGCAAAGATTTCAATAATTTCACAATTATTATAAAACATTTCAAAAATATTACAAATATTTCGCAAAGATTTTATAAAGATTTCAAACATTTCGCAAAGATTTTAGATAGAATTCAAAGATTCCGCAAAGATTTCAAAGATTTCCCAAAAATTTCATAAATATTACCAAATATTTCAGAAAGATTACAATTATTTCACAAAGATTTCCAATAGATTTCAAAGATTGCACAAAGATTTCAATAATTTCCGAATGATTTCACGCTAATTTCAAATATTTTGCAAAGATTTCAAATATTTATCACAGATTTCGGACATATTAATAAGATTTAACAAAGAATTCAATGATTTTTCAAAGTTTTCACAAATTTCTCAGATATTACAAAATATTTCAAAAATATTTTTAATATTTCGCAAATCAGCCTACGGTTGATGCCTATTATGTACTTTTTTGAATGGATACCTAGATCAAAATTCGTGCGGTTCAACCTGCATTTTTTATAATTTTTATTTTCTTCCAAACTTTTGAGATTGCCGAAATTAATATAAATTCAATCTAAATTTAGTCAGATAGAATACATAATGTGTGTGTCAATTTTTTATTATTATTATACTATTAAGCTTTCTTCCTAGGGATCGCGGGACCTTGTAGTTGGTGGAAGGGCTAATGGGTCTGATAGGGCTACAGATCTGGATAGATGAACCAGAAAATCTGCATCTCGAGGTGTAGCTACTCTGGGGAACTGACGGACTCTAGTCAGTGGGACTCAAACTAAGGAGCGATTCTTCCAGTGGGTAATGGCACAGCCTCCTGGAATATCAAGGGCGCGAGTTCTCATGCTCTCAAGTTACGATGTGATCGCCATGTCGAAGGCTGAATGGTACCAGGGTACCTTAACGGGGACTTTGGGACCGCAGAGGGTGTTTCTTGTTTCTCCAGCTTCTCGTGGGACAATTGAATGAAATACCAAAAACTAAACAAAAACAATGAGGGACCCGTTCCGGGACCCTATTCTAACACACCGCGAGTGTTGCAAGGCTCCTCAGGGGGCATTCCACTACAAGCGGTGCAAACTTTTGCAGCCTTTGCAGCTCTGAACTACCTACCCAATCTAGGGTCCCTCAATTAGCCTTTCAATGGCTGAGACGGGAATCTTCATGATGCAGATTAATCTTCAACACAGCAAGGGCGCCTCGGCGCTTCTGGCTAGGCGCTTTTCACTCGTGCAGGCAGGAATTTTCTTAATCCAAGAACCCTGGTTATAAAGGGAAAGGATTAGTTGCTTGTCAGGATGTCAGGGGCAGTAGCGGAGAGAGGCTAGAGATGTTTATCGCATCGGCTCATTTTCCTGGCGATGCCGAGGTCCCTTTGCCTTCTAGAGAGGCGGAGGCTCTAATTCGGCACTGTCAGGAGAATCAAATCCCTTTGCTGTTGTTCTGTAATGCAAACCTCACCACACAGTGTGAAGAAACACAAACATCAACGACAGGGGAAGAGGTTTAATTGAATATATTGCAGGCACAGAGCTGGAAATTCTGAATCGGGGTGATGCTTCCAGATTCCATACTAAAAACAGGAGTGAGATTCTAGATTTGACTCTATGTTCAGGTGCACTGAGGAACAGGGTAGTAGACTGGAGAGTCTTCGATGAAGAGTCTCTCCCGGACCGCAAATATATCGTGTTTCTATTAACCCTCGGAAACTCGATGGTTTCCAAGATCAGAAACACCAAAAATACACTTTGAGACTCGTATAAAGAGAAACTCAAAGCGAGCCTTGCGGAATTTCCCACAAGCTATGGTGCCATTGATTAGTTACAACACGCTGCGAATTTCCTGAGAAGAGCTCTGACTACATCATATGAAAATAATTGCCCTACAAGCACAATTAAGTCTAGGAAGGGAGCAGAATGATGAAATACTATTTAATCCTTTTTTATTGAAAATTAACTTTTTCACTGAAAATTTAATTTTTTTTGTTCAAGATTCTACTTTTTGGGTTGAAAATTCAACTCTTTTTGAATGGAACTTAATTTTTTTTTTTTGAAAATTGTTTACCATTTTAGTTTTAAATTGATCTGTTTTGTCGAAAATTCATCTATTTGTTTAAAAATTCGTATTTTTTTGGTTTAAATCAACAGGTTGAAAATTCGATTTGTTTTAAAATTAATTTTTTAAACTGAAAATTTTGAAAATTCCATTTTTGATGAATTTTTGTTTGTTAAAAATTCAACTAATTTTGTCTAAAATTTATCTTTCTTGATTGAAACATAATCTATTTGTTTGAGGCTTCAACTAATTTTGTCAAAGGTTTAACTTTTCAGGATGAAAATTTGTCTTCTAAACATTTAGTCTTTTTCACTTAAAAATTCAACTGCTTTTGATTTAATTTTAATCTTTTTTGATTGAAATTTTTTTTACCATTTGGTTGCGCTTTGTAGGTTGTAAATTTAACTATTTTGGTTGAAAATTTATATGTTTGGTTGAAAATTCGTTTTTTTGTTAAAGATTAATTTCTATTATTGAAAATTTAACTTTTCCATTTTTAGAAAATCAAACTTCTTTGTTAAAAAATCGTCGTTTGGATTAAACCCTTTAGATAGAAATTTTTTTTTGTTATTAACAATTAATTTTTTTAACTAAAAAGTGTAACTTTCATTTTTAGTTCGAACATGATATTTTAAATTAAAAAATCGCCTTTTGTTGTAAAAATTAAATATTTAATTCTTTTTTATTGAAAAGTAACTTTTTCATTGAAATTTTAATTTTTTTGTTGAAGATTCAACTTTTCGGGATGAAAATTAAATTTTTTTTTTTGGCATTTAATTTTTTTTATTTGAAAATTATTTACCATTTTAGTTTTAAACTGATCTTTTTTGTCGAAAGTTCATCTGTTTGGTTAAAAATTCGTCTTTTTTGGTTTAAATCAACAGGTTGAAAATTCGATCTGATTTAAAATTAATTTTTCAAACGGAAAATTTTGAAAATTACATTTTTGGTAAATTTTTGTTTGTTTGTTAAAAATTCAACTAATTTTGTTTAAAATTTATCTTTCTTGATTGAAACTTCATCTATTTGGTTGAGGCTTCAACTAATTTTGTTAAAAGTTAACCTTTGTTAAAAGTTCAACTTTTCGGGATGAGAATTTAATTGTCTTCGTAATATTTGGTCTTTTTCATTAAAAAATTCAACTGTTTTTGGTATAATTTTAATCTTTTTTGTTTGAAAATTTATCTGTCTTATTGAAAATTCTTTTTTTTTTGTTATTGAAAATTAATTTTTTCATTGAAAATTCAATTTTTTTGTCAAAGATTCCACTTTTCGGGTTAAAAATTCAGCTTTTTTTTATTCAATTTTAATTTTTTTTTGTTTGAAAATTATATTCCATTTTAGATTTAAATTGATCTGTTTTGTCGAAAGTTCATCCTCATATTAAATTGTAGCAATTCATATTGAATTCTAGCATTTCAGGCTGAATTATAGCAATTGAAATTGAATGATAGCAATTAAAATTAAAATCTAGCAATCAAAATTGAATTCTATCAGATAAAATTGAATTCTAGTCATTCAAATGGAATTCTAGAAATTAAAATTGAACTCAAATCAATTAATATTTCATTCTAGCAATTTGTATTGCATTCTAGCAAATAATATTGCATTCTAGAAATTAATATTGCATTCTACCAAATCATATTTAATTCTAGTAAATCACATTTAATTCTTGCAAATAAAATGTAGTTCTTCTAAATTTAATTTAATTCTTAAATTTGAATTGAATTATTTAAATGTAATTCTATCAATTCAAACTAAATTCTTGAATTCAAATTTAATTGCACCTATTTAAAATAAAATATAGGAACTGATTTCAATTAAATTCCTATTAAATTCTAGCATTTCATTTTGAAATCTAGCAACTTATATTGAATTGTAGCAATTCATATTGAATTCTAGCAATTCAGGTTAAATTCTAGCAATATAAATGGAATGAAAGCAATTAAAATTAAAATATAGCAATTAAAATTGAATTCTAGCAATTCAAATGGAATTCTAGCAATTTAAAATGAACTCAAATTAATTAATATTCAATTCTAGCAATTAATATTGTATTCCAGCAATTATTATTGCATTCTAGCAATTAGTATTGAATTCTACCAAATCATATTTAATTCTGGTAAATCACATTTAATTCTTGCAAATGAAATTTATTTCATCCAATTTAAATTTAATTCTTAAATTTGAATTGAATTATTTAAATGCAATTCTATCAATTCAAACTAAATTCTTGAACTCAAATTTAATTGAACCTATTTCAAATAAATCATAGGAACTGATTTCAATTAAATTCCTATTTAATTATAGCAATTTATTTTTGAAATCTAGCAACTTATATTAAATTCTAGCAATTCATATTGGATTCTAGCAATTCATGTTGAATTATAGCAAATGAAATTGAATGATAGCATTTAAAATTAAAATCTAGCAACTAAAATTGAATTCTAGCAATTCAAATGGAATTCTAGCAATTAAAATTGAACTCAGATCAATCAATATTAAATTCTAGAAATTTGTATTGCATTCTAGCAAATAATATTGCATTCTAGCAATTAATATTGTATTCCAGCAATTAATATTGCATTATAGCAAGTCATATTCAATTCTAGTAAATCAAATTTAATTCTTGCAAATTAACTTTATTTATGCAATTTAAATTGAATTCCTTAAATTGAAATTTAATTATTTAAATGTAATTTTATCAATTCAAACTAAATTCTTGAGTTCAAATTTAATAGCACCAATTTAAAATAAGTCATAGGTACTGAAATAATTGAATTATAGCCAATCCAATTGAATTCAATTAAATTCCTATTAAATTCTAGCAATTTATTTTTGAAATCTAGCAACTTATATTAAATTCTAGCAATTCATATTGAGATTGATTAGTGAGCCTTGGATCTTTCGGGATTGAATTTCGGGTTGAGACATGTATTGAGATTGGGATTTAATTTTGGGTTGAAATACGGATGGAGAAGAGTTGAAGAGTATTGAAAAATTGATTCGGATTAATTCGAGTTGATTGGAATTTGTTGGCCTGACATTGAAGCTGAAGAATCAGAAAAAATGAGGCAATTCCGTTTTTCTTTTTTTTTTAGATCACTGTGCTGGAAACTTTTCTTTTAGTTAGATTGTCTTCTAAGATGGCTAAAATTAAATGTATTTGCATGTAGATTATTATTATTATACCAATATTATACCATTATTATAGCAATAATTTATCCTTTCAGGGTAGGCGTGTTCAAAAAAAACTGTCCACATTTTTCTAATTCTTTAGCTTCAATTTGAGGCATACCAGAAGAATATTTGACTAACAGAGAAACTTCCAGCATAATGGTCCAAAAGACTAAATTTATTGGTTTTTCTCATTTTTTATCGACTAATATAAGAAAACAATACTACGATATAGCTTATTTTGTTTCGTAATGTACATAGACATTTCAAGACATTCAATTCGAACAATGCCTGAAGAACATCGGCATAAATGTAACGTTTCCAGCATAATGGTCTTAAAAATTAAATTTCTCAATTTCCCTGTTTTTTACACACTTATAAGAAAAAAGCAATACTATGGTACAGCAAATTTCATTTTATAATGAAAATCTCAAGACATTCAATGTGAACAATCCCTTAAAAATATCGAAATAGCGCATGCCCGACTCATCACGAGAATTCCATCATAATTATACTCAGTGGATTTTATGATATCAGGAAGAATGTTCTCTCATAGAAAGAATGAATTCTCGTGAAGTATCGAATAACAAATTCTGAAATTACAAATAAAAATCTGTTATTAAAAATCAGTGATGTCTATTTAGTTTGATACAGAAATATTTCAATAGCTGATGATCGTGTGTCATCATTCAGATCAATATGAAAATCTCATATAACAAGAATCTGAACATTATTTCCTTAACCAAACTCGATAGACGTTGTTAAATTGTTTGTGAAACTTTGAAAACGGACCATTGGCTAAAGCCACTAACTCAACATTTTATGGAGGCCTAATTAATCACATGTTTCTTCTTGTGCAGATTTTTACGCCCTGAGCACGAAATTGGTATTCCTCCTCCTATACAACCTAATACAATTCTTTTTGTAACTGAACTTATTTTATATATATAAGAAATTAAATAATGTTCTTTCAATATATTTCTATATGCCAAACATACAAACATAAAGCTAAGCTATTATTTCATGATTTTATCAAGACAATAACAAAAAACGTACTGCTGTTTGTAGATTTTTACACTCTGAGCACGAATCTGATATTTTTTTCTGCACAGGAGAAAAACATGATGTTTTTTCTTATCAAATATTGAAGAATTAGAAAAATGAGAAAATATAATTTCTTGGACCACTATATTCTGGAAGCTTTTCTATGTCTTTTCTCTTTGCTTTGGAAAAAAGTATCGTCCTCTATGATGCTCTATGTTGGTCCTGTCGCTGTAGTGCTTACGAAGGCAGAAAACTGAATGATGGTAATCGATATCCTGATAATGAAGAAACAGTTTCTGAGAGCGAAGATTCTTCACAATCAAGCGACATAGATACAGAATTCAAAGCAAGCATTGCGAAGTCTAGGGCTGTGAAGATTGCGAGTATATTCGCATTCAAGTTCAAAGGACTGTGACAATGCATTTGTTATATGGCACGAAATTAAACAGTTAATCCGATACAGGCGCGTGTACAATCTTATGTTAAAAAAAGAATTTATATTCCAGAAGGTAACCGTTCTGGTCGAGCATATTTAATAAAAGTTCGATTGTTTCACTCAAAATTAAGTCGCTAAGGTGTATATTTAAATTTCACAAAAGTTAATGACATATCTTTATACTGAAATTTTCAGTGAATTGTCCCCACAAAACAGTATGAATCCCGAAATAGAGGAAGACAATCACAAAGATTAAGTGTATAGCATATTGGTGTAAGGTTCCTCATTGGCATGGAATAACATACATATTCGGGGCCAAATTTTTCATTTCTTTTTTTAACCATGAAGTAATCCTTTGATCTTATGCCTAAAAATTTATATTATTACACTGGAATGAGTATATTACAAAAAAATGACGGTGTAGGACCCAAAAATTCATTATAAGAAAATGCTTACAAAATTACTTGGGGTAAAGTAGTCCTCTGATGGTAGGAACTTACCACTAGAATATGAACCAAAAACGACAGGGTGCTTTACTCATGCTTGCCCCGCTACGGCCTTTTCTACCAAAAAAGGATGTTTTGCCCCCTTACCTCATAAGTTGTGGTAGTCTAATTTTCAGTGATATCACTAAAAATTAAAATTGTTTGAAAATTTTTTTTTAATTAAATGGTTTATATATGAAAACATAATTATAAAATAGTCGCATATGAGAATTATGATTATAAATTAAGAATTATAATCAATATAAGAATTATATTTTATTTCTTTTGCGACTGAAGAACAGGACCTCATTCTTTGAGAGTGTGCGAATTACTAACTTTATGGAAATTCACTTGAAAATTTGATACAATCAAGTATCATGTTACATTTTTGTCTCTGAGAGAACGAAGATCAAACAAAACAAAAAATTCCTCATTTTCAATTTCAGTTTTACCAAAATGAAGTTAAATTTTCAAAGCAAGTCATAGATCAGTTTTCAACAAAAATCACGACTTTTCAACAAAGTGATTGAATTTTTATTAAAATAATTAAACCTTCAGCTAAGTAGAAAAATATGTTAACTTTTGAAATCTTTGAAAATACCCTGAATCCTGAAATTTTGAACAATTTTAAGTTTACTCCTTTAAAATCTTCTCAAATCTCTTGAAATTTAAAAAATACACCAAAAAGTCGAATGTTGCGAAAAAAATTTGTACATTTATGAACACCTAGCATGAAAGAAACATTCTGAATACCGAAATGACAGAAATTAAAATTGTATTAGAGATATTTTTGGGTGCTTCGACCCTTTCCCCCTCCTCTTTCTCTGTGCTGAAATGCCTAAATAACTGAAAACCTCTTTCGCGTTTTATTTCAGAAATCCCTCTTTATGTTTATCGTAGAAAACTCTTTTAGAGTTGGTGAGAACTGCCCTTTTGGCACCCTTGTTATTAGAACCCCTTTCGGCACCCTTTTTGGTACCCTTTTTATAAGAACCCCTTTCGCGTTCTATTTTAGAACCCCCATTTATGATTATCGTTGAAACATATTTTAGAATCTGTGAGAACCCCCTTTTGTACTCATTCTTCAGAGTCCTCTTTCACGTTCTTTTTTTGTTTTAGAAAACTCCACCGTGCTAATTTTCATGAACCCCCTTCTGTTGCCTGCTTTAAAAAACGCTTTTAATGTTCGTTCTTGAAGTCCTAAAGTTTCTTTTGTACTCGTTCAAGTGACTCTCTTTTATTATTCGTCGAACAGAACCTCGCCTATTTACTTGTCAAACGAGAATCATTCTACGTGTCTCGCCGTTATACATTTGTTTTGTTATTTATATTTTACTTAAATTATTATTGTTGCCTTTTTATAACTTAGAATTGCGCGTAGCGTTTAAACTTGCATGTGTTTGTTGTTCTTTCTTTTGTCTATCATGATATATGCTGTGTTAACTTCTTTGCTGGTTTTCAATAACTTCTTGTTAACTGTTCTGATTGGGAAATTTGAGCTTTTGTAATTACGTAACCCCCCACCCTCTCCACCAATTTTTAGTCCTGCCTGAGCTAGTAGTTTTGTAGACCCTAATTTTGGTTTCATATATATTGATTACTGTTTACCTATACGGATAACTTGCTATCTCTTATTGTTATTTATTTTTAAAATTTTGGTGAAGTGACTTTGACTCAACTTATCTTCGCACTTCCGACTATCTTTTACCTTTGCTTTCTTTTATTTTGGATTGATGTTTGTTTTGAGTTAGGGTAAATCCTTTTGCGAGAATTCTTGAGATCTTATGTGTGCCCTGAAACGTTTAGCGTTCAGTGAGTTTCTCGCGTTTTGGAATATAGATTCCGTATATCTTTATCTTTTCTGATTCGCTTTGGTCGAATGGATTTACCATTGTCCCGAAAAAGGACTGGCGTCCAAAAGCTTATGTTTTATGTCATGTCGTCTGTTTCATTTAATTTGATTTCTTTTGATTAGGGTCCGATATGTGTTATCTAAAGAGACCACATTGTGCAATTTTGTATTTTTTGTACATTTTTATTCTAAAGTTGATTAAAATAAAAAGTTTCACTTGTCTATTATTTAAAAAATCACAAATGCTTCCTCTATGAGGAAGCAAATACATTTGTTGACCGGAAGCAAAGTGCTCGTGAAGGGAGCACTACAAAAATAAAATTAAAGTGGAAACACCCGAGATCGATTTCACAGCTAGTTTTTAATTTGGAAGATTTAAAATTGAAAACTCTAGACGTTCAACAAAATTAAAAGTAATCATACAGTGATTTGTGTCGAATAAAAACTGTAATATATTAGAAAAGGTCGAGCACACATTAAGGACAAATGCAAATGTACCATATCAAAACGTATATTTAGAAACAGAAGAGAATAGTATAAGGCGGAGCGCCATGCTAGCTCATACAGGTTAGCCAACTTATAATATTTAGACACTGGGACCTGTACGCACTGGTGCCACTACATTACATTCCTCCCCGTTTAAATTAGCAGAAATCCATATAGCATAGCTAACGCTACATCATAAATTTAATCTTACTACAGGTTTGATGTCCCTCTTTGGTCTCTGATTTACATTTGAATTCGCATCGGCCTTTTTACCTGACTTTGTGATTCAGGCGTCTTAGTCTTATCCCTAGGTACCGGACTTTCTCGCAGAACATTATCACTAACTTTATTATATTCCATTGTATTCGCTTCCTCTATTAATCTTTTTCTTCCCTCTATCGAGCTTGAACCCTTATTACTATTTGACAAAGCAATGACCGGCAGATCGGTTTTTTTACAGCCTCTCGCTCTCTTTCTACAACCTCTTCTGAGACCAGTACTTTAAACTCTACGCTGGATTCATTCGTTATAAAAGCCCCCTTATAAAACTGGTCCGCCTTCATAATTTGGTCGGTGTGTCGTTTCCAAATCACTTCAAAATCTTTACATAGCTGACACAAATACGCAAGATCTCCTAACCTATTTTTAGTAATCGCTTTTTGCCATACAGATTTTACAGGTTCCCCTGTGCTACAATGCGGCGCATTTCGGTACAATACTAAATACCTATTAATCAAGGTTACCGCTTTAAAATGTTCATTTTTTGGATCTACCAAAGCTTTTGACAATCCAATCTTAAAAGAGCCTACCGAATTTCCTGCCATTCCATTTGTCGCAGGATGGCATGGTGCCGAAGTTCTATGAATAATTCCATGTACTTTGCAAAACGACTCAAATTCAGTGGAAGTAAATTGAGTCCCATTATCCGTAAAAATCATTTTAGGCAACCAAAATCGCGCGAGACATTCTCGAAGCTTTTCAATCGTATTTTCGGAGTCTACTTTGAGCATTTCGAAGACTTCAGGCCATTTAGAATAGGAATCGACCACTATTAAATACATCCTTTTCTGAAAAGGCCCCAAAAAATCGAAATGGATTCTCTCAAAAACATGCTCGGCTTCCTTAAACTTCATCAACGCGGTTTTTTCTGGTTGCTTAGCGTACTTCATATACGCTACACATCCTTTGACAAACTCTTCAACCTCTTTATCAAGGCCAGGCCACCAAAAATACTGTCGATCCAAGGCCTATATTTTACTTATGCCCAAATGTGCTCCGTGCAATTCTTCAAGCAACGATAACCTGAATTTTTGAGGAATTAAAACTCTATACCCCCACATTAGAATATCTTCTTCGATACTTATTTCATTTTTACGAACCTTGTATGGCTTCAAGTTATCTTCCACCGAATTTGGCCGCACTTTTTATGCCCAAAATTTGATTTTTTAGCAGGTCAGTCTGCCTGTAGACTACAATGTTCAACCTTCTAATCTCCAAATTTCGGAATAAATTGACTTAATAAAATTTCAGTGATATTTTTTTAGTGAATTTTGATTCATTATTTATTTCTAGTGTCATTTTACTTTTTATGGCAAAAATTCGAATTTTTAGCAGCACAGTCGACGTGTAGCCTAACAAATGTAACCGATTCATGCTAAAATTTGAGGATAGATTGAATAGCTAAAGCTCTATTAATACTTTTCAGGAAATTTGGATTCAATTATTATTTCTAGAGTTATTTGACTTTTTATGTCCAAAATTTGATTTTTTAGCCGTTTAGTCGACCTGTAGCCTACACTATTCAATCAATTCGAATAAAATTTTCAGAATAAATTGATTGCATGAAGCTAACGTAATTTTCCGCAGGAAATTTAGCAGTTCAACCTGTAACCCACAATATTTAACCAATTCGTCTTAAAATTTTAGGATAAATTGACTAGACGAAGATCCATTGCATTTTTCTAGGAAATTTGAATTCAATAATTATTTCTAAAGTTATTTCACTTTTTATGCCAAAAAATCGATTTTTGTAGCAGTTCAGTTGACCTATAGCCTAACATATTCAATCGATTCGGCTGAAATTTTCAGAATAAATTGACTGGATAATTCTTTAGTACTATTTATGAGAAAAATTAAATTATTATTTCTAGTGTTATTTCACTTTTTATGCCTAAAATTCTATTTTTTAGCAATCAAATCAACCTGCAACCCACAGTATTTAACCGATTCATCTCAAAATTTCAGGATAAATTTGCTAGATGAAGATCCATCGAAAACTCTTCGGAAATTTTGATTCAATAATCATTTCTAGAGTTATTTCACCTTTTATGCCCAAAATTCGATTTCTTTAGCAGTTTATTGACCTATAGCCTAACATATTTATCCGATTTCTGTAAAAATTTAAGGGCTAACTGACTAGAGGAAGTTTTGGTTCCCCTTTACTGGAAATTTTGATTCAGTGATTATTTCTGGAGTTATTATAATTTTTATGCCTAAAATTCGAGTTTTAGTAATTCTGTCGACCTAGATCGTACCCTATTTAACCAATTTGTACAAATTTTTTTAAAATACTTCTCTTACATTACTATTACTCGCGAAATTTTTAATAATTATTTTAAAAAAATTTTCACGTTTATTTGATAAAAATCTAAAAAAATCTAAAATTCAAAAACTGTTTCTAATTTAATTCAAATTATAATATCAATATTAATAATAATTATGTGCATTAAATTGTGTTGAGTATCTAATATTTTTACTACTTTCAAACGGGTATTTCATTTAATATAAGTTTGTATTCAAAAAGAAGTGAAATCTCATCAAAAACATATAAGAGTCAAAAAATTCTGTCATGGAAAAAGTTATCAGTACAATGAACATAGTTTCTGGAATATCAAAGTTTATCAGGTAATTCTGAAAGATACATTTCAAATATTTCGCAAATATTTCACAAAGATTTCACAAAGATTTCAATGATTTCACGAAAATTTCGTAAAGATTTCAAGTATTTTGAAAAGATTTCTAAAGATTTCAGAAAGATTTGTATGATTTACTAAATATTTCACAAAGATTTCAAATATTTCGCAAATATTTCACAAAGATTTCACAAAGATTTCAATGATTTCACGAAAATTTCGTAAAGATTTGAAGTATTTTGAAAAGATATCTAAAGATTTCAGAAAGATTTCCTAAATATTTCACAAAGATTTCAAATATTTCGCAAATATTTCGCAAATATTTCGCAAATATTTCGCAAAGATTTCAATGATTTCGCAAAAATTTCGTAAATATTTCAAGTATTTTGAAAAGATTTTTAAAGATTTCAGAAAAATTTGAATGACTTCCCAAATATTTCACACAGATTTCAAATATTTCACAAATATTGCACAAAGATTTCATAAAGAGTTTAAAGATTTCACAAAAACTTTATTGATTTTAATAATTTCACAAAAATGACGCAATATTTCAAATATTTGGAGAATATTTCCAAAGATATCAGAAAGATTTCAATTATTTCACAAAAATTTTAGATTTAAAAGATTTCCCAAAGAATTCAACGATTTTCCAAAGATTTCACAAAGCATTTGGATTGATTTAAAAGATTTCACAAAGGCTTAAATTATTTCACAAACATTTCTGATAGATTTCAAAGATTGCACAAAGATTTCACAAAGATACCAAATATTTCAGATATTTAGCACAGATTTCGGACAGACTGATAAGATTTCACAAAGACTATAATTTTTCAAAGATTTCAATAATTTCACAAATATTATCCTATATTTTTAATATATTTTGCAAGGAATTCTAAAGATTTCAAAAAGATTTCATGAAGATTTCAATGATTTCCCAAAGATTTCACAAAGATTTAAATAATTTCACAAATATTATCAGATATTTAAAAAATATTTTAAATATTTTGCAAAGATTGCAGAAAGACTTTACAAAGATTTTAATGATTTCCCAAAGATTTCAATGATTTCAGGAAAATTTCCTAAATATTTCAAATATTTTGAAAAGATTTCTAAAGATTTGAATGATTTCCTAATGATTTCACAAAGATTTCAAATATTTCGCAAAGATTTCAGGAAGATTTCACAAATATTTGAACGATTTCCCAAAGATTTCAAAACTTCACAAATATTTCGCAAAGAGTTCTCAAAGATTTCACAAAAATTTCAATAATTTCACAAATATTATCAAATATTTCACAAAGATTTCCAAACATTTTAGAAAGATTTTATGAAGATCTCAACGATTTCCCTAAGATTTTACAAAGATTTCAATGATTTCCCAAAGATTTCACAAAGATTTAAATAATTTCACAAATATTATCAGATATTTGAAAAATATTTTTAATATTTCGCAAAGATTTCAGAAAGACTTCACAAAGATTTTAATGATTTTCCAAAGATTTCAATGATTTCACATTTTCTAACAGCAACAGTTATTCTTTTCAATTTGTCTCCGAAATTTCTGTTACATATGTAAATTGTAAGAAAACTAACAAAAAATCCCATCATTAACGAAACCCAGCAAACTTGTTTCCTTGAAAACTTTACGGCAAGCCCAACAAAAGCCAACACCTTTATTAACAAAAAAAGTTACTCTTTCGGTTCCGCTTAGAATTTCTGTTGAATAACTTGTGAATAGAGTCACAAGAAAACTGAAAATTCGAGAAACACACCAAAATTTCTTTATTGAAAATCTGCTAACAAGATTAAAATAAAAAGTCACATTTTTCAACAACTAAAGTCACTCAGATCGATTCCTCTCAGGATTTCTGTTACATACGATTAACTTGTGAAAAACTAACAAAAAAGTGTACCTTCGCGAAATCTATAAAACTTTCTTTTTTGAAAATTCGTTTGCCCATCAGTGGTATTACCCTCAAAGAGAGTCAATTTTTTACTCAAGACCCATCTTCATCTATTTCACCAGTGAAGTCTCACTGCTTTAAACATAGCGTGCAAAGTTCAATACATACAAAACGACTCGCTAGCAAAAATGTTGTCAAAAAGGCATGGAAAAAATACTTTAATGGTTATTAATCTGACAGAAAATAGTCTATCCTTTCCCTAGAATTGTGTGAAAGTAAAATAGAGTAAACATCGTAACACATTTTGGTCAAAAGCTGCCGGAAAAGTTTTGTACACAGAAACCTTAATCATGCAACCAGAACTAGTGTATTATTTCCTGAAAATCTAGAGACATTTGGATGCTTCAGTCAATTCTATGATATTTTTCAATTTTTTCGAGAAAAAAGAAAGTTTCTCATCAAATGGGGACCATCTAAAAAGTGTTCTTTAAACGAAAAGCTATCCAAAAAAATTTTCAAATATAATTGTATATCATGCACACAAGGGCTCTTGCGGTGCTCAACAACAGGCCCTCCTACCACCTTGGACAGAAAAACTTCAGGGTTACCGGACAGGGAAAAGAGGAGCCTGTCGGGATACAGGAAAGCCAGGAGCAGACCTTAAATGACTGCTCCTGGCCTTAAAATCACCAAAATTAACTGACATCACCGCAAATGTGACTCTGCGGTTGTGTAGACAGGCATGGCTGCGAAGCACATAGGTATCTTGCTAATCCAGGAACATTGGTTCGTTCGAGATACCATAAGAGGATGAGGACGGGCTTATTTTTGTCACAGGGACCCCAAGGCGCTCAAACCAAGGGCCTGCATACTGACAAAGTGAGTCAACATTGTGTCGCTGCTACAGCTATCCTCAAGACTCTATTTTGTATTCCTGGACACAGCGGCATCGAAGGTAATGAGATACCAGGCAGGCTAGCAAAACTAGCAGCATGAGAAAACTTTCCTGGACCCGAGTGAGTTGTAGGCATTGCCAGTAGGTTATTCACTGAAAAAATCAACAGTTGGCTGACCGAGGAACATCAGAATCAGTGTAAATTGGCCACTGACTGCCTGGTGTACTGTACCCTTCTTGAAATCTTTGAAATCTTTGTGACATTTTCCCGAAATCTTTTGTAATCGTTTAAAATCACTGGAATATTTGAAATCTTTGTTAAATCTTTATAAATTTCTGAAATCTTTTGTATTCGTTTGAAATCATTGGAATATTTTAAATATTTATAAAGTCTTTCTGAAATCTCTCCCATTCATTTGAAGTCACTAGAATATTTAAAATCTTTGTGATATCTTATGAAATCTTCTAAACAAATTTGAAATCGTTTAAAATCTTTAAAATCCTTGAAATCTTTTGAAATCCTTATGAATTATTGGAAATATTTGTAAAATATTTTGTAATTGTTTGAAAAACTCGAATATTTGAAATCTTTGTTAAATCTTTCGAAATCTTCTAAAAAAATTCATATCGTTTAAAATATTTGAAATGTTTTGAAATATTTGAAATCTGTTGTACTGTACCCCTGTTGAAAGCTTTCAAGTCCTTGAAAGCTTTAAAATCTAAGAAAACTTTGTTAAATTTTTTGACATCTTTATGAAATCTTTTAAATCTTTTTTTAATCTTTGTTCGTGAAATCTTTTCTGTTCGTTGGAAATTATTAAAATGTTTTGAAATCTTTGAAGCTGGTGTACTGTACCCTTCTTGAAATCTTTGAAATCTTTGTGAAATATTTCCGAAATCTTTTGTAATTTGTGAAATCTTTCTCAAATTTGTTGTAATCGTTTAAAATCACTGGAATATTTGAAATCTTGGTAAAATCTTTCGAAGTCTTCTTAACAATTTTGATATCGTTTAAAATATTTGAAATGTTCTGAAATCTTTGAAATCTGTTGTATTGTATGGTCATAACTAATTCTAATTCACAAAAAGAAACTGATTTAACATCGAAATTTTCAACTAATAATTTTCATAATTTGTAATTTGAATACCACAACTAAATTCATACTTAAATATTCTATATTAACGAAGAAGAAATTAAAAACTTATAGAATTATTCACAATATTAATGACTGTTCTTTGCAATCTATAAAATAATTGGTACAGTTTACAAAAAGTGCCTTGAAACCTCTTTATTTATTCTGCAATAAACAAAAGATAAATTATATCTTGATGAATAAAAAACAATTTTCTAAACGAGATATTTCCTTCATAATAGACTGAAAGATTTAAATTACTCTTCGAATTTCAATAAAATTACAGTTTTAAGCGCAAAAAAAAATCAAATTCAAGGTTCTCGTGAAAAATTCAAGAACATTTCCAGGTTTTCAAGGTTTTCAAGGTCGCTGGACACCCTGATTGTTTATACAAACTTCTGATCTGAATTACTTTGATATTTAGTTTCTCTAGTTGTTCAATCAGTTCCTCTCGTTGATGAGCATCTGGTGCGAGATGAGTGTCTTTTTGTTCAGTAAATGTTCGATTTGTTCGAAGAACTTTGATATCGGTTTGAGAGTCCATCAATTTTTGCCGCAAAGTTTCTACTTGCAATCGAAGACATTTGTTATATATAGTTTATATATAGTGTGAAGTATTATATATAATATTCATTTGTTTTATACATTTTTTATATAAAGCAAATGCATATTATATGTAATAATTCACACTATATATGAACTATATATAATTTTTCCGCCTGGGAACGTACATGCGAACATTAAACGTGCTGGAACTGACACTGAAATATAGAATCTGGATTATAAACAATGTTAGAAGTTCATAAATCCTGTTTTAAAATAATATGTAGATTATCACTGAGAATTTATTGTTAGTTATGAATAAGGAGACTAAGAAGAAGAAGTAAGGATTCCCAAGTGAAAATGTTATATATGGTTTATATATAATGTAAATTATCATATATAATATTCATTTGTTTTATATAAAAAATGTATTACACAAATGAAGATTATATGTAATACTTCACACTATATATAAACCATATATAATATTTCCACCTATAAACACTATAAAACGAAGTAAACCACAAGACGAATCCTTAGTGTAAAATAATAATGTTTGTATTTTACGCAGAAAGTCTCCGATTTATCTTCCACAAAACAAGCAGATTTTTTAATTTTACTCCAAAAATTATTAACAAAATACCAGCTATTCTGTAAAATTATAGAAAAATGAAAAATCACCATTTGTGAATGTTATTTTTACATGAGACATGGAGAAAGCAGCAGGTTATGTGCATGTGATTTTACGCTCTCCAAGGTAATTTACATATTATATTTCTGTTATTTACGTTAAAAAGGATAATTAATCTTTTTTAATAGAAAATTCACCTATTTTCTTAAAAATTTGTTGTTTTTTTTGGTAGAAAATTAACATTTTTGGCTAAAAATTCCATTAAAAATTCAAATATTTAGTTTCAGATTCATGTAGTTTTGTAAAGATTATCCTTTTTTGGTAGAAAAATTATTTTGTTTTATTGAAAATTAATTTTTCCATGGTTGAAAATGAGTGTTTTTATTGAAAATCAATTTTTTTACTAAAAATATAATTTAATTCTTGGTCGAAAAAATTGTTTTGATAGACATTCACTCTCTTTGGTAGAAAATTTATTTGTTTGGTTGAAAATTGAATTGTTTTGCTGTAAACTTATTTTATTCGTTTAAACATTTATTTCAACTAAAAATTAAACTATTCTATTTTTTGCTGAAAATTGATCTTTTTTAATCGAAAATTCGTCTATTTTGTTATAAATTTGTCTTTTTTTTTTTGGTAGAAAATTAACATTTTTGGTTGAAAATTCCAATGAAAATTAAAATATTTGGTTGAAAATTCATGTATTTTGTGGAAGATTATCCTTTTTTGGTAGAAAATTATTTTGTTTTGTTGAAAATTAATTTTTCTCTGGTTGAAAATTAATGCTTTTATTGAAAATCAATTTTTGAACTAAAAACTTAACTTAATTCTTGGTCAAAATTTGTGTTGAATAGACATTTACTCTTTTTGGTAGAAAATTCATTTGTTTGGTTGAAAATTGAATTATTTCGCTGTAAACTTAGAAATGATCAGCATTACATTTTTAAAACAACTTATGGAGTACATTTATCAATTTTTGTTCCAATATAATTATTTAATTAAGGCAGGATTTTTCTCCTTGAAAAAAAATGTAAAAATATACTCGATATGTATAATATTTAATGTAGATGTACTAAGAAAACATTAATAATTCATTTTTTATATTTTTCGTGATCTCTAGTGTGAATAATTTCCGAATTCAAGCCTTTTCAGGAAAATCCCATCATTTAAAGCGAATTTATAGACAATATATTCCATACAAGTCATCAGTATATTATTTGTGATAATTAGATTATTAATAACAATAATTGTTTATTGTTGATTCATTTGATGAAAAATAATTGAATATTCGTGTAAAATGCTTTCTATCATGGAAGATAAATAGTAAAAAACTTTTTTTTTTTACTTTTCAGTAAGAAAGAGCCAGTGATAGGTATTTCGTTTATAGATTTGTTATTAATATTTAAAATGTTCAATTTGGGTATTTCACTCTAAGACAAATTTTTTATTTGGTACTGAACCTTAGTATAATTGATTAAAAAGTTATTTAAGATTTAAAAAATTCAACATTTTAATTGTTGATAACAAATTTTGTAACAAAACACCTATTTCGTGCTTTTTCTTATTGATTTTATTTAAGACAATACTCAGCAAAAGTATATACATATATAGAGAGTAAACAATTATATATCCAGTGAATTGAAGAATAAAGTTTTTATGAAAAATTTTAAACTCAAAATTTAAATAAATATCAGTAGAGGTGGTGTAATTCAGTTCATGAAAGGACTATAACGTAGCCTTGACCTTCAAAGCGGATTCTTTATTATTTGTAGTACGCAAAGACATAGGTTCGGTAGACATTTCAATCATATCTACAAAATTTTCTTTGCATACACAGATTTGATTTCCAGAAAATAATGTATTGATAATTCCTTGATTGCACCAACTTCATAACACCCTTATTTTGTTTCTTCCATCACTACTCCACTTGTATTTCTGAAATCTTCTTTCCTGCGATCAACGCTGGGAATCGGAACTTTGACAGAAGAACCTACATCAATTTCACCAAATTTTTTGTTTGGCAATGATAACAACAAATAATAGTCTGGTGACTTGTGCGGAATATATAGTCTGTGAATTTGCTTTTTATGCTCAGATTTTTCTGAAAAAGGTTGAATTTGGACATTATTTACACTAAAGAATAATAAAAATATTACAAATTTATTATTTATGTTTTCTAAGTACAGCTACGTTAAATATGATACATATCGTGTTTATTTTTCTATTTTTTCAGAGAAAAGCATTTGTGTTCCCAAGTCAACCCACTGGGCAGGGGGGAACCTAAACACAAAAGGTTTTATTTTCACTCCGGACTTTGCCTGACCCTGTCGGTCACTTCGCAATTTGACCAGGCAGAGTCCAAAGTGGAAGTGCTACTTCGGACTTTGCCTGACACCACTCAGTCAAATCGCGGAGGGACCAGGGAAAATTAATTTTTTAAACTAAAAATTTAACTATTTTAGTTAAAGATTGATCATTTCAGTTGAAAAAATCACTATTTAGTTGAAAATTAATTTTTTAAACTACAAATTTAACTATTTTAGTTAAAGATTGACCATTTAAGTTGAAAAAATCACTATTTGGTTGAAAATTAATTTTTTAAACTGAAAATTAAACTATTTTAGTTGAAGATTGATCATTTTAGTTAAAAAGCATTTCTTTTGTTAAAAATTTAACTATATTGTTGAAAATTCGTTTTTGTTATTGAAAATGTATTTCTTTAACTGAAAATTTAATAATTCTGTTTTTTGTAGAAACGGATTTTTTAAATTGAAAAAAAAACTTTTTTGTTGAAAAATCATGTACTTTGTTCAAAATTCGCATTTATTTGTAGAAAATTAATCTTCTTCATTGAGACTTTATTTTTTGGTTGAAGATTTATCGTTTTAGTTAAAAAGCGTTTCTTTTGTTAAAAATTTAACTATATTGTTCAAAGATCGTTTTTGTTATTGAAAATTATTTTTTTAACTGAAAATTTAATTATTCTTTTTTTTGTAGAAACGGATTTTTTAAATTGAAAAACAAACTTTTTTGTTGAAAAATGATGTATTTTGTTCAAAATTCGCATTTATTTATAGAAAATTAATCTTCTTCATTAAGACTTTATTTTTTGGTTGAAGATTTATCATTTTAGTTGAAAAGCATATCTTTTGTTAAAAATTTAACTATGTTATGGAAAATTCGATTTTCATTGAAAACGTATTTCTTTAACTGAAAATTTAATTATTCTGTTTTTTGTAGAAAATGATTTTTTTAAATTCAAAAATAAACTTTTGTGTTGAAAAATCATGTATTTTGTTCAAAATTCGAATTTATTTGTAGAATATAAACCTTCTTCATTAATACTTTATTTTTTGGTTGAAGATTTATTATTTTAGTTGAAAAGATTTTCTTTTGTTAAAAATTTAACTATATTGTTGAAAATTCGTTTTTTTATTGAAAATTTATTTCTTTAACTAAAAATTTACTTATTCTGTTTTTGGTAGAAATTGATATTTTTAGTTAAAAAATCAACTTTTTCTTTAAAAAATCATGTATTACCTTGAAAATTCGTCTAGTTTTTGTACAAATTAATTTTCTTCGTTAAAAGTTCATTTTTTTGTTGACGATTTATAATTTTAATTGAAAAGTCATTTCTTTGCTTGAATATTAAACTATTTTGTGGTTGAAAATTTATTATTCTAGTTGAAAAAATCACTATTTGGTAGAAAATTAATTTTTGAAACTGAAGATTTAACTTCTTCTGGTTGAAAATGCAACTATTTGGTTAAAAATTAATTTTTTAAATCTGAAAATGCAACTATTCTAGTTGAAGATTCATCATTTCAGTTAAAAATTTCACTATTTTGTTGAAAATTAATTTTTTAAACTAAAAATTTAACTATTTTAGTTAAAGATTGATCATTTCAGTTGAAAAAATCACTATTTCCTCTATCTTGGCATTGACTATGTGTGATGAATTGTGTAGATAGAAAAACCGACATTCTTTTCGAGTTGAAAATGGTAAAGTCACGTTGGCAATATCACCATCTATCCGTACTTTAACTTTTTCATAGTAATCAGGATTTTGTAGCTCAGCATTGGGAATTGGAACATTTCCTTTAGGAACCACTAATGAACGAACGCCATTAAATTGGATTATACCAATGATGTGCTCGTGTTTCTTATCTGTTACTGCTTTATAAAAGCCTTCGTGTAAAGCTTCAATACGTGTCCGTCTCCCAAAATGTTCGAAATGATGAATATGAAGTTTAATTGGCTGAGGATGAACTTTAGCAGGACTGAATAGCCAAACTGATTCTGAAACAAGAAAGTATGAGTCGAAAATTATTTATTGTATTGGATATTAAAGAATTTTGATGAGGGGTCGTCCTTGAACTATTTTACCAATTTTTTGATGATAGATTATAGAAAAATTTGCAACATTTGCGGAAGATGTCCCTGCCACGATACAGTTCCATAGTAATAATTCAATAATCATTTTTTTTAACTGATCATGTAAATTTCATTTCTAATAGGAAAGAAGAATTTTGAAAAGAGGTCATTTTGGGCCTGCGAGTGTAAAGCGAATATGCTTCGAAAAATTCATTTTGAATCTATTTTGAAGGGACAGTGACATTTATTTCATTGTGAGGTACTGGAAACATAGATAGAATGAGCAAAGTTTATTTCGTTTTACCCCGTAAACACAGGAATCCTTCACGAATATCCTCCACACATATTCCACAAACATGTAGCTTATTTTTTAAAAAGCTTGGTATACAAGCGTTTTTCGTGATACTCTATTCGATTCCTAAGTCAGAAATACGAGATTCAAGATGGCGGTTCCAATACGGCCACCTTCAAAATGGTCTAAACTGAGGGGTTCACAAGTCGACCGATAAAGTGTACACTGACTTCAAGTGATTCTAGTGACTCCATGTGAATTCAAGTGACTTCATGCCAGTGACTTCAGCGAAGGTGTACACCTGACTTTGCGTGTTGTTAAACCCTTGGTCTAAACATGCAGTTAAATCGCATTGAACATTGTGGTGGGACTCACATGTACCATGCTCATACCAGTGACACCACGCAGCGTTTTGACGTCCTGCTCTTGATACCAAGCTGGTATTTGCCGCATGTATCGCCTAACCAAGACATACTTATTCTCCCCAGCAGCACGACGGTATCGCACAGTAGGCTGCACTTTCTTGATGAGGCGGGCTTCCTAAATGACGGGCATCTCTTCGTCCCCGGCATATACAGCAGAATCTGGTCCGGTCAGGTCCCTCGCACGCCGCTGCCAGGTAGCCGTAGCCTTGGCAGCGGTAGCATTTCATGACCTTTTTGTCATCGCGTATTCTACAGGACACAGTGTGATCTAGGCAGAAGAAGAAGCCGGGGAAACTCCAACACAACAGTATAAGAAGAGAGTAAGAAAGCCTACCTTGAAGTCTGTTTCAGTTGCATAATGTTTAGTTTCTCAATAATTCAAAAATCCCAGTTTGAAAAAATCTTTCAATTTTCTTTTACCTCATTTTTCGTTTTTTGTGTGGTGTGCACCTATAATTAACTTGTTTATAAACAGGTATAAATTCGAGATATAACTTTAGTTTTTTCTAAATTTTCTGTACCTAGCTTTTGCTGATTTTTCCTTTGTCTGATTCTTCTTTTTGCCGATGAATTCTTACGTGACAAAATTTTTCCCGTTTAAACAATGAGATTGTCTCACAGGGCTATATCCAACGTACAAACGAACTCAAAGTAATTTTTGTTTATTGAGGAACACAACGGCCAGAAAGTACGATGAGCATGTGTACCGTCGCGAGCCTAAGGATCAATAGTTTTGGTTACAAAATTTATAACATCGAAAAATTTTATAAATTTACCCAAATCAATTAACCCGTACAAAAAATCTAATAGCACTTCTCATAACTAATCTTCTTCAATTATAAAATCTTCTTTTTTCGCACTTTTTCTTCGCTCAGTCGTTGACTCGTTGCCGATCAATACTTGTTGGGCTGCCCTAGGACTTGTCCGCCTATATGATGTTCCCAATATGAATTTCAGAAACTCAGGATTTTACGTATGATTATGGCTACTAAGTTCGTCAGCTAGTTTTAATTTCTGTTTCTTACTTTTCCAAGAAGTTCCTTCTATTAAATTGTTTTTAACGGGTCTTTCCGTAGATATGATCCAGAGTTTGTCCTGAGTTCCGTGGAACTCTCCTCGTTGGCTTTTATGAATTCCGTAGTTTTCCGTAGTTACCTTATTGTCTTCTTGGATTTCCGTAGAAATCTTTCCGTATTTCCGTGGAAATCTTTTGTGCCTTCTTCCAAGCAGGTTTCTCGATGATCCTCCATAATAAGGATTCTAGAGCAAGTGCAGGAGGATATTGATTGCGTAGTGCGTTGGGCACAAAGAAATGGGCGCCAGATCAATCCTGAGAAATCTAAGGCTACTACAATTGGACCTTCATCTTCCCATTACCGAAAACAATCGCGACATTTCCTCCCTTTCTAATTAATGACCTAGAAATCGAATTTTTGAAGGTGGCAAGAGATTTGGGTTACATGCTTAACCGTACTCTTTTCTGGAGAGAGCAAGTAATAAACATATCAAGGAAGATCTTCAGATTACTCCAGCAATTGGAAAGAAATAAGAAATCATTGCCAACACGTACAAGGTTAATCCTAGTTAGGAGTTTAATTCTACCATTTTCCGATTTTGGGTGTGTCGTTTACGACATAGCGTTCAAACTATACTATAAATTAGAGCGTGCACTGAATGCTTGCATTCGGTTAATTTATAATATACCAAAGTATGAGCATATAATACCATACAGGAAGCGCGCAGGCCTACTAAATGTTGCCAAGAGAAGACAATTTTTCATGGGCAATCTTCTGTATAATATTTATCATAATCAGGCACCTGAGTATCTCATGGACTTTCTCAAAGCAGTATGTTATCCCCAAGCCATCGGTCTGGCGATTGAATAATAATAAACTTGGGGCATCAATAATCGATCCTAGAAAATAATTAGCTCTTATACTGTCACTGCAAATGTCCAATTTTTTCACCTGGCTCAGGTGCCCAAACGCCCCAGGCAGGGCGTCTGGCACTTATGGGTTTCGAAAGAAGGGTCATTTCCCATATATATTCGCCAATAACTAGTACTAATACTCCCACTTCATGAAAAACGTCACCAGCTCTTGGACTAAAAGACTTCTTCTAACTGGGACTAACCAAGCGACTGCGCAGTAGGAGTAGACGACAGAGATTTCTGCTGACCATCATAGAGACTTTCGTAAGTCCAGAGTCACATGAATTGTCAGTGACCAGCCCCTTGGTAATATTTTGGTAAACTCAAAGTGATCTTGTAGTTTATCCACCCCGCCTTTGATTCGATTGTTAATAGTAGAACCATCTCGGTTGGTAACAAAATGGTGGAGGCGCCGGGTGAAGATTCGCCTCACGCAAGTTTTTCCGCGCACTCGAAAATTCGGATGTTCTTAATAACAAGGATGAGAGAATACTATCGGCGCAAAAATTATAGGCATTTGCCTTTGAAGTTTACCAGCTCGGCCAAAAAAAGCTAGACAAATAAGTAAATAGACATTTGAAAGCTGAAAGTGTTCCACGTTAATGAGCTTGAAGACATTAATTTAAAAAAAATGTTTGTGCTTTGCAGACTGGAACATGTAAACAAAAGTAAGGAATTTCGGGCACATTTAAGAAGAGTCAAGTTTAGAGCAAGTCAAACTCCAAACTGTAACGGATAGGCTCCATAATTATTTACAATCTCCCAGAAGGATGTGATTGTTTTATTTTTGGCGGAAATCGCGATATTTCTAGACATTTTTTGTTGTTGGAAAGTAAATGCTCGAAACCAGCGGGGGTGTATTTTTTTTGTTGCCGACCGCTGTTGCCTTTCTTTGAACAGTGATTCTGAACTCTTGCCCGGACAATGACGCCTCTTCTGACCGGCAGCAAAAAATGCACCCCCGCTTGTTTCTAATACTTACTTTCGAACAACAAAAATGTCTAAAAATATCGCGATTTCCGCCAAAAATAAAACAATCAAATCCTGCCGGGAGATTGTAAATAATTACGGAGCCTATCCGTTATAGTTTAGAGTTTGAATCGCTTTAATATCTTCATTAGAACCAAAGATAGTATAGTTGAACGTTTTTGTAATTTCAAGCAAAGATGTGTATTAGTTCTCAAATTTGTCAACTGCAATTTCTTCACAAATGTTTTCCTCATATTCATGAGTATTTTCAAATTTTTCACATTGCCTCTTGTATAATTTACTTACTGCTCTACCATTTTTTTTGGCTGAGTTGTTCAGTTTCAAAGGCAGATGCCTATAATTTTCACGGCGATAGTAGGTATCCCTTCCATCCTACGGACCTTCGAGAGGGCATATATACATATATATATATATATATATATATATATATATTCGTCTTAAGACATCAAAAATAGTCTGGTTCCGTCTCACGAGCTAGACATACAGAATAACTTGAAATTGTCTTAGATTCGTCTTAACTCAAGACAAAATCAAGACCAAACATTTGTACCCGGGATTGAATTTTAAAATTATTTTCTATGATTTTGTAGACAAAATAAGGCCAGCCGCATAAATTGAGTGAAGTTGGAGTATTAACAGCTTATGAAACTGTAAAAATGTAAAGAATGGTATTTTCGCTTGCCTCCCAGGAGAATTATGACCTCGTCAGTTTACCTGTGACTTAAGCGTCTGTACATCTCCTAGGGGCAAAAGTGTGCTCATAGTGGCCACGAGTATCCACCCCAACCCACTTTTCACCCTACTCTGCTCCCCTCCCCCATACATTGTAAAGACACAAGAGAGGATGGATGGGGTAATACTCGGACAGAGGCGTGCACGCCGTTGCGATATAGAATTTTAATATAGTGGTTTACGAGCGCGATTGTCCGCCATTTTACGGTCGCTGTGGAGCGGCCATTTGAATTCTTAGATCTGCATACTTCGCGGAATTGCGTGGCGGCGCAATAGGGTGTCCATGTAGACCGCGGCTATGGGATCCACTCACCCCACAGCCAGCCGCCAAGCCCCGCGCGCGCGGACATTCAAATATCTCGGCAGCCTCTCTATATATTATATGGCTTAATAAAATAATAACGTAGAGCCTTGACCCCGGCTCCGGCCCCGGCCCCGGCACGTAACCTAACGTGAGTGCTCCACGTCGAAACCGCCGATTGTAAACGCTCGTAAACGGAGACGGACGGTCGGTGTCAGAGAAACGAGCTACCATTTAATTAACATAGAATTCCAGTTTTCTTCGATCCTACCCTGGATTATTAATTTATTCTTCTGCAGCCATTTCCCTCCCTCCCGAAGTATGTGGAGCCGTTTTCCACTTTCGTTTCTATTAAGTTTATTATGAGTAAGTCAATTGCCAATATGGAATACCGAGGACGTTTAGGGAATTGAGAGAAATTCTAGAGCACTGTCAGCATTTATTGAACGTTGTGTATTTTCTTTCGGCATATTTTGTTGGATTTTAATTTTATCTTCCGGGGAGAGGAGGACGTAACCTTGTTTCTTCAACAGCAGGCTTCGGGCACTATATAACACTTTTTTTTTAGGAATGACCGAGGGGTTGAAAACTCGTGAAATCAGGTGTACACTTGTAATGAAATCTCCTGAAATATCTGAAATCACCTGAAATATCTGAAGTCACTTGAAATCAATTGAATACACTTGAAGTCACTTGAATTCACTTGAATTCCTTTGAAGTCACTTGAATTCTATTGAAATCTCCCGAACCATCTGAAGTCATTTGAATGCACATTAAGTCATTTAAATTCACATGAAGTAATTTGAATCCACATGAAGTCACGTAAATTCATGTGAAGTCACTTAAAATCACCTGAATCCATTTGGGGCCACCCATATACTACGTGGACAGTTGGGGAGCTGGGCTGGAAGCGGCCACATCACGCCTGCTTCACGTGCATGCAATGGCGCGTTTTCAAGGGGGGTCGGACAAAAAAAAAATTGCCTACCCCAGGAACCAGAATAGGCTGGTTCTACGTTTTTCAGGTCGCTGAATCCGAATCCGGGATCCGTTTGGCCTCATCACGTCAGATTTTGTCCTTAACCTTAAAAAACATGAAAATCGCTGATTTTAGGTGAAACATGATTCGTAGCTATGAAAAGCGGTCACATCCTATGTTTTCGAGGTCGTTGAGTACGAATCCGGAGTCCTGGTGGTTCTATAACGTCACGCTTCGGCTAAGTACGAATTTGGAGCCGTTGTGTTACTATATCACATATCATTCCTAACCTCGAAAAAAAAAAACCAGAACATACTGAGAGAAAATAACAAAAATGCATGCATGAGCTGATATCCAAACATACAATTATGCAATGCGAGAACGTACGAATTGCTGGTTCGCACGATTGATATCTGGACAATACTGTCAACGGCATCAACTGATTTTCCACTAGTTTTCAATTTTCGCTTAACGAGGAATCGGACGGGTGGCCAGTCTCGTCTGTTAGGTTAAAAGTTCTTCCGAAGTTACGTATCAAACATTAAAGGCTGGGACCGTGGTACCAAACGGACTCAGGATTTATACTCAGGAACCCTTAAAACATAGGATATAACCACTTTGCATTGAGAAAATACATGTTTTACATAAAATTACCAATAAACCGTTTTTTTTAGTTCAGGGCCAAATTGTGACATCATAGAACCACAAAAACTCTGAATTTGTACTCAGCAACCTCCAAAACATAAGATATGACCACTTTTCATAGGTACGAATCATGTTTCACCTGAAATCAGCGATTTTCAGGTTTATGGAGGTTAGGGACGAAATCTGACGTGATGGAGCCAAACGGAGCCCGGATTTGGATTCAGCGACCACAAAAACGTAGGGTAAGCCTATTCTGGTTTCCGGGGTAGACACCTTTTTTGTGGAGCTGTGTTATCAAAGAAAGATAAAGCTCAAATAAAGGTCGAATTATTTGATATGAAGAGTTCGCAACAATATAATGGTGCAAACAAATAAACAGCATCATCCAAAATTCATGGTGAAGAGATAAGTCATAAGTAACACACAATAATTCCAGTGAAAAATAGCAGTCAAAATAAACTAGTAATAGAATCTGAGGCAGGTAAACTGATGATGTCGAGAACCATAATATTTTTAGTACAGTTGATACTATTCTAATAACTGTTATAACCATAGGAGGGGAGAAGCGGGTAATGCGGTGCGCACAACATATATCAATCGGTAGATAGAAAAATATATTCAATAATGTAATGGAAAAACATGTAACACGTAGATCAATATCTGAGCTTTCCCAGCGGACAGGTTCTGTAAATGCTACATAACAAAAGAGAACATTTATACATAACATTGTTACAATCGTGTGCCATAACAATTACAGAACATGAAGGTCACACTGTTCTATAGACCCCGCGCTCCAGGAAACCGGACGAGTGAGCGCGCCGAGAGAGGTAATTAGTACGCGTGAGGAGTAAGGGTCTCCTGGAAGGGGAAGGTAGTCCTGGTAGCTCGCGCTCGTTTGGGCTGTACCCAAAATTATACCTACCTTTGCAAATCATCTTCAATCTTACTGGAATTTGTGAGATTCGTCATAAATCCTAATCTATTCATTCCTATTTATTACTTTTGACAGTAAGCTCGGTAAATAATAAAAGTCTTCTCCAATTTTCCAGTAGCGTGGGTCAAAAATAAATTCTTTTGGAATTTGATATCGCTGCAACGTGTTAATGTAGAGTATTGGGGTTCTATAAAAGTACAATTATTCTGAAATCGATCCGCGTGCAGCTTGGATACCCATGCTCGAAAAAAAGTTTAAAAAATTTTCTTGTTTGCAGAGTTTTCAACTCTTCTTGATGTTTGATTTTTTTACATATCTGAATTTCAGAAAAATCTCCTCAATTTTTTCCAGATTCAAATCAATCATTTTTCTGAGAAATAATTTCCATTTACTCCTCTCCTGTCTTCGGGCAAAAATTTAATAGGCTTGTGAATGATCGAATTTTTTGGATTACTTGACAATTTTTTAGTGACAAAAATGCAATGGGAAAAAAATCGCTAAGATCCAGAAATCGAAATTGGAAATACACCAAATTTTGGAAATTTTGATTTTTGTTTTCAATGAAATAATCTTTATAACTTGTGAAATAAACATTTTTCTGAGCACGTGTGAGCTTTTTAAATATAGAAATATTGTATTTAGGCTTAGACATAAACTAGAACAAAATGCACAAGACCCACTACTAACCGAAAGTAGAATTATAGTTATTTTTTTATTTTTTTTTATTCCTGGGTCTTGTCGATTTTTTTCTATAGTATTCCTATGCTTACAAATTCCAGACATGCTCAAGAAATTTATAAAACCACAAGTGAAGACGATAATCCCATTGAATATCAATAAATATTATAACGCCTTAATATTATAACAATTGAATCTTTGCAATTTGATTCATAGTTTATATCAGTTATCGAACAATCAAGTCTTAAGTTCTCTAATGATATAAGTTTTGCCAACCACTAGTTTATAATAGCATATATGACTCATATTCATTATAAGATATATTCTTTTTATCTTTATCCATCTGTAATTATTATTGTTTTACCAGCGTCATAATTATCGTTTGACCAGAGTTGTTACATTTTTGTTGTAAAAAATATGTAAAATTTGTTCTTCAGAGGGCTGTTTAGCCCTAGGGACTTAATAAATAAATTCTAAATTCTAAATAACAAATTCCAAATTTAAAAAAACTACTGTAATTGTAATTTCGATTAATGGGTCTTGCGCATTTTTTATATGTTTTTAAGCCTACAAATTCCGAACATACAAAAAAATTCTAAAATAACCAATGAAAAAATTTACCATGTCAAATACCAAATTTTGAAAAATGTCTGTAAATCTCATTTCGACTCGAACAGCAAAAGGAACACCAAAAGGAACACCACTTAGAAAAAAGCCACTGGCGCCACAATTTACTGATCGAAACGATAAATTGTCCAAGTCGGGACAGTTGGAGATGAAGTTTTCACCTCTAGGTACTTTTTTAGAGCTGACAATCTTTCTCAAATGTTATGAGAAACAGTTTTGACGGACCAAATGAAGTGATTCCAGAAGAACAGCCTTTTGCATCCGGTTCGCGATGTAGTAAGCCTGACGCGTGCAAGCCGGAATCTTGTTGAGTTGGCTAAGGATTGAAGCTTTCATACCTCCACGACAGCCGATTATGAGAACTACAAGATGAACTTTGTAGCTTTGGTACAGACTGCTCAGCTTGAAGAGAAGTGCTTGATATTTCTTTCGTTTTGCTTTCTCCTTTGCCGTTATATTACCATCCGCTAGAGCCGAAAATTCAATCACGTAAATAATCTTGGTTTTTAGATCTTGGAGGAGAATATCAGGCTTCGTAGCCATATACGTTGATTGGTGGAGAATGATAAATTCTAGTAGATCTCACACTGATCATTCTCCACAACAGACTCAAGTTCCTCCTAGGCGTATGGCAAAACGGGCAATAGATCAACATCATAGAATAGCCTAAGATCGTAATATTACACTTTTAGAGCCGCATTGTGTCTATTTATGTAATCGTAACGTGCATACTTAATCATCCACTAAGAAAATGTCGAAGTGTTTCTAGCTCTTGCTTGCATGCTTGGCAGTTGGTATCGCCTACAGGTATATTCATTATGCGATCGCGGTAAACTAAGGTGTCTATAACGCCGTCTTGACAGGCGAAAAGGAATCCCTCAGTCACCGATCTCAATCCAGCAGACTTGAGAAACATGTTGGACATAGCTATCGAGAGCTCTTTTCTACGTATGATGCCGTAGAATTTACCATAAATGTGTTCGTCAGCATGTTCACTTAGTAAGAGCGTATGATCTGCTTCTTGTACACGACTTTTGAGCACCGAAGGTGTTAGTGATGCTAGGCCATGTGTAGTTTTGCTGGAATCAAATGGGAGGCCGAGCTCCTCTGCGGCCCTCTCTGCGGCCTCATCTGTGGCGCGGTCTGCACGATTTAGAACTAAGCAAGCTCTAGCCAGAACCGTTCTCCGATGAAGACACTTCAAGCTCAGCAAGCCTCTACCCCCTTTATCTCGAGGTAGGTATATTCGAGTTTCGGAACATCAAGGATGATGGCTTTGATGGATTGTTATTATCTTGCGTGTGCTTCGGTCAAGTTACTTCAACTCCTCGACGTCCCATTCTACTGTACCAAACGTGTGGAGCAATATAAGAACGATTAGCATATTGGTCACCTGGATCTTAATCTTTCCAGATAATTCGGAAGCTCAACTTTTTCTGAGAATTTAGCGCTACCTTTTTTCAAGGTCCGTTTTCAAAACACGCACATTTTGTGTTTCCGCTAGCGGTATTCCAAGTTATGTATATATTTCTTCATTGACAAGATGTTTTCAATTTAAAATTCTTGCATATAAATTTAAATTGCTTTAAATTTCAAATTATTCAATATACTGAATAGAACAAAATAAAGTGTATGAACTATTAAGGCTTTACATATTTTCGAAATTGCGATTATCCCTTTGAAGAACATCATAACATAAAAAAAACTTTTTTTTTTGAAATTTGAAGTGTATACATTTTTTATTTTCTGACCTTATGCGAAAAAAAATATTTATCATTTTCTTCAGTAGATTTGCCATTTTTGCAGCTGTTTAGATTTCTAAATAGCTCTTTCCTTTCTCACGAAATCAGAACAAAAATAAAAAATCAGATTTTATAATTATGCTTCTTTTGACTTCTTTCTACTCTCGAACAGTTATTAGATGGAAGAAAGTGGTTTCTTATACACAAAAAGTGTTTCAAAAAGTTTTTAAAAAAGTTACAAAAAGTCCAGAGGTTTAAATGGTTCAGTATATAACAGAAACACTATAAATTTGAAATTAGTCCACTTTTTCATGTTTGACCTAAAATTATTCAATTTTAAAGGTTCTAAATTTCTTTTGTAAAAAATATGTATAAACATTTGTATACTTCAATCTATATGCAGTTGAAAACATTGAATTTAAAATGCGTTGAATTCAAGATATGTTTCTAAAATAAAGTCGAAAGAATTGATCGACTTTTATAAGAAGCGACTAAAAGTAAGAAAGTGACTCGCTGGCTTACAATTTGTTATTTTCGACCTAACATATAACTTATAACAAAAATTGTGAAAATTCAAACTATAAGCCAGCATTCTGAAAATACAAATTTTAACGCCTTAAAAATTAAGTTTTGTTTCAATTATTTTTTAACATTAAGTAACTTATATTTAGAGGTGCTTATTATAAAACTGAGAAATTTCTAATTGAAATCATAACCAGTTTGAAAAATTTGAATATCCTGGAATTTGAAGTCACCACAACCCAAAAAAGTATTGAATCCTAAAAGAGCATATGTAGTTCGAAATTGATAGACATACAGCAAAGATATATAATATCTTTGTATACACTTCGGACCCAGAAATCAAAATGGGATATATAGCGAATTTTTAAATTTTTAATTTTGGTATTTTATGAGATAAGATAAATAAGAACTTGTGGTTTATAAAATTTTTGTATAATAAAATTTAAAAGAATAAATAAATAAATACAGTAGGTAAATCGAAAAGATCCAGAAGTCGAAAATAGAATTACAGCAAATTTAAACATTTAGAATGTGGTATGTAATGCCGAATTGTATGTAATTGTCCATTTCTTGTAGTGTATTTACATGCTTAAAAATTCCACGCATGCTTAAAAAAATTATAAAACCACAAGTGAAGAAAATAATTATATGAAATAGCGAATTCCAAATTCTGAAAATTTGCTGTTCTTCTCGGGACGACTGAAAAATCCAGAAAAATAAAATTCTTGATACTGTAAAATTCCCGTTCAATAAAATTCCAAAAACAATAAAATTCCCGATGAGTTTATGAGCGAGACCGCTATACCTAAGCGCGCGGAACACCTGCCCATTTTCCACTTTTCCGCCACTTTCTCCATAAAATTTTTTTCTCAATGAAGTTCCTATACATTATACTACAATATAAGGTATTTCGGGACTTATTTCTGAACATTATCTCGTACATAAACCATGTTTCTTTACAGAAAATTTCCTAGTTAACGTCAACCTGAAAATATCTTCAATAAAAAATTTCCACAAATTTTAAACAGGTAAATATTTAATTATTTTACATGTTTAGTATGTAAAGAAAAATCAATCAAATCCGAATTGTTTCGGTACGATGCAAGATAAATACCTAGCGTGCCTCCACTATTGCGTCAAGATAGTAACTGTGTTGAGCAGTGCTTTCGTTCACACTGGAAAAGCGCATCGCCGACACGCTGCCAAAAAGTCTATCCTGACGCCTTTCACAGTTTTCACCGTACGCTTCCACACTGGCACCGAATTCCTTGCAGGAACTAAATAAAACACATTGCACAATTTTGCAGAGATCTAACCAGATGAGAGCCAGCGATGGATCACAGCAGCGGCCAGACGAAACAATCGTTACACTAATTTCGCAGGTTTTTTGCGCGCCTTTTGAATACAAGTATCCAATATCCGCATTATTGTAAATTTAAACGCCAGAATCATATCTTATTTATTGGGTAATCTCAAATGGGCAACACAAAATTATAAATTATGAGGAAATGAAATGCACTTCCCGTATCAAAAACAAAAATTCAAAACAAAAACTTCCTGGATTTTCCAGGATTTTTTTCAATCCTCGGATTTCCTCAAATTGCCGAACAGTAGGCACCCTGTTTTAGCAATCAAAATTTTATAGTTCAATTATTGTTTTAATAAACACAATAGCTACATTAACTAATAAAAGTTTATAGAAAATTCTTACTAAAGTAGTTATTATTTTCTGTGTGGGTTAAAACCCTGTCAATAATTTAGTTTCAATTATTCATTTTCTTACATCTATACTGCTGTGACTTGGAAAATCACAACTGCGAACATTCGAAAAATAAGTTTTTATATCGTTCAAATCGTGAAAAAAGACAAATCTAATTATTATTTTTATGAATGGTTGATAATTTTAAAAATAATTATTGCATAATTTTTGGAAAATAACGTAAACTCCAAAGATTGCCGAGCCGTGATTTGAAACAGAGCCGTAATGGCCCTCGCTCCGTATTATCCGCTTCTGCATAGTATTGAAATAAAGATATTGTTATATAGATGTTAACTAACTTTAGCAATTTGTGATACTTCAACATCCTTGGGAGAGGTCAGAAGATCAATTTTACAACAGGTTTTATTACATTTGGAGGAAAATATTATAATTCTCACTAGTCTTGTCCCAGCTATCATAATAGACGAGAATTTGTTAACTATGCGTCATTGCATTCATAAATATATAATTAAAAACTAAAGGTTAACAACCACCGCAGGGTCCCACTGGGAGTAACTGTCATCTAAAAAATGTTTTCGATTTTTCGAAAACATTCAAAAAGTTGTTATAATAATCTTGTAGGGCTCTAAAAAAGAAACGTCTTTCTCTTTCTGACTTTTTTTCATATAATGTGTTGTTCGGCTTAAAATATCAATTTTCTTTTGTTTTTTTTTTTTGATTTTGAAAATGCTATAACTCAGATAATTTTCATTTAATCGAAAAATTTCATGAGGATGAATTGTTTGTCTCTTGGAGCACTACTATCAACCGCACATAGAATGTTCAAATTTTGAAAAAAATTTGTCTCGAAACTTTTCAAAATGTGCTCACATTTTGAATTTTTATCCAAAATAGCTGGTTAACGAACTCGTCCTTTCTTTTCAGGCCTTCAAAAAGTGTGCTGAAGCACAATCTAATCTGATCAATCTTTCGAAAGTTATTGTTCCTACACAATACCACAGACTGCAGACAGACATACAGACAGGCAGACAGACGGACAGACAGACAGACACCTTCGTAAAAACCGTTTTTTCTGACTCAGAGGGTCTCGAAACGTCGACATTCGATTGAAACCGCGAAAGTCATTTTTCACATAAAATCAATATCTTCTCATTGAGATGAGAATGTAAAAAAATGAAATAATCAAAGTTTTGATGAGAATGTGCCCACTACTCGGGAAACAGAAAATACACATCCTATCAAAAAGTGACCAGAAACAAATTTGTAGATCTTTTTGGAATTCACAGTTTTTGTTCAATCATCATTTGTCGTATCTTTCATAGTTTGACCGCGGAATAAAATTTTAGATTTTTCATTATTTTTTGTGCAATAAAAATGAGAATTTTCGATTTTTCAAGGAAATTCAAAAAGTCGTTATGATAATCCTGTAGGGCGTATAGAAAAGGAACACTTTTTTTGTTTCGACTTTTTTCCGTGTCTTGCGTTGTGTGGCTGAAAATCTTAATTTTCGTTTCCTCTTTTGGATTTCGAAAATGCTGTAATTCCGAAAATTTTCATTTTATTGAAAAATGACATTGTAATAATTTGTTTCAATTTTGAGTACTATGAACAGGCAGACATATAATTTGCAAATTGTGAAAAAAATGGTCCAAAAATTTTCAAAATGCGCTCAATTTTTGAATTTTCATTCAAAATGGCTGGCTTACGAACTTGACCTTTCGTTTGCGAGACTCGAAGAGTATACCAAAGGCCAATCCAATAGCTCAATTCTTTCGAAAGTCATCGTGCTCACGGACATACATACATAAATACATACATACATACCTACATACATACATACAGACAGACACATTCGTAAAAACCTGTTTTTTGTGTTCAGGGGGTCTCAAAACGTGGATATTTGACAAAAACCGGGGGGGTCAAATTTTACACAAATCTAATACTTTCTCTCGATGAGAATGTAAAAATAGGAATTTTCAAGTACCATGAGCATTAATGGTGGTTATTTTATTGTTTTAATCGTTACAAATAGTATTGAGGACATGGAAAAAATTAAATATTTCGAAAACCCACACGTTTACTTTACAAACCTTTTTCTTCGTATACCAAAGGCCAATCTAATAGGTCAATTCTTTCGAAAGTTATCGTGCTCATAGACAGACATACATACATACATACATACATACATACAGACAGATGGACACATTCGTAAAAGCCTGTTTTTGGGTTCAGGGGGTCTCCAAACGTGGACATTTGAAAAAAAAGGGGGTGGGTCAAATTTTACACAAATCTAATACCTTCTCTGCATGAGAATGTAAAAAACGCATCTACCTAGCATTACTATAGGAGAAAATATTTACACATAATAGTAGTTTGTTTGAACAATTAGTTTGGTTAAATTTCATTAGTTATTACCACACTCTAAATTCTAAATAAAGAGTAGACAAAGGGTTGAATATTTCAGAAAAAATCTGCAACTTTCTAAACATTTTATTAAACGAGAATATTATTTAAAATAATAATAAGTTGTTTAAAAAATTATTCTCGTTAACTTTAATTAATGATTACCTCACTATAATTCAAAAATAGTCCTAGAGCGGAAAATTTCAGAAAAAATCGCGACTTTCTAACTCTATTTTAAGAAAAAATGGCTATTAACAATAATGTATCCTGTAAAAAATTTATTGAAACGTCTAATTATCAGTGTACATTAATATTTTATGTATTAGAAATTTACAGACTCAAAAATAGCTAGAAATGTCTAATTATATTGTCTGAATCCTTTTTATAGTAAAGATTTCAAAACAAAGACACTACTATCAGCGACAAAATTCGAGTCCTCTGGCTTTGACGTTAAGAAGGTAAGTGAAGAAAAAATGGTAGCTCAATGAATGAAGGATCATTTTAATGGTCCAAATGTTGTACATTAATGAGCCTGAAATACAACTGTACTATATTCAGTTCTAATAAAGATAATTACGTGATTTAAATTAGAGGTAGTTATTCGAACTATTTGTAATTCTTTACAATTTGAAAGAAGTATGTGCTTCTTTTTCTCTTCGTGCAAATTGCGATATTTGAAGACAGTTTTTTATACTGGAAAGCAAGTGTGAGGAACCAGCGGGGTGCCTTTTTTTTCAAGCGACCGTCCTCGTCTGTCCTCAACATGTGCTTCCAAGTTTTGCTGAGGAAAGACGAGGACGATCCCATGAAAAAAGACACCTTGCTGTTTCTTACACTTGCGTTCCAGTATAAAAAATGTCTTCAAATATCGCAATTTGCAAGAAGAGAAAAGGAATCACATATTTTATTCAAATTGTAAATAATTACAAATAGTTCAACTAAATACCTCTAATTTAAATCACATCATTATCTTTATTAGAACTTAAGATAGTACAGTTGTATATGTTTATAATTATTTCTCTTGATGTTTGTTTGTTTTTGTTAGAGACTTTTTCAGGTTCAATATATAGTGTTGTTCTCCAATGTTTATATTCCCTGTAGATTTTAATCAAGTTTTGAGTTTGGAGTTTCTCTTTCCGCTGGAGAGGGGAGGCAGGTAGCAGCGTGTGACTTGCTTAAAGTCGAGATCACGTCACCAAGTTCGGTTATGAAAATTTTTTTTGGTGTTCACCATGGCCAAACGCAATGATATATTGCTTTTATACTTTGGAATATAGGAAATGAGACAATAAATTGCGTTAGTATTCTTAGTTGGGGTTCTAATTTTGAAAAAAATCATGCGAGTAAAAAATAAATGTGTAGAATTATTTTCATTTTTTTTTGGTCCTCACTACGTCCACGCGGATTGAGATATCGTGTTCAGGATTTGGAAAGTTATATAGAAAGCACTAAGGAACGTTTGTATATATCAAAATATTTATAATTACGAACAAATTTTGAGGCCAAATACTATAGAAATAGGAAAGAAACTTTCAAAGTCGATAAAGTAGATGCCTCGATTAAAAAAAAAAATTCCTCTAACCTCAATTCAGTGGCGTAACTAGAAAATGGAAGCCTCCCCGCTATGTGGGGACTTACTACTACACAGTTAAGCCACATAGATCCTCATGGCTAAACACAATGACATATCACTATGAAACTTTGAAATATAGCAAAAATAAGACAAGATCGAATCAGCATCTGCATACTTACTTTGAGTAGTAATTTTCTAAAAAAAAAAAAAAATCTGCAGAAATATTTTAGTATTTGTCGCCACCCTCACATATCCACACTGATTAAGATATATCGTATTGAAAATTTGAGAAATTATATAAAAATAGTAAGGACTAAGTAACGTTTGTTATATCAAAATGTTTATAATTACGAAAACAGTTGTTTCACAAAATAGTATATAGTATTTTTTCAAAAAACTGTTTTTGTAATTATAAACATTTTGATAACATTCGTCCTTAGTGCTCTCTATTTCTATGTACTTTCCCAAATTTTCAACACGATATCATAACACGAATTAATTTTCTTCAATAGCGATATGTCATTGCGTTTAGCCATGAGGATAGCAAGAACATTTTTAAAAAATCGAGGCATCTACTTTATCGACGTTGAAATTTTATTTCCTATTCCTATCAAAATCTTTGTTCCTATAGTATTTTACTGGAAAAACTTTTTTCGTAATTATAAACATTTTGATATATACTAACGTTCCTTAGTGCTTTCTATATAACTTTCCAAATTCTGAACACGATATCTCAATCCGTGTGGACTTAGTGAGGACAAAAAAAAATGAAAATAATTCTACAAATTTATTTTTTACTCGCATAATTTTTTTCAAAATTAGAACTCCAACTAAGAATACTAACGCAATGTATTGTCTCATTTCCTATATTTCAAAGTATAAAAGCAATATATCATTGCGTTTGGCCATAGTGAACACCAAAAAAATTTTCATAACCGAACTTGGTGACGTGATCTCGACTTTATCGACGTTGAAAGTGTCTTTTTTTCTCCGTTAGAAATTGCTAAAAATGCTCCAAAAATAATGACAGATTACGTGTCTGCAGATACTTATTTGTTGTTTTGCAACGAATGTGCAAGTGTTATTGTTTATATTGATTTTTTAGAATACATATTCTACCCAGGGATCGGAATCTTTTATGTTGGACTCGAGGATTCAAGGTTCCTTAAGGATTCGGGTCCGCACCTGACCCTTTAATTTCTTAAGGACTGAGTCCGGACCCGAACCTTTTAAATTTTTGAGGGTCCGGGTCTGAACCTGGACCCTTTAATTGCTGAAGGGTCTGGGTCCGGACCTTTTAAATTCTTAAGGGTTCCGAGTTCAATGTCAAATATGACTGCGCAGTAAAGTTTCACGGCATTTACAGCTGTGCAATGCAGTTACATGGAACTTACAGATGCGCAGTATAGCACACGGCACTTATTATTGTGCAATGAGGTAAGGGGTTGCTTTCAGATGCGCAGTAGAGTTGCATATCACTTACATTTGCGCCGTAGAGTTCTATGAAACTTATGGATGCGCAGTACAGTCACAGGGCATATATGGCTGCGCTGTAAGGTCAGAGGATACATATAGATTCACAGTGCAGTTGCGTATCACTTACATCTGCTTATTACAGATATATGGCACTTCCAGACGCGCGTTTCTTTCTGATTCGCAGTAGATTTATATAGCACTTATGTCTAAGCTGTAGAGTTCTATGGCACTTACGGATGCGCAGTATGGTTGCACAGCACCAATGGATGCGCAGTATTGTTAGGGGGTACTTAAAAATTCACATTGCAGTAACATAGCGCTTACATATGCGCAGTAGGGTTCTACGACACTTGCAGGTGCGTAGTACTCTTACAATGCATTTATGACTGCGCAGTCAGGTTAGGGGGTACTTATAGGTGCGCATTCATAGAATTAATGGATTTCGCTGAATTAGTGGCAATCATAGAATTCGCGGAACTCACGGCATTCATAGAATTCGCGAAATAGATGAAAAGCATGGAATTCATGAAATTATTGGAATTCGCGGAATTCATGAAACTCATGAGTTTCATGAATTCAGTAAATTCCGAGAATTCAGTGAATTCCTTCAATTACATTATTTCCGTGAATTCTGTAAGTTCCATAAATTTGGCGAATTCTATGAATACCGTGAATTCCGTAGTTCAGTGAATTCCATGAATTCGATAAATTCGCATCTATAAGTACCCCCTAACCCCACTGCGCATTCATACATTCCATCAAACTGTACTGCGCACCTGTAAATGATATAGAGCACTACTAAGTAGATGGCAATGCTATGTAGTTGTACTGCGCATCCATAAGTACCCCTGAACTTACTTGAATGCGCAATGCGCATTTATAGGTACTTACTGAACTTACTGCGCATCCATAAGTGGCATAGAACTGTACTGCGCATCCATAAGCAGCATAGAACTCGACTGCGCAGAAGTCAGTGTTATGTATCTCTACTGCGCATCTATTAGTACCCCCTGACCGTACTGCGCAACCATAAATTTCACGTAACTGTACTGCGCTTCCGTAAGTTTCATAGAACTCTACTGCTCAGACATAAGTGCTATGTAACTCTACTGCGAATCTGAAAGTAACGCGCGTCTCAATTAAAAATCTTGTAGTTATTTGAAATTTTGGAAATTTTATAATTCGGTCATTTATATTTTCGACAATTTTTTTTTCTTCAATTTGTGTATTCGTTATTTATTTTTTCATTATTTTTTATAAGTCGCCCCGAATATCCATGCATTTTTTTTTAATATGTCAATTATGCCGCTTTTTCCTGTATTAAACAAAATAATAAGTAAGTACATAAGTCTTATTTGCTACCTGACTCTACATTGTCAAGAAAAAATTATTTTAAATTGTTTTTCATATTTATTTTGTAACTTTTATGTATTTTTCCTATGGTATTGCATGGTTTTGTAGAACAAAGTTACTACTAGCGCTGCCCACGGCCGTTTTCAACTCTCATGACACATTTTTTACATTGGGCAGTACAGTGGAAGCACCCTCCTGACAGAGACACACAAGACATGCGCGCGCATAATCCCATCACTTTCATTCAGTCGTACCATGTCTTACTTTCGCCCCAGCAGCTGATTTCTAGACGACTCGTATAGCACGCTATGCTATGTAATATACTAATACTAGTGATTCATGATAGAAAAAAAATGATCATACACAGCCGTAGATATTAATTGAACATTTTTTGGATGATGACAAATAATAATTATTTCAATTGAATAATGTAGAATACTTATTATTATTATCATTATAAATGCTGATAAATTGCAAGCAATAAAATGATGTGTGTCAAAAAACCCGGTAAAGAGACCTTAACCTTAATCTGGCTGAAAGTTTGCAAAAAACAATCGTAAGCCAAGTGCCTTCCAATAGTTGATACGAAATCTCATTTGTATTGACGGCCGTTTTTATATGGAAACCCGGCTAGACTCTTTCCATACTGGGACGATGTAATTTCACAACAGTTTGTATTCGTAACGCCAAACGTGAAACCACACGGAAAGAAATTTAGGACAGCTGTTGCGTTCGGTGTAGTAGGGCAACACAACCATGATTCCAACGCAACAGCAGCGCTATTTTTCGTGCAGCGGCGGCCTTAAAATATGGTACAACGTTGCTCTCTTATACATGGGAACACTGCTTTCCCAAACGAGAGAACGCAAACTTGCTACAGTAGTGGATCCGACTTCTAAATTTCGCTGCTCGGAATTGAAGAGAGAGGCCCTATTAAAATCTAAAGTTTTCACGAAATGGGAGTCTTCCTATATAATTAAAAACTACTTCACCTCCTCGGTAGAGATAGGTGGGCATTCTTCCTCAGGAGTTATGAGGAATATATATATATATATATAATTAAAAAATAAGGTTAACAATCACCGCAGGGTCCCACTGGGAGCAACTGCCACCTAAAAATGACACCGGCTCCCAGTAGGACTGCGGTAAATCCCACTCATGGCCACGTCTCACAACCGTGCGATGGGTGGCCAGAGGACACGAAGAAATTACAACGACAGGCCGGCGAAACTCTCGTGTGTTTTGAGGACATGAAGCGACCCAAGGATGACAGCTTTCTGCATCCATTTCAATTTCTGCTGATTTTTCAAGTTTTACAAAATAAAAGTGAAATTTAAGTTTTCAAAGTATTCATTTTTATAATACTTAAAATAAATTTGTTAATCATGTTTTGCAATTCTTACAATTTGATTTAAACAATCGTTAGAAGTTTTAAATAGTCTCTCTAAAACTGAATTATTGAAAATTTCACTAGTTAAATTAGTAAATGTATGGTTCACTAACAAAATAGTAATATTTTGAGGTTTGAGTAGTAAGGATATGCCGGTGCTGGACCACTCTGAAGTTAGCTGCGCATCGATAATGCAGTAATGTGCCAACAGATGGCGCCACCGACAAAGGGAGGGTTCTGTTCCATGCCAAGTTACCGACAGTCGGTAAGACAGTGAGGCTGGTAATGCAGATACCTGCTGTGATAGCATTGTACCACCAGTTGGCGAAACAGAGAGGTAGGTCATTTGAAGTTTCTGTTCTATGCTAAGTCGGTAAAACAGTGAGATTGGTAATGGAAATTCCTGCTCATTTAACATTATAAGGTTATGTTCTGTGCTAAGTGGCCATCGATCTATAAAACAGTTTAGTACCGTCAGTCGGTAAAACAGGTAAGTCGGTAATTTTTCATATTATCATTTTAACATAGGTCGATAAGGTAGGGAACAATGCTACCATCAGTCGGTAAAACAGGGAGGCCGATAACTGTTCATATTATCATTTTTCTATATGTAGTTAAGGTAGGGAACAATGTTATCATCAGTCGGTAAAACAGAGAGGTCGGTAACATTTTATATTATCATTTTACTATATGTCGGTAAGGTTGGGAACAATTTTACCATCAGTCGGTAAAACACGGAGGGCGGTAACTTTTCATATAATCATTGTACTATAGGTCGGTAAAACAGGGGCCATTGACAATGCACATCTCCAGCCACAGATGGAGCCTCAGTCGCTATATCAGGAGCCTACCTTATCAATCGGGTGTAAATAACGGATGGCGTCACTCAGTTCTTTATCATCCTTTGACTCAGCCATCTTCTTGTCTCTCTCCTCTGCTTCTGTCTATTTTTTTAATAATATCATTTTACCATAGGTCGGTAAGGTAGAAAGTCGCAGGTTACTGACACCACAGATGGCACTACCGACCAAGTAAGGGTTCTGTTCCATGCTAAGTTATCAGCGGTCTGTAAAACAGTGAGGTTGATAATGCAGATTCCTGCTGCGATATCATTGCAGCATAGGCCTGTGAATCAGAGAGGTTAGTAATTTTGAGGTTCTGTTCCATGCTAAGTCGGTAAAAAAGTGAGCTTGAAAATGGAGATTCTTGAAAAGTTAGCATTACGAAGTTCTGTTTCATGCTAAGTTACCCTCAGTCGGCAAGGTTCTGTTCCAGGCTGGGCTACCAACATCAGGTAATTACCACCGGCCGTTAATAGTATACTTCCCCAGCTATAGATCGAGCCTCCGTCGCTACATCAGGACCCTACCTTCCCAATCTGTCATTCCAAAGCTCACTGGGAAAAATGATGAAGCGTTAGTTCTTGGGTTAATGTGATATGGTGATAACATATGCGCCTTGATGATCTTGAGAGCTGTTGACTTTGATATTCCATGTTCTCTTTGGATTTTCCGAGAACTAATACAAGGATTAAGGTGGATTATTGCAAGGATTGTTATAACGCGGTTGTCACTTTCCCCATATTCGCGAGGAAGACGTTCACGATGCATCCGTCCATTCCGTGCCCTATTCGTAAGATCTAGAATAGCAATGTAACTTGGGTGTCATCTATTCGGATAACAAGCAGCGTGAAGTGCGGCCGCATGAACATAAACACCCCGGCACTCTCCTAAAATCATAATCATGTCTACAATTTTATTTAAAGGATAATCAGCGATTTTAGCTTTTTAACTGGATCAAATGAAGAGAAAATCAATTGTACATATAAGTATTACAATTCTTTAAAAAATATTTCTTCAAATTCGTTTTGAATAGTCGTTTCTCTATGGTTATTACAATTATCATAACCATTACCATTGAAATCCAGTTAAGTCAAAGTAATTCAGATAATCCAAGTAATTAGCTTGTTCTCAAGAGTAATCCAAATAATTAGAAGTAATTTGCATTGTTAACGCAAATACTTTACAAAGACATAGTTGAAAAGGTTTTATTGTCCTATACAATCCAAAGTAATCTTAGGTCATTTAAGTTCATCTAAATTTATTGTCAAAGTTTCTTGTTTTTGCATTTTTTGTGCGTAAAAATGGACTTTATTAAAAGCGAGCATTTAACTTGGTAATTTTATGTCATAGCAAGAAAAGTGCACGCAATCATGAAACCTCAAACAAATATGATGTGATAATAATCACCAAAATGTTTACTGACACAAAAGTAATCAATGATATTTTTTCTTAGCTTTAGTTCTTGATAATCAGGTGATTTTTTCATGTCTCAATGTTTACCTATCAAAAACAGAAATATTTACAAGTGACTTACTAAGGACTTACATGCCTCTTCTACCACTCATGCGCACATATAGCCTATTTACAAAACGTGGCAGTTCCGTGGCAAAAATTTCCACGGTTCAAATAGAGTCATCGTAATCTGATGAAGGTTAGTATATATAGCAGTACAAATATTCCACAATTCTCAGTCGAAATTCAGGAAATCTATTCAATACCAAGAGACAAAAATGAAGATCGCCAACTACATTCTAATTCTTACATTTTCGTTTCATCCGGATTCTGTTGGTAAGTTTAATTAGGGGACCATACTAATAATTTGTATACTCACATCCATTTTCTCAGGCTTGTGACTCTCGTTCTACGATGTCTTTAACCTTCTGCAAGTTGTTGGAAATAAAATTGTTTAGTTGTTAAATATAAGAAGCATTAGGTTATAGTGAAATCTAATCGTTTTCTTATAAAATTTGTTACCACATAAAAAATATTTTCATCATACCTTCATCGAAAGATCGATTTTCAATGCCTGTAGAGCGAAGCGAAAGTGGCCGAATGCAGCCGAGACTCTGAAGTTCCCTCGATACTTTTCTTTGCCGAAACTAAAAAAACGTGCTTATCGACCGCTCTCAATTTGCAATTATTTATTATTAAACAATAGGCCATATTTATTGTTTTTTTATTTTGTAGGCATTGCTGGGGTACACTGTGTGCGTTTACCAAATTTTAAACACTTTCAATAATATTTAGCTGAGTTTTGACAATTTATGTTTTAAAAAATAATTGAATTTAGGGAAATTTTTTTTTCACTTTTTCATTTTTACTATTGAAAATATTAATCGGAAAAAAGAACTGCAGGCATGAAAAAGTTTCGTCTTGCCCTTTTCTATATGACTAAATTTTTTTTATTTAATTTTTTGAACTTTAAAATTTGGATATCGCGTGACACGTGGACAATATTTTTTCGCGTTTTCGAGCGTGCGACCCATTCTTTGATCCGAACCCTCATATGCATTGGTATTGAAACATACGTATTTTCATTGTCTTGTTTTTATAATTATTAAAAAGTGTGCATCCTATTCAACAAATGTTGTTCTTATAGATTTTATTGCAACTTGTGTCGTTTCTCCATAAATGTAATTTGTTTATTTTCAACGTTACTTTTAATTATTTAAGTTGAAAATACGATTACTATTGTAAAGTTTTACGCAAATTTGTAGATATAATTTAGGCGAAAAATTTTGTCAAATAAAAAGTTATTGTAGCTTGTGTCGTGTTGCAAAAATTTAATTTTTAATTTTTGATGCATTTTCATAACAAGAGCTTATAATAAAGATTCGAAAATACAAAAATCATGCCAAATGAGAATTCGGTATAATAGAAATGATCATGATTGGTAGTTAAGACAAATAGCGGTTATGTGAGTTGATAATTCGACAAAATAAAAATTAGAATAAATTATTGTTCGGCAACTTCATTTTCGGTCAAAGGCAACTTAGGTAATATGGAATTTGGGGTATATTCATGCGCCTCGATTCTGCCATAGAAGGTAATGCTGTCTAAAAATGGATAGATAACACAAGAAAAGCGCGCAAGAGTTGTTCAAAAATAAAGACCGTGCTAGTCGTTTTTTGTTCAAAATTCGTGCAGTTTTTCATCATGAAATGAACGTGTGCGACATGCAGTACTCAAATTGTGGACGGAGAACGCATGGATTCCGCACCAGGACAATGCAGTGCATTAGCGTTGCCAGATCAGGGGGTTTCCCACTAGATTTTGGGGGGCTTTTTGGGCCTTCAGTTTGGATTAAGTGGGAAAAATTCTTTAGTGGGAAAACTCAGTGGTTTTTTTCCTTCAGGTTTTTTTAGTTCTTTTCATTAATCCTCAAAATATCTTCTAATTCTACTTTTAAAAGAGACAGGTGATTCGCCATTCTCTCTATTTATTATGAATTAATGATGGACTGTCGTGGGGTAGCGAAGGAATCATGCTAAGTCATGTTAAAGTCAACGAAAATGAACAAGACAATTTCTCACCGTGATCCTTAACTTCTAAATACCTTGTATCGATTCATGTAAAATGTGATGTACCCGCTCAGTTGAGATGCCTACAGCCTCAGCCAACTCACGCACTTTCATTCTCCTATCTTCCAATATCATTCCATGGATTTTATCGACGATTTCTGGCGTGATGACTTCTTTTGGGCGACCCGAACGTTCCGCGTCACTTGTGCTGGGACGACCACAACGGACCTCAGTAAACCACTCATTAACAATTCAAATGGATGGTGCAGAGTTCCCATAGTATTTATCGAGCCTGTACTTGGTTTCAGTGATAGTTTTTTACGCAAAAAATAATGCTCAATCAGCACATGAAATTAACTTTTTTCCATTTCCGTTAACATTCACGAGGTTCTCTCCTTTCAATGGCTATCAAACACGAAATAAATGACCCAACTTGCTCAAAATTTACAGTTGTCTATTCGTAGATGGCGTTAACGGTCTCAGTGGTGCATTTAAAGTTACTGCGCAAAAAAATTAAAAAAGACACGGAATTATCAAACAGCCCTCGTAACTGCAATTTGGTGATTGTGAATTCTCTTTTGTTAAACCTCCTTCGGCTTTAACGAACACATTCTCATCAATGTATCTCGGTCTGAGACTGCTTGTTCAGATATTGCAAAATAATGTAGAAATTTAATTTTTCATGATTACTTTAATACTTTTTCTTATTTGGTATTAATATTTATTCGCAGCTACCCTGAAAAATGTATCATTTTAATAAATGTATGTTATTACAATTCATAATCTGCATTAATATTAAAAAAGACGTATTTTCATAGTCTTGTTTTACCAATTTTTAACAGTGTGCATTAGGGTGTCCTAAAAAATGCAATGTTCTTTTTCTTGATGACGCACCCCCTAAGCTTGTTCTATTTGGTGAACAAATAAATTCATATTCTTCTTTTGCTTTTAAAATTATTTTAAACCGTGGTTCTGGGGCCTTAAAGTGGCCCAAAATGATTAAAATGACTTATTATTGTTAGTTTTCGTAAATATAATAATTGTTTGCCAGTGAATGAAACTGTTAGTACCATACGCTCAGGAAAAAAAAGTTCACCCTATTAGACCAAAAATACTACCCCTTATATTAAAAAACTACCCTTCCTAGAGCTTAAAATATTATATTTATTATACCAAAATATTTTTCCCCAATTAATAATAATATATAACTACAAACTTCATCATTCATTTAAGAAATGAAACAATTTCTTAATTCTTCTAAAAAACTACAATTTTACATAAAACGTTAAGCTTACAGACCAGAAGTGAGATTTGTACGATTTTCCCCTGATTCTGCTTTTTTATTAAATGCGTCTTTCTTTTAGAAGGATATTTTTATCACATGCAGGAAATTCTTCAATGTGTCCTTGGATTCCCAGGTAAAGTGCCTGCAGCTGATTTTCATTTTTAGTCAGCGACCGGTTGAACCGATGTATTAAAGCCACGGCTCTTTCTGCAGCGTCGTTGACAACTTTTAATGTACTAACGACGGCGAAAGCCTCAATGTAGTGTGATCAACGAAGGTTTTAATCTAATTAATATTTGGAAGATGTTATTTCCATTTTAAAGATGTTAACGTCCGAGTTTTTAAATTTTTATCAATATAAATCTGGATTTTAAAACGATTACTTCGGACAAATAAAATTTAAGGAACCAGAAAAAAATCTGCCTCAGCCCGGATTTGAACCGGGAACGCCACTATCCATGCGCGGAGCGTTAACCAATTACGCCACCGAGGCTGTCGCAGATATTTTTCTTGTTCGCGATAACCAACCTTTTTGCAGGGAAGTACTATAAATATTTCTCAACTGCGACACAATAACATTTTTGAGCAACAAAGGTTTTAATCTAATTAATATTTGGAAAATGTTATTTCCATTCTAAAGATGTTAACGTACGAGTTTTTAAATTTTCATCAATATAAATCTTGATTTTAAAACGATTACTTCGGACAAATAAAATTTAAGGAACAAGAAAAAAATCTGCCTCAGTTCGGATTTGAAACGGGGACGCCACTATCAATGAGTGGAGCGTTAACCAATTACGGCACCGAGGCTGTATCAGATATTTTTCTTGTTCTGGATATCTACCTTTTTGCAGCAAAGTACTATCAGCATTTCTCAACTGTGACTAATGTACAATTTTGGACAACGAAGGTTTTAATCTAATTAATATTTGGAAGATGTTATTTCCATTCTAAAGATGTTAACGTCCGAGTTTTTAAATTTTCATCAATATAAATCTTGATTTTAAAACGATTACTTCGGAAAAATAAAATTTAAGGAACAAGAAAAAAATCTGCCTCAGCCCCGATTTGAACCGGGAACTCCACTATCCATGAGTCGAGCGTCAACCAATTACGGCACCGAGGCTGTAGCACATATTTTTCTTGTTCCCGATAGCTACCTTTTTGCAAGGAAGTGCTACACGTATATGTGAACTGCGACACATGTACCATTTTTGATGAAGGAAGGTTTTAGTCTGATTAATATTTGGAAAATTTTATTTTCATTTTACAGATGTTTACGTCAGTGTTTTTAAATTTTTATCAATATAAATCTTGATGTTGAAACCATTACTTTGGAAAAATAAATTTTTAGGAACAACAAAAAAGCTGTCTCAGCCCGGATTTGAACTAGAAACGCCACTATCTATGAGTGAAGCGTTAACCAATTACGCCACGGAGGCTGTAGCAGATGTTTTTCTTCTTCTCGATAGCTACCTTTTTGCAAGGAAGTGCTACACGTATATTTCAACTGCGACAGATGTACCATTTTTAATTAAGGAAGGTTTGAGTCTAATTAATATTTGGAAGATGTTATTTTCATTTGAAAGATGTTTACGTCCGAGTTTTAAAATTTTTATAAATATAAATCTTGATGTTAAAAAGATGACTTCGGACAAATAAAGTTTAAGGAACAAGAAAAAAATCTGCCTCAGCCCGGATTTGAACCGGGGACGCCACTATCCATGCGTGGAGTGCTAACCAATTACGCCACCGAGGTTGTAGCAGATGGTAGGTTATGTGCTCAGCATTCTTATCGCTTTATTCTGGTGTCGAGTAGCGAGCGAGGACTCGAGATAAAATCCAGGCGTGTTTAAAAGTTTTGATTTTAGAAAACATTTGATACACTGACCGCCTAAGTCTGCATACATTTCATTAGACTGCTTTCGTTCTCTAGAGATCACTTCTTTTACTGCTCGCAAAAGTTCGCTTTCTTAGTTGAACCACCACGTTTGAAAATCATTCTTTTGCCGCATACTAGGTCCGTCAACCTCTCGACGTGTTATATGAAATAAGATACTACAAACAATTTCCAGACTCGAAAGATAGATAATACAGCGTGCATTTATTCCACATGCCTCTTTTATTCACAGATATATGCTCGTTTTGCATCTCCTATGTAGAAAGATCAATTTGGCCTATTACACCTTAAAGATTTACAATAAAATTTTTAAAAATATGAAATTAATATAATAGAATAATTCGAATTTTTCAATTATCGATCAAAGCTACTCTACAATATAGTTTATAGAATTCGGGGATGATTTATTGCTTTCTAGCTTACTAATTTAATTCAGCGGCCAAAATTTTTTCTATAATGTTGAATCTGCTAAGTTTCTAGAATATTCCGAATGAAGTAATCAAATTCTACTGCGCAATTTTTTGGTAAACAAGTTCAAGGTGATTTTTTATAACGCATTACATTTTGCGATGCAAAAAATTATATCCTAAACGTGCCGATTATAATGTAGAATCTTTCAGAACTTTGTTGCATCATATGATGCAATATCTGACAATATGGCGTAAAAGTCTCCCAGAAATTTGGTAGAGGGCTATGGATGACATCCTGTTTTGTCTATATAAAAATTTGATTTATTGCTTCCAACATTAATACAATACTAGATACTAGACCAGGGGTACTGAACCACTTTTATATAGGGCTACTAAGCCAAATCTATGTATTTAGATGTGGGATACTGGACCACTAATATAGGAGGGCTACTGACCCACTGTTACAAGAGGAAAATGAATCTCTACTTCGCCGACATGAAAACCATTCCACAGCTATCAAAAAATAATATGGCGCAATTGTAAGAGCCAAATATGTCTAAGCAACTTTTCTACACGTTTCTAGAAAAAAAGTTTCAAAGAAACATTCTACATGTAGTTTGATAATAATAATCTGAGGATATATAATAATAAATAATCATTTAACATGTGTTCGATTTATTGGGAGAGCTTGCTCAATTGACACTACTGAAAGACCTACTAAAAGTATTTATTGAAAGAACAGTGGTTTGTTCGATAATGGATTTCAGTGAAAATTGTATGATCAATGAAAAAACATTCATATCTGAAAATTTTGAGCATATGAATGGTAGATTAATAGCAGAGATGGTAATACGTATATGTATAGTGGGAGAATTCTGTTTTATGTCTGCAAATGCATATATTGCTTTCCGCGAATGAAAAAAGGAGAAAGAACTCATTTGAAAAATATTTTACTCTTATTATATTTCTATAATTTCCAATTTTGGGTATTTGAAATTTTGCGATTTTGACCAGTCGAGTTTTAAAATGTCGATAATTATATCATTTCGAAGATATATTATTTCGGGAATTTCAAATTTCGGACGGGTTCGGGTTTTCGAGTGGTCGCGTCCTTGTACTTGCCACACTCTGCGACGCAAGATACAGTCGATTGTCGCGCGACAAAAACTTTACGCCGAAAACTCATTTGTCCCCGGAACGTGTCTTAGAGTCTAGGCGTGGAATCACCTTAAGTCCCAGAATCTCTTGGAGACAAAATATATGGATTTTCAAAGGAAATTGGATGATAAATATTTTGCCGATTTGTGAAAAAAAAGTTTACCGGCTTCTTTCGAAATCTGCCGAAAATTTTCATAAAGGTTCAAAATTAACAAAAAGGCGTTGATTTTTCTGAAAATATTTGAAGTAAATTTTCTCAAAAAACCCACGCATGCAGGCTCAATAACTTTTTTGGCCAGGAGAATTTAGATAAAAGTTTGCACGTCCAGAAAAGTCCTCTGAAAACCTGTTACTCTTCTGCGATATCTTTCATCGTTTACCTATAAAAAAAAATCTATTTTTAGGAATAAAAATTCTGCCGGCCTCAAAAATGGTTTAGTTCGCATAAAGCTGATAGAATGCCTTTTTTCTCTTAGTAGAAACTTTTTAAAAATGTTAGAAAAAATAAAAAAGATGGGGCTTCCGAAACATTTTTTTTTCATATCTTAAAAATTGGAAGAAAAAACAAAATTTGTTGAAAAATCCCAATCTTTTTATTGTTTTCCATTTTTTTACAGTTTCTGAAAATATAAGGAAGGTATCCTATCAGCTTGATGCAGGCTAAACCAATATATAAATTAATAATTGTTACATGGGTAAGAATTTAGAAATGCTTAAATGTAATTGATTAATTTTTACACTTTTTTTAAATTGTACAATTGTAACACCAAAGCATTCAAAATTGAATAGTATAAAATCAGACACTGGTCAAAAATGTATAACTGAATGAGGAGCTTACTTTCAAAACAGAACATATGCATGCGTAATTTGAACAAAAAAGTTTTTTCTTTGTTTCTGAGTCTGTGCGATGAGCTGCATCGAACTATCTATTCAGTTCACATCAAAAAGGAATATACCTAAGTTTTTGACCAAAAAAGAACATAGGAAAATTAAAAATGGCTGTACGGTCTTCAGTTTTTAGGATAGAATGTTCATATTTGAGGACATTATTTTTTTAGCTTAAATAAACAATACTAGATCATAAAAGAAGTTTAATCCAAATTTATTAGCACGTTCAACGTTTTTTTTTACTCCCTGAAAATTTTTCCCAAGGGGATATAGGATGCAGATGGCATCTTACATGGTCCTAACTGGTTTCTAATAGGATTCTTATTTTAAATTGGTTTCTAACTGGTCTTATTTGGTACTTATGTGCTTTTGTTACATTTTTCTAATTGGATCTAAGTGGGTTCTATGAGGTATTCTTTTATTGCATATCAATTCGTCAGTTCCGCGATTATACATTTCACGCCGTCAAGGCGGACGCGGACTTCTGAATCTCCAGTGCCTTCATAACCGAATTGTTCTAAGTACAGCTTATATCGTTGCCAATCGCAGAGATCATCTCCTAAAAATGGTCCGGAACTACGAGATGATTGGTGAAGAAGCGTTCCTTTACAAATCCGCGGATTAAGCGGCCGAGACTATTGACCTGAATTTTAACATCAGAAGTGAGGAAAGTGCATTACTTCATCTAGATGCTTCACTTCTAAAAGCTAAAGTGAAGAAAGCAGAGTTTGCACAATTTCAACAACAGCTACTCGACATGAAAATGCATGGAAATTTTCACAGGAATGTAGAAAAACAGACCTTCTCGAAAGAGCAAACTTTTGCTTTCCTCAGATCATCAGGGCATAATTCAGGTACAGAGGGTTCCATTTCCACATGCCAGTACGGTGTCATTTCCACCTTAGCATACCGTAACTGAATTTTATGTCAAGAAGTTCCCAGGGATAGGTGCAGAGTGTGTCATGCACACGCTGAGTACCTAGAACACATACTATCGGGGTGTCCCACCCACGCAGGAACAACGTATATCTATAGACATGATGCGGCCCTGAGGGAGATAGAGTAAATTGTCCAAAACGAGAAGTGCCAAATTTTCTGGAACGACGATTTTCGAACAGCAGTCTCCGTTGCACACTCGAGGCCTGACATTGTTCTCTATGACTGCGACAAACAAACTATATTCGTGATCGAATTCTCGGCTACGTACGAACCAACATCACTGCCAACGAGAAAGAAAAGGAGGAAATGTATCAAGACCTTAAATGGGAGCTGCAACGACTGTACCCAAAATATTCTGTACAAGTAAGTGTCCTTTTGATAGGTGCTCTCGGAGGTGCAAAACTATCACTGGTTCGTAATCTTAAAGCCATACCCGCATGCCAAAAATATTTCAAGGCACTTGCGAGATGGATGTAGAAGGCAGTCATCCTCGGGTCGCTCCGCATCCTGAAGACACACGGGGGTATCGCTGGCCTGTCGTTATGAGTCCATCATGTCCTGTAACGACCGATGTCACGGTTGGTAGACGTGGGCATAAGTGTGATTTATCGCGGTTCTTCGGGGAGCCGGTGTTATTTTTAGATGGCATTTGTTCTCAGTGGGACCATGCGGTAGTTGTTTAACCTTGTTTCTTAATTAAGGGTATATATATATATATATATATATATATATATATGTATTTAAAAACAGTTAGACAACTACTGTTGCGTCCACTGGAAGTAATTGACATCTATGAAAATGACACCAGCTCCCAGTATAACCGCGATAAATCACTACCATGGCCACGCCTCATGACCGTGAGATGGGTGGCTAATTATTTATATATAATTAAAAAGTAAAGGTTAACAGCCACCGCAGGGTCCCACTGGGAGCAACTGTCATCTAAAAAATGACATCAACTCCCAGTAGGACCGCGGTAAATCCCATCCACTCTACTCGTTTGGGGTGGTTCAATGGACGAAGAACGAACTTAAGGCCCTTGATGTCACCACACGTAAGATCACGCATATGCATAAAAGCTTGCATATCAATTCGTCAGTTCCGCGATTATACATTTCACGCCGTCAGGACGGACGCGGACTTCTGAATCTCCAGTGTCGTCATAACCGAATTGTTTTAGGTACAGCTTATATCGTGGCCAATGGCAGAGATCCTCTTCTAAAAATGGTCAGGAACCACGAGATGATTGGTGAAGAAGCGTTCCTTTATAAAGCCGTGGCGCAAGCGGTCGAGACCCTTGGCCTGAATTTTAACATCAGAAGTGAGGAAAGTACATTACTCCATCTAGATGCAGAGCGTGTCATGCACACGCTGAGAGCCTAGAACACATACTATCTACAGACATAATGCGGCCCTAAGAGTGCTTGACTGCCATCTTTGTCGCTCTTACGGTGTTGGCCGCGACCCTCCCTGCCGAACGTTCCAAGGGAGATAGAGCCAATTGTTCAAAACGAGAAGTGCCAAATTTTCTGGAACTGCGATTTTCGGACAACAGTCTCCGTTGCACACTCGAGGCCTGTCTCGCCGGCCTGTCGTTGTGTTTTCGTCGTGTCCTGTGACCACCCATCTCATGGTTGTGAGACGTGGCCATGAATGTGATTTACCGCGGTCCTACTGGGAGCCGGTGTTATTTCTAGATCGCAGTTGCTCTCAGTGGGACCCTGCGGTGGTTGTTCAACCTTATTTTTTAAATTATACATATGTATATTTTTTATTTCCAAAAACTGTTAATTTTAAATTATCAATTATTGTTTTAAATATTTTCAAAACTCTTAATATTCATACCAAGGGGTTAGTTACTCGAATTTTTGGTGTATACTAGATTGCGAGACTTCAAGATTGCATGGGATTGCAAAAGATTGCAAAATACTGCATGAGATTGCAAAAGATTCCATGGATAATAGAATCGATATAGAAAACAATTATAGGATGATCAGCATTGAAATAAATCATACAAAAATATTTAGGAAATTATTGTCAAAAGCAGAGAAACGACAAATGAACGATTTATTTTAGACCACTCACAATCTCATATGAAAGTACACAAAAATAACGATTCTGCACAAATAAAATCGTTGAAATTTAATTCAATTTCATTTATTTTTCAAAGTTCACTAGAAACCCCTTGAAATCTTTGGAAATCCTACAAAAAATTTGTATATTCCTTGATATATTGAGAAAATGAAAGAATCCTTTAAGATCCCTTAAAATGTTTCGAAATTCCTTGAAATCCTTCGAAACACTATTAATCATTTGAAAGTCGATAAAATCCTCTGGAATTAATTTAAATATGTAGAAATTTCGTAACGTTCTTTTAAAATCTTTAAAATCCGTGGAAATCCGTCCAAATTTGTGTGGTAAAGTAGTGATGTGTGGATGGGTATATAGGTGAAGGGTAGATAGGTATATAGGTTTAAGGTATAGATATTTCCAAGTAAATATGACTTTGTCAAAAAATAATGTTTTTGAGAATTTTACAGTGTAAATAGGGTCTCTGATTTTTGGGCTCCTGAAAAATACCAGCACCGATTTTTGGGCTTCAACCCTTACAGTTTGAAAGCAACCCCTTGAAACCAAGCAGATGTGACTTTGTCAAAAAGTAATGTTTTTCAGAATTTTACAGTGTAAATAGGTTCTCTGATTTTTGGCTCCTGAAAAATAACAACACCGATTTTTGGGCTCCAACCCTTAGTTTAAAAGCAAACACTTGACACCAAGTAAATATGACTTTGTCAAAAAATATTGTTTTTGAGAATTTTACAGTGTAAATAGGGTCTCTGATTTTTGGGCTCCTGAAAAATATTAACACGGATTTCTGGTCTCCAACCCTTACCGTTTGAAAGCAACCCCTTGACACCAAGTAGATATGACTTTGTCAAAAAATAATCTTTTTCAGAATTTTACAGTGTAAATAGGGTCTCTGATTTTGGGGCTCCTGAAAAATCCCGACACTGATTTTTGGGCCTAAACCCTTACAGTTTGAAAGCAACCCCTTGACACCACGAAGATATGACTTTGTCAAAAAATATTGTTTTTTAGAATTTGACAATGTAAATAGTGTCTCTGATTTTGGGCTCCTGAAAAATACCAACACCTATTTTTAGGCTCCAACCCTTACATTTGAAAAGCAACCCCTGGGCACCAAGTCGATATGACTTGGTCCAAAAATAATTTTTTTTAGATTTTTGTAGTGTAAATAAAGTCTCTGATTTTTGGGCTCCTGAAAAATACCAAAACAGATTTATGAGCTCCAACCCTTACAGTTGAAAAGCCACCCATTGACACCAAAAAGATATGACTTTGTCAAAAACAAAAGTTTTTTTTAGAATTTTACACTGTAAAGAGGGTCTCTGATTGTTGGACTCCTGAAAAATACCGGCACCGATTTTCGGACTTCAACCCTTACAGTTTGAAAGCAACCCCTTGACACCAAGTAGATACGACTTTGTCAAAAAATAATCTTTTTTCAGAATTTTACATTGTAAATAGGGTCTCTGATTTTTGAGCTGCCCAAAAATACCAACACCGACTTTTGGGCTCCAACCCTTACATTTGGAAAGCAACCCCTTGACAACAAGTAATTATGACTTTGTCAAAAAATAAAGTTTTCGAGAATTTTACAGTGTAAATAGGGTCTCCGATTTTTGGGCTTCTGAGAAATACCTACACACTTTTTGGGCTCCAGCCCTTACATTTGAAAAGCAAACCGTTGGCACCAAGTAAATATGACTTAGTCAAAAAATAATTTTTTCAAGAATTTTACAGTGTAAATAGGGTCTCTTATTTTTGGCTCCTGAAAAATACCAACACTGATTTTTGGGCTCCAACCCTTACAGTCTGAAAGCAACCCCTTGACGCCAAGTAAATATGACTTTGTCAAAAAATAATGTTTTTGAGAATTTTACAGTGTAAATAGGGTCTCTGATTTTTGGGCCAATATAGAGCAAAGTTATATTCTCCTACAGAGAAAATATTTTAACGTCGGTTCAGACAAGATGGATTATAAACACTATTGAATTAAATTTTATTCAGAAAAAAGATCTTCTCCTTTCAGTCGGCTGGGATTCGAACACCAGTTAAACTGATTTCCGGTCAGGTGCTCTAACCACAAAGCTACTGGAGAGATCAGAGGAAGAATTCCTTTTTCTGAAGTACGCTTTATTTTGTAAGATGTTATATATCAATTTTTATTACAAATCTGTATCATCATCGTAGAAGGTAACGGATCGAGACGAGAAAGCACATATAACATGGAAATCTACAATATCGACCAAAGTTGTATTCTCCTATACAGAAAATATTTTAACCTCTTTTCAGAAAAGATGGAAAATAAACACTTTTGAATTAACTTCTATTCAGAAAAAAGATCTTCCCTTTCACTCCACTGGAATTCGAGCACCAGGTAAACTGATTTCCGGTCAGGTGCCCTAACCACTAAGCTACTGGAGAGATCAGAGGAAGGATTTCTTTTTACAAAGTACGCATTATATAGCAGGATGTTATATATCAATTTTGATTGCAAATCTGTATTATCACCGAAGAAGGTAACGGATCGAAAAGAGAAATCCACACGTAACATGGAAATCTACAATATCGACCAAAGTTATATTCTCCTACGGAGAAAATATTTCAACGTCATTCCAGACATGATGGAAAATAAACACTTTTGAATTAAATTTTATTCAGAAAAGAGATCTCCTTTCAGTCCGCTGGGATTCGAACACCAGGTAAACTGATTTCCGGTCAGGTGTTCTAACCCCTAAGCTACTGGAAAGATCAGAGGAAGAATTCCTTTTTCTGTTTGTTTATTACAAATCTGTATTATCACCGGAGAAGTTAACGGATCGAAAGGAGAAATCCTCACATAACACGGAAATCTACAATATCGACCAAAGTTATATTCTCCTATACATGAAATATTCAACGTCATTCCAGAGCAGATAAAAAATGAAGACTTTTAAATTGAATTTTATTCAGAAAAAAGATCTTCCCTTTCACTCCGCTGGGATTCGAACACAAGGTGAAATGATTTCCTGTCAGGTGCTCTAACCACTAAGCTACTGGAGAGATCAGAGGAAGAATTCCTTTTTCTGGAGTACGCTTTATTTAGCAGGATGTTATATATCAATTTTTATTACAAATCTGTATTATCATCGAAAAAGGTAACGGATCCAGAAGAGAAATCCACACATAACATGGAAATCTGAAATATCGACCAAAGTTATGTTCTCCTACAGAGAAAATATTTTAACGTCATTTCAGACAAGATGGAATATAAATACTTTTGAATTAAATTTTATTCAGAAAAAAGATCTTCCCTTTCACGCCGCTGAGGTTCGAACACAAGGAGAACTGATTTCCGGACAGGTGCTCTAACCGCTAAGCTACTGGAGAGATCAGAGGAAGAATTCCTTTTTCTGAAGTACGCTTTATTTAGCCGATAGAAAATTAATCTTCTGTGATGAAAATTCATCTTTTTGGTTGAAAATTCATCTATGTGGCGAGTATTTTATTGAAAATTTGTCTTTTTTGAGAGAAAAATAATCTTATCCGTTATAAAATTTATTTTGTTGTTCTTGTTGAAGATTCAAGTGTGTGTTTGAAAATTCATGTATTTTGTTGGAAATTCGTCTTTTTCGATCAAAAATTAATTTTCTGTGCTGAAAATTCATCTTTTTGGTTGAAAATTCATCTATGTAGCGAGTATTTTATTGAAAATTTGTCTTTTTTGGGAGGAAATGAATCTTATCGGTTTCAAAATTGATTTTTTTGTTTTTGTTGAAGATTCAAGTGTGTGTTTGGAAATTCATGTATTTTGTTGGAAGCTCGCCTTTTTCGATAGAAAATTAATCTTCTGTGTTGAAAATTCATCTTTTTGGTTGAAAATACATCTGTGTGGCGAGTATTTTATTGCAAATATGTCTTTTTTTAGAGGAAATTAATCTCATCGGTTTTAAAATTTATTTTGTTGTTTTTGTTGAACATTCAAGTGTGTGTTTGAAAATGCATGTATTTTGTTGGAAATTCGTCTTTTACGATCGAAAATTAATTTTCTGTGCTGAAAATTCATCTTTTTGGTTGAAAATTCGTCTATGTGGCGAGTATTTTGTTGAAAATTTGTCTTTTTTGGGAGGAAATGAATCTTATCGGTTTCAAAATTTATTTGGTTAATTTTATTGAAGATTCAAGTGTGTGTTTGAAAATTAATGTATTTTGTTGGAAATTCGTCTTTTTCGATCGAAAATTAATTTTCTGTGCTGAAAATTCATCATCTTGGTTGAAAATTCATCTATGTAGCGAGTATTTTATTAAAAACTTGTCTTTTTTGAGAGGAAATTAATCTTATCGGTTTCAAAATTGATTTTGTTGTTTTTGTTGAAGATTCAAGTATGGGTTTGAAAATTCATGTATCTTGTTGGAAATTTGTCTTTTTCGATAGAAAATTATTCCTCTGTGTTGAAAATTCATCTTTTTGGTTGAAAAGTCATCTATGTGGGGAGTATTTTATTAAAAATTTGTTTTTTTTTGGAGGAGATGATTCTTATGGTTTTTAAAATTTAGTTTGTTGTTTTTGTTGAAGATTAAAGTGTGTGTTTGAAAATTCATGTATTTTGTTGGAAATTCGTCCTTTTCGATAGAAAATTAATTTTCTGTGCTGAAAATTCACCTTTTTGGTTGAAAATTCATCTATTTGGCGAGTATTTTATTGAAAATTTGTCTTCTTTGGGAGGAAATTAATCTTATAGGTTTGAAAATTTATTTTGTTCTTGTTGTTGGAAATGCAACGATGTGTTTAAAAATTCATGTATTTTGACAAAAATTCGTCTTTTTTTATACAAAATTAATCTTCTGTGTGGAAAATTCGTCTTTTTGGTTGAAAATTCATCTATTTGGCGAGTATTTTATTGAAAATTTGTCTTTTTTGGGAGGAAATTAATCTTATTAAAAGTTGATATTATGACATATATTAACGAAACAAAACAAAATCAACAATAAAATCCAAAATTATCCCTGCGGACGAGAGTCAAATCCGACCAAATGTGCCCGGAAATCGTGTCTATTACCTTATACGGTCCATTTTCATATAAAATTAATAAAAGGTGACAGTTTAAAAGTTGATATTGTGAAATATATTAACCAAACGAAATAAAATGAACCATAAAATCCAAAATTATCCGTGCGGACGAGGGTCAAATTGGACCAAATGTGCCCGGAAATCGTGTCTATTGCCTTAGACGGCCCATTTTCATATAAAATTAATGAAATTTGACAGTTTAAAAGTTGATCTTATGAAATGTATTAAACAAAAGAAATAAAATCAACAATAAAATCCAAAATTATCCCTGCGGACGAGTGTCAAATCCGACCAAATGTGCCCGGAAATCGTGTCTATTACCTATTACGGTCCACTTTCGTATAAAGTTAATGAAATTTGACAGTTTAAAAGTTGATATTATGACATATATTAACGAAACAAAACAAAATCAATATTGAAATCCAAAATCATCCTTGCAGACTAGCGTCAAATCCGAACAAATGTGCGCGGAAATCGTGTCTATTACCTTAGACGGCCCATTTTCAAATAAAATTCATGAAATGCGACAGTTTAAAAGTTGATATTATGAAATATAATAAACAAAAGAAATAAAATGAACTATAAAATCCAAAATTATCCGTGCGCACGAGGATCAAATCGGACCAAATGAGACCGGAAATCGTCTCTGTTACCTTAGACGGCCCATTTTCATATAAAATTAATGATATGTGATAGTTTAAAAGTTGATATTATGATATATATTAACCAAACGAAAAAAAAATCAACAATAAAATTCATAATTATCCGTGCGGACGAGGGTCAAATCGGACCAAATGAGCCCGGAAATCGTCTCTATTACCTTAGACGGCCCATTTTCATATAAAATTCATGAAATGTGACAGTTTAAAAGTTGATATTATGAAATATATTAAACAAAATAAATAAAATGAAGAATAAAATCCAAAATTATCCTTGCGGACGAGGGTCAAATCGGACCAAATGTGCCCGGAAATCGTGTCTATTACCTTATACGCTCCATTTTCATATAAAATTAATGAAATTTGACAGTTTAAAAGTTGATATTATGACATATATTAATGAAACAAAACAAAATCAACAATAAAATCCAAAATTATCCCTGCGGACGAGGGTCAAATCCGACCAATTGTGCCTGGAAATCGTGTCTATTACCTATTACGGTCCACTTTCGTATAAAGTTAATGATATGTGATAGTTTAAAAGTTGATATAATGATATATATTAACCAAAAGAAATAAAATCAACAATAAAATCCAAAATTATCCGTGCGGACGAGGGTCAACTCAGACCAAACGTGCCCGGAAATCGTGTGTATTACCTTATACGGTCCATTTTCATATAAAATTAATGAAATGTGACAGTTTAAAAGTTTATTTAGTAAAAAGTTCAACTATTTAGTTAAAAATTCATTTATTTTCTTGAAAATTCGTCTTTTCGCAGAATTTTTTGTTTGTTTGTAGAAAATTCATTTTTCGGTAGAAAATGAATTTTCTTGGTAGAACATAATTCTTCTTGGTTGAAAATTCATCTTTGCAGGTTAAAAATTCAACTGTTTAAAAAAAATTTCAACTATTTAGTTGAAAATTCAACTGTTTGAAAAAAAGTTCGACTATTTAGTTTAAAATTCATTTATTTCGTTGAAAATTCGTCTTTTGACAGAAAATTAATTTTCTCTTTAGAAAATAGTTCTTTTTGGTTGAAAATTTATTTCTGCAGGTAAAAAATTCAACTGCTTTGTAAAAAGTTAAAGTATTTAGTTAAACATGCATATATTTTTTTGAAAATCGTCTTTTAGCAGAAAATTATTTCGTTTTTGGTAGAAAATTCATTTTTTTTTTTTTTGGTAGAAAAAGAATTTTCTCGATAGAAAATAGTTAATTGAGAAAATAGTTAATAGAAAATAATTTCAAACCAAAAAGGATGAATTTTCAAACAAGAAGATTAATTTTCTACAAAAAAAATGAATTTTCAACAAAATGAATAAATTTTTAATTTAAAGGATAAATTTTCAAATAAAAATGAAATACTTCAATTTTCAGTAAATAAAATTAATTCTAAAAAAAGAACAAATAACAAAATAGTTACATTTTCATTGTTAACCCAATTTTCAATTAGGAAAATTAATTTTTAATAATACATCAAATGAATTTCTAACAAAATAGTTAAATTTTTGAACCAGAGATGAATCTTCAGCCAAAAAAATGTATTTTTAACAAAGCAGTTCAACTTTCAAGTAATTAATTAAATTTTTGACCAAAAACGATAACTAATGAACAAAATGGTTGCATTTTCAACAAAATAATTCAATTTTAAAAAAAGTAGTAGAATTTTGTCCCGATCCCCCTAAAATTGAAAACGCAGTTTATGGACACACCCGAATTTACTATTGAAATAGAGAAAAAAATTATGAAAAAATTAGTTTATAAATAATTGTTTATAAATGCTTGTTGTAATGAAGTAGGCCTTGAATGACTTCTTCACGGAAAAAATAATTTATCGCATAATTAGAATCGTAGTCTTTCTTTTTCGCACAATAATAATAATAATATTAATAATAATTTTTTATTAAGGTTTCTTGGTGTTCAAGCAATAATAATGGATCTTAACCATTTTTAGTTAAAGCGGCGAATTGTTTGAATTTTAAAACATATTTAATCTAAGTGTGTCCGTGCGGTCTAATAGACCGCACAAGCTTCTGACATTTGGGTCCCTCCTGCCAAAGGCGTAAAAGATTATTAATAATAAAAGTTGATAAAATTGATTAATTTTTTACTTATTCCTATGTCCCTTCATAATAATAATAATAATAACTTTATATTTTTTACAACAATTTAGAAGATTTTAATTTACCAAGGGAGCATTTTATCATTTGTAACTTACAAAATAGTCAAATTTTTAATCAAGGAGATGAGCCTTTAACCCGGAAGACAAATTTTCAACAAAATAGTTACATTTTAATCCAAAAAGGTGAATTAAAAATAAAATTTATAAAGTATTTTTATGAAGTAGTTAATTTTTCAATCAAAAAATGGCAAAATAATTGAATTTTCAACAAAAGAATTAATTTTTCAACCAAATGGTTGCATTTTCAAACTAAAAAAATGCCTTTTTATCTAACAAAAATGAAGTTTTAATCCAATAGCTGCATTTTTTTTAAATAATTGAATTTTCTACCAAAACAGATGTATTTTTAAACAAAAAAACGAATTTTTTTCAAAAATAGTTGAATTTTCAACCAAGAAAGATTTTATTTTATTTTTGAACAGCAAAATATAAATTTTAAAAGCCAAAATATAAATTTCTACCCAAAAAGATGAATTTTTCATCAAATATGTTATAGCTAATATTACTACCAAAAAAGACAAAATTTCAATCAAATTCTTAAACTATCAAGACAAAACGAGGAATTTTCTACAAAACAATTAAAACTTTAACACAAAAATATGAATTTTCAACAACAAAATTAATTTTAAACCAAACACTTTATGAAAAAAAAATTCGTCCTTTTAGTGTTGAAAATTCAACTGTCTTGTAAAAATTCGTATTTTTGGCTTGAAAATTCTATCATTTGGTTGAAAAATTAATTATTTTGTGGAATAGTCCTCTTTTATTAATATCAGCTATTACATTTTTTTTGTGGAATTCATCTTTTTTGTTGAAAACTCAACTATTTAAAAAAAATTCGTCTTTTTGGTTTAAATTTTGATTTACTCATTTTTGGGTTGAATTCAACTATTTGGATGAAAATTTAATTATTTGGTTGAAAATTTTGTTTGTTTGTTTTGTTTAAAGGTTCATATCCTTGATTAAACATTCATCTATTTCGTGAACATTTAGTATTTTTCTTGAAAATTAATTTTTTTAACTGAAAATGCAACTATTCATTTTTTTGATTTTAGTAGGAAATTAAGTTTTTTTTGAAATGTCCTATCTTTTTTGTTTGTAAAAAATGTGAGTGTTTGGTTGAAAATTAGTTTTTTTTATATTCATATTCTTGTGTTGTTTTAATTGTTTTGTACAGAATTCCTCGTTTTTTCTTGATAGTTTAAGAAGTTGATTGAGATTTTATGTTTTTTGATAAAAAATGCATATTTTGCTGTTCAAAATTAAAATCTTTCTTAGTTGAAAATTTTTATATTTTTTTGAAAATTCGTTTTTTGGTTTAAAAATGCATCTGTGTTGGTAGAAAATTACATTATTTTGTGAAAAATGCAAGTATGGGATTGAAAATACATCAATATTAGTTAAAAGCTCATTTTTGTAGGTTGGAAATGCAAGCATGTGGTTGAACAATTAATTATTTTGTTGAAAATTCAACTATTTTGTTAAACGTATCTTTGTTGGTTGAAAATTTAACTACTTCCTTAAAATACTTTAGAAACAATTTTCATGAATATCCACAAATGTCATAAATTTTCATAAATTTCATCAATTTTCATTACAAGGTTCAGAAATAATACTGCTGTGATTTGAAAAACACAGTTAAGTGCAAAATATCGAAAAATGAGTTTTTTCATCTCGTTGGCATCTTTTAAAAAGATACACCTAATTATTTTAATAATTTATCAAATTTTTAATAACTCTAAAAATAATTATTGTCTAATTTTGTTTGTTAAATTCTCTTTAATTATAATACAAGTATGTTAAAAAAAATTCATTTTAAGTCAATAATTTCGAGTTTTGCTGATACTTCATTCCTTTGGAATTTATGTACATTCAATAAATAAACATGAATTAATTCCGCTGGAATTTCTTATTATTCTTTATTCATGAAATTTAAGAATTGTTATAACATTCTCATCTTTATATTTTCGGTTAACAAAGAAAGCTCGACTTACAATTTATCGAAATTTATAACATCAAAATCTATTTGTCTAATTTAAACATTAGCTTAAAAAAACAAAGAAGAATTGTTGATATTAATAACAATAATATTAAATAGTTGTTAGTTTTGAATATTTAAAATTGACGAATTTCTAAATGAAAGTCGTTAACATTGAAGAATGTATGATTGTAAATATTTAAACTAAAAAAAAAACGTTTAACATTAAATTTCTGCAAAAACAAGTTTTAATAATGGAATCATTTACGAATATCTGTTTTTAAAATTCAAGAAGTTTTCATTGTAACTCTTAAAGATGGTAAAAATTTGAATTGTCAATCTTTAAAATTGAAGATGTCCTCATTTAAAACGTTTATAATTAAAAAATTATAAGAGCTCAAATGTTAAATAATGGAAAATTCTGCAATTTTAATGATTAACATTTGAAATTTCATAAATTTGAAAGATTTACAATTGAAAACTGTTGACGTTTGAACTTCAAAATCATCACACTTAAGGAATTTTTATTTATACATCTATTAAAATTAGACAGTTTTCAATTGTAAATCTTCAAAATTGAAGAATTTGAATTAAAAGTCTTCAAAATTATGTGTGTGTCAAGGTTAACAAATAAAAACGCTGTCATTTTGATGGTTGACGTATCAAATTTCATCAATTTTAAAGATATAAAATTGAAAAATCTTGACTTTTGATCTTCAAAACCATCACAATTTAAGAATTGTTATTTATACATCTTTCCAAATTGAATAGTTCTCAATTGTAAGTCTTCAAAATTAAAAAGCTATAGACTGCAAACCCATAAAATTCAATAAGTTGTAATTCCATATTTTCAAAATTCATGAATTGTCAATTGTAGCTCTTCAAAATTGCAGAACTTTGAATTGCGAATTTTTTATAATTAATAATATGTAGTATTTCACAAAAATTATAATTTCATAACTGAGCAATGATTTGTAATAATTCAATTAGTTCATATTCTTTTACCATGAATGGCGTTCTCTCAAATTAGAAAAAATTATATTTTTGGAAGAACAACACAAATGGATCTACATTTTTTTTCATTTTTTTTGAAATTGTTTTAAGTTCAATTTTTTTTTATTCTGCTAAAAATGAAAAAATTGCTTTTAAACCTTCCAAATTTTTTTCCGACAATTTTTGAAACCTTTCGAAGTATTTTCAATTTTTTTCAATTTTATCCTCAAATTAATTTTCAAAATTAAATATCATTGAAATTCTCCCAGGAATTTTTAAATAACATTCTTATTCTCTTGAAATGTTTCAAAATTCTTAAAAACCTACTTTTCCAACATCTTCCAAAATCTACATTTTATTTTAAATTTCTTGAAAATGATCCCGGTTTTACATTATTTTTGAAATTTTTTCAAAACTTCTCAATGTCTTTTTAAATAAGTAGAATTTTTTCTACATTTTTTTCAAAATTCTGCAAAATGAAAAAATTGCCTTAAAATCTTCCAGAAACTTTTCTGACAATTTTGTAAATCTTTTCAAATGTCTAAAAATGTTTTTCAATCTCATCTAAAAATAAATCTTTCAAAATAAGATTCATTTCAGTATTCCCAAGAATCTTTAAAAGAACACTTTTTCATATCCTTGAAACCTTTCAAAACTCTTAAGAAGCTTTTTTTTCGAAATCTTAAAAAATCCACATTTTGTTTTTAAATTTCTTGAAATCGTTTCTAGTTTCAAATTATTCTTGAAATGTTTTCAACATTTTTAAATATCTTTTTGACTGATTCGAATCTTTCATTAAATTCAGATTCTTTTTCGGCAATTTTAGAAATCTTTTGAAATTTGGTAATCGTGCAAAAAATCTTCTACTTTATGTTTCGAAATTTTAGGAAATCATTTAAAATCCTGCGAAATAAAAAAAAATTCACAACAATCTTTCAGATTCTTTAACATAATTTTGCATATATTTTGGAATATTCTATTAAAAGAATGTTTAAAAATAAACATAACAACATTTTTAATTTCCTATGAATCTTTAGAAACTTTTTTCTTCGAAATCTTTAAAAAACGATTTTGTTTGAAATTTTATGAAATCTTTGCAAAACTTCTTCAAGTTTCCATAACTAACACGAATTTTTTCTAAACTTTTGTAATCCTGCGAAATTGCATAATTTTGCTTTTAAATTTTTTTGCATTAATTTTCGAAACTGTAGAAAATCATCTTATATCCTGCAAAATAAAAACATTTTACGAAAAACTCTTCCAGATTATTTTTCGTCAATTTTCGAAATCTTATGAAATCTTTTTAAATATTCTCTCAAAATGAATTGACCAAATAAAACATTATTTAAATCTTCCCAGGAATTTTAAGAAGATTTTTTTATTCTCGTGGAACTCTTGAAAAGTTTAAAAACCGTTTTTCTGAATTTTTCAAAAATTTTAATTTTTTCTTAATTTTCTTGTAATTGTTTCAGGTTTTGAAATTATTTTCGAAATCTTTTCTAAAATAATTTTTTTTTTAATCTAGCAACAAAAATTGCTTCAATATTTTCCTGATATTTTTTCGACAATGTTGGAAAATGATATGTGACCGTTCACGAAGAAAGGGACCTAACACCCGAAAAATCAATTTTTTTTTTTACACCAGTCGATACTGTTATGATTTGTTATATTAAAAAAAAATAGTAAAATAATATAAGAGGAAATATCGGGAATTTTTTATAAATACCTTAAAAATACCTTTTGAAATTTCTATTTTTGAGATAGCGGATAAGTTATTTTAGCGAATCAGACAATTTCAAAAATAGTAGTAAAATAGTTGCATTGTTAAAAAAGTTAGGAGTTAGGTAAATTATTTACTTGGTTTTTGGATGATTTTTAATTGTTTCGAGAAAAATTTTTCATGAAATGATTTCCTCTGAATACAAAATAGTTAAATTTTCAACAAAACTGATGAATCTTTGATAAAAAAATGAATTATCAAAAATAAATACGAATTTTCAACCAAGAAAGATTTTTCAATCAATAAACAGAAAAAACCTCATCCAAAATTTTGGGTTTTTAAGTAATGAAGATGAATTTTTCAAGAAAAAAAAATTAATTTAGAACCCAAAAATATGCATTTTCCACCAAAAAAATTGAATTTTGTCAATTTTCAACTGAAAAATATCAATTTTCTAGAAAGAATAAAGTACCTACCTTTTCAGTAAAAAAAAAAAAATCATTAAAAAAAAGGATTTTCAACAAAATTGGTGAAATTTTTAACCAAAGAAATATAATTTAAACTAAAATGAATCACCTTCAATCAAAAAGATAAATTTTTAACCAAATAGTTAAACCTTCAACATAGAATATTAATTTTCTACCAAGAAAGACAAATTTTCAACGAAATGGATGAATTTTCAACTAAACAAGACAATTTTTTAACAAAAAATACAATTTTTTAATTTTCAGTTAGAGAAATAAGTTTTTAACCAAATAATATAAATTTTCAACGAAATAGTTAAATTTTCAGTTAAAAAATTAATTTTCAATTCAAAAAACAACTAATTTACAACCACAGAAATGAAATTTCAACCAAACTGATGAATCTTTGATTAAAAAAATGTATTATCAACAAAAAGTGTAATAGTTGATATTTCCACAAAAAAATATTTTAATTTTCTATAAAAAACTGTTAAATTAAACCAAAAAGTACGAATTTTCAACCAAGAAAGATTTTTCAATCAATAAACAAAAAAAAAACTCATCCAAAATTTTGGGTTTTTAAGTAATGAAAATGAATTTTTCCAGAAAAAAATTTAATTTTGCACCCAAAAATATGCATTTCCCACTCAAATAATTGACATTTGTGCATTTTTAACTGAAAATATCAGTTTTCTAGCAAAAATAAAGTAGCTGCATTTTTAGTAAAAAAATGCATTAAAAAAAAAAGGATTTTCAACCAAATTTGTGAAATTTTTCACCAAAAAAATAAATTTTGAACCAAATAGTTGAATCTTCAACGTAGAATATTAATTTTCTACCAAGAAAGACAAATTTTCAACGAAATGGATGAATTTTCAACTAAACAAGACAATTTTTTGGTTAAAATTTCGTGGTTATAATCGATAGGTATTCCACGGGCATCCCTTGCGTAAAAGAACTCTTCTATTTCGTCTAAGTAAAATGCGAAGAATTTCGGACTGAGAATCTCACCTTGCAAAACTACCTCTGTTATATCAATTGCCTTTGTCAAACCATCAGGCGTACGGGCTGATAATACCTATCCATCGCAAAGTTCTTTACAAATTATAATGCTGTCTTCTCTCTCTCCATGCCGTTCTTCTTATCCAACTCATATACCTTCCTTCTCCCACTAACACTCCCTGAACAGCCTACTTCCCCGCTCTTCCAACGCTCGTTCTCCCAGTCTCCCTCCAGACAATATAATTAGGCGTGTTCCTTGCCAACCCCAATGTATACTCTACGTATCTCTCCTGTGCCCCATTCACCTCTTCACTTTCCTTTCACCCCACACCTCTACTCCATACAATAGCACACTCATCACTAGTGAGTCAAACAATTTCATTCTCCTCCCAAAATCATCAGCAAAAAACTTCATTCCCAACCCCCACACCTGCCTCATCACCACATTTGCCCTCACGAAGCCCAGGTACACAAACTATTTCACCTCCTGCACCGCCTCTCCCTTCCACTTCCACTCCTTTCCCTTATCCCTTCCCCCTCCTTTTCTGAACACCATAATCTTGGACTTTTGCGCATTTAGCTACAACCTGTTCTCATCTAGGCATCTTCTCAACCTCTTCATCATCTCCTTCAAGGCCTTCTCGCTTCTTGCCAGAAACAATTTGTCATCTACATACGCTGGTGACCAAGTTTTAACCCCTTCTAGCCTGACTCCTACCAGCCCAGCCTCCAGCTTACTTTCCATAGCCGCAATTAAAATCGGAAAAAGCATTGGGATAAGCGGACTCCCTTGCCTGAACCCCCTATCCATCCGGAATCCCTCCGGAATCCCCTCATCTCCTCTCACCGTATCTTTGATCTCTTCATATATCTCCCTTACCCTCTCGAATAGGCATCTCTCCACTCCCCTATCCTTCACCGCCTCCGACAACATTCCCCTATTCACCGAAGGAAACGCGCCTTTGAGATGCACGAAAAACACGTACACTCTCGACCCCTACTTTGCTAATTCTCTATCCACCACGTGCTGCAGAACGTAGATATTGTCGATAGTACTCCTACTCGCCATAAAGCCCGCCTGCGTCTCCGCCAATATTCCTTTTCCCTCGACATCTTTCCGCAGCCTCTCCGCCACCACCATCGCATATACTTTATACGCAGTATTCATTAGCGTGATCCCTCTATAATTTTCCTGTGTATCCCTGTCTGCTTTCTTATACAGTGGCACTATTAACACTTCTCTCCACCCTCCTATAAAACTCTCCCCCCTCCATACTTTCTTCACTGCCTTCTTGAGCCACTCCCTAACCTTCTATATACAATACAGTCATGCTTTATTCTCTACCATATCCTGCCTGCTGCTTTTGACCTTATTAACTTCCTTACCTGCTTCTCTATCTGGAACGGAATTAGAAAAATATGGATTTTAATAGAAATGACCGTCAACCGGGGTAATACATCTAAATTCGCAAAGTTTGAACGTTCTGCTAACTCCTAACTCCTAACTCCCAACTCCTAACTCCTAACTCCCAACTCCTAACTCCTAACGCCTAACACCTAACTCTTAACTCCTAACCCCTTACTACTAACACCTAACTCCTAACCCCTGACTCCTGACTTCTAACTAGTAAAACTCCTTACTTCTATTTATAATTTTAGGTAAGAGAACCTAATAAATACGACATCTTTGAGACTTACACTCTATTAGTCTGTTATACTATTAGTCTGGAAGATGCCGTATTTATTATGATCTCTTACCTAAAATTATAACTTATAAATTTTCCCATACGTAAAAAAAGAGAATAGCATTCTTCTTATAAATCCTGACTACTAGAACTCCTACTCCTATCTCCTAAAACTCCTAACTATAAAAACTCCTGAAACACCTAATTACTAAGACTCCTAACTCGTAACGCCCACTGAATAACTCCTAACGCCTTAATTCTAACTACTGAAACACCTAACTATTAAAACTCCTATCTACTAAAACTTCTAACTCCTAACTACTAAAACTCCTAACTACTATTTTTAATTTTAGGTAAGAGAACCTAATAGATACGACATCTTTGAGAGTGATACTTCATTAGTCTATTATACTATTAGTCTGGAAGATGCCGCATTTATTATGTTCCCTTACCTCAAATTATAACTTATAAATTTTCCCAGACGTAAGAGAAGAAAAATGCATTCTTATTATAAATCCTAACTACTAGAACTCTTAACTACTAAAACTTCTATCTATGGAAAATCTTATCTAATTAAACTCCTAACTATTGAAACTCCTAAAACACATAACTACTAAGACTCTTAACTCATAATGCCTACTTAATAACTCCTAACGCCTTACTTCTAACTACTGAAACACCTAACTACTAAAACTCCTAACTACTAAAACTTTTAACTCCTAACTACAAAAACTCCTAAGTACTATTCACAATTTTAGGCAAGCGAACCTAATAGATACGACATCTTTGAGAGTGATACTCTATTAGTCTATTATACTATTAGTCTGGAAGATGTCGTATTTATTGGGTTCTCTTACATAAAATTATAAATTATAACTTTTTCCAGACGTAAAAAAAGAAAATTGCATTCTTCTTATGAAACCTAACTACTAGAACTCCTAAATACTGAAACTCCTATCTACTAAAACTTCTAACTCTTAAAACTCCTAAAACACCTAACTACTAAGACTCGTAACTCGTAACGCCTACTTAATAACTCCTAATGCCTTACTTTTAACTACTGAAACTCCTGAGTACTAAAACTTCTGACTCCTAACTATTAAAACTCCTAAACTACTTATAATTTTAAGTAAGGGAACCTACTAGATACGATATCTTTGAGAGTGATACTGTATTAGTCTATTATACTATGAGTCTGGAAGATGCCATGTTTATTAAGTAATACATGGTTGCAAGCTGTACCACTTTTTAAAAAAAATCATTTTCTTTGTTGACAATTTAACTGTCCTGTTCAGAATTCGGTTTCTTAGGTTAAAAATTTATATTTCAAACTGAAAATTCAACCATTCTAGTTGAATATTCATTATTTAATTAGAATTATTATTTTTTGGAGAACTTTCATTTCTATGGTTGAAAATCAAATTATTTGTAGTGCAAAGTTTATTCCTTTTGGTAGAAAGTCCTACTATTATATGTTTCGCTCAAAATTTATTTATTTTGTGCAAATTTTTAATAATTTTTTTACAGAGAATCCCGCACAAAATGTACATAAAAAGGCTCCCAGCCGATTAAGATTAAACTTTTCCAAATTGCAGTCCAAGAATGGACAGTTTTCGAGTAATAGGGGGTTAAAAATTGAAAAAATTTAACCAACTTAGGCCAATATCTTGAAAACCGCAGATCAGAGAAAAAAAAGTTCCCTGTGAAAGTTACTGCGCTCTAACGAGGAAATGCGAAGGAAGTCAGGACCTTGAGACACAGGTCATTTTGAAGAGAACTTGTCATTTGTTGCTAATATTTAGCTAATAAAGACAAGATATGGACAGGGAATCATTATATAGTCTATAAAGGAAAGACATGAGCAGGATGTTGTCAATATCTAACCAATGAAGGCAAGACATGAGCAAGACTTAGTCAATATAGAGCCAATGAAGACAAGACATGAGCAGGACTCAGTCAATATCCAGTCAATGGAGGCAAGACACGAGCAGGGCTTAGACAATATCCAGACAATGAAGGCAAGACATTAGCACGATATTGTCAATATCTAGCCAATGAAGGCAAGACATGAGCAAGACTTACTGAAAACCTAGCTAATGAACGCAAGACATGTGCAGGATGTTATCTATTTCTAGCCAATGAAGGGAAGGCATAAGCAAGACCTTGTCAATATCTAGCCTATAAAGGCAAGACATGACCAGGACTAAGTGATTATCCAGACAATAAACGAAAGACATGAGCAGGATGTTGTCAATATCTAGCTAATTAAGGCAAGACATGAGCTGGACTTAGTCAATATAGTCATAATATAGTCAATATAATAATAATATAGTATATAATATTAATAATATAGTCAATATAGTTAATACAATCAAGGACAGATATGAGCAGGATGTTGTCAATATTTAGCCAATAGAGCCAAAACACGAGCAAGACTTAGTTAATACCTAGCTAATGAAGGCAAAACATGTGCAGGACTTAGTCATCATCCAGAAAATGAAGTCAAGACATGAGCAGGATGTTGTCAATATCTAGCCAATAAACGCAAGATATGAGGAGGATGTTGTCAATATCTAGCCAATGTAGGCAATAGATAAGCAGGATGTTGACAATATCTTACTAATGAAGGTAAGACATGAGCAGGACTTAGTCAACATCCAGACAACGAAGGTAAGATATGAGCAGGATTTTTTCAATATCTAGCCAATAAAGGGAAGATACGAGCCAAGCGATTTTAAAGTTTCCTCGGCCCACGAACGAACACAAGTTGCGACAGTTTTTAGGACTAGCGAGCTTCTTTCACCGTTTATTTATAAATTTGCGATGATAGCTGCATCTCTGCATCACTCAGTAAAACCAAAGGTCAACTATGTTTGGAACGAAGCGGCAGAAGGTGCCTTCCGAGAATTGATCAGAGTTATGAGCGAAAACCCGATTTTACCATTGTTTAATTAGGAAGCAGAAACGGAATTACACACTGACGCGTGCTCCCAGGGTCTAGCGGCAATGTTATTGCAGAAAAAACAGGAGGATCAACTCGTACACCCGGTCTATGCCACAAGTAGACGAACGGGCGAACCGGAAAGTCGATACCACTCAAGTAAGCTTGAATTGCTGGCCATTGTTTGGGCAATTTCGCGTCTTCGAACATTCTTAATCAATATCAAATTTACAGTGATCACTGCATGCCAAGCGCTGATTTTTCTCAACAGAGAAAAATTGAGTCACTCACAATTAACGCGATAGCTTAATGTACTAAGCGAATCCAATTTTGGAATAATCCAAAGAGCAGGAAGGCGAATGCAGCACGTAGATTTTCTCAGTCGAGCTCCGACAGAAAATTACGAATGTATGTTACATATGAAGGACCAAAATATAGGAACCTTCACAATAGTTGATTTAGAAGATGAGGTTTCATTGTTCCAATTCGAAGACAAGACGTTGCGCCGGAAGAAAGAAATTTTACAAAAGCCTGCGAACAAGAGAACGAAACGCGAAGTAGGAGAGGTTCAAGATTACGAATGTAGGAATGAAATTCTGTACAAACGAGTCAAAGGAAAACTTCTTTACGTAGTACCTGTGAATATGCGTAATAGTATTGTAATTAGGTTCCACGATTGTCGAAGCCATACCGGGATCGAACGTACTTTAGCAAAAATTATGGAATTTTATTATTTTTCTAAGATACGTCGTTACGTTAGACAACGAATCCGATCTCGTTTACATTGTATCATGACAAAAGCTGAGACTAGAATGCAACCGGGCGTACTTCATCTGATAACACCAGGAAAGCGAACGTTTGCGGTAATTCACGTAGACCACGAAGGTCCATTTCCTACGACACCGAAGAAAAACCAATATCTTTTCGTGGTTACCGATAATCTAACTTAATTTTTATTTTTGCGAGCAGTTAGGAATACGGCAGCCATACATGTGGTATGACAATTAGAAAATTTTATACTGGAATATGGATCACCAGAAAGAATCATCTCGGATAGACGGTCGTGCTTCACCGCGGATGAATTCCGAAAATTGTGCGAAAAACACGGAATTCGTCATACCTTGAATTCCGCGAGACATCTGCAGGCCAACGGACAGGTCAAAAGGACCAATAATACGCTTTTACCAGCATTCCAAGCCAGTCTCATCGATAAGCAAGGGAAAGACTGGGATTTAAGAGTAAAACACGTGCAACGAGATCTGAATGCATCGCCAAACCAAACAACTGGGGGGGGGGGGGGGGGGGGGGGGGGGGGGTGCAGAGAAAATTCGACGATATCTTACATGTGGGGGGAGTTTAAAATTTCAGAAAAACATCTCACATCATTTGTGCATGACCCCTGAGCATCAGGCAAAAAAAAAACAAAAAAAAGCGCGCGTTCAAGCGCGCGCGAAATTTATGGCATGAGTTCTGGAATGAGTTTAAAAAAATACTCGGAAGGGATTCTGACTCTAATATTTTTTTTTTTTTTTTTTTTTTTTACTCCTTCCACATTTTATTCTCGACCGGTAGCAAGCTGAACCATGATGAACTTAACGATACCATCAGTAACCCGATATTGTTTCACTCAAAGTCAGCGCCACCATCCGAGAACCCGGGTCCGGGTTTCAAGTCCATTTTAGTTTTTTCTTAGAGCACTGAGAAAAATATTTGAATTCAAAAGACTAATTTCTAACCGAAAATTATTCAATTAATTATTGAAGAAATTTTTTCTTTGAATCAAAATACATTTTTAGTGAAAAAAAATTGGCAACCCAAAAAGATGAATTTTTAACAAAATATTTTAATTCTCAAACGAAAAGATGAAGTTTCAAAGAATGAGATTGATTTGCTATCAACAAAATGAATTTTAATTAAAAATACTGTATTTTTCAACAAAAAAAGTTAACTTTTCAACAACAAAAAATAATTTTCAATAAAATAGTGGCATTTTTAACCAAAGAAATGAATTTTTATTATCAACCTTCAAACAACAACAAAACAAATTTTGAACCTAGTAGTTGATTTTAAACGAAAGAAATGATTTTTATATAAAAAAATAAATTTCAAGTAAAAATATTGTATTTTCAAAAAAAAGTCAAATTTTTAACTAAAGTGATAAATTAAAAAAAAAAGAAATAATAATCTACAAGTTTAGAAAAAAATAATTTTCAACCGAAAAATAAGAAATGTCAACAAAATAGTTTAATTTTCAACAAAAAATGGAATAGTTAAATTTTCGATTCAAAAAATTAATTTCCAACCGAAAAGTATTTGAATAATTATTGAAGAAAATCATTTCTTCGAATCAAAATACATTCTTGGTAAAAAAGAGATTAATCGGATACCCAAAAAGATGAATTTTCAACAAAATATTTTTATTCTCAAACAAAAAGATGAATTTTCAACGAATGAAATTGATTTTCTATCAACAAAATAAATTTCAATCAAAAATACTGTATTAAAAAAAAAGTAAACTTTTCAACAACAACAAATAATTTTCAACAAAATAGTTGCATTTTTAACCAAAGAAATGAATTTTTAATTAAAATGATGCACCTTCAAACAAAAATTTGCAACCTAATATTGGAATTTTGAACGAAAGAAATGATTTTTCTATAAAAAAATTAATTTCAAGTAAAAATATTGCATTTTCAAAAAAAGCCAAATTTTTAACCAGTGATGGATTTCCATCAAAAAAATCAATAATCTACGAGCTTAAAAAAATTAATTGTTAATCACAAGTGAAATAGTTAGTTGAACTATTTTGTTGAAAATTCGTCTCTTTTCGATCAAATTTCAACTATTTTATTGAAAAATAATTTTTTTTTTCAATTCAACTATTTGGTTAAAAATTCATCTTTCTTGGTTGAAAATAGTCTTTTTGTTGAAAATGCATCTAACTATTATTATTATTCAACTGTCTTCTAAAAAATTCGTCTTTTTGGCTTGAAAATTCAATAATTAATTTGTAAATGTAAATGGATGCCTAAAAATATATATACTTTCAAAGTCAACGATTTGATGAAAAATTTATCTTTTTTTATAGAAAAGGACCTATTTGTTGAAAATTCAACTTTTCAAGCTGATAATTCAACTGTCTTCTGAATTTTTTTTTTACTCGAAAATTCATTTATTTGATTGAAGATGCAGCTGTTTTTGATTAAGCTTTAATCTTTTTTGGTTAAAAATTCATGATTCTTTGTTGAAAATTAACTTTTTGTTAAAAATTCAATTATCTTCTGAAAAATTAGTCCTTTTTATTAAAAATTCCTTTTTCTTGGTTTAAAACGATTTTTTTGTTGAAAATTCAATTGTTCATCCCAGCAATAGAATCCTAAATGTTGAAATAATATAATTTTTATTTATTGTCCTTCTTACGTAATTGTCAACCCAACAACTAATACATGCCTCAAATCGTTCAATTTTTATTACTTTTTTCGTCTTTTTTTTTTATTTTTTTGTCTTTTTTCGTCTTTTTGAGGAAAAATGCCACCAATCCTTTTTATTCAAAATTCATATTTCTTGAATGAAAATTAACATTTTGTTGAAACTTTAATTGCCCTCTAAAAAAGCTCGTCTTTATGGCTTGCAACTTCAACTACTTGATTGAAAATTAACGTTCCTTGGCTGAAAATTCGCTTTTCGTTAAAAATTCAATTATCTTCTGAAAAATTATTCCTTGAATTGTCCAATTTTTTTTTTACTTTTGTGTATTTTTTCATCTTTTTGAAAAAGAATGCGAAATATCCTTTTCATTCAAAATTTACATTTCTTGAATGAAAAATAACTTTTTGTTGAAAATTCAATTGTCCTCTAAAAAACTCGTCTTCATGGCTGGAAAATTCAACTATTTTGTTGAAAATTAACGTTCAATGCCTGAGAATTAACTTTTCGTTAAAAATTCAATTATATTCTGAAAAAATAGTAATTTTTATTCACAATTCATATTTCTTGAATGTAAATTAACTTTTTGTTGAAAATTCAATTGTGCTCTAGAAAATTCGTATTTATGGCTTGAAAATTCAACTATTGGTTGAAAATGCAAATTTTTTTTATTCAGCTTTAATCTTTTTTGGTTGAAAATTTATGTTTCTTGACTGAAAATTAACTTTTTGTTGAAAATTCAATTCTCTTCTAAGCAGTTAGTTCTTTTTCTTGAAATTTGATCTATTTAATTTGAAGTTGAACTATTTTGTTGAAAATTCGTCTCTTTTCGATCAAATTTCAACTATTTTATTGAAAAATAATTTTTTTTTTCAATCAGCGGGCGAGCAGCCGCTCCCTTCTTCACTCAGGCTCTCGCTTCTTTCGCACATAAATACCGGTGCTCGAGCTTAACTCGGCACTTGCGCTTTGTACAACGACGTGAGTGACTGTGAGTGTGTGGTGCTCTGAGCGCCGCATCAATCGAAAGATCTCTTCCTTGTACAGAAATCAAGAATAAACCTTTTACCCGAGCAATCCTTCCTGCATTATCTCTCTTTTTCTCCCTCTTACTCCTTCTCATGCAAATATTCATTCTCTCTCACTCTTTCTTTCTTTCTCGTATTGTGGGCTTTCGTGGTCCCGGTACACTCTCTCTTTGTTTTTCCTCTCTCTCTGTGATGTGGGCTTTTGTGGTCCCGACACCCCCTCTCCCTCATGCTCTCTCTCTTCCCCCGTGCTGTCGTGCTTTTGTGGCCCTAAAACCCTCTCTCTCTCCTACTTTCTCCCTTTCTTGTGTTGTGGTGCTTTCGTGGCCCCAACACCGCCTCTATTCTCTCTCTCTCTCTGTTGTGTTGCTTTCGTGGCCCCAACACCCTCTCTCTGTTGTGTTGCATTCATGGCCCCAACACCCCCCTCTCTCTCTCTCTCTCTCTCTCTCTCTCTCTCTGGTATTGTGGTGTTTTCGGTGCCCCAACACTCTCTCTCTCTTCTCTCTCTCTATGCTGTGGTGCTTTCATGGCCGACCCAGCACGTGGTGCCCCTCCGCCTTTCGGAACGGTGGCCCACTAACACAAACAAACAGTCTCGGCACGGTCCCACCGTACGAGCAAGAGACGAACACGTCTCGTGTCGGAACGCGGCTCGTCTGCGCGTCCAGCGCCCGCCTTTATACCGGCCGTCGCTAAACGGACGGACTGCAGGCTCACCGACGCCTCCCATCTCTGACGAGATAGCAGGCCATGTTCTGGTCTTGTCTCACGGACTACCAACCTTACCGCAACCCGGACAGGAACCTGGCTCACTAGGCTGAATAACGAGTCACAGCTGGAACCACACCCATCCAGCTCTCCACACTTGTTGATGATTTGCCCCCTCCACCAATAACAAAACGGGGCTTACATCAAGCTTAAAACTTTAACCACTTTGATTTAGGTAGATTCGTCATTCTGCCACGAAGAGGTTCTACGTTTATTGAGTGAATAAAGAATTCATTATTTCAATGTATTATTTCAATTTTATTTGAGACAAGTAAAACATTATTTTTCTGTAATGAAAAGAATAAGTATCATTTTGACCCTTTGAAATTTGAGTATTCAAATCGTAAACCCTTAAACATTAATCACTTCAATAACAATCAAAATCATATATTTAAAATTGGAAGCTTTTGACTAATTAATAAATTTGAAAATCAAGCTTTAAAAGTTCAACAATTCCAAACTTTGTTCAACATTAAAGTATTAAATAAGTTAACGTTGGATCAACAAAGCTCTGTTTCCTTGAAATCTCTATTCAAACTATGAGCATATGTTAATTTTTTATATAATTTTTCATATGAATTGAAAATTTTTCTAAATTGAATCATTTTGATTCCTTAAATTTTTTTCGCATCTTGTGTTGCCGTCTGTTCCTCAAAGAGGTATCAATGATTAAGAACTATTTAAGTATGTGCATGAAAAAAATATGCATCGGATCTCCTTTCTGTCAAAGAAAATTTGACTTCCTTTGGAGAAGAATTAGAGAATAAAAATAAAATTTTTAAACGAAATATAAGTATAGAATAATTAATTGTAGAAATTGTAAAAAACTTTTATTTTGCGGTCAAGCTTTTCGAAATACGAGAAAAAATTAGGACACAATGGTTATTGTACAAAAAATCATCTAAGAATTTTTTACCAGTGATTTTTCCATGAGTCGTAAGTTTTTGTCATAATCGTGAGAATAAAATTAAAAATTAAAAAATGAAATTTTCGAAAAAATGGCACAAGATACGAAGAGAAATAAATAAGTTAAAGTTGTTTCGTCAACGAAGATCCGCGTTGAGAATTATTTATTGATGGAATGCTTACTTTTTGCTCTTATGATGAAAAATAACATTGAAATAAAACAATTAAATTCTTGGCAGCCAGCAATACTGAGGCTAACCGCGGGCAGACATCCACTAGAGGAAGAGCGATGCTTTAAGACTAGGGGAAACATTAAGTTCCAGGTTTCTCTCAAGCTAGAAGATCTGGCTCAACTTGATGAAACGTGTAGTGCAGATTTTTTTGAAAAGTATGACCATCGCACCATCAAAGGTGGCGTATATGATACAACGAGAACTGTAACGGACGCAAACCGTCAAGCAAAACCGACAGCTGAACCTAAAACCAAAAAGCAAATGCATCAACTTAGCAAAAAAAAAAGATGACTTTCAGGGTCTGATATTTCTTGCGCGAAGTACGGTTCCGTCATCACACACTCAAAAAGTCAAAATTTTTTACCACATTTCAGTGTGATCTGATGTGATTTCCTTCCAGTTAGACTGAAATCGACAAAGTCTGACAGCTATATTAATAACCGGAGCTACCGACGTTTCCGAAAGGGTTTCGGTTCCTTCTGTTGATATGGACTGTATTCGTAATAAGGGTTCTGATTCCAATTTTTCTTCGGTGTTCGGTTGTTCTGTTTCTGCCCGCCCGACATCCTTGCACGAGTGCGAAGCAGGGCTTTCTGGGTTTTTGGCTGCTTGTCTACCTGGTTTCGAGTTTGGCTCCTTAATTCCTTTGCCGAATTTTCTAATTCTTTTGCTGTCTCCAGGGCTTCGTCAAGTTTTTCGCTGAAAAGAAAGCTACCAATATCTGTTGATTGTAGTGTATCTTTGAGGGAGACGTTGACATTCGCCAAGACAAAACTTCTACGGACCACAGATTCGTAGTGATATATATTAGCGAATAGCTCGCTTGCATCGCTAAGGTACTCCATTAGCTGTGATTCTTCTGCAGATATTTCTTTTCTGTCGGATAACAGTGATAGGGCCTTGCCAATGGCTGCCAGAAAAGCTGCTATTTTCTCTTGCTTCATGCAGCTAAACGGTAAAATTTTCAAACAAAAAATATTACAGTCTAACCGAAAATAGTTGAATTTTCAACCAAATATTTGCCTTTTCAACTTAGAAAGGATGAATTTTCATAAAAAAGTAACAGGTGAGAATTCAACCAAAAAAGATTAAATTGTTTCCCAAAGAGACGAATTTCAAAACCAAAAAGACAAGCATTTGAAATTAAAAATTGCGATGAAAATCGTTTTGAGTTGATCAGCTGAAAATTTAAATTAATTTACGATTGTTGAAATAATCGCTGGTTCGAGTATTAAAAATTGAACTATGCTTCAGTCTAAGATAGTCTAAAGATAATATGTATCAAATATTTGAAACTTAAAAATTGGAAACTGAATTGTTTGAAACACAAAGCTTGGAACTGTTACAATTTCAGAGTGCTACATTTATATTTTGAATTAAAAAATTTTAATTGCTCCATTTTACAAATTTTTAATATATAAATGAATGTGTTGCATTTTGATGCGTAAATAATAATTGGACAATTATCACGTTTTGAAAATTCTCTATTTCGAATCAGAAAATTTTGAAATCTTTTAAAATACTCAGCAGTCGTGGAATTAGCTGCGCCGTGAATTTTGACTCGGGAAGAGTCCATATGTAAAGCCGTTTCGAGCGCGGATAGCACTCAAATGGATGACCATCCGCGACGTACGACCAGTTTGTATATTCACTGCGTTTTAACAAATCGGTGGCAGGGGGTTTGACGTAGAGGATGATTGTGTGCATTCGATAGGTAGGGTCAAATGTCAGCGTTCAAACTCAGCGGTCAAAAGCCGGCTGAACTCGAGAGGTGGTTTTATGCAGTTTTCCTCTCCCCTGCCAAAAGTCCAGGCAAATGCCAAAAAAGATGAATGTTAAACTAATAATATAATAGTAGATATTTAAACCAAAAAAACACATTTTTTAATTTTGAATCGGAAAAAGTTAAATTCATCCAAAAGAGACAAATTTTCAAATACTTGCATTTTTAGCAACAACGAAAAATCCAATTCCATGGTGGAAAACATTTTTAAAAGAAAGTACAACATTTCTGCAACGGTAATTTGTTGTTAACACATGTTCTTTGGGTACCAAAATGTACAAAATATAGCAAAAAAAATACAGTTAAATGTGAATATCTAATTTTTTGTTGTATTTTTTCCTAGAAAAGTAACAATCTACAAAATATTACAGAAAACTAAAGATTTTACTTTTTTTATTTGGGTGTTTGTCGACATTAAAACACTTTCAATTTTACGTAAATTTTGTTAAAAAATTATAAATCCTCACCAAAAAATAAAATATTTCACAAAAATTGAAATATTGGGAAAATATAACTAAGATTATATTTTAGATACTGTTATTTTATTGTAGAAAGGTAAAAATTTAAACAAAAAAATATAAATTTTTACAAACAATATTTTTAGAATCCGCATCAACGCTTCGACTGTACTTTACTGTCAATTTTTGTAATATATGTTATATATAAGAGGTTGTGTATAGAGATGTAAAGGACCATGCTCCCAAACTCATGTTTCCTACTTGAGGACCAGAAGTCAGTATCGAGGAATGGGCACAATTACCAATATCAACGATCATGGTGAAAAATGGATTCTTATGGTTCGTACTAAATTTAGCACTTCTCGACAAACCAGTTTATCAACTTTACCATATTCATTCAATACCCGTAACTCAAGAAATATTTGTAACCAACTCTGGCCGGACGTATATAAATTCTTATTCTAGACATATCGCTGTAGATGAAGAGAGGACAGAGGATCAATTCTTGAAATCTAAGTATCTTCAGCGATATCATCTTTGCAAGGGAGATCTTATCATCCACGAGACGCCGTCCAGTAAAATTTGCGAAAGTGAGATGCTGCTCCACCCACACAAGACATGTTTAAAATCTGCAATATCAAAATTTCGTACACAATTCAACCATTAATAAAAATTCAGTTATCAAAATTGGAAATAGTCGAACCAGCTGCAGGCTGTGTATTGAAAACGGAGTCCGAAATTTCAAGTAGTCTTTCAGTCAACCGATATTCTGTAGAGTTCATTCATGAATCCTCATGAGAGATCATAAAAAAATTAGAGGAATTTAGTGATCGCAAGGCATTCCGCAAAAATCACTTAGTCCTTACACATGGGTCATATATTGGATTAGACTTATTGATAATCCTGGGATTAAAAACCCAGTTTTTCAACTCTAAAATCTCTGTAGTAATATTAGCCTGTGTCGCTTGTATTAGGAAGAAGCTATCTAGGAGGTCCAGTATTAATGACATGAAAATATATACTCTGAATTTCAAAGAAGCTGACCTCGCACAACACCATGAAGATGAGTTAGAATTACCAAAAATAGCTCCAAAAGCCACTGACACGAATTCAAATCAGATCCTCTTCAAGGAAATCATCCAGCGGGCTCCTGAAAAAGCAGCTAATACATCAAAAGTATCTGGAATGCCCCTGCCCACGGTAGAACTACCGGTGCATATACTTTAACCCATGTGAATTGATTAGTGATTGCGAGTGATCCCTATCAAAACAAAAGAGAAAGAAAATGCCCCTAAGTGTTAAAATGCAACAAGTACAAAATTTCAAAAGTGGAAGTGTACCATTAAAAAAAAATTTGCACACAAATATACATAATTTTCTATAATAAGTACAAGCCCCTACACAGGAGCAGCTAGGATTAAATGTAACTTATGTAACTTTTCAATATAATGACATAGACTTTCTGTTATTCCACAGTTCACTTATTCTACAGTCCCTTATTCTACACCCCCTATATACGCTTATTCTAATTTGAGCATTTTTGTAATCTCTCACGCTCTTTTTTCACGTCATAAGCAAAATTCATGATCTTATTTCCTAGAGAAATGTCAACAATGGGTTATTGAAACTTTGCATCCTGCTCCAATCAGACCGAAATCTCAGCTGTTTTGAGTTCCTGGTTTTAATGGGCGTCGTGCTTCGCAAGCCCTTTAGTGCAAGGAGGAGAATACAGAAGAAGGAGAGGTGGATCAGGGAGAATCAAAAGTTTCTCGCTGACCCATCTCGCCTCTTCAATGATCACCCTGTTTTCGTCAAAAATCCACCGAAACCCGAGAAGGTGAAGCCTTTTGTAAGAGAGTTATACTAGATCTTGAAAACACTAAAGTTGAAAGAGGATACTGAAAAAATCATCTGCTTCAAGGAGTTTTGCGACAACCTCATAAAATCTGAGGAGGAGTGTCCATCAATCACTGCAGAAGATGTGAAAAAAGCACTTTGAGGCTCTTGAGAATTCATAGGAATTTTTTTTAAATATCCTTGAATATTTACAATTTTTTGGAATCCCTTCAAATTATTTAAATACATTTAAAATAACTTAAGACTTCTGTAATCCTTTTAAATCATTTGAAATCCCTTAAGATTTTCTAAAGTTCTTGAAAATTCTTTGCAAATATAATTCTTTATTATATCCTATAATCTGTGAAATTGTCGAAATAGTTGGTAATGCCTTGAAATATTTGAAAATTATATGGTATCTGATGATATTTCCTAAATCCTGCAAAATTCATTAAAATTTGAATTTACCTATGCAAACATGCCTGATTATTTCCTGGTTTTCTTCCGGATGACAAAACTGTTTTCGGGTCATCTTTTTGAATCTAAATTAGAAAAATTCAACTTGTTACTAATTGTCAACTTTATTCAAACAATAAAAAGCCTTTGTCTATAAATGACGCAGTCTAAAGGTAATGTTGTGAAACCTTCAAACAAGCTGCGTCATCTGGAAACGAAAAACAGAATTATTTACACACTTACACTACCGTCTTCAAATATTGTAAGAGCTTTTTATTAGCTGATGAGTAGAATTTTTAACCAAAAAGATTAATTATTTTTTCGATGATACTAATTTTGTAACAAAAAAAAATTAATTTTTAAGCTCAAAAACATGAGTTTCCAACGATAAAATTGATTTTCAGCTGGAGAAGTGGATTCTACAATCAAATACATGCATTTTTTATCAAGCAGATTAATTTTCACCAGAAAAGACAAATTTTCAAATAAAATGATAAATATTCGCCAAAAAAATTCGACTTTCCAATAATGAAGTTGAGTTCGCACCAAGTAGTTGTATTTTCGAAGAAGGAAGGTGAATTTCAAGTAAAAAAAGTAATATTAGATATTTATATGCAAAAATATTTTCATTTCGAATTAAAAACAGTTGAATACATAACAAAAAATCAGCAAAATAGTTGAGTCGTCAATAAAAAATATCAATTTTCATCCAAAAAAATTGATTTTCTCCCAAAAAAGTCCAATTTTCAAAAAAATGGTTACATATTCAACTAAAGAGTTGAATTTTGAACTCAAATTATATATAAACAATAAATACAATAGTCGATAAATAAATACATTTTTTTTAACTCTCAACCAAAAATATATGATTTCGTCTAAAAAGATGAATTTTCAACAAAATGGTGGAATCCTTAGCCAAAATATATAAAAATAAACATGGAAAGCGGCACGATCACCCCATTGACATCAAATGAGATCAGGGAAATTCCAACAGGCCGCACTCGTTCAATCTTCCGTAATTTCAAAGTAGAGCGAGTAAATCACATTCCTCCACACGATTAATTCAGTTTTAAAAAAATTGAATACTGAAATGTAAAATTTTTTGTGATCCGGAGTCGTCTTAAAACCTTACGAGTGACTTGAAACTAAGAATAATAATAATAATAAAAAGGAAATGTATTACCTATGTTCCTCAAGGCCTACGTATGTCGTCAATATCTCATTCACTCTTTTTAGGACACAAATAAAATAAAGTTTCATTTCATTCCATCACGTACATATTTAAAAAAATGTATATATTTATAGGTTTAGCATGACTTACTTTCAATAATTTTCCTATATGCGAAACCAACCTAATGTAGGTAGGAAACAATTAAACTGCTATAGAAAAAATTTCACGAACTTAGTTCATTAATAAGCTCTTCACTCGATGCCATCAATATCCAAGGTCTGTCGGGTCAGGTGTCATACACTCTACTGACACTCTTTATCATGCATTTCTTTTATACTATTTGTCGCCAGACTTTTTGCCATCTTTACCTTCGAACACCATAATCTTTGCTTCATTCAAGTTATTCTTAAGACCCTTGTTCTTGAAGCTAGCATCCAGTTTGCTCAACATTCTCCGCAAGCCGTTGGTTGACTCTGCCATGACAAACTTCTCTTCTGCAAACGCTAACCCACGCACCTTCACTGCATAAATTAGCATTTTATCATTGATTTTGATTCATTCAGTTTGAACTAAAGAGAAAAACATAGAAAAAGTAGAAATTTCTTGAAAATAAGAAAACAATAATAATTTTAAAAAAAGAAGAATAGGTAAAAGGATGCGAAATCTAAAATGTGAGAGTGATGTTCAAACTTACTGAATTATTATGGTACAACGGATTTCAAAGTATTTCCACGGATCTAAAGAAAATTAAAAAGATTTGATGAGGGGCCATTCACAAAATACTTTATACTCCTGGGTGGCCGGAGTGGGTTTTTAGAAAAACATCATTGTTTATCACGCGAGGGGCCGGGTGGGTCAATGTCTGTAATTTTGAGAGATCACTTGCAAATGTTTAAAATACAGCTTTGTCTTTCTTTACCTTATGTACGCTCAATTTTATATGTGTATGTATTAGAGATTACACAGAAAAACAGCCGGATTATTTCTTTTGGAGCTCATTTCTTATATTTTCGAAATCAGATTTTTGTTTTCAAAACAAGGATACATGAAGTGTGAAACTAGAACATCAACAGACCTGCATTCTTATTTTTCTGTGTCTCATTTTTGTTGCAACTCAAAACAATACCTAATGCGCGTAGTTTTGATAATTGGCGATATTGTGTGTACTTTGTTATGAATGTCTCTGTTATTTTTCTTTTTAAATTATTTGCTGATGATCTCAGGCAATGAAAAATTAATTTTCAAAATTTTGAAGCGGAAAATAGAAAAAATACTAAGTATGCAGGACGACCGTTACCCTAAGATATGCTTTTTAAGATTAAAAAACTTATCTCAAACGGATCTAGGGCTAGAAAAATTTAAATGGGCCTCACAAGTAAAAGCAATGTTCAAAAAAATAAACGCTAAGGATGTTAGGAAGTCTCTGACGTTGTCCTTACTGCATGAAAAGAAACGAGAATTGATCAAAAGATACATAAATAGACTTCGCGATGAGGACCTTCAGAGGGTCTCGACATATATAAATTGAATGGTATGAGTAAGGCATGTAATGCGTGTTATCAACGAATTGATAATGGATGTTATCACATACTTGTTCAATTCCAGGCATGTAGAGAGGACAGAGTATTGTATATTTCTGAAAGTGTGGTGAGAGATACTTGGTTGGAACTTCTAAACAACCCCCAAATTAGTTCTGTAAAGGAAGGGAGGAACTTTCTCAAAGGATTGCTTCTGAGAATGGGTTATAGCGTATAATAATAGATGTATGAAGAATTACGTTTAAACTAGTTATAAATAATATCAGTGTGTAACCTCTTTGTGTGGATCAACCGATCCCATGACAAACAAATACTACTATTGCAAATATAAGCTTCAAAATAAAGATGTAAAATGGAAACCTTTCAAACTAAAAAATTGCAGAATTACGCACTGTAAATTGAATAATTTCATGATTAAAAAATTTCACAATTGAACTTAACATTTGTAAAAAAAATTAATCGACCGTATTTTAAATTATCGTGTGATATGAAAATCGTAATATTTTAAGTGATTGGATATATTTTTCTCTTGAAATTTTTTCAAATTCCCGGTCAATAAATGAATTCACGGTCATTTCCCAGTTATTAGAAAGAAATTCTGCTTTCCTGGTCAAGCGACCACCCTGATTTTCTGAAGGAATATACAAAACATGAATAAGAAAGATATGTTTATTTTTCTTCAGGTCGACGTATTTATGACAATGTTTTCACCATTTCAAACTAATGTTTATTTCATTGTAAAAAAAGAAGTTTTGGAATGGAAGAAACATAATATACGGTCAAAATTCAAAAATTCAAGAAAAGCCACTTTAATTTTCAAAATTTGATTATATTCCTGCATTTTCAGTTCGAGGTGGTTAATCGCGTCTTAAATTACGAATTATAGGTTAGCATTCAGAAATTCAACACTTGATTCTAATTTTGAAACGCTTGTTAACCCGAAACCTAAATTTGGGAAAATAATTATATTTGTTTAAATTAATTCATTATTAAAAAATCAAATACATGTTTTCTTGAGAGGATTGGATGAAGAGAGGCTGCTGCGATTTTCGCGAAAATCTAAATTATCATAATTTCTCTTGGCTAACTTTTTCAGTTTCAAATGTGCTACATCGCTCCACAAGAAGAAAATTTTGCGCCCACTAATTGACGAAGATATAGACTGGTGGGGGCTGATGCAACGATGGTATTAAAACCCCCATTATGCACTAATAATCACATTCACCTTAAAATAATTAATTGTTCAACTGGAATAGTTAAATTCTCATTAAAAAAAAAAAATAATAAATTTCAGCCAAAAAAAAAAGATTTTAACTTTCTACCAAAGAATTACATTTTTCTTCTAAAAAAGATGAATTCTGAACGAAAAATGAAACAGTTAATATTTCAACCAAGAAAGATTTTGATTTTTAATCAAAAACAGTTGGCTTCAACAAAAAAGACGACTTTTCAAGATGAGTTGGACTTTCAATTAAAAAAGATTTTTCAATCAAGAGAGACGGAAAAAATTGCAAACAGAATGTCAAATTTTGAAGCGAAAAGATGAATTTTCAACCAAGAGGATTGACTTCCTACGAAAAAGACTAAATTTTCAACAAAATATATGAATTTTCATTCAGATATGCATTTTTAAATAAAAGCGATCAATTTTCAATCACAAAAAGAATGGTTGAATTTTCAGTTAAGAAATCAATTTCAACAAAAAAAAAAACAACGAATTTTCAACAAAATAGTTAAATGTAATAAAATAAAGCTACTTTTACAAATGAAGAATCATCGTTATTCAAGTTTATATTGTAATTTAATAAAAAATTAATCACGCTCTCGAAAAAATTCCCTGACTTTAAAAAAAATTCCCTGAAATATCCAGGTTTTTCCAGGCATATAAAAATTCCCGGACAATTCCAGGTTTTCCAGGTAGGGGAGACACCCTGGTATAACGCACCTTAGGCAGTAAAATCAATTACGAATCAATTTTTTGTTCTTTTCAACTCTGGACAGATTTCTCCCACTTATAATAATCATTGTTTTTGTATTTTGTAGTTTTATAGGTTGTTCGCCACGAATTTCTGGAATTTCTATATAAAAATTCTATATGAAAATTGTAGATTGAGAAATGTTTGACGTTCTGCGAAAATTCAAATGTTATCAAAAGTTTTCTATTTTTGATAGTAAAAACTAAAAACAACCATATTTTCAAATTAAAAAACGAAACTGGTTTGAAGAAAAATCGTCTCCTTTCTTTTGGTTGAATTAGCTGTTTTTGATTAAAATTTTATCGTTTGAATTTTCTTCTCTTTGGTTGAAAATTTAACTCTTTTGTTGAAAATTGGTCTTTTATTTGTTTTTGCTTTTTATTTTTAGTTAAAAACTGATCTATTTTATTTGAAAAATTACATGATTTGTTAAAAATTCGTCCTTTTTGGTTGAATTCAACGGCTTTTAATTTAAAATAATTTTTGGTTGAAATGTTAACTATTACATTTTACGTTGTTTGTTGAAGATTCATCTCTTTGATATAAAATAAATTATTTTCGTGAAAATCAGTTTTTTCGTTAAAAATTGATTAACTGAAAATTTAACTTGCCATTTTTGGTTAAAAATTCGCCTGTTTTAGTTTAAAAATCAACAATTTGGATGCAAATTCATATATTTGATTGAAAATTCGTCTCTTTTTGTTGAAAATTAATGTTTATGCTTAACAATTAATCTTTTTGGTTGAAAAATCATTTTTGGGTTTGTGTGGGTTAGTGAGTTGCTTTGTCGGTTTGATCTCCGTGTTTATCGTAGAGCAGAGACGGAACTCTACTGGATGTTTTCAATAATGAAAAGGTGTGCAAACACTTTTCAATAATGGTAGTGCAATACAGGGTCCTACAGCAGATACACAAACTCCACTTGAGTTCTTCTCGCGAACGTTAACACTACGGACTTTATTCAACAGTCACGTTTCCCTGCTTTCTTGAAACGGCATGTTCGCTGATATTGATATTTCGCGATGAGCGACTCAGATGACTAATGCATCCGTTTGGCTGGAAGACTTGGTTTTCGTATTGACTCGCGCGTTTCAACTCTCGTCCTCTCATGAACAGTTATTCAATATGCTACTTATTTAAATCCTCTGATATCTTTTGAAATCCTTTCAAATATGTTCAAGCTTTCGAAAATTCTTTGCAATTCTAAAAAATACCCTTAAATCGGGTAAAAAATTGGCTTAAACCAAGTCGCATTAGTTGCATAAACTACAAGAAAGTCTGAAATTTCGAAAACAATCCGTACAAAGTCGCAGAAAATGTTTACGATTAAGTTAAAAAAATTAAAACTTGAACACGGATTCAAGAAATTAGAAAATGTTCCATTTAAAATAAGGTACAATTATTTGATTTTAAGTTTAAACTAAGCATGTTGAACTTCTAAGCAATATAGGAAAAAGTTGAAAAGTCACATTGTCCCTCAAAAAGTCGCATTTTTCAAAACAGTCGAAAAGAGTAAAAAGAAGAAGCAAGATCTGAGCCTTGTCAGTTTGAAGTGAGTTTAGAAGAACTCATGAAATTCAAAAGAATTTGATGAAATGTGTAAGAATCAAGAATTAGTTTAAAAGACTTCAAAATGAATTGAAGAAAAAGTAAACTAAATTTTCAAAAAAATCCATCGCATTTAGTAGAATTGAGTGAATTTAGAATTCAAGTGCTTTCAAGCAAATTTTTGAAGAACGCAGTATGAATCAACAAAAATTCAGGGGGAATTTTGAATAAATCGTAAACCTAATTGAAAATCTGTCAAAATATTCAAAACCCACCGAGATTACTCACTCCTTGCGAATAAAGTCATTAAAATCCTTGGAAATCTCGAAAAATCCCTTATTATTTTTTTCAAATCCATTGGAATCTTTAAAAATCCGTTGAAATCTTTTGAAATCTCTTGAAATCTTTCAGAAAAAATGCCTCGAAATTTTTTCAAATACTATAAAATACTTTGAATCCTCTCAAGTCCTATTAAATTATTGAAATCAATTCAAAATTTTTTGTAATGTTTCAAAAAGCTTTACAATATTTTAAATCCTATAAAATATGTTTAAACTACTTCAAACTTTGTAAAGATCTCGAAAATGCCTTAGACTCTTTTAAAGCACTCTACAATACTTGAAATACTCTTAAATCAAATAATTAATTTAAACCAATCGAAACCTCCATGGAATCTTTTATAATACCCTCAAATATTTCAAATTTTTGAAAATCTTGGATGATAGTGGGACAATTCATGGAATATATATATATGACTGGAACACATTCGCGAATGAAAATAAATATTCTAAGTGACGCAGTTGAATATTTGATTCCGGATGAAATAAGGGATTGCCCAGTAGGAAAAATCATCCAATCTTCCCGAATGGTTTTATTCAAGGTTTTTCAAATTATGATTCACCACAGTCCAAACGGAATCCCAATAGCGAACGTAATCCTGGTTCTTCTTCTGTTGGACAACATCCAACTGACCGGACTCTTCCTTAGAAGTCTCCTCTTGATGTCAGGTCCTGGCCTCCTCCGGGCAGGCCTCATTTTCATGAAGTACTTGGGTATGCACTTAAACAACTTGGATATATTCGGCTTATACCCCAGGTAAATCAGAACTGGCAATTCAAATTTCGAAGATACGTTTTTCCTGCCGATAAACGAATTCAATTAATGTTAGAACATGGTAAATATGTGCCCGTTCCAACCGGAGAATATATTGTATTATCAACGTCCAGTGGTGACGTTTTTGCAATCTTAGAGTATAGTGGGATTCTTCGTGGAATATATAGGTATGATAGAAGGTATCAATGAATAAAAATAAAGATGATAAACGCAGCAGTTTACAATATGAACGATATTGAAGTGCAGGAATGTCATGTAGGCAAAAGTTATTACCCAATTCTCAGACGTTGGTTGAAAGAAGGTGTTTAAAAGGAAGATTTTCCACAGTATATGTATCGTCAATTCAATAGAAAAAAGGTAAACTAAAATAAAAAAATTCTATGCAATCCGTAGTCGGCTCACAATGTATGTAACTTGTTATTACATTACAACAAAAAAGAATAATACAGAATGATTAAAAAACAAAGCTAGTTGAGAGTATCATTTGTTTGTTTTATAAATACAATTTTCAATCATTAAACAAATTAATATTCCATGCTTACACATATGGGGCATAATTTCTGAAGTGTACCCACCTCGAAAATGGAAGTTGTCCGATCGGGCTAAAAATAGGCCCAATTGTAGTCCTTTTAGATAGTACTCCTCACACTAAAAATTAATCAATTGTGCTAATTATTTATCAAATTGGAGGGGGTACAATTTTTGCACTTTTTAAGCAAAGCCTTACTTTCAAACATTTGTAACTTTTTTCCTATTGCCTTGAACAAAATTTTAGTATAAATATTTTTGATTGATTTTTTCACAAAATTTCTGGTGGTCATAACGATTTTTGAAAAAAGTCCAAATTTGACCCTAATTTTTGAAAATCAAAAATAAATTTGACTTTTTTCAAATTTCGACACTTTCTTTTTTCTTCAAAATATTTTTAAAAGAAAGCTGAGATTCTTTCCTATACCCAGCGGACACGTTCTGTAAATGTTACATAACAGAAAGAGAACATTTATACATAACATTGTTACAATCGTGTGCACTTCTTCTTTATTCATAATGTGTCCCCTAAGGGTTTACATGACTTCCATTTCTTACAATACTTCTGTCTACATATTGGCCCTCGTTGTGTTGCCTACTTATGACCTCGCTAGCTGAGCGTGACGTTTCCGATTGCGCCCTCGATAGGTTGCCATTTTGGGGCCTCGATAGAAAATAGGAAATCTAGACAGGGCCTGTTAAGAACCAAGCTTCAATTTCTAACCGGGAAAAAGAATTTACTTTTGCTTTATTTGTAAATTGTGATTTCGATTTTACAGTAAATATATAATTATTTACCTTTATCAAAATAGTGCCATCGAGTCCTTTTAGGATTTTTCTCGTGGAGAATGTTTTCCTTTAAAAAATGTTTTAATCGGCATAATTAATTCGATAAACATAAAAACAATAGCAGAAAAATCCATTGGGCCATTTTCACAATCATTGTTTAATGTATTACATTACAGGACAAATACCTATAGATATGTAAATAGAAATTCTTAAATTTAAACAAAGAATTTTGGAAAGTAGATAACAAAATTAGAGGGTTTTTAATTTTAAATTTTCAAAATTTATAACTTTAATGTTAAGCTTTGTAGAATTCAAAGTTCTCCAATTTTGAAAAGTTAAAATTGAAAATTCTAGAAATTTTTAAATATAGGAATACAAATTATTCAAATTTCACGATTTATATTTTAAAGGTTTGTAATTTGGCAATAAAATCATAGAATTTTTGTTTTCAAAACCCAAAACCTGCATAACCCTTAATTTTATATTGTGAAAACCAAAAACTCTTTAATTTCAAAGGTTTACAATTCAAATTTCTATATTGTTGAAGAGTTAAAATTGAAAACTGCTCAACTTAAGTGTTACATATATAAAAAAAATCCTAACTTTTGATGATTTTGAAAATGAAAAATTAACTTTTTAATTCTGAATATTCCAAGTTAAAGAAATTTTGAAAGTGATTTGTCTAAACTCAAATTTTACTTTTCTTGTGCAGAAGCTGATTCCAAAAAAATCTAATATGCAGAAAAAGAAAATAGCAAAATCGTAATTTATTATAAAACTTCCAAAAATAATTTTTGATTAACTTGAGTGTTGCCAAAGATAAAAATATTCGTTAATGGTCTTTTTTTAAGAGTGACTATACAAATTAGAGATGTGCAGTCGTTTATTCGAACTTTTAATCCAAATTTAGACAATCCTGGAAAGTTCGTTTGATTTCCTTAAGCTATTACAATTGCTAGATCAAAATAACTCATTTTCTTCATTAAAAAAAATCCAAAAGTAAAGTCGAATATTTGAAATTCGATTTATTCGAATATTGAAACAATTAAAATTTCGAAGATTCGACTTGAATTTTGGATCCATTTTTTACCAAAAACAAGAAGTCCTTTTGATTTGAAAAATTGTAGTAATTCAAGGAAATCAAGGTTGTTTGATGTACAGTTAATTTTTTTTCTATTTCGAAAAATCCAATGTTCCAAGCGTTTTCGAATTTGTATTACAAATTTAAATAAACGACTGCACAGTAGGGTGGTCCAACAATGCATTGGAATTTTTATTTTGAATTTTTATCGGGAGATAATTGTGTTTTTTGATATTTTGAACCCTCTTTATTTGCGAAACACACCCAACTACCGAGTTTAAGCTGACCGTGCGAGAAGCCGGTATACTGCGTTCTTTGAGTTGAGTTTAGTTTCTTGTTTTCCTTGAGATTTGTAGATTTTTATTTGATTAATTTTGAGATTTGGGTTTTGAGATTTCGAGTGGCCTTAAACAGGCCTGGCGTCCAAAAAAATTTATAACGATAGGGAATATAAATTATTAAATAAAGTTTAGATTTTATAGGATTTTCAGCAAGCAGTGTCGAAGGTATGTGGTCATTTTTGTTATTTAAGTATAATTGAATTGCAATATTTTACTGTCTTCTGGGATACCTTTTCGTGGAAATATAGTAAATAACGAAATTTATTTAAAAAAGGTGGCGATGTTTCTAATTAGCAGGTAGATTGTAAAAAGTTTGTTGGAGTCGTTGAATTTTAATTTTTTACATTTCACAGGATCCGACCTTATCGACTACGGTAACAAACGAGATAATGAAAGCCGCACAAACGCAAGATATCAAAAAAGTGAGAAGAAGAAAGACGTTGCTTTTTGTCTTTTTGAAAGGCCAATAACATTATCATAACAACTTTTTTGAATTTTCTTGAAAATCAAAAATTCAAATTTTTTGACCAATAGTTGTGGTTTTGACCACAAAAAAAATAATAAAAATCGAAAAATTCAATTTTGTGGTGAAACTATGCAAAATACGAGTGAAAATTGATAAAAAAAAATTGTTAAGCTAAAAACGATCTATAAATTTGCTATTACCGATTTTTATAGGATTTGTAGTTTTCGTTTTAATCGTAAGAAATAGCATTAATAATGAAAAATCAAATTTTTGGAAAAAGGAAAGAAGATACGGAAAAAAAAATGAATCAACAAATGTTATTCAACCGAGAAAGATCTAAACATTTTTCAAAAATCTTTTTTGGATAGGATGCATAGTTTCTGTTTCATTTGTAAAAAATTACCATTAAAAGTAAAAAGTTCGATTGTTGAAAAAATGTTACGAGCTATGAAAAAAAGTAAGCAAGCAAAAGTTGTTCAGCCGAAAAAGAGCTGCAAGGGACCTCGCACCAAATACGTGGTAAAAAAGTTCCCAATGGAATTTTTAGAGTTTTTGATAGTTTCCAGTTTATGCTCTCCTGACTTTTTTTTCACCCTTTGCATTGCTCTTGTGCAAGTTTGTGTAGAAAAATAATTGCACGGGCCAACGATGCGATGTAATCGCATTTAAACTGATAGGCGCTAAGAGTTTGGGCGATGCGCTAATCACTTAGGCAACGCACAAGACGTTCATATAATTGCATGTTATCGAGCTTCAAACGCGAAATTCGATTTCTATTATCAGGAGGCGTTTGGTTGTCTGGATTGATGATACAAATAGCTAATTCAGAAACGTATGACAAACGCTACTTGCGATTGAAAGATTGCATCCCAAGTTCGTCGCAAAGCGCTTAAGTTGAATGGCCAGACAAAAAATTCAATATTTATTTATGAAATTGCATATAACAATATCTATAGTTATCTTATGATTTAATTTATATTAATCATCGTCCTCTAAGGGAATATTAACAGTTTCACTTAAAATAGTTTTTTCTAAGACTGAAAAAGCAATAGTAGAATATTTTGTTTTTAGTAATCTGGTAAGATATTTAATCAGTTATTTATGTTCCATTTTTTCGTAAAAAATTTAAAATAAGATTTTTTTCCAATTAAAATATAGGGGTGAACTCTGATTTTCTTACTTTCTTGATTTTATAAATTTATTATCGTTTCAATGTGAATTTGTAAAATGTCTTATCGGACATTTGGCATGATCCACATAGTTATTTCGGGCTTGGACTGTAAAATATACATACAAGGTGGTATGTAAAGCGTCGAAGGCCAAAAATTGACAAAGTAGCTTTACTTGAAATATGCTTAAAAAAAAACTAGTCAAAATAATTGTTAAACCATTTTTTTACCGCTACCTACAGTGTACACTTTGTTATAATCATAAGATTGAATCAACTATTCCTTCAATTTTCGGCAGTACTTTATTCAATCAAAATTTGTTTTAAATAAATGTATAGTACCAAATAAATGATTACATGAATTAAAGGAAAGAAACAGCCTTATTATTTAAAATTAAACCAATTTTTACTTCTTTGGAAGAAAATTTTGCTTTCAATTAAAAAAAAAAAAATTATGATTTAAGCTCATGTGCCTCAACATTTGGACAAGTTACAAGTATTTACAAGTATTCACAAGTATTTACCTCGCGCTACACGCTCGGTCTTTGTATTTCGCCCACATTTGCGCCCAGACCGTTTAAAATTGAAGATCAAATCATCAACAACTGTAATTTGTTGAAATTTAAGAATCTCGAATTAGATTAGAATCAAATTCAAAATCCTATTCAACTTCCAATATTCAAGTCAATGTATAAATTCTTGAAAATAAACCAAGAATCTAACGATAAAATTTGGACAAAAAACACAAAATGCTACTATTGTAATTCCTGAAAACAAAATAAAAATTTGTTTCTTCGGACAAAAATAAAAAAGAGAGAAAGAAAAATGAGAAGGCAACCAACCAAATCCCCTTCCTTCTCTTTTTGATTTCTTTCGTCTTTTTTATTTTTATTACTTTGAAATCACAATAAAAAAGCATGGATGATATTCACCAACGTTTCGGAGCTCACACAGCACCCTTATCAACTATTAACACTCCCACGAAATTTTTAGAACAAAACTTTAAATTGATACTCAAAGACTCCATTACAACTTCAAAATTCAATATTAAAAATAGCTGGGAATTCCAAAAAATTACTATTGAAAAAACTGTTCCTGATGACCCTGTAATAATTTCTTTGGATGTTGTTGCAATGTTTCCAAGTATACCCTTTGAATTGGTTGAACAGATAATTTTAAATAGATGGGACAATATAAAAACACGTACTCGATTAAGTCAAAAAGAATTTATTAAAGGGATAGCTTTTAACACCCTAATAACATCAATAGGGACAATGGATATAATACCAATCCGATTTGGCTTTCCGTCCTCCCGGGTTTAAAAACAAAGACTTGATTGGCCAATCAAGTTCGAACAGTCCTCACCATGGGGCTCTCTGGCCAATCATAGGCATCGTGGAGAATCTATATAACAGCCCCGTGGCACTCTGAAATGAAAGTGACGGAAATGTTGAGTACGGCCGAGAGTGGCATTGGCTGTACTTTTAGGCCGAAAATTATTCAAATGCATGGGAAAGTGTCACAAATGTGAAATTTTGTACCTTCTATATTATGAAAGCGAACTTTAAAAATTTTTTGTTGGTTTAGAATTAAGTTTCAAGGCTTTTAGACTGCAATTTTATCAAGTTTTTTTTTGTGTTGAACGAGAATAATGGAGAGAATTTTGCCGAGCATTTCGCCGAACATTTTGCCTTGAGAATTTTGAAGATTTCAAGAGAATAAAAAAGTTTTCCTAAAATTGATGGTACAATTTAAATAATGTTTTATTTGGTGAATTAATTTTAAGAAAATATTAAAAAATGCTTCCCTAAAATTTCGGAAAATAATTTATAAAATTTTAAAGCAAAATTTTTCAATTCTGCACGTTCACAACATTTTACAAAAAATTCATATTATTTTAAGAAATATCAAGAAGTTTCGCAAAAAATTCATGAAATTTAAAACAAAATGTTGATTTCATAAAAATAAAAAAAATCGATTTTTAAAGATTTCCAAGAAAAAATTTAGAATCTTTTTAAGAATGAAAGGTTTCAAGAGAATGCAAAACTTTTCTAGATAAAATTGAACAAGATTTCAAAACATTTCGAAAGATTTCCTAAATTGTCAGAAAAGTATATGGAAGATTTTAACGCAATTTTTTCATTTTGCAGAATTAAAATTTTTTTTTTTTTAGGAAAAATGCTACTAGTTTTAAAAAATATTGAGACGTTTTGTAAAAAATTCAAAAATAATTTAATCCTTGGAACGATTTCAAGAAATTTAATATAAAATGTAGATTTTTAAAGATTTCGAAAAAAGATGCTTTTTAGTAATTTTAAACGATTTCAAGATGACGAAATTTTTCTTTTAAAGATTTCAAAAGATTTCCAAAATTATCGAAAAAGAATCTGGAAGATTTTAAATCAATCTTTTATTTTTCAGAAAAAAAAATTATGAAAAATTCGAATATCTTTAAAAATTTCAAAAAATGATTTTGAAAAAGAATTTATAAGATTTTAGAGCAAAAATTTAAAATTTTGAAATATTACAAAATTTTTTTAATTTTTCAAGAAATGATTTTTTACTTTGAAACATTAATTTTAGGATAAAATTGAGAATTATTTTAAAATATTTCCAAAATTGTATCCGGAAGATTTTAAGGCAATTTTTTGTATTTTGCAGAATTTTGAAAAAATGTTAGGAAAAATCTAACACATTTTAAACTATATTTAGAAATTTTGAACAATTTCCAAAATAATTTCAAGAAATTTAAACAGAACTCAAACCTGCAAAGAATTTTGATAAATTAATTGTAAAGGAAAAATATTATTGTTGACAAAATAAAATTAATGCGTATTCGAAATTTCCTTACCCGTGATACATGAGCACATGTAGTACTCTTTGAAAAGTGCTTTCGTTGGAACCTTTTTCATTGCCGTAAACTGCATCACAAGGTTGGAAATTTATCCTTTTTGGTAACAAATTTAACAATTTTGTTGAAAATTGGTTTTTTTTTGCTCGAAGTTAATTTTTTATTAGAGTTTCTATCTAAAAATTTAACTATTCCATTTTCAGTTGAAACTTTATCATGCATATTGTATGAGTTGAAACTTCATCTATTTGGTAGAAAATTCAAGTATTTTTTTGAAAAGTCGTCTTTTTGGGTAGAAAATTAATCTTGTTTGTTGAAAATTCAAATTATTGCTTGAAAGTTCAACGATTTGGTAGAAAATTCATATTTTTTGTTAAGAATTCGTATTTTCGTGTTGAAAATTGTTCTTGTTTGTCGAAAGTTCAACTTTTTGGTTGATAATTCAACTATCTTGTTCAAAATTCATATATTCTGTTGAAAAGTCGTCCTTATGGGTATTAAATTATTCTTGTTTGTTGAAAGTTCAACTTTTTAGTCGATAATTCAACTATCTTGTTGAAAATTCATATATTTGGTTAAAAAGTCGTCTTTATGGGTAGAAAATTATTCTTGTTTGTTAAAAGTTCAACCTATTGGTTGATAATTCAACTATCTTGTTGAAAATGATCTTTTCTGTTGAAAATCTATTTTTTATTATTTAAAAATCACTTTCAGTCCACTGTAACACAGTCAACAGTTCTTTTTTTTCTGTAGGCATCTTTTAACAAATTTCACTAACTGGAATGGTCGAACAAGGTTTAGATTCATTGTGTTGGATCTGAAAAAATTCAAAATTGTATTAAATTCTGCTATACGATTAAATATTCTTTTTAATTAAGAAAAAAATTATTTCACAATCAACGAGAAAAAAACCTAAGTATAAATGTTATAAGCGAAGTTTTTTAGCACGTCGAGCAACGAATAGAAAAGTGAGGTTATAGTACAAAAAAGTTACAGCATTATGTCTATACGTACCTTTATAGCATACTAAAAAGAAGAGCGGGATCTTTTTGTACAATTGCTCCCAATTCTGGTTCCCAATTCTCAATCTATTCAACACATTCACGCAAAGACGAACAATAAATGATCTTCAAATTGTCGATTCTTTCTCGGGTTCATTGTCGGAAATCTTCGAGAGCTACAGTGGATAATTCTAGTTTTATATGAACACGTCACCCCAGTCTAAAAACTTCGCGTAAATGATTAATGAGGTGAATTGAGAATTATATAAAGCGATTTATCCAAATGACGTTACCGGTTTATCTGTTTACTGATCGTCACATTCAAAAACTTGTCTTCCTTCCGTCAGTTCGTTGCCAAATAATCGAATGGAAGACTAATCGAATACATTCGAGATTAGCGCGGCAACTAGACTAATGCCGGAGAGGAAAAATTTCGTCAGAAGCGGCTGCTTTTGGAGACTATTTACAATTGGGTGGAGGGGCGAAGATTCTTGACATCTGAATTTTTCATGTCTGCTGGATTCATTAGTGATAGAACCAACAAAACTGTTTGTTGAACATTCAGTTAAACTTTGATTAACTGAATTATAAAAGTAATACAGTATTCTTTGTTTGAGAAAAATTCAAAAACACGAAATAATTTAACAATAAAGTTAAAAGTGGAAAGCAACTTGTTATTTTCAAATGATTTTTTCAACTATCAGGCTCGTGCTTTTGAGCTTCTTTCATACGTCATGACCAATTTCTTCAAATCCAAACTATTCCATATTTCTTCTTTAAAGCTAATACAAGCATCAACATTATCATATCACCATATTTCAAAGTCAAATGCCTGAAGTCAATAAAAAAATGTTGTCCTTTCTCAAAAATCATGTTCACAAGATCACGCATACACTGTTATTAAGAATCTGATTGCTTCTGAGATTTCTTCCGTAGTCATTTCTTTCACTGCGTCCCTATCTATATTTATTTTCATTTATTTCAGATTGATTCAGATTGACATTTTCATTGTTCATATTCACTCTTTCATCATATCCCATAAGTTCCTTCAGATTTCTTCACTTCTTTCATCCACTTACCTAATCTACCTTTCCCTAAAATCTTTGACTAATTTTCTTGCTAGTTTCCCTTATCTTCAATTGCTCTCCTACATTTTTTTAGTCCTCTCCATACATCCTATTTTTCCTCTTCCGATTCAAAAATCCTACACGTCCTGTTCTCCTTCTTGATCTAATAGATTTCTCCTCTCAACTCGTCTCCTAATGTACTTCTTGCTACTCTTGTCCAACTGTCTTCTTCATATCCCTTTTATAAATATTTTGCTACTCATTTTGCATCATTTTATACAATTTGTTGTATTTGATTTCCTCTATCATACCTCTGTCTCTCTGTTTTCTACTCCTTTGAATACCTTTCTGCTTACACGTCTCCCTTTCCGTCTCTTATCTCTTCTTTAAACTTCCATGCCCTTTTTGCTCCAGTACCTAATTAATGACTTTGCCCTTCTTCTCATCATGTTTCCTCCAGTCTACCCCGAGAGTTCACCTTAGATATCTTGTAAAGTCTCAAACTCTTCCCTTCTCTGCTATCCTCATATGTTTCATTAAATATTATCAGGTATACCACCGCATCAAATAACCACATTTTTGTACTACATTATTTTTTAAAACTTCTTTTCCCTCTTACCCATATCCGTTTCATCACACCTCCTTTGTTTGTTTTTTATTCTTTCTCTTATATGAACTCTATGAACTACATTTTGACTCCACTCTTTCCTATCTATTTATTCCTACAACCATGTTGTTGAGGTCACAATCGCTTCCTCATCACATTGCCTCAGTCTGGCATCATTATGTTAAGTACAGGTTGTCTTAAAAAACAACCTCATACTCAATTAGTGCACCTATTAGTAGCATTTTTCTGCAGTTGACTCCATTCGTCCGTGGGCCGGCATTTTACCGGACCGTCGGTCATGCAGTTCGCCGGACTGCGTCGCTCCCGCCTGTCGGGCTGGCTATATAGACATCAATGGTGTGCACATTAAGGTGCATATCTGCCTGCACTTCGGTCCGATCGATCAGACCGCGGGCCGGCAGATCGCTTGCAGTCGGCGGGCATTTTGCTATCTGGGAAGCATTCAAGAAACTTGGAACAGTATATTTCCAAAAAATTGTATAAGTTTACACGAAACTTCTGTAGTGTTATACTTAATTGTTTTTAGCTACTCTGACAATACAAGCAAAAGAACAAAAACTAACTTTTCGTCATAAAAATTAGGCAATCAATTTAATTATCTCAATTTTTTGATAATGTAACGTTGAAAACATATATACATGTAATGAAACTACTCCCACAAGCAGAAAATGCGTTAATATTCGAAAACTCGAACGCGCCACATTAGCCACAGCGCCGCAATCGCCGCCGCTCCCCTAAATCATTTTTTTCGCTGAAAATTTAAGTATTCCAGTTTCAAGTGTAACCATTTTGTTCAAAATTGATTTATTTTTTGTTGTTAAAAATGCATTTTTTCATTGCAAATATTCCAGTTGAACATTCCATAATTTTAGAATTAATCTCTTTGGCAGCATACAAATTTTTTTAACTATAATTTAATTTATTCAATTGTTGTTTTGGAAAGATATCTTGCGTTTAGTTAAAAATTCTTATTTTTTGGTAAAAATTAATCTTCTTGGTCAAAATTCATCTTCTTCGTTCAAACTTTAATTATTCCAATTACAGATTCACATTTTTAGGTGAAATTTTATCTTTTTTAATTCAAATTCAACTTTCCAGTTAAAGATTCATAATTTCAGTTGAAAATTCATCACTTTCTTCGAAAATGTAACTTTTTTACACATTCTTATTTTGTTGTTGTTGCAAATTAATTTTTGTAACTGTAAATTTAACGATTCCATTCTATTATTCCGTTATTGTAGTTAGAGATGCATATTTTCAGTTGAAAATCAATTTTTTTAACTGAAAATTGAACTATTTAATTTTTCGTTGACAATTTATCTTTTTTAATTTGAAATTCCTCCTTTTTAGTAGAAAATTACACTTCTTGGTTAAAAATTCATCTTTTTCATTGAAACTTGAACTCTTCCAGTTAAAGATTCACCATTTTAGTTTAAAAATAAAACTAATTGGTTAAAAATTAAACTATTTTGTTACAAGTTTATATTTTTGGTTCAAGATTAATCACTTTAGCAGAAAATTGTTTGTTCTTTACATTTTCATCCTGAGAATGTATTTTATGTAAAATTTTACTTAGTCGGAATCAATCGAATCTCCATGTTTTGAGATCCCCCGAGTCAGAAAAAATGTTTTTTACGAAGGAGTCTGGCTGTGTGTATGTATGTCTGTCTGTATTCTGTAGGCACGACAGTTTCCGAAAAAATGATCAGATTGGATTGAGCTAGTTGCGGTTTTTTCTGAAATTATCAACTTATTTTCCACTTTGTACTTAGAGTGATGCAATAATTAATACAAATGTTGAAAGTAACGAAAAAGTTAAAAATTTTAGAAGAGTCCAGCATTAATAAATTAGATAGTTATTAACCATAAATATTTTTTTGAACAATTTTTTCCGTTCAATTGCATCCACTATTGCCTCACACTAATTGAAAAATGTATAAAAAGGGGCAAATTATGGGAAAAACTGCAACTCTCTAGCATCATTCTAAGAGGCTATTGTTATAAGTGATAATAAATTGCTCAAACAATTATTTTTGTCAAATTTAATTGATTATTGGTTCGCTCTAACTGAAAAGCTTATAATAAGTTCAAAATTTCGGAAAAACTCGTAATTTCCTAACTCTATACTAAGAGAAAATTGCTAAAAACAATAAGAAATTGTTTGAATAATTTATGTAAACATCTAATCATCAATAGAAAGTAGTATTATAAACCATTTGTATTAAAAAAAAACGCAAAAAAATTATAATTAGCACGAAAATCTCGCAAAACCCAATAGTTTACTCATCAGGTTTTTTGGGAACCTTCAAAACAGACTTGTGGGGGTGATATTTAAAAAATCAGTTTTCATTCGTACTTCATGACTAATTGTGGAGGGAAATGTTGAATTGCAACTCGATCCACCTAATTTTAAAGATTTTGAGTAAAGTTTAGAAAAATGTATTTTTTTCTAATGGAAAATCCGTGTTAAACGTCATGATTTGACATGGAATTGCTTCTTTCACAAATTGCCTAGGCATTGTAAGTGATGCCAGACCTAACACAGGTAATGAATATATATTATTTCGATGACAGTTTGATTATATTCGAATTTCCAATTTATTCTGAGTTAGTTTCAAATTGGTATGTAATTAAACTCGAAGCTGTGATACTTTGCCGACGGGCAAACAAGATTTTTCCAGACGTTCTTCGCCCACTTTGTCGAGACGTACAGGTATAAATTTGAACTGAACATTTAAAGAAAAAATTAGTTTGTTGGTAAATAAAAAATGGTAGAAACAATTTATGAAAAATGTTTCTTCAAATGTTCTTGCAAAACAAAGTGTCAAACCCATAAGCGTTTATGCGCAAAAAACAAAGTTCAGTATTAATCAAAATCTCATGCTAGTGTGCCATGTTATAATAAATAGCGAGTAAACGTGTGTCGAATTATGTAAGTGTTCCTCAATTTATCATGTCCTTCTTCAACTGCATCATTATATTTAAAATCAAAATTATATACTTCACCTATCTCGTGCCGGGCACTATATATTATGGCTATGTAATGTATACATTAATTATTCGATTACATACTTTACCTTTAATGACTGGGTTGAGACCGTAACTATAACCGATCTTGCCTGCTTCCGGAGTGAAGACTACTCTCGTACCTCTCCATGCCGTTGGAACATATCCCAGCGTCAGTCTAGCACCAGCAAGTCTCACGAGCAGCTCTCTGATGATCTTTGGTCCTAACATAACAACAATCCCATTACCCCAGTTTGTCTATTTCAATAAAATCCATTTTCCTCACAAGAAACAATCAATTTCATAAATTTAAAAAATATAATCTTTTATTTTTTAGAAAAAGGTTAACTCCCTGTATTTGTTTCCTTTTGAAAAAATTCAAAGTTTACGTATTTGTTTTTATCCTTTGCACACTTGGAAAAACACTATTTAAAACTTATAATAATTGTTTAAATCACAATGTAAATATTGCAAAACATAGTTAACAAAATTATTTTAATTATTGTTAAAAAGAACACTATGAAAAATTAAATTTCACTTTGACATAGTATTTAGTGAGACAAAAAGATTTGAAAGTTTGCATTTTATAAAAATACTTCTTTCTTGAAAAAATTACCTACTTTCGTAAAACAATTTTTTATCATGAATTCCGTTTACATTTTCAACTGAAGTCATAAACAAAAAACCAAAGAGAACAATTTTTGAGGTTAAGTTCATTATTAAATAATGAAAAATGTAAGATTATTACATTTCGTTTTTAGCATTTTCTTTCACAACTTTTTCACTATTTCTTTCAATCCTTATAATATTAAACGATTTTTCGGCAGTTACGCAAATAAAACTTTTTCACAACAAATTATTACCTCCGGAATTTTCCGATGAGTGAGTTGTGTCAGACAAATCACCGCAACTGTTTTCTTTATTTGAATCCATTGGTCCAAGATTGTCTAAAAGTAAATTTCCGAATATCTTGTAAATAATTTATGTGAAAAGTGTAATGTGATGCAAGAAAAATGATTTTTCGTTAAACGAATTTTACTTACGTGTTATTGGATTGTACATGTTGAAGGCGGCGTAAAACTTTCACGAATATGATCAAAAAACACCTCAAACGTTTGATCAACAAAACAAACAATTGTACTCGATCTTATGGGACAGCAATACATTCTTCCTTTCTGGTTTTATGCGCACTGGGCGCCAAGTGCTATGATACAAGCGTCTGTCGATACGCCTGCTCTCTTCCTTCGTGATTGCGCGCATGCGCAGTGAATGCATTCTGTCAGTGCGTCTGTAAAAAGCAGTAATAGAACATTGGCAGTAAAAAATAGAACGGTACGTGGGCCGTAAGAAACCGGAATAGAAAAACTCGGCAGTAAAAAGTGGACACGTTTCTTACGCCCCAAAAGTACCGTTATCTACTTTTTACTATCAAACGTTCTATTACTGCATTTTACAGACGTGAAATTATATCCAATTTCTTTAGGCACTTCCCAGCTGAAAATTCCTGTACAGGAATCTCGGAGGATCCTGCACATGTTCCTGTATAGGAAACTGCACACGAACCTGTACAGGTAATCTTGATGGTTCCTGTGCAGGAATATGGCGAAGGAAACTGTACAAGATCCTGCAAAGGAACCTGTATACAAGTTAACCTTTGAATGATCCTGTACAGGTTCCTTCACAGAGTCAATTGAGGTGTGGGTTCATGTACAGGAACATGTTCAGAATGTGTAGAATTATTTTCATGTTTTTTAGTCCTCACTACGTCCACACGGATTGAGATATCGTGTTCAGGATTTGGAGAGTAATATAAAAAGCATTAAGGAATTTATCTTCATATCGAATTGCTTTCATGGCCCCCATAAAGGGGTGGCTGGCCGGGCTGCAGTCAGGGGGCCCGGGACCGCGGGGGGCCCGCGGCTCACCAGCTACTGTTTTTACAATATGAATCTTTAACTTTTTATATTTCCCTCACTAAAAAAAATGGTTAGTTGTGACAATAAGCTCTTTATTAGCAGAGATGGTATTAGCTACGACAACTACTTCGATGGTAAAAGTAACTAACCAGTTTAGTGCGGCAACAAGTCGCTGTTAGTAATCCTACGCAGGTTATATTAGTAACGATAGTAATTCTAGTCACAACAAATAATGTAGTCACATTTACCACCAATTTATTTTCCAAGAAATAAAAGTAGTAAAAGTTACAAGTTTCCCTCCTTGGTGACATTGCCAGCACTGAAACCTGAGCAGTGCTGCCAACATTCGCATAGAAATATCGCCTCATGTTCTCGATCGTTGCAATTTTCATCTTGACCTTTTTGTGTATTGTGCAGTAGTGAAGACCGCGAAGACTGTCGCATCGATCTCAATTTTTAAATAGACTTGATACTACTGCAAGTCTGTAATTTTGAATATTGAAATTATAGTAGTTTTTCATTAACATCCCAACGGGCATGTGGGTGTATTTCGACATGACGTCTAATCAGGATCTGGTTTCTATGGGAAGTCCTGAGGACCTATTGTGTTCACTAATTAGAAATTATAGTAAAATCTAGTATAATTTCAATATTTCGAAGTACGGACTTCGAAATAGTCCACGAGCCAGTAATTTTAATGTTCAAATTTTCTAGTTTCAATAGTAAAGACTACTAATTTAAATAGTGAAACTCACTAATTCTAATAGGAAGGACTAATATTTTAAATAGTAAAACTTACTAATTGTAATATTGAAGATTACGACTTTAAGTAGTGAGATCCACTAGCTTATTTGTAAGACTAACTAATTTAATAGACTTACTAATTAAAGCGGTAAGGCTTTCTACCTGAATATAGTATGTACCATCGAAAGTTGTCACGACAGCAAGTAAAGTAGTAAGGAAAACTACTACTACCAACCTTGCGAATAAAAGTAGTAGCCCCAACCAGTTAAATAGCAGCGGCATATATTACAAACTAAAGTACTTGGCCCTACTACTTTATTAGTTGCCCCAACCAACTATTTTTTTCAGTGCTTGAATAAACATGCAAAATTTACGCTTATTCGAGTTAACAAAGAAAGCTGGGGAGGGGGGCCCGCAACATTTTGTGGCCAGGGGCCCTTGTCGAGATGTGGGGGCCATGCACCCGACTCTACGAATCTCAACAGACCGGAGCTTTTTTACATTCTCATTCTAATGAGAAGGTATTGGTTTTATGTAAAATTTGACTTAGTCGGTTTTCATCAAATCTCCCCAGTGGGACCCTGCGGTGGTTGTTAACCTTTAGTTTTTAATTATATATATATATATATATATATATATATATATATGCCGGTGTAGTCCGCCGGGTAGGTCACTTTTATTTTGTGTGCCGGTGTAATTGTCAACAATAGTTTCTGATATAATAGCGGCGCGAAGTCGGAACAAAGGTTAAAATGTCGAAAATGCTCTATTTGAATATTTGTCTAATAAAAACATTTCATTGGAATGGTTTTGAAATATACTTGATATCCAGTGAAAATTTGGACTGAAATTTCTCAATATACTAGGAAAAAATTGTTTTGTATTGAAATCTTACTTTTTAATTGTGAAATAATAGTTACAAGCGGAGGAATTAGTCTTCAAATGTAGGGTAAATTTGACCAAGCATATTTTCAATATGATTAATATTTATTAAAATTTGAGGAACATCCCTTGTACCTTATTTATTTCCAAATACACCTATACCATAAAAGTAATAATTGTTTACAATATTTTCAGATAAAGTAGCTGCAAGAAGTCGAAATATGGTTTAAAATGTTGGAAATGCTCTATTAGAATTTTCGTCGAATCGAAACATTTCATTGGGGTAGTTTCGAACTATACTTGATATGTAGTAAAAAATTAGATAACAATTTCTCAATTTATTAGAACAAGTAGTTTTTGTTATAGGGATCTTATCTTTTAATTTATAAATAATCGTTATATAAACCGAAAAGATAGTCTTCAAAAACTTTTACCAAGCCTATTTTTAATATCATCAAAATTTATTGAAATTTTACTAATATTCCTTTTACCTTATTCATTTACGAATCCAGGCATACCACATAAGTTATAATTGTTAACAATACTTTTAGAGAAAATAGATGCGAGATTTCGAAACAAATTTTGAAATGTCCAAAATACTGTATTTAAATTTTCGCCTAATCAAAACATTTTATGGAGATAGTTTCGAAATATACTTGATATCTAGTGAAAATTTTGGATTGAAATTTCTTATTCTATTGTGAAAATTTATTTTTGTTACAGGGACCTCATTTCTTAATTGTTAAATAATAGTTACAAACCGAGAAATTAGTCTTCAAAAATAGGGTAACTTTGACCAAGTATATTTTTAATATCACCATCAGTTACTAAAATGTGCTGAATCTTCCTTCTACCTGATTTATTTACGAGATATATTTAAAAATAAAAAAAAATAAGAACCCTATAACACAAACCACTTTTGGTTGTATATCCAAATTTTTTCTAGATATCAGGTATATTTCGGAACTATCTCAGGTTATTCATCATAGCGTGCTACGCCCCAGTTGATAGTCATCCAAGAGAGGTCAAAGACGCCTTTTGGGCCACTTTAAATGATACAATTAGTACTTGCGATTAAGGTGAAAGAATAATTTTGTCAGGAGATATGAACAAATAGGTCGGCGTCCAACATCAAGACACAGATACAGAAAGGGTACTAGGTAAATTCGGGGATCCAAGAAAAAATTATAACGTTGCATCCGCAATTGTTCAACCACATGATTCACTTCGACGGCGCGAGATTGATTCTGGGATTGGTAAGTCTACAGTCCACCACATTCTCGAAGATGGTAAATTTTATCCCTACAGAATGGAGCTGCGTAAAGAGCTGAATAACCTTGATTTCGACCAACGCCTCACATTCTGTAATTGTTCAATATGCCTTGAAGAACGATTTCATCGGACTACACTATTTTCGGATGAATCCACATTTAAGAGAGGCGGGGGAGTACATAAAAACGTGAAACTTCCGATTTTTTCGATGGCGACTTAAATCGATTCAGATACGTAGAGCTTACAGAACAAAAATTGCCGATTTTATTGGAAAATCTTGATCTTCAATTACGCTTCGATATCTGGTTTCAGCAAGATGCGTGTCCGTCACATGCCGCACGTATCAGTCGAGCAAGTTTAGATCGTTTATTTACCAATAGGTGGATCGGAAAATACGCCTCTGTCAATTATCCACCTCGATCCCCAGATCTTACTGTGCTAGATTATTATTTATGGAGAAGAGTAAAGGATTAAGTTTACCGCGAGCGCCCAACCACAAGACCAAATATGATTCATAGAATTACCGAAGCAATTAGGTCTTTTGATGCAGCAGAAATTAGACGAGCTGTTGATAACTTTCAAGTCAGAGTACAGGCCTGTATTTTGTAAGGTGGAGAGCAATTTGAACATTAAAGAATTCGAATACAGGGTTGCAAAGAATATTTTCGCCTGTCAGTATTTCTAATGGCGGTAAATGGAATTAATATTTTCCAAAAATAATATTTTGAATGGAAAAACCATACTACCATATACCATATTACCATATACCTAGTTGTTCACTTTGTTAGAATAGTAAGCGGCAAGTCAGTAATCGTTTTATAGTTGAAACATACGTATTTTTTTTTCGTATAATCTGACTTAGTCATCAAAATGTACAGATTCAACTTAAAAAAACGAACTTCCGGTGTAAAAATCGCACTTCGGGTCCAAACCGGAAGTTGTGAATGTCACTAATCGAAAGCTCGTACCTAATTTACTTTTAAAATGTATTGTTGTTTTCTCAAAAATTCGCTTTTTCGAGATCAGAAGTGTTCCATGCAAATCGAACATGCGCTTAACGCAAAGGTCATTTAGAGGTCAAGAAACCGATTTTAGAAAAAAAAAATCAAATATAAAACTTACGTATTTTTTAGCGTAGAATCCAAATCCGTCATAAATAAATACATGTTCCATTTGAAAAAATGAAGTTTTGGTCTGATTCACCCACTTCCGGGCGAATCCGGAAGTTGATAATATGACAAAAAGGTAGAGCACGCCGAACTTGGTTATTAAATTTTTATATATATGAAACACATATATAATATACATAAAACACAAAAACATATTTTCTGTTATACATACAAATACAAATGTTGTTATACATATTTTTTGTTAAAAACAAAACACATATATAATATATATATTAATATATATATATATATATATATGAACCTGACGTGATGGAGGTAAATAGACCTCGGATTCGTATTCAGCGCGTCAAAATACATAAGGATAAAGTGGTCTATGGCGATCATTTTTAATTTTCAACTTTTTGGTGATTTTAGTTGAAGAAGGCAGCTGAGACTTGGTTCGTTCAATATAATAGGGGTAATTTCTAGTGGTTAAATGTGATAGGGGTTGGTCCTGGGGTTGGTGTAATTTTACTGTGGAGATAGGTATATTACCTAGAGTTTGTCAAAGTTGCTCGTGATGAATATTTTTTATTTGAAATGCTTTTAGCGCATGCGTTATCCCTGACACACATGTGTGTAGTAGATAAAGATTGCAGAAATATCTTGCAATCATTGCTTGTTTCGGTAGATAAGAAGGAAAAATTAAAAAAAGAATATTCTGAGGACGCGAAAGTACAAATGGTAAGGAAATACACATAAATGTGAAATTTTTTTCACAGAAAAGTACTATGTTTGAACAGAATTTTTAAATTGTGAAACAATTTATAAAGAATAGATATATTATTATACTATTATATTCACCAATGAAATTAAGGGCGATTGCCAAGGTAAAGAGCAGAGTATAAACGAACATCATTTTTGTCAAGTTGAGGAAAAACTGAATAATGTATTAATAAACAATTTTTTGGACAGTCTAATTAAGGAATAACCTGGTGATTGATTACATATCATATAATATATACCATACTCATTATCTCATGGACTGTAGTCACGTTTGTTCTTCTGCGATACTTGCATTTCAGTAGAGTCAGTTTTGAAGATAAGAATTTAATTATTAAATTCCTTAAATTTGAGGTACAAAATTCGGTAATTTTTTTAAACCTCTTACGTGAATACGACGTTTCTGTTGGAAAACGCTAAAAATGGTAATTAAAACATAATCTAAAATTGTTAAAAGATTCTAAATCTTTTTCAAATTATGATTTTTTTTCGAGTGTACCAATTTTCGATGTAAGACGCCAGCCTAACCTAACCTTTTTGAAACATATCAATCTTCTTTGAAATTAAATTATTTTCTAATAAAAATGGTGATTTCCGACACAAAAAACACTAAGACAATCCAAAATTGTTTAAGCTGGTAAATTTTATTGTTTCAAAGTTATTGAATAATTGGATTTAACAGTGCGACGAAACGAGATTTAGGTTCAAGAAGTTCCAGAAGTCGTTATCCTGAACCGATTTTAAAGTTTAAAAAAAATTAAAGCGCAAGAAAATGTTTCTTTTCTGAGGAACGTTTCTTTTTATCCCAAGTATAGTTTAACTTTCAACCCTTCAGTTGAATTTTCGAGAAAATAGTTGTATATTTAATCTCTCCCATTCACGGGTTTGAGGGCCTCCGCTTCCTGTACATATATTTAAATTCCATCCTTAATCTTACTCAACCGCTGCTTATATTCCAATGATTCGCCTTACTTATAATAATAACAATAATCTTAATTCTACAAATGAGCGATCTTCCAGGGCTTCCGTTTCCTCTTACTTGAAGATTTGAAGAAGTTTAATTGAAGAAACTTTAGCTCAATATTTAATTTAATACTGATTAGTTCTCCAATTTTCAACCTTTATGGTCAAATTACATGTCGTTTTTAATCGGAATAATGTGCACGTTCCGTATATATTACTTTCAAGTCGGTGATTGGAGAAATATTAATTTTTAACTTTTTAATTTTTGTAATTCGTGACCTGCACGCAGTGAGGTCCTCTTCTTTTATGGCTAGCATCTGGTAAAAATCTCTCGAAAATTTTGAGAGAGACACTCAAGGAAGATAATAAATATTCATCTCGGACCAAGGGACCAATAAGAAGAGAAATTAATAAACTACGTGTAAAAAAAGGGGTAAGGATACTCCTGCATCGAGAAACCACAACCCCCATGCGTGTCTGTAGGACGCGCATTTATAGGTTAGGCCTTCTCATTTTTCTGTGAAAGTCAGGATTTCTGATGGTTTCTGATAAAAATAGTTATTTTATTGTTTTTTGTCAAAAATTTAATTAATAATATTTATTAATGAATCAAGTAACCATCAGTAAGAAAAAAAGCATTTTACTGACATAAGCTCTATAAAAACTAAGATTAATATTTTTTTTTTATTCAAAACTTGCATATATTTCTTTATTATACATGAATTCATTTTGTATTATTATTACATCTTCGGTGACGAAATCATAACTGTTTATTTTTTTGTTCTTTTTCCAGACAAATCAGTATATAGTCACAAAAAAATAGGATTATTTCATGTTAAGCCTTGAGTACTTTAAATGTCTATTAAAATTCTAGTCTGAAAAACTTTTAATTTAAAATATTTAAAGCTGAATTGCAAATTTTAAAGGATTTTAATTATAAAGGAATGAAATTGAAACAGATATAAAATTGAAGCATTAAAAAACAAAATTAAATGCATATGAAATCCAGAATTTTTAATTTCATGATAATCGCTTAAAATTTTATTTTATTTCAAGTAGAGATTCATTTAAATAGATCATATTTTATTTTCTTTAATTAATAACCACAAAATATCGAGGCGTTAAAAATCAAATTGTTTAAAATTATATTAGCAAATGAAAGGCCATAAAATTTAGAGTCTCAAGGTAAATTTAAAAGAATAAAATACATTTGCCTGATACTGCAAATTTATAAGATTGGTTAAAATAATAGAATTGCAAATCGTAAAGATTCTAAACTTCATCTAAACCCCAGCACAAATGTTTAAACCAAATTGTTTAAACATGTTTAAACCAAACATTTCTAAATTAAGTGTCTAAGATCAAAAAAATTCCAAACTGAAACGCACAAAACTGTTTGGTTTAAAATGTGAACGATTCCAAATGGCATTGCTTCAAATAGCATCTATAGCTAAACAATATATTTTATTGTAAAGGATTACAATTTTCAATTGCTATATGTTCTATTTGATGTCAATCCTTCCATGTTATTTATTTTAACTTTTTCAATTATAATAGAAATGGTTGAAATTCAAAACGTACATACATTTGATTAGAATTGAAGTATTTGTATATTTCAAAATTACAAGAAATTTTAATTCTAACATTTTACATTTTAAGATCACTTACATTTGCCGCATTATTTATCCAAGATGGAGACATCAATCGGTGGGTTCTGATACGCTCAGTATTTTTTACTTGCGCGTGGCTAGACCATGTATTTATTGGATCATGCCCATGTGACTAGTCACAGAAATAAGGTTGTTCAACCCCCTAACCCTATCCAACGTCTCGTGAGGGTCGGGAAGGCAATTTTCGTAATTGAAATGAATAATCGGTTATTGTTAACAAAGTTCCTATTCACACTGAAAATGCTTGGTCTAGACTCACCGTATTTTAATTTAAAAAATGCTAACAGATTATTTTTCTTTTTAAAAACATTATTTTTATCAGTTTTGACCTTGAAAATTACATTTTCAAGGTCATTTGCATGACTATACACGTAATTCTCTTATATTTTTTATTTCGCTTTTCGTAAAAAATAGCCGGCAAGGTTGCGCGTTGCCGGCGCCGGCAACGAGGTATAATAGTTAAGAAATTGGAAGGCAATAATTTATCCGGATACTGGCGTTCTTCAGTATTGCCAGAAAATCTTATAGCCGGACAAATTACTTGAAGATTTTCCATCCATCTCGCCCCACTTACACTTCGTTTAAATAACGATCATTTCAAACAACGATAGAGTCAATGTGACCCAATTTGTTTATTAAAAACAGAACATTAAAAAGATAACTAAATATTTTAAAGGATATAATGCAAATGTCAAATGACCCATAACTAACCTGCACATTAGCAAATGTCATCAATTTTCCAGCAATATTTTTTCCATCTCGGAACAAATCCCAGTGAGAAGTAGAATATTTTAAACATATCCGGCATTGTTCGTGAGAGTCCTGTTCGGTTGTTCTGATAGTTGCAGTGCGATTCCCGCAGTTTTCTACATCCATTCTCTTCAATTTTTCAACATTTCACTAATGGTCAATGGTCACGGCACTACTCACTGTAAGGCAGAGTTCAGCTGCAACAATGAGCTAAAGGCTTTTTCATACCTTGTCTTGCGGCAGGCAGCCCGCCCATGATCCAACACACACCAGGTCTAGCCACGCGCGAGTAAAAAAAATGCAGCCAATAAGAAACAATACCAGCTACGCCGCCATATTAAAGAAAGTGAGTGGCAATTTCAAATAGGTGAAATGAACGAAAGAAAGTTTTTTCAATTTCCGAAGAATAAAAGTATATGTAAATACTATAATTTCAATTTGAAAGTTTATTTCATATGCAATTATAAGAAGTATATTCTTTATTAAGTTATAGAATACTTAAATTTTATTATAGTTTAGACTTTGAATTACGTGAATAAGAAATGAAAGGTAGCATTGCAGAATTAGATATCCAAAATTCTTACGAAAATGTGTTTATTGTATACAAAATTCTTTGAAAATCAAATACACATTGTATTATAAGGATTTGTTTTCATCATCATCGATTTAAAAACTACCCCCTATGCGGCAAGCATCATGGCCGGGCCAGCGAAATATTTCGCCAGCCAGTCCCGACATTATCCAAAATCAACTTTATATTAGCGTCTTATTTTCATCTTAATTTGTTCAAATTTGTGCAACCAACTTCAACCTCTAAAAACTACCCCCTATGCGCCAAACAGCATGACTGGGCCATCGAAACGTTTAACTGTTCCCGACATTATCCAAAATCAACTTTATATCAGCAAACCATTTCCGTCTTGATTTGTTTAAATTTGTGCAACCAACTCCAACCCCTAAAAACTAGCCCCCATGCGGCAAACATGGTCGGGCCAGCGAAATATTTCGCCGGCAGGTCCCGACATTATCCAAAATCAACTTTATATGAGCGTATTATTTTCGTCTTAATTTTTTCCAATTTTTGCAACCACCTTCAGCCCCTAAAAACTACGCCCTATTCGGCAAACATCATGGCCGGGCCAGCAAAACGTTTTGCTGGCCCCGAAATTATCCAAAATCAACTTTAGATGAGCGTATTATTTTTGTCTTGATTTGCTCAAATTTGTGCAACCACCTACAACCACTAAAAACTATCCCCTGCGAGGCAAACATCATGGCCGGGCTAGCGGAACGTTTTGCTGGCCCCGACATTATCAAAATCAACTTTATATAAGCGTATTTTATTCGTCTTAGTTTGTGCAAATTTGTGCAACCAACTTCAACCCCTAAAAGCTACCCCCTGCGAGACCGGCCATGATGCTTGCCACAGAGGGGGTAGTTTTAGGGGTGGAAGTTTATTGCAAAAATTTGAAAAAATTAAGACGAATAAAATACGCTTATACAAAGTTGATTTTGGATAATGTCAGGGCCAGGGAAAAGTTTCGCTGGCTCGGCCATGATATTTGCCGCATAGGGGGTAGTTTTTAGGGGTTGAAGGTGTTCCGCAAATTTTAAAAAATTAAGACGAAAATAATACGCTCATATAAAGTTGATTTTGGATAATGTCGGGACCTGCTGGCGAAATATTTCGCTGGCCCAGTCAGTGTTTTTTTTAGTTATCATTGACTTTCGGTGTTGCACAAATTGTAATTTTGGTTGAAAAAATTTGAACAAATTCTACACTAAATATTTGGCCCAAAACAACTTGAATTTGCGTGTCGGGGCTAACAAAATATTTTGCTGGCCCGCCATGATGCTTGCCTCGCAGGGGGTAGTTAATAGTGGTTGAAGGTGGTTGCACAAATTTGAATAAATTAAGACAAAAATAATAAGCTCATCTAAAGTTGATTTTGGATAATTTCGGGGCCAGCGAAGCGTTTTTCTGGCCCGGCCATGATGTTTGCCGCACAGGGGATAGTTTTTAGGGGCTGAAGGTGGTTGCACAAATTTGAAAAAATTAAGACGAAAATACTACGCTCATATAAAGTTGATTTTGGATAATGTCGGGACCTGCTGGCGAAATATTTCGCTGGCCCGGCCATGATGCTTGCCGCATAGGGGGTAGTTTTTAGGCATTCCAAACACCCAGTCTCCATTCATCGCCTGAAACTCGACCTTTACGTTTACCGTGCGTATGCATTTCGTCAATTATAGCTTTAGTCCATTCCGAGGCTATTTTATTGTTTGTATTATTCATGGTTTATATTGTACACTCAACTACCACCTTTATGCGTGTACTTTGGTTTGCGAGTCGAAAATCATGTCCGAGTTAAGAAGTGATTCGTTGTACGGTGGAGAGTCATTGTTGTGACGTCAGTCCCACCAAAACTTCTGTTACATGGCAGGGGGGGGGGGGGAGGGCAAGGAAAGGAAACCGAGAATAGCAAATGGTTGATGTTTTATGCTGAGACCATGAAATATTAAAAAAATTTGAAATTCCTTCAAATGATTTAAATCAATTAAAAATTCCCTAAAATCTTTTAAAAATCCCTGCAATATTTTTAATATCTTCCGGTTGTCTAAGAAATGGTTTATAACCACACGAATTTTTTTTCAAATCCCTTGAAATCATTAAAATCTTTGAACATTTTTTTATCTCTTGCAAATACCTTGGAATATTTTAAAATACCCTAAAATTACTATAGTGATTTAAACTAAAAAGTGATTTGAGAAAAAAAGTGACTGAAAGAGACTGCGTAGCGGACCTGATTATTCTGGACAATCGAATAAGGTATTATCAGCATAAATTCATACAAAGATCTATCCACACGAAGAACAAACACAAGCCCATTGAAGACGTTCCATCTTCACGAAGATCAACTGAATGCGTGTGAAAATGTCTAACTGCATATACTGTAATCTGTGTGGCATTTCTTATACCTAGGATAGGGTTTTCATTTAAATTACAATTACCTCAAGTTTGGAATACTCAACTTCTTTCTACCTGCGAAGAACATTAGATAGCACTTTAATGAATCTATATTTCCAATTTCAAACAAATCTTTAAAAAAATTACTTAATGCTGCAGGGCCGACTTTAGTAAAATGTCACTCCTAGGCTATTATCCCCCCCCCCCGCCAATTCTATTGAAACACTGAAATTGTATTTTTTACTTAAAGAAAATGACAACAAACCATATTTCGTAGAATTCCAAATCTGGTTTTCTCCTGATTCACATTGCACTCATTTAACTAAACTTAGGTCACTAATATTATTGTTAATAATAATTATAAACTTTTGAAATTCAACCATCTTTCGTATCGGTGGGGGGAGGGGAGGATTATAATCTCTCTATGTCTGAAATTAAACTACGTTAAAATACTTTATCCCCTCAATTTGGCTGAAAATTCAAAAACTGGAATTGGAAAATCTGACTTTTATCTCAGAATGTTTTTTGCTCTTTGTTTACTAGAATAACTCTTCTAAAATAATTCAATAAAAAAAAAATAAAAAAAAAAGAGTTTTTGGCTGCATGCCTAGAGGTTGGCCGGGAATTTTGTAGATGGGAACATATGAACTCCTATCTAATACAACGCTGCTGAAGACTGGTGACCTTCTCAGCATAAAACATCAACCAGTATATGTGTATATATTATATATATATATATATATATATATATATGTGTGTTCAATATTTATTTATATATCAAAGTTCAACAATTTTACTTGAAAATAAAATTTCTTTAAATAGAACAATTAAAATTATAACGTTCAAAGTTTACTTCTTTGTTTACTTTTGAATATGTGATATATAATTACTGATTTTAAATAAATAGTCAAATATTACTAAATATTAAGCAATTGTTCGCAGTGCACAAACTGTAGAGTTTTAGCTGGTTTTAGTTAAAATGACATTTAGTTGAATCGATATTTAGTTCGATTGTATAACAACCGAGTTTCGATAATTTCAGATATCTAACTTTTCTTTTAGAAGATTAAGATTGGAATGAATATAATTTATCTCGTAAATGGAATGAGATACGCTAAAGTAGACAACGTTTTTTAATTCAACTCCAGAATAGTATATTAGTATATAATTTATAATTATAAAATATATATAATGAGAAAATTTATCAATTAAAAAAAGTGTTAACAGTTTGAAGAAAATATTAAAAAGGAATTCGGTTGGTGGCGGCAAACTACTGTATATCACTCTGCCCGCCCGGCACGTGACGAATACAATTGAGTATGGACATGACCTTGATATTTATCGGATATGACGGGCAACGCCCGCGGCGGCCAAAGCCTAAAATCCCTGAGGGACAGAAATTTGAAATTTAAATAAGATATCATGTGTGAATTGTTTTGAAATATAATAAATGCATAAATGACTGCTTCAAAAATGTATATAACATTTTCAAAACGAAGCAAAATAATTGAGGAAACTTTCCTGCAAAAAGATTTCGTGAAAAATTCTTCTTTTCATTCCAGCTAAACCCGTTCTAGTTTCGTTGTTGGTTATGAATATAACCTTAAAAATTATTGGTCGAATGTCAAGAAGCGGATTAATGATGAATAGTGTAATTAAAACAGGATTTCAAGCCTCTAAATCATTCAATCGATTTTCACCCTGACACACTGAATAAGGAAAAAAGTTTAGCAGTCATTCATGTGGTGAGGGTGCAGGAGTTGAAAATGAATGGAGAGATTTTACCAGTTTTCCTACAGACACTCTCGTTATCTGACAGTTAAACTCTTATTTTCAGTATACATTTATTTATATTTTCCGTCGCATGTAAACAAGTGGAATTCATCACTCAGGAATTGCCACTTTTGGAAAACAGATGTCGCCAGGCTTTTTTCGCGGCCGTACTCAATAGAACCATCATATGACCGTCGCATCACTCTCAGTGCCGTTTAGGTGCCGACATCAGCCAAAACAGGCACTCAAACGGCACTGGCGCAAAGATATTATAAGCCTGGATGCGGTACGGGATTTCAGAGTGGGGGAAGTATACATATATAGGACATCACATTTTCTGCCATATCGAGGTGCTGTCCTCAGCGTACTACGAAGTCGAGCGCTGTTTTTCTCGTTCTTCGTAAAATATGACGGTAAAACAGTAGACAGATTTTTTAAGGTGCCAAAAATATGCCACGGCACTTGCGAGATGGATGCAGAAAGCTGTCATCCTTGGGTCGCTTCGTGTCCTTAAAACTCACGAAAGTTTCGCCGGCCTGTCGTTGTGATTGCGTCGTGTCCTGTGACCACCCATCTCACGGTTGTGAGACGTGGCCATGAGTAGGATTTACCGCGGTCCTACTGGTAGCCGATGTCATTTTTTAGATGGCAGTTGCTCCCAGTGGGACCCTGCGGTGGCTGTTAACCTTTAGTTTTTAATTATATACAAGTTAAAGCACGTGTGAAAAAGCCTGGAAGAATGCGCGCTGTTTTGTCTCTCTCGAGTCTCGAAATTTTTGACAGTATCTTATTTCATATGACACGTCGAGGGGTTGACGGGCCCAGCATGTGGCAAAAGAATGACTTTCAAACTTTGTGGTTCGACTAAGAAAGCGTACTTTTAAGAGCAGTTAGAAAGATGTGATCTCTAGAGAACGAAAGCAGAGACTAATGGAACGTATGCAGGCTTAGACGGTCAATGCATCAAATGTTTGTTTCTAAAATCAAAACGTTTAAACACGTTTGGATTTTATCTCAAGTTCTCGCTCGCTACTCGATACCAGAATAGAGCGATAAGAATCCCGAGCATGTGATCTACCCTAAGAAATGCTTTATTTCTTTAGATGCTCTCTTACCTATATTATTCGATTGGATTGAAATATGTTTTAATTTTAATTTGATCTTACTCTTTATCCTTGAGTTTTAGATGATTCTACGTTATAATCAACACGTTTGGGATATAATTTTTGCAACGCAGAATATGCGTCTCGATTGGCTTAAAATATTTTAAAAAAATTTATCTTCCTCTTTATCCTTGAGTTTTAGAAAATTCTACATTTTAATCAACACGTTTGGGATATAATTTTTGCAACGCAAAATGTCATGCGTCATGGAAATAACCATGAAGTTGTTTACCAAAAAAATTGCGCAGTTTAATTTGATATCATCATCAAGAATGTTGAATTAATTGCGTACTAAATAAATAAGGAAACGAATTTTTAGTTAAATATGTTATCTATAAGAAAGCAATACATCAAATTTATACACAAAACAGGAGTCATTCATAGCCCTCCGTAACCTTGTTTTTTTCCATAACTATACGACGCAGTAGAAATTGTCAGGACAAAGCAAAATATAACCTTGAAAATATTTACGCGACATGCTTGAGATAAGAAATAACCTTGAACGTGTTTACTTGAATTCAGGTCTTACAATTGCGCAATATTATTCTGTGACGTCATCATGACCTTCGAGAATGTTCTAGAAGCTTTGCAGACCGGTCTCCATGCCAGCCTCACACACACACACGCGCGCGCGCACACAAATGCTAATCCATCTAGAACCGGCCCACGCCAAAGAAATATTTCTCCAAATCAAAAACATGGATTTGGAATTTAACAACATATTTCTTTAATCTAAAGAAGTATTAAATCGAAACAAATTACGTCAAATTATTAAATATTTGTGGATTTCTCATATCTTATTTGTAGGTAAATTCTGTCATCTTTATCATCTCGAAAAATTGTGAATATAATTAGAATTCAATTTATTATAATTGGCTCTTAAATTTGTTTAACACTTAACTTATTTATAAATTATATTGCCGTAATAAATTTTTTTATTTTATAAATGAAAAGAAATGTTATTTTTGAAATAAATTGTGATTTGTTCGTTATAACATGTATATGAGTATATACTTTTCAATTTAATAAATGGAATTTAAGAAATTTAAGAAAAATGAAAAATATGAAGAACCAACTTCAAGATGAATCAAACAAAAACTAAAAAGAAATAAAAAAAAATATATTGAATTACGTAGAATTAACTGAATTTTCAAGAATTCACGTGAAAAAAAAATCCCGAAAAATCTGCAGAATTCAAAAGAATTTATATGAATTCAGGGTGAATTCGAAGTGAAATCTCGTGAAATTCTATTAAATGTGCCGATACTCCTTAAAAACCTTGACATTTATTCAAAAACCTTGAGAGCTTTTAAAATCCTAAAAAAACAGAGAAATCCTAGGAAATTTTATAAAATCCCTTGTAATTTTTTAAAATATCATGAAATAATAAATTAGCAAAAAATATTTCATATTATTTCAAAATTTGAGTTATGAATTAATTTTTAATATGTTAAAATTCCCGAAAATATTTCAAATCCTTTAAAATCTTTTGAAATGCCTCAAAATTTATTGAAACACTTAAAAATTCCCTTGGTTTTTAAAAATACTTTAAATATATAAAATTCTTTGAGTTTATTGAAAATATCTTGGAATCTTGTAAGATATCCTAAGATCTTTGATAATACCTTGAAATATTTGAAAATCTTTTTGAAACCATACGAAATCCATGAATTCTTGTGAATAAATTCTTAAAAATCTATTGAAATATTATAATATCCCTTGAAATGACATGAAATCTGTTGATATTACCTGAAATCTTGGAAAATTTATAGAAATACCTTGTGAGCCTTCGCAATTCCTCAAAATCATTGAAATCCTCGGTAGTCCTATAAAATCACTTAGGATTTTTCGAGATATTATAATAGGCCCTACAAAATCGTGCTATATTTTGCAAAATTCCAGGAAACTTTTTAATATCCCATGCAAATTTGTCAAATACCTTAAAATCAGTCAAATCCTTGGCAATTCCTCAAAAAAAAATTAAATATTTTCAAAGAGCCCCTTTAAAAAGCCCTCAAATATTTTGAATAGTTTTTTTTTAATCTGAGATCAAAATGAAATCTACTTTCTTATGAATAATTTCATGCAAATCTCTTGAAACTGCTTCGGAATCTTTTTAAATACTCTGAAATATTTCAAATCCTCTGGAATCGATTAAATATTCCTTATAATCTTTTGAAATACTCTTGTCGTATTCAAATCCTGTGAATTCTTTTGAGAAACATATTAAAGCTCTTGAAAATGCCTTAGAATCTTCTAAACCAATAAAATAATTCAAATCCTATAACATTATGATGAGAATGTAATAATTCATTATGTTTTGTGCCAATAAAATTTGAATTTTCGATTTTTTAAGAAAACTCAGAAGGTCGTCATGAGCATCTTGTAGGACTATCAAAAAGTAACAGTATTCTTCTTCTGACTCTTTTTTGTATCATGCTTTAATTGGCTAAAATGTTAATTTTTGCTTTTTTCGGGAGATTTTGAAAATTCTATAACTCTATCAATTTTCTTCGTATTTAGAGAAGTCATGAGGATAATTCTTGTAATTTCCGAGTACTACGGGCGGCAGTCCATGGAATTTAAGAACTTTGAAAAAAAATAGTTTGAAAAATTTTGAAAGTGTCCTAACTTTTTGAATTTCCATCTAAAGTAGCTGCTTAACGAACTCGATCTTTCTTTTTCGGCCCTGAAACTGTGTGCCAAAGCACGATCCAATCCGATTAGTCTTTCGGAATTTATCCGATATACAGACGACGACGACAGACGGACAGACACCGACGTAAAAACTATTTTTTCTAAATCAGGAGGCCTCAAAACGTCGAAATTTGATGGAATCCGCGAAATTCATTTTTCACATAAAACCAATACCTTCTAACTATGATGAGAATGTAAAAAGTGTCGAAATTTGAAAAAAGTCAAATTTTTTTTTGATTTTCAAAAATTAGGGTAAAATTTTGACTTTGTTCAAAAACCGTTACAACCATTATAAAGTTTGTGGAAAAGGTATAAAAAATAGTTGGAGGGAAATTTTGGGTCTAAAGCAATACGAAAAAAGTTACAAATGTTTGAAAGTTAGGCTTTGTTTAAAAAACCAGAAATTGTACCTTCTCCACTTTAATGAATAATCATCGACATTAATTAATTATTATTGTGAGGAGTACTATCTAATAGTACTACAATTGTGCCAATTTTTAGCCCAATCGGACAACTTTCATTTTCGAGGTTGGTACACTTGAAAAATTATGCCCCATATATATATATATAATTAAAAACTCAAGGTCAACAACCACCGCAGGGTCCCACTGGAAGCAACTGTAGTTTGCAAAACGACATCGGCTCCCAGTAGGACCGCGGTAAATCCCATTCATGGCCACATCTCACAACCTTGAGATGGGTGATAACAGGACACGATGAAAACACAACGATATGTCGCCGAAACACTCGTGTGTTTTGAGGACACGAAGTGACCCAAGGATGACAGCTTTCTGTATCCATCTCTGAAGTGCCGTGGCATATTTTTGGCACGCGCCTAAGGCTTCAATGTTACGACCTGTGATAGTTTCGCACCTCCCAGGGCACCTATCGCAAGGATGATTACATGTACCAAATATTTTGGGTACAGTCGTTGCAGCTTCCTTTTAAGTTCTTGATACCTTTCCTTCTTGTCTTTCTCCTTGGCAGTGATGCTGTATTCGGAAGGAGACGAGAATTTGATCACGAATATAGTTCGTTTCTCGAAGTCTTGGAGAACAATGTCAGGCCTCGAGTGTGCAACGAAGACTGCTGTCCTCAAAAGGATCCATGCAGTAGATTTTGAGTTACAACCGTCACCGACTTTGAAAACGTGGTTTCGAGAAAAACGCGTTGAAAGTTTCAAACATGAAAAAATAAAAAAATGTATGTTTTTATACTTACACAGAATTATCGATGCCAGGTCCGTACATACTGAATGTTTAAAGGTTTTCTTATACCTGTGTAATGACTCACCGTCAAATAAAGCAATTTAGGGATCTAAATTTTGTGTACCTGGGGGAGCAGATATCCTTCAAAACTGCATACTCAGTTAGTTTTGCTCCGATTTGCTTGAAATTTAGATATGACATTATTGAGATGTTGTACATTTATAAAAAAAAATAGCTTTTTTTTTACTGAATTAACTATGCTCCCCCCTTAAGGATTACGGAGTAGGCCATTTGAATTTAATAGAGCATTGGGGAAGAAATTCTTAAAGCTTCTGTTTGCAATATTTGGCACAACATTTAGCGTATTTGGACAAAATTTGGTCGATAAATTATGTGTAACAAATGTGTGAGATCAAAAAAACTGATTTTCGGTATGAAAAAGACAAATAGGAGTATCTTATATGAACAGTTTTTATCAAACTAAAATGGTTTCTTGGGAAATTTTTACATTGTAATTAAAGTTTAAAACCTAATTAACAGTACGTTTGAAGCCGAAAGCTTTCCATTTTGTGTTTACAATTATTAAAGAACTTTTTGTTATGCTGTGCGTTTCTTACGAGTACGCCGCAAAGAGTAGGTTTTATTGAGAATTGCTTATTTTTATTAGTATCACTAAATGGACCAGAATACAATTGCAAAAAACATAATCATAATCAATAATCGCTATTTCACCCCATTAAACAGATTGGATTTAGAAGTCCATCAATAGTACGTTTCAAATATGTATGAGGAAGTATTTTTTCATCTATAATTTTGTCATCAGAAGCGATGACCTACTTTTCAGTGAGAAGCCTGAAAAATATCTATTCCTATTCGTACTTTTTTTATTTTATAATTTCACAACTTAGATTACCGTCAACATAAATAAAGAAAATACATATTGATGTACTCAGCAGGCTTTTTTGACACGTAATGTTTTTGGTGGGATAGATAATAATTATTATTAATGATTCTTTATAAATCGTTCTTTTTTTTGCAGATCGATCCTACTTGCGAATTACAGAGCAAGAGTTTACAACATTACCGATAGACGTAAGCAATTCTTTTTTTCTACATCCAAGCCTTGCAATTTCTCTGTTATTTAAAAGAATGACTGGAATGTATTTAAACGTGATAATTCACGGTGCTAACTCCCTTATGAAAAAGTATTATATTAAATGAAGTATACGTATTATTTTTTCGCGATTATAGGAAAAAGAATACACTGCAAATAGTTATTTGTGATACAAGTGCGCAAAATAGGTGATTGTGTGCTAGTGTGAATTTTGCAGCATAAGCCGCAGGCGAATGATGCAATCACACGAGTTAGCAATCACCTATGCGCACGTGTATGATGAAACTTATCCAAAAATAGATGAATTTTTGAAAGAAAAGAAATATTAATCGAATCACAAGGCTAACGAAGAACTAAGAAGAATATAATGTCAGGGTCACCTCAAAAGTTCATTGTAAATTCATATTCAAATATCAGAATTGCAATGTTTTTAACTCAAAATGTTTTATAAACGGAATATAATGAATTGCAAGTAAAATGAAGAATTTTAAAATTGAGTTTGCTTGTCATTTATTGAAAGTTATCTTTCAAGGTATTACATTTCTGTATGATTACTGCGATTCATTTCTTTCAATTTCAAATTTTAATGATCCCCCTCCCCAAAGCAATAAATTGTTATGAAATATGCCCCCCCCCCTGGGCTGTTACGTAATTTTAGTACAGTCGCGTACCGCGGACGAAAGTGTTCTTGGCTCTCGGATTAGGACATCGAAAACGATTTCACGAATCGTTCACCGCCTTATTCGCGTTGCTCACCTGTTTCGTTCACCCGTGAATAGACGCATCTCCTGTTCAAATTTGAGAGAAGCAAGCTCACGGGTCAGCCCGACCATATAGTCTCTGTTCACCACAACAATGCACTTGCTGTAAACAGTAAAGTAGTAGACCCTTTAGTTTCTCATAGTGGTTTATACCGCTAATGCATGCCGCTATGTAGCAACGCTTTGAATTTCATACATTTAAAGTCGAAATGTATTACATTTTCAACAAAATAGTTGAATTTCAAATCCAAAAAAGATTTTCTGCCAAAAGAGAAGAATTTTCAAAGAAAGAATGGAGTTTTGAAGCTGATAAGTATAATATTTTAGAAACCTGTTTGACTTGGAAATTCAGGAAGATGACTTCGTTCCACAAGAGAAGTTAATTTTCAACCAAAACAGATGAACAGTTGAACAGAATGTTTGACTTTTCAAGCAAAGAGATGAATTTTCAACCAGAAAATTGCAAAAAAGTAAAATTTGAAAAATAATAAATATTATTATTACTATGATATAGTGATGTTTCGATAATGAAATTCTAATAATTTTTTGGCGATCAATTTTATTCCTATAATTCCTATGATTGATGTTGTTTCAACCTACAAAGGTGAATCTTCAAGCAATTACTGTAATTGTAAGTTACAAAAGTTTTTTTGAAACAAAAAGTTCATCGAAGGATACAAATCTATCTCCAACCAAAAGAAGTTAATCTTCAACAGTGTTGTAAAATTTTCAACAAAATAGTTCAATTTTCAACAACCACATATGAATTCTCAGGGAGAAATATAATACTGCAAATATTTAAACCAAAAATGTTGTCATTGTAAATCAAAAGCAGTAAAATTCATCCAGGAACGACCAATTATTAACAAAATTGTTGAATCTTCAACAGAAATAGATTAATGTTTAGCCAAGCAGATCAAGTTTACATTAAAAAGATGAAATCATATCAAACCCACTTCAATTAAACCAAGAAAGACAAATTTTCAACAATATACATGAATTTTATATTCCCAAAATCTATGAAGTCGATCATTTATTGCGGTCGATCAAAATGCTCTTAATTTCGGCATCATTTTTGTTGCATATCAAAATGATGTTGGATTCGGTATCATTTTGAACAATTTTTTTTATTGTGTACTGCTCTTATCAGATCACTTAATTGCATTACAAAAATGTGTCTGTGACTGACGATATATAGCGGGACAGCACCGTGCAGACTATTCAAAAATTCCAAATCTAACAAAATATCCTTCGACACGTTGGGTTGTATAACCATTGTAAGCCTGAGAGGAAAAAAAGCTTCCTCGTTCTTTGTATGTATATGTACATTAGGTTGATGGTTATATATGTGGAGCATTTATTATTTAAAATTTGTTCTTTATACTATGACTCAAGTTTCTGGATATGTTTCAGAAATTTTCTTATGGGACTCGTCGCGTGATTTAAACCTATAGCATCAGCGAGAGATTTTGGAAGGCCCCCCGTTCGCTAGTCTATACGATCTAACAACAAATAACAGCTTGAAAGCCTTATTTGCTCGCGGCAATATTAAGTTCCACGACCACTTCCGGTGTAGCTTCTACTTGCTTCTTTCGTTCTGGCGCCGTTCACAGTCACTGACTTGACTCGTCGTCTCGCGTTGAGATGAGTGCCACCCCTAAAGACAACAAAAATAGCCCCTGTCTTCTTCAGAGTGCATTTAGTCGTGGACACCGCTTTTTTCAACCCCTCTTCCATCACCTTATCTACTCTACTGGGAAAAAATGGTTGCAGCCGAAATATGTCACTTATGTCACTTTTACATCTCTCAAGTTATAGGGCGGTTTCGGAAAGTGATAATTAACCTGTTTCTTTGTTATAAATACCAAATACCCATTTTGTGACGTTTCTTGCATCTTGCGTTTCTTGCATCATACCAAGGCTTTTAAACTTAGTACATATATGAACCTTCGATTTAGCCCAGTTGCCAATGTAATGTCGGCAACAAGAATGTTCAATTACAACATCGAATTAAAATTGTATTGATTTGGTACCAGGACCAAGGCTCGAACGCAAAACGCCTGGGCAGTGCGGAATACAAACTCAACACTCTACAATCTACCACTACGCCACAGAGACTTGATGACTTCCAGGAGCCTACACACAACGACCCAGAAGTTAGCTATACATATAGATTTGAAATTTGTACCTTGAATTAAAACAAAAGTAATAGTCCTAACGAAAAACTAAAACCAGCCCTGGATTCGTCTCAGCCATATCTCTAGGAATTTTTTAAATTTTTTTAAATAAGTCATTTTATAAACAATTACATTGTTATTAACATTTTTCCAGATTTTTCTAATATAACGCCAAAAATATTATCAAAACATATACTAATACACGGGTAAATCATTATTCAAGCTGGCAGAACATTCGATCAACAATAATTCATAAATTAATCCTCAATTTTGGCTGAATCGAGTTGAAATTCAACATTTCTCTTCACAATTAGCCATAGAATACGAATAAAATACAACGTTTAAAATACAATAAATCATCCTTGAAATAACTATATGACGCAGTATAAATTGCCAGGACAAAGCAAAATATAACCTTGAAAGTATTCACGCGAAAAAATTCTTGAGATAAGAAATAACCTTGAACCTGTTGTTACATGCATTTGACTGGCAGAATTGCGCGATATTACTCTGTGACGTCATCATGGAATGTTCTAGAACGGTTTCGATGTCAGCCTCACACGGACACACGCACGCACAGGCTTACCTCACACAGACACGCACTAATGCTAATCAAGAATGCCGGTAAGGTAGGAATGCATTATGACGTCATCAGGACCCATCGAAAATGTTCCAGAAGCATAGCACGGACATGAACCACTTTTATAGAAAAATTTAGCACGGATATGAACCACTACAGCTAGAATCTTCTTGATGTCGGTAAGATAGGAATCTCGGGTTAGAAACCCCCCTGTTCATCTACTTTCCCTGGGTGATAATGTAAAAATACGAATTTTCAAGTACCACGAGCATTATTGATGGTTATTTTATTGTTTTAATCGTTGCAGATAGTATTGAGGACATGACAAAAATTAAATATTTTTAAAACCCACACACAAGATGAAAAAAAAATGAAATAATCGAAGTTTTTATGAGAATGTGCCCACTACTCGGGCAGATTTTTTCACTATTATTGTTATTTTTTACGAATAAAGCAGAAACTACACATCCCATCGAAAAGTGACCAATAACAAATTTGTAGATCTTTTTGGAGTGCACAGTTTTCGTTTCATCATTATTTGTCGTATCTTGCATAGTTTGACCGCGGAATTAAATTTTTGATTTTTCATTATTTTTTGTGCAATGAAAATGAGAATTTTCGATTTCTCGAGAAAATTCAAAAAGTCGCTGTGATAATCCTGTAGGCCGCACAAAGAAAACACTTTTTTAACATGAATTTTTTCCGTGTGTTGCGTTGTTTGGCTGAAAATGTTAATTTTAGTTTCCTCTTTTGGAATTTGAAAATGCTATAAGTCTGAAAAATTTCATTTTATCGGAAAACATCACTGAAATGAATTGTTTGAATTTTTGAGTACTATGAACAGGCGCACATATTATTTTCAAATTGTGGAAAAAACGGCCTAAAAAATTTTCAAAATGCGCTCACTTTTTGAATTTTCACCCCCAATCGCTGGCTAACAACCTTGACCTTTTCTTTACGAGACTAAAAGAGTATACCAAAGGCAAATCCAATAGCTCAATTCTTTCGAAAGTCATCGTGCTCACAGACAGACATACATACCAGTGTCTCCAGAACGGCGGATTTTTCGGCCCCCACCACTTTCCCATCTGGGAGAATACATGCAAGCGTAGCGTCAGTTAGTCGGCCAGGCTCGTGTAAAGCCGAAAACGCACGAGGCACAAGCACGCAGCCGAGCTCGCCCGAGGCACGAGACCGCAGCCGAGCTCGCCCGAGGCACGAGCACGCAGCCGAGCTCGCCCGAGGCCTGACCCCGACTTCACGATTCGCTTTCGGTAAATCACTGAAGAGGGCCCATATATGGAGCCGAAACGTCTGATGGAAATTTAAATCTTCTTCATCATTTACGGACCCCAAAGTCACAAAACGGAAAACTAATATTATCTTGAATAGTTAAGATATTTACGTTACCTAATGTTGTTTGTGGAAGAGGGCCAACTATGTCCATTGGAATTTTTTCGAATGCGGTTCCAGGCGTGTCCGTTATTATCATGGGATTTTTAGTTTCGACGCAAACTAATTTTTTAATTTGACATTGTAAACACTGTTGAATATATTTCTGGATATCAATTTTCATATTCTTCCAGTAATAATTTTGACGAGTTCGATGATAAGTTTTTGTAACTCCTTCATGACCTCCTAAAGCTGAAGAATGTGGTTCTTCAAGTAATTGAGTTCGCTGTTCTTTCGTTGGATACTGAACTATTCCCGTACATATTATAATTTCGATAGAAGAATCCGAAAAAGTTGAAACTAGAATTTCACGTATTTCTTTCCAACCTATGTGATTAACTTGTGACGTTTTTACGCTACTAATAGATCGTAAATCCAATCTTATTGATATTGAATGCAAAGAAAGTATTGAGAGTTTAATATTGCTCAAAGTGTCTGACAAATTTTCTTTAGAATCAGCTTCAATGGGAAGGACTATATGAAACTGTTGTCCTTTCCAAAAAAATAAGCGTGAATATCTTTACGCATCGCTAATTGATCACGACACGCGACGACATTTTCTTGTGTATATGTTTTTCCGTTTAATTTTGTATTTTGAGGAGGGGGTTCTGGAGGGGGTTTATTTTCTTCTAAATTATCTTCATTCGTCTCTTAAAAAATTTCGGGATTGTTCACGTCCGTCCTTCTGGAATTTTCATAAAATTTTCTGGTTCCAAAAGTTCTTGTATATTTTCTTCATTAACGCAGTTTTCTTCACCTGAAAAATTTTGAAAATTTTTATCTTTTAGGACCTCATCTTCCGAAGTTGAGAAATTACCTCCATCTTTATTTTCCTTTTCCTTTTGTTGTCTAGTAGGCTTTGCCTTGGATTTTTAGTAATTTTTCCTCTTCTTTTTCATAATTTTCTTTCTTGAATTATCAAAATATTCCTTATCGGAATCAGATTCATCTTTAGATTCAAAGTTTGTGTGCGTATTCTGTTTTAAATTCAGAGGCTCACCAGTGGTTGCCTCTTTTCTTGGTCTGCCTCCCTTTTTCAACGCTTGCGGGTTGCTTGGTTTTGTGAGCACAGCTTTCTTGGGCCTACATCGTGCTTTTGTAGCAGCATTCGAGGGAGGTAAGTATTCTTCCTCACTATAATTATGTGACTTACCTTGATTTTCAATTTTTTCATTAATTTGTGCTTTCTCTTCATATTTTTGCTTATGTCCTCTTGTAACCACAGTGTTCCAAGATTGACAGAGAAGTTCATTTTTCTTTATAATTTTGGGAATTAAAAGTAAAACTGAAAGGTACAGAAGTTTCTGTATTGGACTATCAAAAAATTCGCCGTAGTAAAAGTCACACTGGGCCCAGTGATGCGCCTTTGTTGGGCCAGACTCTGGGCTTTCCTATTAAAACCTGTATTGCTAAAGCGAAGACGAAGTTGTGAACAGCAGTGCACCGAGTCCGGGCTAAACTCTGGTTCTTCCTCTTAAAACATGATTTGCCGTAGTAAAAGTCACACTGAGCCCAGTGATGCGCCTTTTTTGGGCCAGACTCTGGGTTTTCCGGTTAAAACCTGTATTGCCACAGTAAAGACGAAGCTGGGAACAGCATTGTGCCGAGTCCGGGCCAAACTTTGGCTCCTCCTCTTAAAACATGGGTTGCGGTAGTAAAAGTCACACTGAGCCCAGTGATGCGCCTTTGTTCCGCCAGACTCTGGGTTTTTCTACTAAAACCTGCATTGCCAGAGTAAAGATGAAGTTGGGGACAGCAGTGCGCCGAGTCCGGGCCAAACTCTGGCTCCTCCTATTAAAACATGGTTTGCCGTAGTAAAAGTCACATCGAGCCCAGTGATGCGCCTTTCTGGGGCCATACTCTGGATTTTCCTATCAAAACCTGTATTGCCGGAGTAAAGACGAAGTTGGAAACTGCAGTGCGCCGAGTCCGGGCCAAACTCAGGCTTCTCCTCTTAAAACATGGTTTGCCGTAGTAAAAGTCACACTGAGCCCAGCGATGCGCCTTTGGTGGGCCAGACTCTGTGTTTTCCTATTAAAACCCGTATTGCCAGAGTAAAGACGGAGTTCGGAACAGCAGTGCGCCCAGTGCGGGTCAAACTCTGGCTCTTTCTCTTAAAACATGGTTTGCCTTAGTAAAAGTCACACTGGGCCCAGTGATGCGTCTTTGTTGGGCCAGACTCTGGGTTTTCCTATTAAAACCTGTATTTCCAGATTGAAGACGAAGTTGGGAACAGCAGTGCGCCCAGTCCGGGCCAAACTCTGGCTCTTTCTCTTAAAACATGGTTCGCCGTAGTAAAAGTCGCACTGGGCCCAGTGATGTGCATTTGCTGGGCCAGACTCTGGGTTTTCCTATTAAAATCTGTATTGGCAGAGTAAAGACAAAGTTGGGAATAGCAGTGCGCCGAGTCCGGGCCAAACTCTGGCTCTTTCTCTTAAAACATGGGTTGCGGTAGTAAAAGTCACACTGGGCCCAGTGATGCGCCGTTGTTGGGCCAGACTCTGGGTTTTCCTATTAAAACCTGTATTACCAGAGTAAAAATGAAGTTGGGAACAGCAGTGTGCCGAGTCTGGGCCAAGCTCTGGCTCCTGCTCTTAAAACATGGGTTGCCGTAGTTAAAGTCAGACTGGGCCCAGTGATGCGTCTTTGTTGGGCCAGACTCTGGGTTTTTCTATTAAAACCTGTATTGCCAGAGTAAAGATGAAGTTGGGAACAGCAGTGCACCGAGTCCGGGCCAAACTGTGGCTCCTCCTCTTAAAACATGGTTTGCCGTAGTAAAAGTCACACTGAGCCCAGTGATGCGTCTTTGTTGGGCCAGACTCTGGGTTTTCCTACTAAAACATAAGAAATTTGAAAACTGCACATAAATATTGCCCACACATCTCTTTTCGTATTTCCTCGCCTAATAGTGAATTAAAACAGCTTATCGATGATAATAACAGAATATTTTCTGTCTCTTCGTTCACATTATAGCATCTGCTCTTCCATCCTTTTCAAATTAAAAAAGAGGAATATTTAGATTTGAAAATGTATGTATATGTGTCTTTAAATGGGTTTCATAAGATTTGAAAGTTTTGGAAACTGCTAGAACAATGATTATAATTTGAGCAGTATTGATTAGAACGGAATCATTTTCAGTATAAAAGGCAGTTATAGTCAGAAGCGGTTATTATTGGTATCTGGAATGGACCACTAAAACATAAGAAATTTGAAAACTGCACATAAATATTGCCCACACATCTCTTTTCGTATTTCCTCGCCTAATAGTAAATTAAAACAGCGTATCAATGATAATAACAGGAAATTTTATGTCTGTTCGTTCAAATTATAGTTTCTGCTCTTTCATTCTTTCAAAATTAAAAGAGAGGAATACTTAGATTTGAAAATGTATGTATATGTATATTTGTATAATCTGAACCATATTCTTACTAATTTTCACTGCAAAATATTATTAAATAGGCCATTGGCAGCAAATCTCCGAAGCCGCCTCGAAAAAAAGTTACTTCGGGGTGACGGTTATAACTGACCACTGGATCATCCGGAATTGAAAAATCAATGTTTGTTAGTTAGATGGGATGTTTCTCGAGGCAAAATGGCTCTTCGTTGATTTTAGATCTTTTTTTTCAACTTTGAAGTCGAAACGCGTTTTTTTGCTAAGAAATCAACGAATTTGTTATGGTAAAATAAATAATGAGAATAATAATATTTTCTAAAACTCGACCATGTTGAATCATGTATAGAAATAGTATACCACATTTCAAAATGATCAATGCAGTAGATTTTGAGTTACAACCGTCACCGACTTTGAAAACGTGGTTTCGAGAAAAACACGTTTAAATTTTTAAACATGAAAAATAAAAAAATGCATTTTTTGATACTTGTACAGAATCATCGATGCCAGGTCCGTACATACCAAATGCTTAAAGGTTTTCTTATACCTGTGTAATGACTCACCGATAAACAAAGAAATTTATGGACCAAAATGTTGTGTACCTGTCCGGCATACAAAACCGAAGGAGAGCAGCTATCCTTAAAAACTCTATATCTCCGTTATTTTTGCTTCGATTTGCTTGCAATTTGGATCTGTTATTCTTAAAATGTTGTACATCTATATAGAAAAATTGAAAATTAGCTTTTTTCCTGACCGAATTAACTATTCTCTCCCCTTAAATGGGTTTCATAAGATCTGAAAGTTTTTGAAACTGCTAGAACAAAAATTATTATTTGGGCAGTATTTATTAGAGCGGAATTAATGCCAGTATAAGAGGCAGTTATAGTCAGCCGCGAATATTCTTGCTATCTGAAACGGTAAACTGAACCATAAGAAATTTGAAACCTTAATCAAATTCTTTGAAAAAGTATTCTAATATTATTATAAAATTCAGTGAAAAATCATCCAAATTAATCCCATGATTCAAGAATGTTTCGGATGTACCCTCGATAATGTAAAAATCTGTGGAATACTGTGCAATTCTTGATTCACTGTAATCAGATTCTTTGAAAAAGTGTTAAAATAGTATTATAAAATTCAGTGAAAAGTCATTATAATTAATCCCATTAATTTAAAATTTGTCGTATATACTATTAATAACGTAAAAATCTGCAGAATAATGTACAATTCTTGATGAATTGTAATGAAATTTTCCGAAAAAGTGTTGAAATATTATTATAAAATTCAATCGAAAATCATTATAATTAATCCCATTGTTCAAGAATTTTTCGGATATACTCACGATAATGTAAACATCTGTGGAATACTGTGCAATTCTTGATGCATCGTAATCAAATTCTTTGAAAAAGTGTTAAAATATTAATACGAAATTCAGTCAAAAATCATTATAATTAATCCCATGATTTAGGAATATTTCGATTATACTCTCGATAATGTAAAAATCGGTGGAATACTGTGCAATTCTTGATTCATCGTATTCAAATTATTTGAAAAAGGGTTAAAATATTAATATGAAATTCAGTGAGAAATCATTATAATTAATCCCATGATTTAAGAATACTTCGATTATACACTCGATAATGTAAAAATCTGTGGAATACTGTGCATTTCTTGATTTATCGTAATGAAATTCTTTGAAAAAGGATTAAAATATTAATATAAAAATCAGTGAAACCTCATCATAATTAATTCCATGATTTAAGAATATTTCGGACATACTCTCGATAATGTAAAAAGCTGTGGAGTACGGTGCAATTCTTGATCTATTGTAATCAAATTCTTCGAAGAAGTGTTAAAATGTTATTATAAAATTCAGTGAAAAATCATTGGAATACTGTGCAATACTTGATTTATTGTTTCGAAATTTTCTGAAAAAGTGTTAAAATATTATTATAAAATTCAGTGGAAAATCATCATAATTAATCCCATGATTTATGAATTTTTCGGATATTCTATCGATAAAACTTTGTGAAATTGTAATGCTATACAAAAGAAATTCCAGCCCTGGAGGATTTTCGAAAATTTTCAAAATTACGGAAGTTACGCCATGGTGAATTTTGGAGTTACATTTTTTTGAATGATCAATATTGCTGCAAACACTGTTTGGATTTTGATCAAATTTGGACACGTTAGAGTAAAATAATATATTTTAAGAATATAATACAATTAATAAAAAAATAAAAAATTTTGCCCGTAAAAAAGTAAACAAAAAAATTTTGATTTAAATTTTCGTGTATTACTCCCTCTTGAATTTTGTTAAAATATCGATAGAATGATGCCTTGTGAAATGACCTTTCTTTTCGAAAAAAAAAATTCATGGAGACTCTTATAGGTCCCAAGATATCGTCATTTTAGCGAGAGCGTGCGCCGCCTCTCCGCTGCGGTGCGGTGTTCTTAGTGCTTCTTATTTATTATCTCAAATTTTCAACTCGATGTGGCTATTCGTGTGAAAATAAGTTTACAAATAAAGAAAGTATCGGTAAGGTAGGAAGCCGTTCACGTGACCCACTCGGCACATAGCCTTAATGTAAGATATTTGTTTAAATTCAGTAAACAAATATTTTGAGAATTCTTCTTTTTGTCCTATCAGGGTTCATTTGCGCTCGCGCTGAAAAAATTTATGTGCCCTTATTCGATCCGGCAGCTCAATTTCGTTCTCGTTGCCATCAATATTTAACGTGTTGTAATAAGTTACTGTAATCTAAATGTAAGTCCTCAAGCTTATTTTCAATGTGCAAATTTAAACAAACAAATATTTTAGCACTCTTTCTGGTTTACAAAGCCATACAAAAAATATGGTCTATTTGAACCTTCAGAATCTCAAAAACATTCCAATTATATCATTCATAGACTGCTTAGAAATTATAAATTTGAAATCCAAGAATCAAAATGATCAAATGTAAGTGTTAATGTAAACTAAAAGTTAACACAGTAAATCCAAGATATATTTTTTACCTGAAGTAGGATACAACCGATGCAAGCAATAGACTACTACAATTATCCGATGTGGGACAATTTTTATCCGATTCATGATAAAAATTATCCATAGTCGGATAATTGTAATTTTTAATTGTTTACAAGGGTTTTATTCAACTTCAGATAAAACATATTTCTGGCATTTACTGTGAATGTATTGTAACGTAATACAAATAATTGTATGTATTTTAAACAGATTCCTCACTTTTTTCCTTCCTTCATCTTTATAATACATCGACCAATAGATATAGCATTTTTCTGATTTGAAGCAAATGTAACGTTATTAAATTCGAATGAAATTTGTGTAATTACCCAGGTTATTTTATTAAAATTTCAACTACTTTGTTGAAAAGTCATCAATTTTAGTTTAAAACTAAACTTTTTTATTGAACATTCGTCTTTTTTTATAATAAATTCATATTCTTTTGGTAAAAATCATCTTTCTTTGTTGAAAATCAACTTTTTTGTTATATATTCAACAACTTGAACAAAATTTGTCTTTTCAACATAAAAATCCAACGGTTTGGTATGTTCATGGTTGAAAAATCGTCTATTTTATAGAAAATTTAACTCTTTTGATAGAAATTTCATCTTTTTTGTTTAAAAATGCAACTGCTTGGTTAAAAATTATTATTGTTTTTCGGTTAAGGATTCAAATATATTGTTGAACATTCGACTTTTTTGCTCGAGATATGACACGGTGTGCCTCGACTGACTTCAACCCAAAAGCGCTTGCATATACCGGTTATACCGTATACCGGAAAATTGCCTTATTCCAGTTCATCCTACGTCCCAAACACCTGAACAAGAATTAAAGTGATATATATATATATATATATAATTCAAAACTAAAGGTTAACAACCACCGCAGGGTCCCACTGGGAGTAAATGTCATCTAAAAAATGACATCGGCTCCCAGTATTATACGATGAACAGAAACGAGCGTGGAGCGCGAGGTTTACATGATTTTTAAACCAAATATCGAGCGCGAGTGTCTTAGTGAGAATGTGCTCCTTAAGGTCGATAGAACCTTAAGTAAATTAAATCTTCTTTTTATGTAAAATTGGCATAATTAAAAAAAAATCAGTTCATAACGATGTAGCTTAATAAGAGAATATTTGCCGGCTAAGCGCGCAATAGCGAGTAGACGAAGTTCAAAAACCTAGAGGAACCGAGCTTAAAGCGTTAGGCAAATGTGTCCGTTCGTGGATTTTTTTTCTGGTGTATTTCTATGTTTAAAAAACCCACATTCTAAGAAAAATGTTTAAGCTACAAGTTATTAAGATAAGTGCAGAAAATAACAATTTTTCTTCTATTTGCAAACGTGTTAAGAAAATTTTCCTAAAACAATGGTAAATTAAATAGGAATTATCTCTCAAAAAATGATAGACCTCCAGCTATGTAAAGAAAATTGAAACTCAATCAAATTTAAAAACTCTGTAAACAAGAAATTTTTTTAACCTTTTTTTCGAGCGCGGGTTACCATGCTGCATGACGATCGATTCCAAATTAATTATACTTTTTTATGACACCAATACGCTACTTTTCCGCCTTGCAGCGATTTCGAATTCCAAAAGCATTTATTTTCGACCTACCTTTGGAGTCAAACCGAAAGGCCTATGACAAAGCCACCGAACGCGTCCTCGGGTTTCGGATAGTACCTGTACCAAGGGCTTCTGCTGAATATGATTACACTAATTAATAAGCAGTCGGGGACAGGGATGGTCCCGAAGTAATTATCCCCCAAGCGAAGGCGTGAAAACCGTGCCAAAAGCTCATTGGCACACCAAACATAGTTGTAGTAAGAGCGGTTCAAAAAAATCGAACGCGCAGGGCTCCCGACAATGGGTCGGACAACAATGCCGACTATCCTAGAGTTGGGGGAGCCAATTCAAGATGGAGTCAATGTGATTGACCGGGAGAATCTCATTACTTTTAGGTGGACGGATCAACTCAGGGACGACCTGCGGGAGTGCTATGATACCAGTATGGCCCCTGAACGAAAAGGTTACATGGCGCGACTGCATACTCTGTGGCGCGAGAAACATCCAGAGCTCTCGTATTTTTCGCATAAACGTCTGCGAAATCGTGCCGAGAAACTCTGGAAAAGGGGTTATATAAGCGGAGCACCTACTCAATCGCAGCCAGAACAAGCCAGCAACAGAAAAAGAGAGGCGACACTTAGAGCAACCACGAGCAGGCATCCAGTATAGAAAGAGAGATACTTCAGGACCCGGAGAAACATCAATATCCAGGTTTCTCTCAAGCCCAAATATCTGGCTGAACTGGATGACGAGCTTCGTGGAGATTTTTCTGAAGAATCAGACCTCTGGATTATCAATTGTAGTATGTATAATGCAGCGAGAGCTTTGGCAGATGCAAACCGTAAAACAAAACCAACGGTTGATCATAAGACCAAAAGACGAAAAATTATAGAAGATACATAACCTACGAACAACTTATCCGGCAGTTAATTAATTTTGGTGAAATGACAAACACGTAAAATACTGAAACATGTAAGATCACAATTATAATTATAATTACTACTTACGACTTGTAGGCAGCTGTAAAAAATAAAGCTATCAATTTATATACCTCTAGGAAACTAAATTATTCTGACACTTTACATAGTCAAATCAATAGGCATATTCAATTAAATATGTTATGTTAACGAGGTTATGTTCGTTAGCGACTCGACACTTCTTCAACTTTTCCTTGATCCAATAATTTTAGTACGATTTTCTTTACAAAATGAACTCGTGCATTTAATAATAACTCGTTTTAGGTATAAATAATGACTCACCTGTTAATATTTTATTCGAAAACTACGATTTACCGGATTTACGGTAAATTTGGTCAGAAATTTTGTAAATTTGGTAATTTACGGTCACTGCCCATCTGTCAACATACCGGTGTGTTACCGGTAATATTACTCGATTTTGAATTACCGAGAAGTTAAAAACTCTAGCCGTAGCTAGCGGTCCAGTACTATTGGGTACGGCCACGAAAACAGCCTGGCGCCATCTGTTGCCTATAAGTGGCAATTCCTTAGAGATGAATTCCACTTGTTTACATGCGATTGAAAATGAATAAATTTAGACTGAAAATAAGTGTTTAACTGTCAGATAACGAGAGTGTCCGTAGGAAAACTGATAAAATCTCGATTCAGGAAAAAAAAATTTTTGCTCGAGTTTATTAAACGGTTTGATCGGAGTTGAATTTATCTGTCTATAACAGTAGATCTATCGGATTACAAATATCACATAGAGTACATCAATATTCTTGTTTTTCGAAAAAGGTATCTGGACACTGCACTGAAGTTTGTTTATTCCATTCACTTTCAACTCCTGCACCCTCACCACATGAATGACTTCTAAACTTTTTCCCTTATTCAGTGTTTCGGGGTGAAAATTGATTGAATGACTTATAACTTGAAATCCTGTTTTAATTAAAATATTCATCATCAATCCGCTTCTTGACATTTGACCGGTAATTTTTAAGGTTATGTTCATAACCAACAACGAAACTAGAACAAGTATAGCTGGAATGAGAAGACTAATTTTTCACGAAATCTTTTTGCAAGAAAGTTTCCTCTATTATTTTGCTTCGTTTTGAAAAACGTTATATACGTTTTTGAAGCAATCATTTATGCATTCACTATATTTAAAACCAATGCACACATGCTATCTTATGTAAATTGAAAATTTCTATCCACAAGTTATTTTAGGCTTTGGCCGCCGCAGGCGCTGCACAGAGGGCTGAATCGGGAATTTACTATTCAAAATCACCTACAGCCCACAATTCTCAACCGATTTTCAATTTTTTTGCTTATAAGTGATCAAAGGTAGTTGCATAAGAGCGTCTATGGATTCGATTTTTTAATTTTTGTTATTTTCTATTTTTTATATAAATAAACAAGGAGCGAAAATGACCCAGTTTATTCGAAATTGTCGTCAATCCACTCCCCGACAAATAAACATCAAATGTAGGGTTTCTGTTGGTAACGGCTCAAAGCTCGGTGATTTCGAGAAACGAGGGTTCTCCGGTTAACGCCCAACGTTCTGGGATGATGATGAATGGAGTTAAATTGGTGTAATTGGCCGTCTTTTTTTTAAGATACAGCTGAAACAATACAAGAATAATTATTAAATGATAATTTTCAATTATAAGATTATGTTTGAAATTCAAATTTATAATTTAAGTGCATTAATAAAAAAAATGTCTTACTTATTTAGAAAATGATTCATTGTTGGCTTACTCTGAACTCTTTCAAGAAACTTTAGTGAATGGACCTCTCAGGCTTCCCTAGCCCAAACAAAAATGAATTTATCCTTATTATGATTACTGTTCAACTGAACATTCTTATCTTTCCCTCTCTCTTCCCCTTCTAATTTACTGAGTGTATGATGGAGGAGATGATGGAATAATTAGTATATATATCAGACGACTTTGCTTTTATAAAACCCCACGGTAAAGTATCAGTCACACCAGGAATCAGTACTCTCTTATCATCCTGCCAACTGAGAATGGTTTTATTTTGCCTAACACTATACACTTCATGCTTCTTGCTTTGAATTTAATTTTGAGATTTCTTCAAATTTTGACAAGATAGCAGACATTTTTTATAATCATCAAATGTTATTTTGTTCAAAGTAGGGCCTCTAACCCCCTTTGCTTTCTTTCCCTCTTTTTCACATAAAACTCTAAATGCATATAATTTGGATCTTAATCCAACAAATTCCGCCATGATTTTACCATTATTCTCGTCTCTCATCAAACCAAGAACTGTGTTATTCAATAAGCTTATGCAAACTATCCGTGTCTGTGTAAAGCAACTTTGCTTGATCGCCAAAATTTTTACATTCTCATCATAATGAGAAGGTATTGGTTTTTTGTGAAAAATGACTTTCGTGGATTTCATGAAATGTCGAAGTTTTGAGGCCCCCTGAGTCAGAAAAAATAGTTTTTACGTCGGTGTCTGTCCGTCTGTCGTCCGTTGTCGTCGTCGTCTGTATATCGGATAACTTTCGAAAGAATAATCGGATTAGATTGTGCTTTGGCACACAGTTACAGGGACAAAAAAGAAAGTGCAAGTTTGTTAACTAGCTATTTTGGATAGAAATTCAAAAAGTTAGGGCAATTTCAAAATTTTTCAGACCATTTTTTTATTAATTCATAAATTCCATGGATGGCCGCCCATAGTACTCAAAAATTAAAACAAATTATTTCAACAACTTTTGTCAGTACAAAGAAAATTGACAGAACTACAGCATTTTCAAAATCTCCCAAAAAAAGCGAAAATTAACATTTTCAGTCAATTAAAGCATCATATGAAAAGAAGTCAGGAAAAGAAAAGTGGTACTTTTTGATAGTCCTACAAGATTCTTATGATCACTTTTTGAGTTTTCTTAAAAAATCGAAAATTCAAATTTTATTGAACTGCAATGTTCACGAAACGTCGGCAAGTTTCGTAGTTTTGCACACGATTGAAACCCGGAAAAGCTTTAAATTTATTTTATTTTGTTTGTACTAATGCTTACGTTACCAAATCCTATTATTGATTTAATATAATCCAGCAAAGTGACTTCAATTAAAAACACTTAACAATTACACACTATATTAGCGAGAGATGATAAACAAAACAAGTTTAAGAATTCTAATGTGAGAAATTAAAATATGTACTCAGAACTAAAAAATTACATGTTAGAATATGGTAGTTGAACACAAATATATGCAGATTTACGATACAAAAAATGTGCTAAAAGTTGTATATTGATTACTCATGATCAATTGGAAGTGGATATAAGCATTTTAAAGCTCGCTTATACAAGCCTGATGGACTTCTAACTGTCACGGTTCGTGTTATTCCGTCTGAGCCTGTGTTGATTTCCATGATTCGGCCATGTTTCCAAGTCATGGGCGATATGTTATCTTTATTGATAACAACGAGAGTGCCGATTTTGACATTGTCCTGTTTTGATGATGTCTTCCATTTACTGCGAGCTATCTGTTCATTCAAATATTCCTTGTGCCACCTGTCCCAGAATTGGTGACGCATTTGTTGGGCTAATTCCCAACAGGATAGTCTGTTGACTGAAACATTACGCAAGTCTGTCTGCGGAAGGGTCGTCAGAGGGGTTCTAATCAAAAAATGACCTGGGGTTAAAGGAAGGAGATCGTCTGGATGGGAAGAGAGATGTCAAAGGGCGTGAGTTGAGGATTGCTTCAATCTCGACAACATAATTATGCAATTGCTCATACGTTAAAAGTGAAGTACCTGAAACTCTTGTAAAATGTTTTTTAAATGATTTCACCGCAGCTTCCCATAGGCCTCCAAAGTGGGGAGCTCTGGGTGGAATAAAATGCCAGGAAATCCCATTTTTTACGAAAAATAATTGTATTCCCTTGTCATTTTCAAGAGATTGAATCGTTTTGTAGAGTTCGCAAAATTCTTTATTAGCGCCTACAAAATTAGTAGCGTTATCTGATGATATAGACTGCGATGTTCCTCTTCAAGCAAAAAATCGTTTCAAACAGGCCAGAAAGGCTCCGGTCGTTAAGTCACTGGCCAACTCTAAATGGACTGCCTTAGTGGCCTGACAGAGAAAAACGGCAACATAAGTTTTTACTTTTGTAACGTTCTTGTGACGTCTTTCCTTGATAAAAAAGGCACCAAAATAATCCACATCTACATTAATAAATGGTCGAGATAATGAAACTACTTTGCGGTAAATTCCCCATAATATACTCAGTTTTGCGAGGCTTCGCTCGAAGGCATTTCACGCATTGACGAATGATATGCCTTGTAGTATTGCGACCGTCGATTGGCCAAAAGTTTTCGCGCACGCTGTATAACGTCGCGTTGATGCCGGCATGCATGAGCTTTTCGTGTTCTTCGCGGATTAAAAGTTTTGTGATGGGATGATTTTTTGGAAGAATTATATTCACTGGCATCCTCAAAGAGAGGATATTAACATCTATCGAGCCGGTATGGAGTGCAATAGTTGAACAACGTGGACGCAAGAGAGGGCTGGCAGGTTGCAGGGAGAACCTGTTAATACACAGGTGTATTACCCAAGACTCGATCAGGTATCGAGGCAATCTGTCCATCGCTTGGATTGGCTACCATAAGGCATTCGATAACACGAACCATGAGCTACTTATTGAGCTCCTTGAGTGCCCGAAGGTGCATCCAAAAATAGTGAGATGCATAAAATAGTTTATGCTCTTGTGGCGGACAAGATTTGTCATGACATCTGATAAAAGACAAGTGACTACCAGCTATACCACATATAAGAGGGGGGTCTTCCAAGGAGACCCTCTAAGTCCGATACTTGGACAAGTGTGCCTGCGTCCACCTACACCAAGGCAGACTAGAAACTACATCATCGCCTGAAGATCAGGATGTTCAACTCATAGGTGGAAATACTATTCAACATTTTGGTAATGGGGAAATATATGCATATCTTGGATTACCACAAGAGGAAGCCTAAAATGTGCGTGTGTTAAAAACGGCCTTCGAAAAAACGTACCACCAAATTCTCAAAAAATGTGGGCTTTCGAATTATCTGGGAATAATAAGATCCGGGCGACCAATATGCTGGCCGCTCCTATAGTGCTCTGCACGTTTGTGCAGTCAAATGAAACGTCGATGAGTTGAAGCAACTTGACCGAAGCACACGTAAGATGATGACGATCCATCGGAGTCATCATCCTAGATCTTCCGTACCTCGAACATACCTCCCTCGAGATAAAGGAGGTAGAGGTTTGCCGAGCTTGGGTTTTCTTCATCGAAGAACGGTTCTGGCTACAGCCTGCTCAGTTATAAATGGTGCAGATTCTCTTATGCGACTTGTACATCAACATAAATTCGTCAATGTTGCGGCATTTCAATACCGTGCCGCAGATAGGGCCGCAGACGAGCTTGGCCTCCCATTTGATTCTAGCGACACTACACATGACCTAGCATCATCAACACCTTTGGTGCTCAAAAGTCGTGTACAGGAAGCGGAGCATATGCTTCTACTAGGAAAACATGCTGACAAGCCCCTTCATGGTAAATTCTATGGCCTCATACGCAAAGAAGAGCTCTCGATAGGTTAGTCAAACATGGTTCTCCAGTCTGCTGGATTGAGATCCGAGACTGCAGGATTTCTTTTTGCCTGTCAAGACGGCGTTATAGACACCTTAGTTTACCGCGAGCGCATTATGAATATACCTGTACGCGATACTAACTGCCGAGCGTACAAGTAAGAGCCAGAAACACTTGGACATGTTCTCAGTGGATGTTCAAAGTATGCGCGTTACAGGTACATAGAGAGACACAATGCGGCTCTGAAAGTGTTATATTGCCACCTTAGGCACTTCTGTGGTGTTGATCTATTGCCCATCTTGCCATACGCCCAGGGGGAACTCGAGTCCGTTGTGGAGAATGATCAGTGTAAGACCTTCTTCTTGCTCGCTTCGACCCAAGGGAAATCATCTTCATAACTTTTGGAATAAGAAATATTTCGATTGGCGTATAATATTTCTCCCTAAGAAGAAAAATGTAAATTGTTATTTATGAAATGAGGCGTAGGTTTACTAAAGTTACTAGAAAGGCGAAGATACACAATTTTTTAGGTAGAAATATTCGAGTGCAAAATTCATCCTGCAATATAACACAGAAAAAGAAATCGACAGACTGCGCACCAAAAGCCGAGCAGTCCATTCTTCCGATAAGTTGCGCAGTCAAAAAGCCAGCTTGCGACAGCTTCATGCTTTGAGAGCGAATTTTAACTTGTGCATGCGAGTCAAAAATTACTTTGACATGAACTTGCTACGCCTTCAACAGTTACAACGCGCGTAATAGGTTAAACCTATTCAATTATTTGTTAATACCTATACAACAATTTTATGTAATTATTTTCCCAGGTATTTGAAACATATAACACACTTTTATCCGAAAAACAAAAAAAAAATGCTATTGCAATAATTTTTCGTACGAAATTTTTTTTACACTTATCCAACCATTTTGAAATAATCTGATTAAATCACTGGCAAGAAGAGATGTTGAAGAATATCATAATTTTTTTTTCGAAAGTTTTCCTGCATAACTGTCAAAGATGGAGCAACTTGAAATTAAAATAATTTTTAACTCTCACGCAGAAATTAAAACGCTCTGTCTGGACGGAGTCAGCCGCGAGCTGGCGTTTCGGAGAACAGACTTGTTAAAACATGACGGTAATTTGTTGTATTGATAGGTAAAAGTTTTGTCAATCGATTGGAGAAAAATTTTTAGAGACAAGAGAAATATAATAAAATGCTGTGAGAAAATTGCGTTTGTATAATCACAACGTGATAAGTAAAATTCTTTAACGTTATAGGTTAGAAAAATTCGTTTCACTTACCACAATGCACAATATTAAAGTAGTTGATCGCAAACGACGCTAAACAATGGAACAGTTTCTTACATGATCCGCACGACGAATAACTTTACGAGCCTTCCAGGTTGAACGCAACTCTCATACTGTGCAGTCGTATGATGTAGATAATGGTTGCAAATCAACGACTATTTGTGCCGGTTTCAAGAAAATTCCTGTTTGGGAATTAAAATCTCGTTCATTTCCCGCCTTTCCCCGCTAAGGAATAAAACCCCGCTCTTTTCCCTCTTTTTCCCGATTTCCCGTCGGCTAGACACCCTGTAAAATCATCAAAACGGTTAAATTGTAGGAAAACGATAGTTAATAATAAAATTATAAACGATTTTAGTGGATAGGTCTCCTCATCTGTTACATGTCAAGATGTTTTTTGATAAGTCCTCTTGCTTCCCACGTTTTGGTGAGTTTTTGTTTGTGTTAGCCTCTTTGCCTCTCATGTTTTGGGGTGCTTTTTGGTATCAAAAAGTCGGAATAAAATCGAATTTTTGTTAAGCGTAAGCAGAAACATCATTTTTATAAATTATTAGAACCATGCAGCCATGGTGATAAGGAGTGCTGCCCAAAAAAGTTTATTTAATTAACACAAAAATACACTGCATGTCCAGGAGCATATGTTTTTTACATTTGAAAAACCCTACCTAATTTTTACAGTAACTAATTTTACATAAAAATGTTAATTTTAATACATTATTAACTTCAAACTTCGGATCCTTTGATCTTTTAAAACTGAAAATCTAACAAAAAAATTTTAAATGTTCAACTACTCGTAAGTAGACTATATATATTTATATCTCCTCTTGTTATAATAAAGAGACCTATCTTTATGTGAAATTTCTTATTTTCATTAGGTAACAATTGTCCTTCCTACTATGTATTCCTGATGAGGCTCAACGTTGTTGGGCGAAAGCTCGTTTTTCAATAAACATATTAACAAAAAGACTAGTAGATCAAAAACCGCCATTCCATCGACGAACAAAAATAAACTTACGCTAGTCAACAAAAATAACATCTTTTTAATAAATAATTATTATCATTTTATTATGTCATTAAATAGTTCGTAAAAAATAAAAACTATTTTTTTAATACACTTATATAGAAAAAATTAGTTTTTACGAAGATATTAGTAAAATAGGGTAAAAATGGACTGAATCCCATGCATTTGATCCATTGTTTTCCCCTCAGCAATCAATGAAGTGAAGTTAGCTAGTATTTAAAGTGAAAATACCTAATTGGCAGCAAATTGAATGCACCAAACCTAACCTGAATTCGTTTTCGCGTTTTATCTATTCAACTTTTTTTACTGGAATGGTAGTTTTACATCATCGTTGTAAATTTTTTAACGATTCTTTTCAAAATTCAAGGACTTACTGAATTTTTAACGCTTTGGGGTACTTTAAAGGCCGTGCCCTACCTCTAAACATTTTTTGAAAAATCTCAAAAAATTAGGAAAAATTTTTTCACAAAAATACACAAAATGAAGGGGGTTAGACTTTAAAAAATCAAAACAATAATTTGTTTGACCACACCAGCCCTATACATCGTCCGTGTATTTCGGTTAGTTCACGCAACTTTCTTGTGTAAGCTGAGTTGTAGGTGGCGCTTGGTGGCATGTAAACCTGAATTTCTCAACAAAGACATGGCAGCTGTACAGACAAGTTCTGTTTTTTACCATTTTTATTTAATTAGAAAGTGTTTTGACTAATGATTTTAATTCTAAATTATGGGGAAAATTAAGAAGGAAAGAGACCCCCAAAAGAAAAGAAAATCAAGAACACGGGAATAGTGGAAAAGAAAAAAGAACGCGGAAACCGGTGTATAGCTCCGGGATGTACTTCAGGTTATTATTCTAATCCTACGAAAGTATTTTTCTTGTGCCAAAAGGTGAAGAAAATATCAAACTATGGCAAAAATCAATACGACACGACGATATAATTTTAAAATCGGGTCCTAAAGTGTGTCTGTTGCATTTTGCTTCGAAAGATATTTTGTTGGAACGAGAAGTAAAAGCAGCTGATGGAAGAATTATGATGTCTTCGGATGACATGTAAAAGAAAACGTAGAACTGTGCAAATTATTTAGCATGAAGAACACAAGAACGCCAATCTAATCAAAGTTTTCAAAAGTCGAAAAAATAATAATAATAAACAAAGTTTTTGAGAGGTTGAATTTTCAAGAAATTTAATGGTGTTTATTAGGTCGCATTCATACATTAAGCGGTGTTTATCGGGTCGGCGAGATAATGGGATTTTATTCATTGGTATTGATAAAGGACAGTCTCCTGAGACGTTTACTACCAATTTTTTAGTTTTTAACCTTTTAGTAAATGCGTGGGAGGAAAAATACATAAAATGGTGTTTAACAGGTCGTGAAATTAAAAGCATCAAAACGACCCGTAAAAGAAAATGTTGAACAGTGAAACATATTTAGCATGAAGAACACTAGAACGCCAATCTAATCAACGTTTTCAAAAGTTGGAAAAATAATAATAAACAAAGCTTTTGAGAGATTACATTTTTTCATAGATTTAACGGTGTTTATTAGGTCGCATTCATACATTTAACGGTGTTAATCAGGTCGGCGAAATAATGAGATTTTGTTTCATGGGATTAATACAGGACAGTCTCCTGAGACGTTAACTACCAATTTTTTTGTTTTTAACCTTTTAGTAAATGCGTGGGAGGAAAAATACCTAAAACGGTGTTTATCAGGTCGTGAAATTAAAAGCATCAAAACGACACGTAAAAGAAAATGTTGCACAGTGAAGCATATTTAGCATAAAGAACACAAGAACGCCAATCTAATCAACTTTTTCAAAAGTTGAAAAAATAATAATAAACAAAGCTTTTGAGAGATTACATTTTTCCGTAGATTTAACGGTGGTTATTGGTTCGCATTCATACATTAAACGATGTTTATCGGGCAAACGAGAAAATGAGATTTTGTTTCAAGGAATTGATAGAGTACAGCCTCCAGAGATGTTCGCCACCTTGTTTTTAGTTTTTAACCTTCTAGTAAATGCGTGGGAGGAAAAATACATCAAGAGGTGCTTATCAGGTCGCAAAATGAAAAGCTTCATTATTGCATGTAAAAGAAAATGTAGAACATTGAAACTAACTTAGCACTAAGAAAACCAGAACCCCAATCTGATCAACGTTTTCGAAAGTCGAAGAAAAAATAATAAACAAAGGATTTGTATTTTTAAATGTTGGAGATATTTAACAATGTTTATTGGGTCGCATTCATACATTCAACGGTGTTTATCGGGTCCGCGAAATAATCAGATTTTGTTTAATGGGATTAATAGAGAACAGTCTTCTGAGGCGTTAACTACCAATTTTTTAGTTTTTAACCTTTTAGTAAATGCGTGGGAGGACAAATACATAAAGCGGTGTTTATCAGGTCACAAAATGAAAAGCTTCAAAACGACACGTAAAAGAAAGTGCAGAAGAGTGAAACTTATTTAGCACGAAGAACACAAGAACGCCCATATAATCAACGTTTTCAATAGAACTTGGGGGAATCCGCAATGATACTCCCCAAGTTTTCAAAACTGTAGTAAATATCCTTATAACCCCAGAAATATCCAACAACCCTCAAAAACTACCCCTACCTCATTTAACGAACCCCGTCTCGACTGCCTTCATCTAAAATCGCAACAACAAAAATTTTATTGATAATGATCAGAAGACACGCAATTCCAAGACTGTACTTAATATCCTTATGACCACAGAAATATCCAGCAACCCTCATGAACTACCCCTACCTCATTTAACGAACCCCGTTTAAATTGCCTTCATCTAAAATCGCAAAAAATTTTTTTAATTGATAGTAATCACAAAACGCGCATTTCCAAGACTGTGATAAATATCCTTATAATCACAGAAATATCGAACAACCCTCAAGAACTACCCCTACCACATTTAACGAACCACGTGCCGACTGCCTTCATCTAAAATAGCCAAAAGATTTTTAAATTGATAATAATCATAACACGCGCATTTCAAAGATTGTAATTAATATCCTTATAACAACAGAAATATCCAACTACCCTCAAGAACTACCCCTACCAAATTTAACGAACCCCGTCTCGACTGCCTTCATTTAAAATAGCCAAAAGAGTTTTGAATTGATAATAATCACAAGACGCGCATTTCCAAGATTGTAATTAATATCTTTATAACAACAGAAATATCCAACCACCCTCAAGAACTACCCCTACCACATTTAACGAACCACATCTCGACTGCCTTCATCTAAAATCGCCAAGAAAATTTTTAATTGACCATAACCACAAGACGCGCATTTTTAAGACTGTATTAAATATCCTTATAACAACAGAAATATCCAGCAACCTTCATGAACTACCCCTACCACATTTGAAGAACCACGTCTGAACTGCCTTCATCTACAATCGCAACAACAAAAATTAAATTGATAATGATCACAAGACGCGCATTTTTAAGACTGTATTAAATATCCTTATAACCACAGAAATATCCAGCAACCTTCATGAACTACCCCTACCACATTTAACGAACAACATCTCGACTGCCTTTATCTAAAATCGCCAAGAAAATGTTTAATTGATCATAATCACAAGACGCGCATTTTTAAGACTGTATTTAATATCCTTATTGCCACAGAAATACCTCAAGAACTACCCCTAGTTCTTGCGGGTTGTTGGATACTTCTGTGGTTATAAGGATATTTAATACAGTGTTGGAAATGCGTGTCTTGTGATTATTATAAATTAAATTTTGTTTTTGCGAGTTTAAATGAAGGCAATCTAAACGGGGTTCGTTAAATGAGGTCGGGGTAGTTCTTGAGGGTTGCTGGATATTTCTGTGGCTATGAGGACATTAAATACAGTCTTCAAAATGCGTGTCTTGTGATTTTTATTTTTTTGAGGTTTTAGTTGAAGGCACCGTAGACTGTGTTCTTTAAATGTGATCTGATAGGGATAGTTTTGTAAATCGGAATAATACGTATTGCCTAGTTTCCTCTAAAAAAAAGAATGTTTCATCTCCTTGAGATTCTGCGACTTGACATTGACCTCATTTTGCAATTAAACGTTATTAAACAATAAGCGATTGTTAACATTTTCATGATTTTCTAGGCATCGCTGGAGTATTTTGAATATGTCCTGCAAATATGAACTCATTTCAATAAAATCTGGCCAAGTTAGAACGATTCAAGTTTTAAAACATAATTAAATCAGGGAGCAAATTTTTCTCAATATTTCGTTTTTATTATTAAAAATAAATGTTTGCCAACAAAAATTCTGGGAGAAAAAAGATTCACATTCTTATTCTTTACAATTCTAGATTTTCAAAAAATTTATTTTTCGATTTTGAAAATTTTCTTTTTTTGAAACGATCGGACAATACTTTTACACGTTTTCGAGCGTCGGGCTGGTTCTTGCACCCGGCGGCTCAATTAGACACTACTTCACCTACTTTCATGGTACCGATGTAGTTTCCACCCCCTGATACGGGTAGTTTTCGGGATTCTGGGGGTTGAAATGGTGCTAAGTAAGAATAATTACCAAAGTTATTATGCATTGGCACTAGCGTGACCATATCTGTAGAAACAAAAATAATTAAAAAATATTTTATCCTCGTTCTTGGTCATGAAGTCATTTCCATCCCCTGAAAGGGGTACTCTTTCGGTTTTTATGGGTTGAAATGGTGCTCAGTAGCTATAATTAACGAAGTTATTGTGCATTGGCACTAGCGTGACCATATCTATAGAAAACAAAAATTAAAAAATATTTTATGCACATTCTTGTTTATGACATATTCTCCACCTCCTCATAGGGGTATTTTCCTATTTTCAAGACTCGAACCGTCACTGTTTGATGACAAACTATTGACAACTATTCTACCTACTTTTATGGTACTGGTGTACATTTCACCCGCTGATAGGGGTAGTTTTGGGATTTTTAGTGGTTGAAATGGTGCTATGTGAGAAAAATGGACGTAAAGACTATACGTTAATAAAGCAGCGCGTTCGTACCCACATAAAAAACATATTTAAGAGCTATTTCAATCACGTTTTGTGCCTAAAGTACTTTTCACTCCCAATCAGGGGTAGTTTGTCGATTTTCCAGTGCTAAAAGGGGTTGAAAGGGTAAACTAATGAAAAACACGATTACAGCATGCATTGACGATTATTTTGATCTTTGTTGCGTCAGTTTATGTTCTTTCCTTCAAAAACTACGTTGGGCGCAAAAAAGGGGCGGATTTTCGGCTTATTTTGGGGTCCCTCTTTCCCGCTCTTGTTTACCCTCTAGGACAGAAGGAGCGAAAGGGGATGACGTACACGTTTCAGTTGCGTTGGGATTGGTTGCTTCAAGGAACCATGATCGTAGCTTCCGGAGCCTACAACTTCACTACCAGATAATATATAGATAGACAAGTATAGCGAGCTAAGGCATGAAGTAAAGACAATATGGAGGAATGTGAAACATACATCTATTCATAATAGATTTAATACTTTCACGATGATTCATGATGATAAATTTAAATTTAAAGCTTTTTCGGGTTTCAATCGATTATTTTTTGACCAAGTCATTTCTTCGTGGTGTCAAGGGGTTGCTTTTCAACTGTAAGGGTTGGAGCTCAAAAATCAGTGTTGGTTTTTTTCAGGAGCCAAAAAATCAGAGGCTCTATTTACACTGTGAAATTCTAAGAAACATTATTTTTTGACAAAGTCATATCTACTTGGTGTCACGGGGTGGCTTTTCAACTGTAACGGTTGGAGTTCAAAAGTCGCTGTTGGTATTTTTCAGGAGCACAAAAATCAGAGACTCTATTTCAACTGTAAAATTCTGAAAAACATTATTTTTTGAAAAAGTCATATCTTCGTGGTGTGCAGGGGTTGCTTTTCAAATGTAAGGGTTGGAGCTCAAAAATCGGTATTCGTATTTTACAGAAACCCAAAAATCAGAGACTCTATTCACACTGTAAAATTCTAAAACACATTATGTTTTGACAAAGTCATACATACTCGCTGTCAAGGGGTTGCTTTTCAAATGTAAGGGTTGGAGCCCGAAAATCAGTGTTGTTATTTTTTATGAGCCCAAAAATTAGAGACCCTATTTACACTGTAAAATTCTGAAAAATATTATTTTTTGAAAAAGTCATTTCTTCGTGGTGACAAGGGGTTGCTTTTCAACTGTAAGGGTTGGAGCCCAAAAATCAGTGTTGTTATTTTTCAGGAGCCCTCAAATCAGAGACTCTATTCACACTGTAAAGTTATAAAAAACATTATTTTTTGACCAAGTCATATCCACTTGGTGTCAAGGAGTTGCTTTTCAACTGTAAGGGTTGAAGCCCAAAAATCGGTTTTGGTATTTTTCCGGATCCCAAAAATCAGAGACCCTACTTACACTGTAAAATTCTGAAAAACATTATTTTTTGACAGTCATATCTTCGTGGTGCCAAGGGGTTGCTTTTCAAATGTAAGGGTTGAAGCCCCAAAATCGGTGTTGGTATTTTTTAGGAGCCCAAAAATCAGAGACCCTATTTACCCTGTAAAATTCTGAATAACATTATTTTTTGACAAAATCATCTCTTCGTGGTGCCACGGGGTTGCTTTTCAATTGTAAGGGTTGAAGCTTAAAAATCTTTGTTGGTATTTTTCAGGAGCTCTCAAATCAGAGACTCTATTTACACTGTAAAGTTCTAAAAAACGTTATTTTTTGAGAGATTCATATCTACTTGGTGTCAAGGAGCTGCTTTTCAACTGTAAGGGTTGGAGCCCAAAAATCAATTTTGGTATTTTTCCGGAGCCCAAAAATCAGAGACCCTACTTACACTGTAAAATTCTGAAAAACATTATTTTTTGACAAAGTCATATCTTCGTAGTGTGAAGGGGTTGCTTTTATACTGTAAGGGTTGAAGCCCAAAAATCGGTATTGGTATTTTTCAGGAGCCCAAAAATCAGAGACTCTATTTACACTGTAAAATTCTGAAAAACATTATTTTTTGACCAAGTCATTTCTTCGTGGTGTCAAGGGGTTGCTTTTCAACTGTAAGGGTTGGAGCTCAAAAATCAAAATGACACAAGATCGCGACACTTCTTACCAGAAATATTAACCAGAATAGTTTTAACTAGAAAAAATCGACCAGAGCTAATTAACTAGAAATTTCTAGTCATATTAACCATAATTTCGGATTAAGCTAACTAGAAATTTTTTAACCAGACGCGTCTAGTAACTTTAACTAGAACTTTTTTTTGAGTGTGTGTTAGAAAAAACATTTTGAGGAAGGGAACGTCAATTGATTACGTAAGAGTGATTTTTAAAATTTTAAACCCCCTCACCTTATTTTAATGATTCTTAAGATTTTGAAGACCCCTCCCCATCCTTATTACGTAAGATTTTATATTTTTTACTCGATACATGAAAAATATATCAATTATTTTCACCTTGATTTTAAGAGATTTCGAGGATTTTTAATAGCTTTAAAAAGATTTTATTGGATTTTAATGCATGGTAAGGGACTTCAAGGGATTCGGAAATGTATCCACAATTTTTAAAGATTTAAATAGACTTTAAAGGCATTTCGTAAGATTTTAAAGAGATTTAAAAATAGGTCACTGGATTTCAAAGCTTTTTATGTGATACGAAAGTATTTTCACGAATTTTAAAGGATATCAGGGGATTTCAATTTGAGGGATTTAAACAGATTTCAAAAGATTGCAAAAGACGGGATTTCAAAGGATTGCAAAGATTTTTAAGGATTCAAAAGATTTCATGAAAAGTGTGAACCAGATTTCAAGAATTGTTTAACTCCTCGTCGGAATAGTTAAATTTCCATTAAGCAAATGAATTTCCAATTTTAAAAAACGAATTTTCTACAAAATAGGTAAATTTTCAACCAAGAAGATTAATTTTCTACCAAAAAAGTCAAAGTTTGAAAGAAATTGATGAATTTTCAAAAAAAAGGCATGCATCAAATATTCAGTGCGTGATTAGCTACATAACATAAAGTAAAAAATTCACTCCAAAAGTTAGGGCACTTGTTCGAAACTTAAGGAAAGCAAATCACACGCTGAACAAGTGTAAACTGTTGACCATCAAGCAGCACTTGACGCAAAAAATAAGATCTCTTTCAACAGTGTAACAGCGCCTTGAACGGCGAATAAAATGGATTCAGGAAAATTCCACCTTTTCAACTCATCCTTCCCGTGTGTTCAATAAAACGTCACGTGCCGTTAAAAATCCGCCTAGTCGAGAAGAGATTCAAGTCTTCTGGGAGGAGATATATGGAGATACTTATCAGCTAAGTAAAGACGCTTCAGATATATCACTCTTTGGTAACTTTTGTCAAAGGCCAAGGTTGCAAGGTCGAGAGGAAGAGTGTCCACTAATTACTGCTGAAGAAGTGACGAAAGTTATCGATACAACTAAGAACTTTTCAGCACCAGGGCCAGATAAAATCAACAACTTTTGGTGGAAGAAGTTCACTTCTACGCACCAGCATCTAGCTCGTATATTTACTACTTTCTTAAATGGAGAACAACCCATCCCGCAGTGGCTAGTGGAAGGACGCACGGTTCATCCAAGTTTAAATTTTGAACGAACTTCTGTGGACGATGCATTTAGCAACCTGGTGCATGACCAGGTACACGGGGGTCATCGAAACTGCATCTGAAGTTGATATTTCTATCATCGAAGTTTAAATTTTCAGAGAATTCCTGTAGAGGATGAATTTAGCAACCTGGTGCATAACCATGTACACTGTGGTCATCGCAACTACACCCGAAGTTGATATTTCCTTCATCGAAATTTAAATTTTGAGAGAATTTCTGTGGACGATACATTTAGCAACCTGGTGCATGACCAGGTACAACAGGGTCATCCCAGCTACATCTGAAGATGACATTTCCATCATAAAAGCTTAAATTTCGAAAGAATTCCTGTAAACGATGCATTTAGCAACCTGGTGCAAGACCAGGTACACCGGTCTCATGGCAACAACATCTGATGTTGATATTTATATAATCGAAGTCTCACTTTTGAGAGAATTCCTGTAGACAATGCATTTAGCAACCTAGTGCATGACCAGGTACACGCGGGTCATCGAAACTGCATTCTGAAGTTGATATTTCTTTCATCGAAATTTAAATTTTGAGAGAATTCCTGTGGACGATACATTTAGCAACCTGGTGCATGACCAGGTACAACGGGGTCATCCCAGCTACATCTGAAGTTGACATTTCCATCATAAAAGCTTAAATTTCGAAAGAATTCCTGTAAACGATGCATTTAGCAAGCTGGTGCAAGACCAGGTGCACCGGGGTCAACGCAACTACATCTGAAGTTGATATTCCCATCATCGAAGTTTAAATTTTGAAAGAATTCCTGTGGGCGATGCCTTTAGCAACCTGGTGCATGACCATGTACGTTGTGGTCATCGCAACTATATCTGAAGTTGATATTTCTATTATCAAAGTTTAAATTTTGAGAGAATTCCTGTAGACGATGCATTTAGCAACATGGTACATGACCAGGTACACCGGGGTCATGGCAAGTAGATCTGAAGTTGATATTTCTATCATCAAAGTTTAATTTTTGAGAGAATTCCAGTAGATCAAACATTAAGCAACCTGGTGCATGACCAGGTACACCGGGGTCACCGCAACTACATCTGAAGTTGATATTTTAATCATCGAAGTTTAGATTTTGAGAGAATTCCTGTAGACGATGCATTTAGCAACCTGGTGCATGACCAGGTACACCGTGGTCATCGCAACTACATCTGCAGTTGATATTTCCATCATCGAAGATTAAATTTTCAGAGAATTCCTACAGACGATGAATTTGGCAACCTGTTGCTTGACCAGGTACACCGGGGTCATCGCAACTACATCAGAAGTTGACATATCTATCATCGAAGATTAAATTTCGAGAGAAATCCGGTGGACGCTGCATTTAGCAACCTGTTGCATGACCATGTACACCGCCGTCATCGCAACTACATCTGAAGTTGATGTTTCTATCATCCAAGTTTAAATTTTGAACGAACTTCTGTGGACGATGCATTTAGCAACCTGGTGCATTGTCAAAAAATAATGTTTTTTAGAATTTTACAGTGTAAATAGGGTCTCTGATTTTTGGGCTCCTGAAAAATACCAACGCGGATTTTTGGGCTCCAACCCTTACAGTTGAGAGGCAACCCCTTGAAACCAAGTAGATGCGACTTTATCAAAAAATAACGTTTTTCAGAATTTTAGAGTGTGAATAGGGTCTCTGATTTTTGAGCTTCTGAAAAATACCAACACCTATTTTTGGGCTGCAGCCCTTACAGTTGAAAAGCAACACCTTGCCACCACGAAGATATGACTTTGTCGAAAAAAAATATTTTTCAGAATTTAACCGTGTAAACAGGGTCTCTGATTTTTGGAATTCCGAAAAATACCAACACCGATTTTGGGGCACCAACCCTTACAGTTGACAAGCAACCCCTTCACACCACGAAGATATGACTTTGTCAAAAAATAATATTTTTAAGAATTTGACAGTGTAAATAAGGTCTTTGATCTTTGGGATCCTGAAAAATACCAACACCGATTTTTGGGCTCCAACACTCACAGTTGAAAAGCAACCCCTTGGCTCCAAGTAGATATGAATTGGTCAAAAAATAATGTTTTTTAGAATTTCACAGTGTAAATAGGGTCTCTTATTTTTGGGCTCCTGCAAAATACCAACACCGATTTTTGGGCTCCAACCCTTACATTCGACAAGCTTCCCCTTAATACCACGAAGATATGACTTTGTCAAAAAATATTGTTTTTCAGAATTTTACAGTGTAGATAAGGTCTTTGATCTTTGTGCTCCTGAAAAATACCAACACCGATTTTTGGGCTCCAACCCTCACAGATGAAAAGCAACCCCTTGGCTCCAAGTAGATATGAATTGGTCAAATATAATGTTTTTTGGAATTTCACAGTGTAAATAGGGTCTCTGATTTTTGAGCTCCTGCAAAATACCAACACCGAATTTGGGGCTCCGACCCTTACAGTTGAAAAGCAGCCCCTTCACACTACGAAAATATGAATTTATCAAAAAATAATGTTTTTCAGAATTTTACAGTGTAAATAAGGTCTTTAGTTTTTGGGCTCCTGAAAAATACCAATACCGATTTTTGGGCTTCAAACCTTACAGTATAAAAGCAACCCCTTCACACTACGAAGATATGACTTTGTCAAAAAACAATGTTTTCCAGAATTTCACAGTGTAAATAGGGTCTCTGATTTTTGGGCTCCAGAAAAATACCAACACCTCCTTCTGGGCTCCAACCGTTACAGTTGAAAAGCAACCCCTTGACACCAAGTAGATACGACTTGGTCGAAAAATAATTATTTTCAGAATTTTACAGTGTAACTAGGGTCTCTGATTTTTGGGCTCCTGAAAATTACCAACGCGGATTTTTGGGCTCCAACCTTTACATTTCAAAGGCAACCCCTTGGCACCACGAAGATATGACCTTGTCAAAAAATAATGTTTTTTAGAATTTTACAGTGTAAATAGGGTCTCTGATTTTTGGGCTCCTGAAAAATACCAATGATCAAACCCCTACCCTTTACAACGACTCGTGGGAAGTGGTAAGGCACCCCTGTGACAGCTAACAGAAATGGTGTTGGTCTAACCCTTACCCGTTTCCAACGTCCCGTGGGTTGCGCAAAGGCACCCCTCTGCCAGCTCACAGAAAAAGTGTTTGTATAACCCTTACCCCTTTCCAACGTCTCGTGGGAAGTGGTTAGGCACCCCTGTGACTGCTCACAGAAATAGTGTTGGTCTAACCCTTACCCCTTTCCAACGTCTCGTGGGGTGCGGAAAGGAACCCCTGTGACAGCTCACAGGAGTAATGTTGGTCAAAGCCTTACCCTTTTAAACGACTCGTGGGAAATGGAAAGACACCCCTGTGACAGGTCACAGGAAAAGTGTTGGTCTCACTCTAATCCCTTTCCAACGTCTCGTGGGGTGCGGAAAGGCACCCATGTGACAGCTCACAGCAGTAATGTTGGTCAAACCCCTACCCTTTCCAAAATATTGTTCGGTGCGGACAGGCACCCCTGTGACAGCTCACAGAAAAAGTGTTTGTATAACCCTTACCCATTTCCAAGGTCTCGTGGGGTGCGGAAAGGCACCTCTGTGACAGCTCACAGAAGTAATGTGGGACAAACCCCAACCCTTTCCAACATCTCGTGGGAAGTGGTTAGGCACCCCTGTGAATGCTCACAGAAATAGTTTTGGCCTAACCGTCTCTCCTTTCCAACGTCATATGGGGTGCGCAAAGGCACCCCTGTGACAGCTCACAGAAATAGTGATGGTCTAACCCTTATCCCTTTCCAACGTCTCATGGGAAGTGGTCAGGCACCCCTGCGACTGCACACAGTAATAGTGTTCGTCTAACACTTACCCCTTTCCATCATCTCGTGGGAAGTGGTTAGGCACCCCTGTGACTGCTGACAGAAATAGTGTTAGTCTAACCCTTACCCCTTTTCAACGTCTCGTCGTGTGCGTGAAGGCAACCCTGTGATAGCTCACAGAAAAAGTGGTTGTATAACCCTTACCCCTTTTCAACGTCTCGTGGGGTGCGGAAAGGCACCCCTGTAACAGCTCACAGAAGTAATGTTGATCAATCCCCTACCCTTTCCAATGACTCGTGGGAAGTGGTAAGGCCCTCCTGTGACAGCTAACGGAAATAGTGTTGGTCTGAACCTTACCCGTTTCCAACGTCTCGTGGGATGCGCAAAGGTACCCCCGTGACAGCTCACAGAAAAAGTGTTTGTATAACCCAGACCTCTTTCCAACGTGTCCTGGGGTGCGGAAAGGCACCCCCGTGTCAGCTCACTGAAATAGTGTTGGTCTAACCCTTACCCCTTTCCAACGTTCCGTGGGCTGCTGGAAGGCACCCCTGTGACAGCTCAGTGAAAAAGTGTTTGTATAACCCTTACCTATTTCCAACGTCTCGTGAGGTGCGGAAAGGCACCCCTGCGACTGCTCACAGAAATAGTGTTGGTCTAACCCTTACCCCTTACCAACGTCTCGTGGGGTGCGGAAAGGTCTTCCAATTGTTGCTGAATTTGGTCTTATGGCTCATCTGCCGCTGGGCCTTTGCCAGCCGGTGCTGATGCCGTTTGAAGCTGTTGAGCGGTTGCAACACTGTTTCCTGTCGACCATCCCAAAGTGTCGCAAAACGCACCACGCCTAGATCGATGCCGACCGCCAGCGGGGAGGAGTGCCGCTGTACATCTACCTCGCGCTCGGTCTGGATCGAAACGCACCAGTGCCCGGCGCTGAGGCTCACGCTGACGTTCTTCACCGTGCCCAGCACCTGCCTGCTGTTGCGATAGCGCAGCCAGCCCAGCTTGGGCAGGTTGATGCGTGAATTTCCCTGGTCGAGCTTGATCTGTTTGGGATCGGGGTAGCGGAAGCTATCGCGCTGACCGCGTTTCTTGAAGCGGGGAAAGTCGGCCCGCTGGGCGAAGAAGTTCTGATAGGCCCGGTCGAGGTCTTTGAGCGCATGCTGCAAGGGATGCACCGGGGCATCCTTCAGCCAAGGCGTTTCATCGCCGTTGCGCCAGGCGGTGAGATATTTGGCCATGGCCACATAGCCGATGTACTTGCCGCCTTCTTCGCGGTTGACTTGCTGCACCGCCAGCGCCTTGTTGAAAACGAATCGGCACGCCCCTGCGAACTGCCGCAGCTTACGCTGCTGCTCGCCGGTTGGTTCGATGCGGAATTTGTAGGCTTGGCGTCTGAGCATTGGATTGCTGGCTATCTGTACAGTGTCGAGTATAGGGCCGCCGCGAGGCGTGCGCTACCCGTCCAATGCGTAGAAAGCCCACCAGTCATTCGCTTCGCTTGGGATTCCCGCCGAAGCCGGTAACCTATGCCTATCAAAACAAGGAGTTTCACCATGCAGAACCATCGTAGAACGATTTACACCGGCCTCCTCGCAGCAACTATTGCCCTCCTGGTCGGGTGCTCTTCCACGCCGAAGACTGCCACCGTGCAGCTGCCTGATCCGCAGAATGTACCGAAGGAAAAATGGTCGGATGCAATGCACGTTCTGACTGCCATGAACATTTCTGGCCAGCGTGATGTTCCTCTCGAGCTGGCTACATCCGGCCCGACAACAGCGACTTCAGGTACGGGCGGTTCGTCTGTGGGCGATGTCGCTATTGCCGCAGGCGGTTATGCGTCCCCGCCCTCAGGCGTCAGCAGCAATGCAGTTCTTGGCCTTGGGGTAGGACTCTTTCTACTCGGCGGTTCGAGCGATCCAGCTCGGGGGTATCAAACAGCCGCGTGGGTCCCATCCACACTTGCTAAGTCCCCCGAAGAAGCATCTGCTCTTGTACTAAAACTTTTTGATGAGGCCCGCCTTAAAGCTTTCCCTAATCAAAGATCAACACTCACGCCTAAAGTTGGAAAATATCCGCCTGGTAGTGGGAAAGCCTATGTTGACACCGTAGCAATTTGGAAAGAGACCCCGGTTCAGTTTGACGGGGTAGCTTCAGTTCCTCCTACTTTCATTGCTTCTTCCGAGGCATACGGGCCGATATTTATACATTCAAAGGTTTTGTTGAAAATTCGTATTCTTGGATAGAAAAATCTTCGCTTTGGATTGAAAATTCGTATTTTTTTCTAGACAATTCGTCTTTTTTGGTAAAAAATATCGTCTTTTTGGATTAAAAATTCAACTTTTTTGATAGAAATTTCATTTTTCTGGGTTAAAAATTAACTTTTTAGATGAAAATTTGTCTTTTTAGGTTGAAAATTCAACTATTTTGGTAGAAAATTCAACTATTTGGTTTAAAATTCCACTATTTTGTTAAAAATTCGTCCTTTTGTATTAAGAATTCATCTCTTTTGGTTTAAAATTCAACTATTTGGTTTAACATTAATTATTATGTTAAAAATTCATATTTTCTGAGTTGAAAATTAACTTTTTTGTTAAAAATCCATCTTTTTTGGTTGACAATTCAACTGTTTTGTTGAAAGATGGTCTTTTTGGGTGGAAAAATTCATCTTCTTAGTTGAAAATTAAACTTTTAAGTTGAAAATTAACTTTTTTGGTTGAAAATTCAACTGTTTTAGACAAAGTTTGTCTTTTTAACTTGAAAATTCAAATCTTTTGGTAGAAAATTCAACTATTTGATTTAAAATTCAACTATTTTGTTAAAAATTCGTCTTTTTGGGTTAAGAATTGAACCATTTTGGTTACAAATTAAACTATTAAGTTGAATATTAACTTTTTTGTTGAAAATTCATCTTTTTTGGTTGAGACTGCAATCGTTTTTTTCAATATTCGTGGTTTTGAACAGAAAAATCTTTCCTTTCGTTTGAAAATTCGTATTTTTGCAAGTAAATTGGTCTTTTTTGCTAGAAAATTCGTCTGTTTGGATTGAAAATTAAACTTTTTGATAGAAATTCCATCTTTCTTGGTTGAAAATTAACTTTTTTGTTGAAAATTCGTCTTTTTGGTTTGAAAATTCAACTATTTTGGTTGAAATAAAACTATTAAGTTGAAAATTAACTTTTTTATTACGTAAATTAATACTTTTGGGTTGAAATTTCAACTGTTTTAGACAAAGTTTGTCTTTTTAACTCGAAAATTCAACTATTTGGTTTAAAATTCTACAATTTTGTTAAAAATTCGTCTTTTTGGGTTAAGAATTCAACTATTTTGTTTGAAAATTCAACTATTTGGTTGAATATTCAACAGTTTTAAACAAAGTTTATCTTTTAAACTTGGAATTTAACTATTTTGGTTTAAAATTCAACTATTTTGTTCTAAATTCGTTTTTTTTTTTGTTAAGAATTTAACTTTTTTTGTTCAAAGTTCTACTATTTTGGTTGAAAATTAAACCATCAAGTTGAAAATTAACTTTTTTGTTTCGTTAATTAATATTTTTGGGTTGAAAATTCAACTGTTTTATTGTTAGACAAAGTTTGTCTTTTTAACTTGAAAATTCAACTATTTGGTTTAAAATTCAACTATTTTGTTAAAAATTCGTCTTTTTGGTTTAAGAATTGAACTATTTTGGTTGAAAATTCAACTATTTTGCTGAAAAATTTAACTATTCCATTTTTTCTCGAAAAAATTTTTTTTTATAGAAATTTAATTTTCTTGGTTGAAAATTTAACGATTAAGTTGAAAATTCGTTTAAAAATTCAAAATTTGTTTGAAAATTCATGTATTTTGTTGAAAATAATCTTTTTGTTTAAACATTAGTTTTTTTGATTGAAAATTAATTTTTTTAACTGAAAAATTAATGATTCCATTTTTACTCGAAAATTTATGTTTTTCGATAGAAATTTAATCTTCTTGGTTGAAAATTTTACTATTTTGTTGAAAATTCCACTATGTTGTTAAAAAAATGTAACTTTGTTGGTAGTAAAATTCAACTCTTGGGTTGAAAATGAATTTTTTAACTGAAAATTTAACTATTCCATTTTTACTCGAAAATTTATCTTCTTTGATAGAAATTTACACTTCTTGGTTGAAAATTCGTGTATTTTGTTGAAAATTAATATTTGTTGGTAGAATATTAATCTTTTTGATAAAAAATTAGTTTCTTTATTGTAAATTAAGTCTTTTAACTGAAAATTTAACTATTTTGTTGAAAATTCATTTCTTTGGTTGAAAAGTAAACTATCAGGTTGAAAATTCATTTATTTTGTTGAAAATTAATCTTTTTATTTAAAAATTGGTTCTTTTGTTGAAAATTAGTTTTTTTTTCAACTGACAATTCAACTATTCAATTTTTTCTCAAAAATTTATCTTTTCTTGATAAAAATTTAAACTTCTTGGTTGAAAATTTAATTACTTTGTTAAAAATTCGTGTATTTTGTTTGAAATTAATTTTTTTTTTGTATAAAATTAATCTTTTTTTGTAGAAACTTAATCTTTTTGATAAAAAATTAGTTTTTTATTATGAATAAAGTTTTTTTTTACTGGAAATGTAACAATTTTTTAGAAAGTTCATTTCTTTGGTTGAAAATTAATTTTTTTAACTCAAAATTTAAATATTCCATTTTTTCTCGAAAGTTTATCTTTTTTGATGAAAATTTAATCTTCTTGGGTGAAAATTAATTTTTTTTAATTCACCTGTTCGGTTGATAATTCATTTCTTTGGTTGCAAATTTAACTATTAGGTTGAAATTCATTTCAAAATTGAAACTTTGGTTTAAAATTCATGTATTTTGTTCCAAATTATTATTTTTTGATCAAAAATTAATATTTTTATTTAAAATAACATTTCTTTAATTCAAAATTTTTGTTTTCATTAAATATTAATTTAGTCAACTGAATATTCAAATTTTCCATTTTTTGTCAAAAATTTAACTATTGGGTTAAAAAATCATTCTTTTGGTTGAAGAATCATTATTTTAGTTAAAAATTATTTTCTTCGCTTCAAAATTTAACTATTTTGTTGAAAATTGATTTTTTTAGGTGAAAATGAATTATTTTGACCGAAAATGTTGCTATTCCATTTTTGTTAGAAAATTGATATTTTTTAGTTAAAAATTCCCTTCTCTTCTTTTTTTTCGGTTAAAAATTCAACTATTTTTATGAAATCTGGAATTCGAAATCGATACAATACGCGCAACAAAAGTTTCTTCGATTCAAACAAAATTTTTTGGAATTAAAAGAAATTTGTACATTGTCATGTGGTCAAGGAAAATTTTATGTAATTTAAAGAAATTTCTTGATTTCCATTTTTTTATTTAAATTGAAGAAATAGTTTGTTGTTCTAACGTAAATCTTTTTTCAAATGAAAGAATATTTGGCTACATTCGACCGAAAATTCATTGAAATCCAAAAAAAATTTGTTTCTATTAATGATTATATTATTTGGCTTAACAAAACAATTTGGTAACTCAAATATACAACGATTTTATTTATTTTAACAGAAGCATTTATTACGAATACAAGATTTTGGAATTGCAATAAAAAATTTATGTCGATGAAATTGCACGAATTGCACCTATATCTGATTTTGAAAAAATTTCCAGAAAATATTTTATTTATAAAACGTTTATAGGCACAAATTTATACATTTCTATTGTGAGAAAGACTGCCATATGCAATAACGAACTAGCGGTTTCTGGCAGAGCTACTAAGTTTTTTACTTATAATTTAAAGAAATAATTTTCTGTGTTTAAAATAATAAAAATAAATGAATTATTTATTAAATTTTTTCCAGCATTTTATTTGAATCGAAGGAATTTTTGTATTCAAGAAATAGTATCTAACAAATAATTTCTTTAATTCAAAGAGAAGGAGAAACGTCATTATTTAAAATTAAACAAATTTTTACTTTAAATTAGAGTAAAAAAGTTATAGCAACGATTTCTTAAATTGAAAAAAAACTATTCTGTGGGTAAACGCGAAAAAGAAAGATTTCTTGTTTGCAGAGTTTTTAAATTTTCTTCAGTTTCCATTTTTTCACATTTCTCGAGGTCAAAAAAGTTTTAAAATTTCTAGCGGATTTTTAATAATGATTCACTTGAAAACTTTCCACTTGCAAGAATGCATTAGGAATAAAAGCGCCAAACTTCAGGAATCGAAATTTGAAATACAGCGAATTTAAAAATTCTTAATTTTGGTTTTTAATTAAATTTCCTTCATCACTTGTAATGTAAACATTTGTTTGAGCATGTGTGTGCTTTTAAGCATAGAAATATACTAGTAAAAAACGGCAAGACCAAGGAAACGTAATTAGGATTACAGCAAATTTTCAAAAATTGGAATTTGATATTTAATCACATTTTTTCTAGTATCTCAAGTTGTAAACATAATTTTCTCAAACACCAAAATCAGAATTTTAAGAATTCGCTGCATTTCTAATGTCGGTGCCTGGGTCTTGTCAATTTTTTTCTAGTGTATTTCTGTGCTGAAAAAGCCTAAAAATGCTGACAAAAATATTTTATTAGAAGTCATAAAGATAATTTCATTAAACACCAAAATCAGAATTTTAAAAATTCCCAGTATTTCCAATTTCGTTTTCTTAGTCTTGGCGATTTTGTTCCTAGTGTATTTTTTTCACTAGAAAGTTTTCAAGTACCCGAAAAAATTCGTAATTTTTCTCTCCAGAGACCAATTTTTCAAAAAAAATACATGAATTTTCAACTAAAAAGATAACTTTTCAACTAAAAATTGGATCGTTCAATTTTCAATTAAAAAAATTAATTTTCAACCAAAAAATTCTTTTTCGCAGTTTAATTCAACCAAAAAGACGAATTTTCAGAAAATACATGAATTTTTAAACAAATTGTTGAGTTTTTAACCAACAAAAAAAATTAGTTCACAAATAAAAATGTAATCGTCAAATTTTCAATAAAAAAAAATTAATTTTCAACCAAAAATGTAGGTATTAAATTTGAAATAAAAAAAAAATGAATTTGTAACATAAAAATTCCATTTTTTAACAAAAATGTTCAAATTTTCAATGAAAAAAAATACGATTTTCCAAAAAAGAATGGAATTTTTAACGAAATAATTAATTTTTTAATACAATGGTTAAGTTCTTAACTGAATAAATAAATTTTATATCAAGAAGATTAATTTTTTCATCCAAAGACCAATTTTAAAAAACATGAATTTTTAACTAATATGAACACTTTTCAATCAAAAATGGAATCGTTCAATTTTCAATTAAATAAATTAATTTTCAACAAAGAAATTCGAATTTTCAAGCAGCTTATTGCAACCAAAAAGACGCATTCTTAAAAAAATACAAGAATTTTTAAACAAATTATTGTTTAACTAAAAAAAATGTATTCACAAAGAAAAATGTAATAGTCAAATTTTGAATAATAAAATGAGAAAATTGTATTTTGCAAGACACAAAAATTAATTTGTTTTTATTGAGGATTCAACTATTTTGTTGAAACATTGTTTGGCTAAGAAATCATTTTTTTTTAAATCAACTACTTGGTTCGAAGTTAAACAATTTTTTTATTTTATGGTAAAAGATTCATTATTTTAGTTTCAGATTCAAATATTTGGTGGTAAATTAACTTTTTTGTTAAAAATTCAACTGTTTTTTAAATAAAATTGAATTATTCGGTTGAAAATTCACTTCTTTGTTAAAAATTCATATTTTTGGTTCAAAATTAAACTAAGGCAGTAAAAAATTTAATTATTCGGTCAAAAGTTAAACTAATTACTTCAAATTTCAACTAGTTTGTCAAAAATTCAATTTTTTTGTGTAAAATTAAATTTTAATCTAAAAATGTGGCTATGTCATTTTAGGTTCAAAATTTGTCATTTATAATTTGAAAATTCAACTATTTGGTAGAAAATTCATGTATAAATTTGGTGAAAATTCTTCATTTTTGTTGATAATATTTTGATAAAAATTTGTCTTTTTTATTTTTTTAAACTGAAAATTGAAAAATTCCATTTCTGGTTAAAAATTCATATTTTTTAGTTGAAGATTCAACTATTTCGTTGAAAATTAAACTTTCTTGATGGAAAAATAACTTTCTTTTTAAATCTTGCATTAAAAAAAAATTAATTTCCAACAAAAAAGTGCTTTGAAGCAGTTTGATTTACCCAAAAAGTCGAATTTTCATCAAAATCAATTAGTGCGTCGCGCGCAACAAGCTTTCTTAAGCGTTGATTTTTTTTCAGAATAATAAAATTATATAAAATAATATAATATAAAATTTGAAAAAATCAGTTGTTTTAATATCCTTCCAAAAATTTAAAAGAACTCAGAACAGAATTTCGGTGCAAAAAATTGGATCAAATATTTTCAATTTTATATACGAATAGAATTATTTTCAAAAATGTTCTCAATTAAAGCTTTTGTAAAATACCTATCTCACTTTTAATTTAAAGACAACTGGCGCGCGCACTGCGCGCAACAAGCTTTCTTAGGCGTTGAATCTTTTTTCAGAATAATAAAATTATATAAAATAATATAATATCAAATTTAAAAACCAAAAAACCCCGTAGATTTAATATCCTTCCAAATATTTAAAAGAACTAAGAATAGAATTTCAGTGCCAAAAATTGAATAAAATATTTTCAATTCTATTTAGGAACTGAATTATTTTCGAAAATGTTCTGAATTAAAAATTTTGTAAATTACTTTTTTAAAATTTTAATTTACAAGCGACAAATGACGCGCGCTTCGCGCGCCATTATCTTTCTATGTCGTTGCATTTTTTCAGAATAATAAAATTATATAAAATAATATACAATAAAATTTAACAAGAAGTAGTTTCAATATGCTTTAAAAAATTTTAAAAACCTTGGATCTGAATTTCGGTGCCAAAAATTGGATAAAATATTTTAAATTTTATATGGGAATTGAATTATTTTCAAAAATGTTCTCAATTAAAACTTTCATAAATTAACCTTTTTTACTTTTAATTTACAAGCGACAACAGTTAGCGCGCTGCGCGCGCAAACAAGCTTTCCTAATCCTCGATTTTTTTTAAATAAAAAAATTATGTAAAATAATATAATTTGAAATTCGACAAGAAAAAGCAGTAGGTTTCATTTTGACATCCTGTATAAGTATAAAAAATTGACAACAGTTAGCGCGCTTCGCGCGAAACAGACTTTCTACTTCCTTGAGTTTCTTTAGAAAGATAAAATTATATATAATAATATAATAGGAAATTTGAACCGAAAAGAAAGAAGTTTTAATATCCGTTAAAAATTTTAAAAGAAATCGGATCAGAATTTCGGTGCCAAAAATTGGATAAGACATTTTCAATTTTATATAGGAATTGAATTATTTTCAAAAATTTTCTCTATTAAAAATTTGTTAAATTAGCCTTTTTTACTTTTAATTTGATAGCGACAACTGACGCGCGCTTCGCGCGTAACAAGCTTTCCTGATCCTTGATTTTTTTTAGAATAATAAAATTGTGCAAAATAATATAATTTCAAATTTGAAAAGAAAAAACAGTAGATTTCATTTTTACGTCCTCTATAAATTGAAACGAATTACAATCGTTAGCGCGCTTCGCGCACAACAAACTTTTTAATCCTTAATTTTTTTTTAAATAATAAAATTATGTGAAATAATATAATTTAAAATTCAAGAAGAAAAAGCAGTAGGTTTCATTATATTTCAAAAAAATACATGTATTAAAAAAAAAAAATCTTTCAAAGAAAAATAAAAAAGTTCAATTTTAAGTCAGAAAATTAATTTTTAACAAAAGAAACGAATTTTTCAACAAAATAGTTCAACTTTCGATCAAAAAGGATGACTTTTTAACAAAATACTTGAATTTTCAACAAAATAGTCAAATTTTTAATCCAAAAAGTCAAATGCTTTCGAAAAAATTCAACTTTTTAACCCAAAAAGACGAATTTTCAACAAAATAATTAAATTTTCAACAAAAACAAAAAAACGGTATAATTTTTAACCTACAAAGATGAATTCTCAACAAAAAATGTAATAATTGTATTTTTAACAAAAAAGCATGAAATTCCTAGTAAAAGAAATTAATTTTTAAACGAGAAAGAGGAATTTTCTGCCAAGAAACTAAATTTCCACAACAACAAATATTGTCAACAAAATATATGAATTTTCAAATAAAAAAGATAAAAAGATAAAAAAGATTTTCAACAAAACAGTTAAACTTTCGACCAAAAATCTTCAAGAATCCTTGAATATTTTCAAATCTCTTGAAAATGTCTTGGAATATTTTTAAATACCCTAAAATATTTTAAATACTTTGAAATTTTAAAAAATTTTTCAAATTTCTTGAAAATGTCCTGGAATATTTTAAAATGTCCTAAAATATTTCGAAAAAGGATGAATTTTTAACAAGGTACTTGAATTTTCAACAAAATAGTCCAATTTTTCCAGGAAAAAATCGAATGTTTTCAAAAACAGTTAACTTTTTAACCCAAAAAGATGAATTTTCAACCAAATTTAATTCTCAGTCAAGAAACATTAATTTTCAACAAAAAAATTGAATTTAAAAAAAAGGTTGAATTTTTAACCTACAAAGATAAATTCTCAAAAAAAATGTAATAATTGTTTTTTCAACAAAAAAGAATGAAATTCCTACCAAGAGAAATTAATTTTTAAACGAGAAAGAGGAATTTTCTATCAGAAAGAGGAATTTTCTATCAAAGAGATGAAATTTCTACCAAAAAGACGAATTTTCAAAAAAATACATGTATTAAAAAAAAAAAAAACTTTCAAGGAGAAATAAAAAAGTTCAATTTTAAGTCAGAAAATTAATTTTCAACAAAAGAAACGAATTTTTCAACAAAATAGTTCAACTTTCGACCAAAAAGGATGACTTTTTAACAAAATACTTGAATTTTCAAAAAAATAGACGAATTTTTAATCCAAAAAGTCAAATGCTTTCGAAAAAATTTAACTTCTTAACCAAAAAAGATGAATTTTCAACAAAGTAATTAAATTTTCAACAAAAAAAAAAAAATGGTTGAATTTTTAACCTACACAGATAAATTCTCAACAAAAAAATGTAATAATTGTTTTTTCAATAAAAAAGAATGAAATTCCTACCAAAAGAAATTAATTTTTAAACGAGAAAGAGGAATTTTCTATCAAAGAGATGAAATTTCTACCAAAACGACGAATTTTCAACAAAATAGTTAAATTCAACTAATAAAGACGAATTTTCAACAAAATAGTTTAATCCTCAAACAAAAGAGATTTTTAACCAAGACGGATGCATTTTCAACCAAGAAATGATGTTCTACAAAAAAAAAAGAATTTTTAACCAAAAATGGGATAGTTACATTTTCAATAAACAAAATTAATTTTCAACCAAAATGACGAAACTTCAACCAAAAAAATTAATCAAAAAAAAAAGTTGAATCCTCAACCAAAAGAGATTTTTAACCAAGAAGGATGAATTTTCAACCAAGAAATGATTTTCTACAAAAAAAAAGACGAATTTTTAACCAAAAATTGCATAGTAAAATTTTCAATAAAAAAAATTTTCAACCAAAAAAAAAACAACAATTTTCAGTAAAGTAGTTATATTTTCAACCAAAGAGATTAATTTTCAGCTAAAATGACGAATCTTCAACCAAAAAAAATTCATTTTTAACAAAATAGTTGAATCCTCGACCAAAATTATGAATTTTCAACACACAAGAATAAGTTTTAACAAAACAAAAAAAAGAATTTCTAACAGAATTATTGAATTTAATTATAAATAGGATAATTTTTAACTAAAAAATTTAATTTTGTACGAAATCAGCTCAATTTTTAACCGAGCAAATATACCTGTCAACAAAAAAAAATTGAATTTTTAACAAAATAGTTAAATTTTCAAGCAGAGATGAATTTATAACTAAAGTGACGAATCTTCAATAAGAAAATTAATTTTTAACAAAATAGTTGAGTCCTCGAATTTTCAACACACAAGATTAATTTTTAACAACAAAAAAAAAGAATTTCCAACAGATTTGTTAAATTTTTTAATAAATAGGTTCATTTTAAACCAGAAAGTTTAATTTTCTACGAAAGTAGTTCAATTTTCAACCGAAAAAATAAATTCCTCAACAAATAGTACAACTTTAAGCCAAGTTGTGGATTTTTCAACCAAAAAAATTCATCCTTAACGAAACATGTAATAGTTAATATTTCAACCAAAAAAATGTTTTAATTTTAAATCAAAAACAGTTAAATTCAACCAATAAAGACGAATTTTCAACAAAATACTTGAATCCTCAACCAAAACAAATTTTTAACCAAGAAGGATGAATTTTCAACCAAGAAATTATTTTCTACAAAAAAAAACGAATTTTTAACCAAAAATGGGATAGTTACATTTTCAATAAAGAAAATTAATTTTCAACCCAAAAAAAAAAACAGTTTTTAGCAAAATAGTTGAATTTTAAACCAAAGAGATTAATCGTTAACTAAAATGACGAATCTTCAACTAAAAAAATTAATTTAAAAAAAAAAGTTGAATCCTCAACCAAAAGAGGTTTTTAACCAAGAAGGATGAATTTTCAACCAAGAAATTATTTTCTACAAAAAAACGAATTTTTAACCAAAAATGGGATAATTACATTTTCAATAAAGAAAATTAATTTTCAACCCAAAAAAAACAACAGTTTTTAGCAAAATAGTTGAATTTTAAACGTTTTTTTCTCTTAAATTTCAACTGAGTTAATAGAACCCAATAACAAAATCCAACTATTCTTAGTTGCAAATTTTTTTTTTCTGGTTGAAAAGTATATTAGTTTATTTTGGGTTCGGAATTTATCTCATTTGGTTGAAAACTGACCTATTTTTCTAAAAATTTGTTTTATTTTTGGTTGAAAAATAAGTTCTTAACACATTTAACATATCGGTTACCTAAGGTTATTCACATTTGAATAATTTAAAAAAGTTAAAAGTCAACTATTCCATTTTTGGTAGAAATTCAATCTTCTGGATTGGAAATTAATTCTTTTTGGTTAAAATGCAACTGCTTGGCTGAAAATTAATGTTTTTAGTTCAGATTTCAACTATTTTATTGAAAATTCATCTTTTTTGGTTGAATTCAACTAATTGATGAATTGGTTTCAATTTTTTTGGGTGAAAAATCAAGTTAAATTAATTTTTTTGTTGTTAAAGATTTATTATTTTAGTTAAAAACTCAACTCTTTGATCATAAATATACTTTTTTGTTGCAAATTTATATTTTTTGGGTTAACAATTCAACTTTTTGGATGAAAATTTAACTATTCCATTTTTAGAAAATTAATTCGTATTGGTTACAAACTCATCTTTTGGGTGGAATGGTGAAAACTTTTGTAAAAAATTTAGTTTTTGGGTGGAATTTTAACTAGTTTGGTAGAAAATGAAACTATTTATTTGAAAATGTATCATCAAATGGGGTAATTTCGGACATGTGGGGTAGATTCGGACATTCCGTTTTCGGTTTATAAGTGGAAAATTCAACCATTTAGTAGAAAATATTTAAATGTTCATATATATATATGTATAATGTTCAAATATTTGGTGAAAATTCATGTATTTTGTTAAATGTTTAATTATTTTGTTGAAAATTCGTCCTTTTGGAACGTGGATTGAAAATACATCTTTTATAGTAGGTGAAGTAGGGAAATGAGGGATAAGGAAGTCAGGGTAAATGAGGGGGTCAGAAGTAGGGGAATTGAGGGGCGGGGAAGTAGGGGAAATGCGGCAAGGGGAAGTCAGGGCAGGGGAAGTAGCAGGAGAAATGAGGGGAGATGAAATAGGGGAAAGTTGGAAAATGATGAGAGGGATAGTAGGGCAAGTGAGGGAAATGAGGGGAGCAGAAGTAAGTGAATTGAGAGGCAAAGAAGTAGGGGAAATGAGAAGAAATGCGGAAAGGGGAAGTTAGGGCAGGGGAAGTAGGAGAAGTCTCGGAAAATGAGGGGCGATGAAATTTTGGAAAATGCTGAAAGGGGGAGTAGGATTATTAGAGGGAAATGTAGGAGGGGAAGTGAGGGTAGGAGAATTAAGGGAAATGAGGCGATTGGAAGTAGTGAAAATGAGATGAAATGGGGGAAGTAGAAGTGGGGGAAGTGAGTGGAATGGAAATAAAGAAAATGAGGGTAGAAGAAGTAGGGAAGTGAATGAAGTGGAAGTAGGGGACGTGAGTGGAGGCGCAGTGCTATAAAACCAAAAAAACAACGATTTTACAACAAAATAGTTAAATTTTCAACCAAAATCCAGAAAATCTAACAAAAAATAAATTGAAAAAAAAACTGAAAAAGTTGAATTTTCATTTAAAAAATAAATTTTCAACCCAGAATCTGAAAAAAAAAAACTTTAAACAAATGAATTCAACTTTCAACCAAGTAGTTGAATTTTCCATTAAAAAGATTAATTTTTTACCAAAAATGATAAATTTTTAACAAAAGACAGGAATTTTCAACTAAGAAAGTTAAATATACAATACAATAGCAATATTTTTTAAATATTTAAATAAAGATTGTTTATATTTGAAAAATTTACATGTACAATTAATAATTCCGAAAGAGTTGAATTTAAAACGTCTAGATATTGTTTAACATTATAAAATCAAATTTTTTTTATTTCAAACGCTTATAATTAGAAATTTTCTGAGCACTGGAAACAATATCTATTTAAAAAAAAATTTAATTCACGAAGTAAAACCAAAAAGACTCAACAGTGAACGTTTTTATATTAAACCCTGAGGGATAAAACAATTTTAAATAAAAAATTGTTTAAATTTTCAAACAAAAAAGGGCATTGATTGGTTTTATTTTGGTCCGAAAAAAATATAGTTTTTGAAAAAAGGTTAAAAAAAAGTTTTTAAAAGTTAAAAAAAAAGCTCTCAATACTCGCGGGAAGTTTTCGAGAATAGGGGAAAAAGGGGAAATTTTCTAGAATAGAGCAAAAATAATTGTTTATATGTAAAACAAACTATTGTATTTTCAAATATCGTGAATTTAAAGAGAAAAGGGGAAATGGGTGAAGTTTCAGAGAAAAGGGGAAAGAGGGAAAGTTTTTCGAAAATAGGGCAAAAATAAATTTCTATATGTAAAACAAACAATTTTATTTTCAAATACCGTATATTTAAAGAGAATAGGGGAAATTTTCGAGACTAGGGGGAAAAAGGAGAAGTTTTTCGAGAATAGGGCAAAAATAATTTTCTAGATGTAAAACAAACGATTGTAATTTCAAATATCGTATATTTAAAAAAGGGGAAATGGGGGAAGTTTCAGAGAATAGGGGAAAAGGGGAAGTTTTTCGAGAATAGGGGGAAACAGGGGAAGTTTTTCGAGAATAGGGCAAAAATAATTTTCTAGATGTAAAAGAAGCAATTGTAATTTCAAATATCGTATACTTGAAGAGAAAAGGGGAAATAAGGAAAGTTTCAGAGAATGGGGGAAAAAGGGGAAGTTTTTCGAGAATGTGGCAAAAATAATTGTCTAGATGTAAAAAAAAAACAATTATATTTTTAAACATCTTATATTTAAAGAGAATATATATATAGGGAAAATAAAAAAAATAAAAATATAAGGGAAAAAGGGGAAATTTTCCGAGAAAAGGACAAAAATAATTTTCCACATGTAAAACAAATTATATTTTCAAATATCGTATATTTAAAGAGAAATGGGGAAGAAGGGGAAGTTTCTCGAGAATAGGGGAAAAAGGGAATGAAATACTTATGAACTTGTTTTTAAGAAATTCCCAATTACTACAGTAGAGACGAAAATAGATTAAAAAACAGAAAATAGATTTCGAAAATATATTGAGTACTTATTAACTTGTTTTGACGAAATTCCCCATTTCTACCATACATAAGAAAATAGATTAAAAAATAGAAAACGAATTTCCCTTCAAGTATCTCGACAAGTATCCGTTTGAATACTCTTTTATTCCCTTTAATCCGTTTGTATCCGCGTGGATATCCATCTATCCGCTTGAATAATAATCCTATCCGGTGTACCTATCCAGTTTAATTTTTCTGTATCTGTTTTTGTGCATAAATATCCATTTGTATGCAGATACGTTTTAATCCTTGATTTTCTATCCGCGTCTCAATCCTTGTCTATCCGCCAACTACTTAGATTTGATCTCGTCACCTATCATGGATTAAAAATTTATCTGTTTCAATCAATTCTTATCCTCACTAATCCTTTCTATAAAAAATTTATTCTTCTTCTGCTTTAATCCAAGAATCTCTATCCGCAACCCTATCCTTTTCTATTCGCGACCTTCTTTGACATTCCTTGTTAACTATCAAGTATAGAATACTTATCTGTGCCAATCAAAACTTATTCCCTTTAATATTTTCTCCATGGAAAGAATTGGCTATCCGTTCTAATTCATCGTTTTCTATCCGTCACCGTATCCTTTTCTATCCGCGGACTACTTTGATTTTTATCGTTATGTAAAAAAAATTATAGACTGTCCGTTATAATTCGTGATTTTCTATGTAATACGAATTAGCATTGTAGTTTTCACTGCAGATACATACGTATAGAATTTTTTCCATTCAAACTGATACGCCAGGATAGAATATTATTACTTTAATACAGATTCAAAAGGATATACGCGGATAAAGTACCCTGGCGAAATTATCGGATAGGATTTCCTTCCGAACCAATCCGAATCATTTCGGAATTTGTATCCGAACCAATCCGAGTCAATTCGGAACCAATCCGAAAAAATTCTACATTTCATTTGACCCAAATCGTTTGAAAATTAATACGGCTCAATCCGATTCAATCTGAAATCAAAAACGAACCAAGCCGAACCAAATTTTCAATCCAAATGAATCCGAATCAATCCGAATTTGGATTGATATACACTGAATTTTCAATCTGAATGAATCCGAGTTCGGATTGAATTGGATTCATTCGGATTGAAAATATTTTCGGGTGAATCCGAGTTTGGATTCATTCTGATTGAAAATTTGTTTAGGATTTTTTCGGATTGAACCGGATTGAGTCGGATTCATTTTTGACCGATTCGGCTCGAACGAAATGTAGAAATTTTGTCAGATTGGTTCGAATTAACTCGGATTGATTCGGATACAGATACTCGAATGATACAGATGACTTCCGATTGGTTCGGAATGAATTTCTATCCGATACTTCCGCTTGGGTATTATTAGTTGAAGTCTGATTAGGATGGATAAATATGAATAGCATAATTAAAGATTAATTTTTCTATAAAAAGACGAATTTTCCACAAAAGAGTTCAACTTTCAACCAAGCAGTTGAATTTTTAACCAAAAAGATTAATTTTAAACCAAACAGATTAATTAAAAAAAAAATCCACAAAATAGTCAAATCTTCAACAAAATAGTTCAATTTTCAGTTAAAAAATTAATTTTCTAGCGAAAAATCTAATTTTTAACAAAATAGTTACAATTTTAACTACAGAGATTAATTTTCTACAAAAAAAAAAGGATTTTCAGCCAAAGAATTAAACTTTAAACCAAGTAGTTGAGTTTTCTACCAAACACAATTTTTTAACAAAATACATTAATTTTCATACAAACAATTGATATTTTAACAAAACAGAATTCATTTACTATAAATCATGGAAAAGTTAAATTTTAAGTTAAAAAAACGAATTTTCAACCGTTGAATTTTCTACCAAAAAGAAAAAATGAATTTTCAACAAAGAAGATTAATTTTCTCAAAGACTTAACAAAATACATAAATTTTCAACTAAATAGTTGATATTTCAACGAAGAAGAATTAATTTACTCTAAAACATGGAAAAGTTAAATTTTCAGTTGAAGAAAATAATTTTCAACCAAAAAAGAAACGTTTAACAGAGTAGTTTTACTTTCAATCAAGGAGTTGAATTTTCAACAAAAAAAATATCAATTTTCTACGAAAAATTTAATAGCTAATATTTCAACCAAAAGAGACTGCAAAGAAGAAAAAAATCGAATTATCAACAAAAAAAGGATTTTGAACCAAGGAGATTAATTGTCTACCAAAGAAGGCAAATATTTAACAAAATAAATTAATTTTTGAATAAGTAGTTAATATTTTAACTAAAAAATAATAATTTGCAATAAAAACTGGAATAGTTCAATTTTCAATTACAGGAAATAATTTTCAACCAAAAAGGGTAATTTTCAAGCAAAAAAATGATTTTCCAACCGGATAGTTAAATTTTTAACTACAGAAGTTCAATTTTCAACCATGTATTTTATGTATTTTGTTTTAAAACTAAGTTATTTTGTTGAAAATTTAACTATTTCGTTACAAATTCAATTATTTTGTTAAAAAGTTATCTTTTTGATTAAAAAACTCAACAACTTGGTTGAAAGTTGAACTACTTTGTTAAAAATTAATTTTGTTTATCAATGATGGAAATAATTTGTTAATTTGTTTTTTGGTTATTAATAATTTTCTCAACTGAAAATTTAACTATTTCATTCTTGACTGAAAATTAAACATTTTAACGCAAATTTAACTAATCAACTATTTCATTAAAAATTCATTTTATTGAATAAAGAATTTGATTATTTATTATTTTCTTTACTGGAAATTTAACTATTGCTTTCTTGACTGAATATTGATCGTTTTTAATTGAAAATTCAACTATTACATTTTTCGTTGAGAATTAATATTTTTTGTTGAAAATTCAACTTTTTGTTTAAAAATTCATTTTATTTGTTGAAAATTTCATTATTTTGTTATAACTTCTTTTCTATTCGAAAATTTAAGTTCGTTTCTGAAAATATGGGTATTCTTTTGAAAATTCGTTTTCCTTAGTAGAAAATTAATGTCTTTGATTGAAAATTTCTCCTCTTTGTTTAAAAATTCCATTACTTGTTTGAAAGTTGAACTTCGTTAAAAATTAATTTCTTTTCTATTCGAAAATTTAACGTTGTGTCTGAAAATACTTGTATTCTTTTGCAAATTCGTTTCTCTTGGTGGAGAATTAATATCTTAGATTGAAAATTCCTCCTCTTTGTTCAAAAATTTAAAAACTGGCTCAGAAGTCGAACTTCGTTAAAAATTAAATTCTTTTGTATTCGAAAATGTAAGATTGTGTCTGAAAATATTTGTATTTGTTTGGAAATTCGTTTTTCTTAGTAGAAAATTAAGATCTTTGATCGAGAATTCCTCCACTTTGTTTAAAAATTCCATTTTTTTTTTTAAAGTTGAACATCGTTCAAAATTAATTTCTTTTCGTTCCAGACTCAAAATTTGAATTGAAAATTCATCTATTCTTTCGAAAATTAGACTATTGTAAGAAATTTTTAAAAAGGTGAATTAAAAAGTAGCAGTTGCAAATTCGTCTTTTCTAGAAAACATTTCATCTTCTGTGGTTAAGAATGCAACTGGTCAAAAATTGGTTTGAAAATTGAATTATTTTATTGAAAATTCGTTTCTTCTTTGGTTGAAAGTGAATTTTTCTCACTTACAAATTTCACTCTTTAGTTGAAAATACTTGTATTTTGCTGAAAATTTGTCTTCCGTTGGTAGAAAATTGATCTTCTTTTTCGAAACTAAATTTTTTTTACGCTGGAAATTCAATTTCTAATTTGTTAAAAATTCATTATTTTGGTTAATGACTCATTATTTTGGTTAAAAATTCACTTGCTCAGAAAATTAACTATTTTTTTGAAAATTACTATTTTTTTGGTTGAAAATGAATATCTTTTACTCGAAAATTCAAGATTATGTCTAAAAATACTTGTATTTATTTGAAAATTCGTTTTTCTTGGTAGAAAATTAATATCTTTGATTGAAAATTCCTTTTCTTCGTTTAAAAATTCCATTACTTGTTTGAAAGTTGAATTTCGTGAAAAATTAACTTCTTTTCTATTCGAAAATTTAAGTTCGTGTCTGAAAATATTTGTATTCTTTTGAAAATTCGTTCTTCTTAGTAGAAAATTAATGTCTTTGATTGAAAATTTCTCCTCTTTGTTTAAAAATTCCATTACTTGCTTAAAAGTTGAACTTCGTTAAAAATTAATTTCTTTTGTATTCGAAAATGTAAGTTTGTGTCTGAAAATACTTGTATTCTTTTGAAAATTCGTTTTTCTTCGTAGAAAATTAATATCTTTGATTGAAAATTTCTCCTCTTTGTTTAAAAATTCCATTACTTGTTTGAAAGTTGAACCTCGTTAAAAATTAATTTTTCTTCTATTCGAAAATTCAAGTTTGTGGCTGAAAACACTTGTATTCTTTTAAAAAAAAAAATTCAACTAAATAAAATAAATTTTCAACGAAATATTTCAATTTTCAACCAAACAGATGAATTTGCAACCAAAAAGATTAAATGTCAAAAAACAATTTCCATAAAAAGTGTTATAATTAAATTTTTAGTTAAGAAAATGAATTTCTACGAAAAAAAACTAATTTTCAATAAAAAAAAAGTGAAATTTCAGCCAAATTGATTAATTTTCTACCAAAAAAGACTAATTTTTACCAAAATACATGAATTTTCAAAAAACATTGTTATTTTTAATGGAATTTTCAACTTAATAGTTGAATTTTCAAAAAAAGAGGTTAATTTTCTACCAAAAAAAGAGAAATTTTTAACAAAATAGATAAATTTTCAACTAAAAAAGGTCCATTTTCAACAAAAAATAGAATAGTTTAATAAAAAAAAAACTAATTTTAAAGCTAAAGAAATGAGTTTTCAACCAAAAAGATTAATTTTTCTACCGACAAAGATTAATTTTTTACAAAATACATGAATTTTCAACCAAAATGGTGAATTAGTCACCAAGAAGATTAATTTTCTACCACAAAAGACAAACTTTCAACAAAATACAGAAATTGTCAACAAAATAGTTGAATTTTCTACTCAAGAAGATTGATGTTCAACCAAGCGTGAAATATTTGAATTTTCAGTGGAAAAAAAACTAATTTTCATTAAAAAGACTAATAAATTAAGTAAATTAAGTCACCAAGAAGATTAATTTTCTACTGCAAAATACAAGGTTTCCACAAAATAAAGAAATTTTCAATAAAATAGTTGAATTGTCAACTGAAGAAGATTGATGTTCAACAAGCGTCAAATAGTCAAATTTTCAGTTAAAAAAATGCAATAAAAAACTAATTTTAAAGCCAATGAAATTAATTTTCAACCAAATAGTTGAATTTTCAACTGAAGGAGATTGATGTTCAACCAAGCATGAAATAGTTAAATTTTCAGTTAAGAAAACTAATTTTCAATTAAAAAACTGATAAATTAAGTAAATTAAGTCACCAAGAAGATTAATTTTCTACCGCAAAAGACAAAGTTTCAACAAAATACAGAAATTTTCAACAAAATAGTTGAATTTTTAACTGAAGACGATTGATGTTGAACCAAGCATGAAATAGTTAAATTTTCATTGACAGAAAAAATCGATAAAAAATCTAATTTTAAAAAGAAAGAAATGAATTTTCAACCAAAAAGAATAATTTTTACAAATTACATGAATTTTCAACCAAAAAGTTAAATTAGTCACCAAGAAGATTAATTTTCTACCACAAAAGGCAAGGTTTCCACAAAATAAAGAAATTTTCAACAAAATAGTTGAATTTTCTACTGAAGAAGATTGATGTTCAACCACGCGTGAAATAGTCAAATTTTCAGTTAAAAAAATGCAATAAAAAACTAATTTTAAAGCAAATGAAATTAATTTTCAACCAAATAGTTGAATTTTCAACTGAAGGAGATTGATGTTCAACCAAGCATGAAATAGTTAACATTTTATTACGACGAAGGAATTAGCCAAGAGATTAGAACTTCTTAGAGCAAACACGAGACTCTCGCATATTGAAGGAAAACACCGAGAAGGAATAAACAAAATTATCGAAAGTTATCACGATATTTCCATCTGAGAAGGAGATCCTCTCTCATGCACGAAAAAAAGAACACGCAATTATCTTGAAAGGTCAGAGCCCTATCAACATTCCTTTTTATCTCCAACCAGAGAGTCATAAAGCTGGAATCGATCGTCAAGTAAAAGAGATGCTGAAGAAGCGAGTAATCTCTATGTCAGAGTCACCTTTCAACATTCCATTTTGAGTAGTTGCAAAGAAAGCTGATGCTTCTGGAAAAAAAATGACGCATCGTCATTGATTTCAGGGAGCTAAACGAACGAACTGACGTATATGCATACCCGCTACCAATAATCGATAATATACTCGACCACTTAGGAAAGGCAAAGTTCTTAACAGCATTTAATTTAAGCTTTAGATTTCATCAGATACCTATGGATCTAGAATCAGAAAAATATACAGGTCCTAGTACAGGATAATGACACGGCTCAAATTCCAATAAGATTAAAGTGGTAAGGGACTTCAAGAGACCCACAAATCCGAGACAGGTGAAATTGTTTCCGGGACTCGTTGGGTATCATCGACAATTTATTAAGAACGTTTCCACGAGGGCTAAGCCACTCATTGAACTCACAGAGGAAAATCATTATTATCAATGGACTCAGATGTTTAATTTCTAGGACACTCAATAAACCTGAAACGAATTACGACACAACACAAAAGGAACTGTTTGCTATCTTCTGAACAGTCAAACGATTAAGGCAATACTTGTTAGGAAGAAAATTCATAATCCAATCAGATTATCAGGGCCTGAAATGGCTCTTCAAAATCGAGGATCCAGCGTCTAAACTACTTAGATAGAGACTTCGCCTCGAAGGTAACCAGTATGCAGTATGGGTTTATGGACAAAAGAGTAAAGCCATGCAAGCATTTTAGACCTGAGACCCTATGTCAACCCAAAGGCTCTCTTGGACATCGAAAAAGTCACGATAAACTTCCTGCATTGTGTCTCCAGGTGCTTTGCCCAGTTTCGTTTGATATCTAGGATTACTCCTAGGTATTCAACAGAATCTGCAAGCTTCAGCTGCCCGCCACAGAATACAAGAGCGTCAACTTTCGGTACTTTACAATTTCTCGTGAAAGTGACCAGGCTGATGTTTTCCGGATTTACTGAGAGCTCTGAGCTATCGCACGAGAGCTCTACGATGCGAAGCGTCAAGCTTGTAAGAGACATCAACGTTTTCAAATGAGCCCCCCTAACTAGGATTACAAAGCCATTTACATAGCCCTGAGTATTGTACTTCTCTTGATTTAGCCTACGAAGAAGGCAGTCGATTAGAATGCAGCACAGGAGAGGCAACAGGTCACCCCCTGTGGGAAACCTTGTGGCTCCATTCCTCATACTAGGCCTTTACATCATATGGTTTCGTGAAACTATAGCCAAAAAATCGATCAGAAAGACATATAATATTACTATATAATATTACCTAACTCAAAAACCTGGCACTAAAGTGTTGCACAAAGATCCCCGGCGTGAGCGTACCAGGGGAGATCGCGCGCCACCCACCCTATCATGGCATCTTGTTTACGTATCGTTCTATTACTCAAAGGCGAATAAATTTGCCACTCTGAAAATTGGGGATCTCATAGGAAAAAATCTCAGCTTTCTTTTAAAACTATTTTGAGACAAAAAAAAAGTGTCGAAATGTGAAAAAAAGTCAAATTTATTTTTAAATTTCAAAAAATAGTGTCAAATTTTAACTTTTTAAAAAAGTAGTTACAGCCAATGAAAAATTTGTGAGAAAATCTATCAAAAACATTTCAAGTGAGATTTTCTATAAAGCAATAGGAAAAAAGTTACAAATGTTTCAAAGTCTTAAAAAAACAAAAATTGTACCCCCTCCACTTTGATAAATAATTATCAAAATTAACTCATTTTTGGTGTGAGGAGTACCATCTAATAGGACTACAATTCAGCTACTTTTTAGCCCGATCGTACAACTTTCATTTTCGAGGTGGGTAAACTTGAGAAATTATGCCCCGTATTTATATGTATAATTATTTTTAAACTCTACCTTTTAGTCTTTAAATATATATATATATATTGAGTGAATATTCGTAACTTGTTTCAAAAGCATCCAAAGGCCGAAATAAACATAGCCCAAACGTGATCGCAAAGTGACACACAGTATTATATATTTTTTATGCTGAACACGAATCTGTTCAAAAGAAGTGTCACTCTCTTACAATTTTCGAGGTATCGTGCTTCTTACTCTCACAAATATCGACTTTCTTCTACGTTTTGGGAAATACAATGGTGTGTGTCGGAATGCCTTCGAATTGAAACCGATTTCGACTGAGGTCATTTACGATACCGACTGGGGGCATTTACGACTCGTAGGCCCCCAACCCCATTTCCAAATTTTCCACAAGGCCCCTTGAACCATACGCCCCCACATACAAAAAAACGTTGGAAAGGAGTCGAAGGTGTCAGTGAGTCGTAAATGCCCCCTGGTATGAGCGCCATAAAGGTTCACAGGCAGTAATTGCAACGTCCCCTAGGCGGCACTGAAATGTATTCATTAACATTAGCAATCGCGAGCACTAGCGTCCCATGTCAGCGTCAAACTTGGCGTAAGACTTGCATTTTGTACCCAGTTTGACGCTCCGATGGGACTCCACCCAGGAAAAAATCTAACCAAAAATTATTTTGCGTGGGCGAGCGTTTCTGTGTACACTGCAGTTCTTTCTACGTCATCCTGATGTCGCTGATTCGCCCCGACACAATCTGTAAGTATCCCCGAGAAATGAATTAGAGTGGGCATACCGTGTTGTAGACTGACTGCAAAGTCGTTCCGCCCACTCGTAACAAGCCGAGAATGCTCGACCTTAGCCGACGGTCCTCTAGCGCACTTAAAAAGTGGGTAATTCCCATAATTTAGAAATTCATCCAAATTTGATCAATTTAACCAAATTTTGATCAATTTTTAGAAATGTTGTCAAAATCATGGAAATTTAACAAAGTTTTGGAAAAAAACAAAATTTGGAAATTCCTCAATTCCTAAAACTTATCAGAATTTAAAAAATTTATCAAAATTCTAAAAATTTCTCAACATTTTAAAAATTCATCAAAATTCTAAAAATGTATCCTAGTTTTGGTAATGTATGACAATTCATAAAACTTTTGAACATTTTAGGAAATTTTGGTACATCAAAAAAAAAAAATTAATTTATCAAAGTTTTCAGAAATTTATCATAATTATGGAACTTTAACAGAATTTTGGAATTTCATCAAAATTTTGAAAATTTATAAAGATTTTAAGAATTTATCAAAATATTTAAAATTTACCTACATTTCGAATATTTTTAGACATTTTTTTCAACATTTTCATAAATTTCCAAAATATCCAAAAATATTCAAAATGTAGATGAATTTGTAAAACTTGGATTAAGTCTTAAAAATTTGATTAAGTGTCAAAATTTTGATAAATTTCCGAAATTTGTTAAATTTTCATAATTGTGATGAATTTCTATAAATTTATCAAAATTTTCAAAATTTTGATGAATTAATTTTTTGAAATTTATTGTCATATATTACCAAAAATTTGATAAATTTTTAAAATACTTATTTTCTTTAAATTCTGATAAATTTTAAAAATTGTGGAATTTCCAATTTTTTTTTAAATTTCCAAACATTTAATAAATTTAACCAAATTTTGATAAATTTTTAAAAATTTATCAATTTTTTTTGAATATTTAGGAAATTCATCAAAATTTGATCATTTTGACCAAATTTCGATAAATTTTGAGAAATTTATCAAAAGTATGGAAATTTGACAAAGTTTTGGAAATTAAACAAAAATTGGAAATTCCTGAATTTTTTTAATTTATCAGAATTAAAAAAAATCAAAATTCAAAAAATTTAATAAAAATTAAAAAAATTTATCAAAATTTTGAGAATTGATGAACCTTTGGAAAATTATCAAAATTTTAACTCCGATTCAAGAAATTTTTGGTTTTATCCCTTATCAAGGCTTTTTCATTTCTGTTAGCCCTCAGGTATCGAACTGATCAGTCGTTTATCTAAATTTTTGTCCAGCCACACGATTGGGTTGTGTATCATAAAGTAACTGTTTTGAGTTCCAATATTTCTGTTTTAGCAGGAAAAAATGACGACGGAGGGACGGTCTATAACCGAAACTATAAGGGTTTCAACCTGGGGCTACGAAAATCCTAAGAAGGGGTTTGCGCGTTTTCGGGTTTTACGGGTTGAATGCGGTTTTAGAATATTTTATATTTTCAAGAAATTTATAATATTCCAAAATACCGAGCACTGATTTGCTTCACGATCGATAGGAAACTCAGGTTAGTCTCCCGGCAAATTTTCAGAACTTTCTGTTCAGCTTTTTCTTTCATAATTTTATTGCATTCCTCTCTCGGACCAACTTTTGAATTTTCTACAAAATTCAACTTTTGAATTTTCTACAAAATTCAACTTTTGAATTTTCTACAAAATTCAACTTTTGAATTTTCTACAAAATTCAACTTTTGAATTTTCTACAAAATTCAACTTTTGAATTTTCTACAAAATTCAGCTTTTGAATTTTCTGCAAAATTCAATTTTTTAGTTTCCTAAAAAATTCAGCTTTTGAATACTTAACAGATAAATTTTCTACACAATTCAACAGTTGAATTTTCAGGGGTTTAATTTTCTAAAAAAATTAAATTTTAAATTTTCTACCAAATTCAACTTTTGAATTTTCTAGAAAAATCAGCTTTTGAATATTCAACAGAAAAATTGTCTACAAAATTCAACAATTGAAATTTCAAGGGTTTAATTTTCTAAAGAAGAATTTTCTACAAAAATTAACTTTTGAATTTTCTACAAAATTCAATTTTTTAGTTTCCTAAAAAATTCATCTTTTGAATATTCAACAGATAAATTTTCTACACAATTCAACAGTTGAACTTTCAAGGGTTTAATTTTCTACAAAAATTAACTTTTAAATTTTCTACAAAATTCAACTTTTGCATTTTCAACAGACGAATTTTCTACAAAATTCAACAGTGGAATTTTAAGTGGTTTAATTTTCTACAAAATTCAACAGAAGAATTTTCTACCAAATTCGACTTTTGAATTTTCAACAGACGAATTATTAAAAGTTATTTAAATTATTAAAATAATGAAAACTTGAATTTTTCTGCGATCAGAAGTAAATTCCCGGGTTTTTTTCCGGTCAAAAAAATGCCTGATTATTTCCCGGTCAAGTCGCCACCCTGAAATTTCAATGAAAAGGAAATTGTAAAAAGGAAGACGTAACAAGAGAAACAAATGCCGGTTCTTTCAGAAACCTTCCTCGACCGTATCATCGGAACCGGTTTTCTCGACAGCATCATCCAAAAGTATCGACGAACCTTTCTCACCGTTATATCGAGCTATGCGAGATTCGAGTTCCAAACAAATATTCCCTAGCCACAACAATCTTCTTTTTTTTAAATTAGAAAAAAAAATCAAAAACACAGGCCTCGGACTCAATTTAGGGATCAAAAATAGTGTAAATAGTAAATAATTTTAAAAAATAGTATCAAAATAGTGTCATAACATTTTTCAAGGATTAACAATTAACTTCTTTAGTCTGAAAATTATCAAAATTCCTATTTATTTATCGCAGGCTTTCACAGTCTTTCCCCTTTTTTCTCATTTTCAACTTAAATGCGAACTGAATTAATCGAACCCAAAAAAAAAATCCAACTATTTTTTATTGAAAGTTCATTCTTTTTAGTTGAAAAGTCTAATATTAAAATTTTCGTTAAGAATTTATACTTTTTATTTTCAAATTTTATTATTTGGTTCCAAAAAAAAATCAACAATTTTGTTCAAAAATCATGCTTTTTGGTTGAAAATTCAACTGTTTTGTTAAAAATTCGTCTTTTTGACTTGAAAATTCAAAATTAATCTTTTTTGGTCGAGAGTTCAACTATTTTATTGAACATTTGTCTGTTCTGGATGAATTCAACTGTTTTTGATTTAAAATTAAAATCTTTTTCGGTTGATTTCTCTCAAGAATCTTAAAAAATTATATTTATATAAAATTTATAAAATAATTTTGAATACAAAATAAAAATGTAGCATAACTATTTGTGTTTAATTCCATATGGAATTAAAAACAAATAGTTATGCTAAATTTTCATTTGGATTCAAAATTATTTTGCCGATATGTGGCACGTTTGTGGCTTTCGAGTTTAGGGTGACGACTAGTTTTATAATTATAATAATGAAATTTACAAATTGAATTCTAAATTGTGAAATGTTATTTTTGCAGAGACGATTGCAGAAGGAGTTGATGTCCTTGATTCGGGAGCCGCCACCAGGAATGCATGTGGATGGAGAACATGTGGACGAGAATTTGACTCAGTGGATTGTACATATGGAGGGTGCAAAAGGAACTTTGTACGAAGGAGAGCGCTTTCAATTACAATTTAAATTCAGTTCCAAATACCCGTTTGACTCGCCCGAAGTTACGTTTATTGGAGGAAACATTCCCGTACACCCACACGTTTACAGCAATGGTCACATCTGTCTCTCAATTCTCACAGATGATTGGTCTCCTGCCCTTAGTGTGCAAAGTGTCTGCTTGAGTATTGTTTCGATGTTGAGCAGTTGCAAAGAAAAGGTAAATATACCACCTCCAGGCCTCGGACACTATTTTACTACTATTTCGAAAAAAAATAGATCAAAGACACTACAATTGTCTGCTAATGGCACTATTTTCTTTACTTGTTCTTAAAAAATCTTTTTTAAATTAAAATGATGAATCTTGAACTAAAAAAATACTGTTTAAGAAAGTAGTTAAACCAAGCGTTCAACCCAAAAAGATGAATTTTCAACAAAAAATGTAATAGCTGATATTTCAACCGAAAAAGATTTTAATTTTAAATCAAAAACAGTTGAATTTATCCAGAACAGACAAATTTTTAATAAAATAGTTGAACTCTCAACCAAAAAAGATTAATTTCCAACCACTTGTATTTTTAACCAAAAAACATTGAATATTTTCCAAAAGAGATGAATTTTCTACAAAAAAAACGTTAATTTTTTAACCCGGAAATATGAATTTTCCACCAAAAAAATTAATTTTCACAAAATAATGCAAGTTTTAACCAGATGCATGAATTTTTCATCAAGAAAATAATTTAAAAAAATTTAAATTAAGTTTAAATTAAAATAATGAATCTTGAACCAACAAAAATACTTTTTAAGAAAGTAGTTAAACCAAGTAGTTGAATTTGCATTGAATGTTCAACCCAAAAAGATGAATTCTCTACAAAAAATGTAATAGCTGATATTTCAACCGAAAAAGATTTTAATTTTAAATAAAAAACAGTTGAATTCATCCAGAACAGCCAAATTTTCAATAAAATAGTTGAACTCTCGACCAAAAAAGATTAATTTCCAACCAAAAAAGTAAAATTTTTAAACTCGAAAATATGAATTTCCACCAAAAAGTTAATTTTAAACAAAATTGTTGAATTTTCAATACAATAGATGGATTTTCTACCAAAAAAAATACGAATTTTCAAACATATAGATGAATTTTCAACTAAAATTATGAATCTTCAACCAAAATAATGCATTTTTAACAAATTAGGTGAATTTTCAGCCAAAAAAGATGAATTCTCAACAAAAATGTTGACAGATTATATTTCAATCAAAACCGATTTTAATTTAAAGTAAAAAACCAGTTGAATTCATCAAAAAGGGACAAATTTTCAACAAAATAATTGAATTCTCAGTTCCTCAACTAACCAAAAAAGATTTATTTTCAATCAGTTGCATTTTTAGCTACAAAAATACATTTTTACAAACAGAGACAAATTTTCTGCAAAATAGTTCAATTTTTTAACCCGCAAAAATGAATTTCCATCAAAAAAGTTAATTTTAAAGAAAATATTTGAATTTTTACCAAAATATTTGGATTTTCTACCTACAATGATGAATTTTTAACCAAAGGATAAAATTTTCAAACCATTCGATGAATTTTCCACTAAAAAAGAAAAATTTGCAACCAAATAGATGAATTTTCAACCAAACCAATGATTTTTTTTGTAACTAGCTAAACTTTTAATAAAGTAGTTAAATTTTAAACCCAATAGATGAATTTAAAACTGAAACAACGAATTTTTAACAAAGTAGAGGAGTTTTCAACCAAAAATGACGAATTCACAACAAAAATGTTAATAGTTGATATTTCGACAAAAAAAAATTATTTTAAATAAAAAACATTGGTATTCATAAAAAAGGACGAATTTTCAACAAAATAGTTAAATCCTCCTGCGAGCGTATAGCGTACTATTTTTGCTACTTATTTAATAAACAAATAAAAAATAACAATGAAAACTTACTATGTTGACGTTTACACTCTCATCATCAGATTCTGAGGCTTCGCCAGGAATTACGACAGCTTTTGAGTCCATTTTAATTCTAATCGATTCTGGCAGAATTTAATATTTGTTAATTAAGCTGTTAAAAAATACAGAAAAGATGAAAAACTTATTTTAGGTTATAATTTCTGTAAATTAAGATTATCTGGTCAAATGTAAGATATTTAATTGTACATTGAACAAAAATGTAGAATAAATGAGACGAATTGAAAGGTTTTATTACTTACTTGACAATATCATCAAGAACGAGTGAACGAAATCAAGAAATAATTGATCAACATTTTGACGTTTCTCACATTTCATAAATGTAAACATTTATAGGCAACCCACCTTGCACAGCGGCAACCCGCCATACACGCCGGATGATTCCAATATGGCCGCTGGTCCAGCCTTACGAAAATATATGACATCAGGAAAAGAATGACAGGCCTGTCATTTTTCCCCTGTAGTTTTTTCGCGACCACAGGAAAACGACAGGCAAAACGACAGCCGAAAATGACTGGCCCTAATTGGCCATATTTCTAATGCATTATGTTCTATGCCGCAGGTATGTTGCCCTATAGCTTCACCTTCTAATAATTCTCCGAAACAGTCTTTCAAAGAGTCTACTATCCCATCTGTATCATATCGCATTTAACGTTGCGGTTTCTCATGCTGACAAACTGTGTATTTTTACTTTCCTTCTTCTCTTTAAATAATAATTTCATGATTCCTTCAAAGTCGTTTTGTATTTTCATTCCTTCTTCTGCTCTGATTTTATCCTTACTTTCCTTGACTAATCGGTTAACTTTCCTCTTTTTGTGTCTCTAATCATTTTCAAGTCTATTTCTGTCCTCATCGCTAACACCTGTTATGTTCAACGTTCTCTTGTACGCTCTTCCTTTTTTTGTTGTGCTACCTCAATTTCATCATTCCACCATGCAGGACCAGACTTTCTTCCTACAACTGCTGTACCACACACTAATAGTTTAATTTAAGCAAAAAATACGAATTTTCTACAATAAAGTTCGAATCCTCAACAAAGAAAGATTATTTTTCAACCAAATAGTTGCGATTTATAACCACAATAATAAAATGAACTTCACCTTTAGTTTATCGAAACTTCCCTAACTATCTCAAGTTTTCCCTGATGTTCCCTGCCTTTCTGGAATAACCTGACTACTATCAACTCTGTAATTTAAAAAATGGTGTGTTTATTTTACTCTAGAATGTTTTTGTAAAAATATATATCAGATGAAAAATGTATATATGATTTCTGTATAGTGGACTAAACACTGAAATATATATATTTTTTTTATACAGACAAATTGATGGAACAAGTGAACAATATCATTGTCTTATCCACTATATATAAACTATGTATAACTTTTTCTTTTAAGATGTGATACTTATGATATACATATAATTTTTTAAGAATCGATGTTTTAAATTCTCTCAAATGTTCTATAAATTTTCTGTTCGAGCTTGAATGCTAAGTGCATTCTTGAAGGCATTTGTTCAACATAAATTATTGGGCAGTTAAGAACTCTAGGGAAGATTCCCTGGAAAAATAGTTGGAAGCTGGACAAGCAATATTCAGGAAAATTTGATTTTGATGGTGAAAACCATGGAAAACACATCCAGATCATGGTTTTTTGATTTTTTTTGGTAAATACACAACAATTTCTGAAAAGTTTTAAGACAAAAGTTGCAAATCCAACCAAAGTATACATTTTTTATTCCATACACTTTTCCTTCTAGATTAATAGTTTCTGAGGAACTTTTCTCAGAAACTGTTCATCTGAGAGGAAAAGTGTGACGAATCAAAAATGTATATTTTGATTGAATCTACAACTTTTAACTTGAAACTTTTCAAAAATTTTTTGTATATGCCGAGATAAACTCGAAAAACCCTAACTTTTTTCGGTTCCCATGGTTTTCACTATGAAAATAAAATTTGCGGGTATGTTCACTATCATTTTCGTAATCAGCCCATCAAAATACATGGATGTATGGAGTTTCAAATTGATATGAGGCATGGGCTTCGGCGCCCTTCTTTCCTCACTTTTTAGAGTTAAAGTAACCGGACCCTTGGCGGGGGACTTGAACTTCTTCGGTTATGGTCTATTGGTATTTTGCTTAGGAGGATTCAAGGTAGGCTCCCTTACTCTTTTCTCATATTGTTGTATTGGAGTTTCCCCGGCTTCTTCTTTTGTCTGGACCCCCTTATGTCCTTGGAATACGCAAGAATAAGGAGGCCATAAAACGCCACCACTGCAAAGGCCATGGCCACCTGGAAGCAAAGTAAGAGGGTCCTTACCGGACCAGATTCTGCTGGAGATGCGACAAAGAGGGTCATAGGGCTGCGGAGTATGAAAGTACGCCACAGTGTTATCCGTGCACTGTAAAGGAGGAAGAGCTCTGGACCAACCATCTACCGGGGACAAAGAGATGCCCGTCATTTAGGGAGACTGCCTCATCGAGGAAGCCACAGAAGCGTCCACACCAGCCGAGTAAGCCCAACTAAGATGTCGAAGGCCTACGAGCCCGCTGCGCGATGATGTCGCGCTACTGGGGACAATGCGTACATCTTGGTTGGGCGAGAGAGGCGACAAATGTCAGGTTGGCATGACGAGCAGTACGCCGAAGTGCGGCGTAGTGTTAGTATAATCATGTTACATGAGAGTGCCACCACTATGGTCAATGCATTTTGACCGCCATCCTGAGTTCGGAGGTTACCTGTGCGAAATCAAAAAATACACCATGAAGACCCTTTATCATATGATCTATATGGATTTTGCAAAATATTCGCATGTTCGGACCATTTTGAACGCGGCCATATTGAAACTGCCTTTTTGGATCTCGTATTTCTGACTTAGAAATCAAAAAGGGTATTACCCGTATCACACAATTAAATAAATGTCACTGTCCCTCTTAAAATAGATTAAAATAGAATTTTTTGATGCATGTACACTTTACACTAGCAGGCAAAAAATAGCCTCTTTTTAACATCCTCCTTTTAAGTTAAGAACATTAAATTAGAACCAAGTTTGAAGAATGGGTGAGGTAGGGCATTTCTGCAAGCATTGCTAATTTTTATTGGATGAACGTTGTCATGCGATAATTTGGAAGTAGACTATGGGAAGGAGCTATGTTTGGAATTGCCACTTCTGAAAATTGCCGACTTTCATAATGTGACTTATAAACACATTTGATTCTCTTCTACCTTTATCTCTCACTCTCTCTCTCTTTCTCTCTCTCTCTCTCTCTCTCTCACGAGCAACTCACGATCAGCAGCACAATCATCACATTATCTGTTTTTCAAAGTTCTACAAAATTACTCCTCACTGTGTGTCTTTTTATCATAAAAACAAGACAATGGAAATACGTATGTTTCATTGCCAATGCGTATTATGAATTGTAATAATTTAAATTTACTAAAATAATAAATTTTTCAGGGTAGCTGAGAATAAAATGTACCAAATTACAGTTGTCAATGCTTTGACCTTTAATTTCAAAAGGTCTGTGCACAAATTTGGGGGAAATACAAAATATATATTATATATATTATTACATTTATTATTTTTGCAAAAAGCTCATTCATTTTAGTTGAAAATTCATCTATCTTGATAGAATGTTAATCTGATTTGGTTGTCGATTCAGCTATTTTGTTGGAAATTAGTCTTATTTGGTTGAATTCGACTATGTTTGATTTTAAATTAAAATCTTTTAAGATAGAAATAATATCAACTATTATATTTTTCGCTGAGAATTCATCCATTTTGATTGAAAATTCATTAATTTTGTTAAAAATTCAACTCTTTTATCTGGTTGAAAAGTAACTTTTACATGAAAAAATCATATTTTCGGTTTGAAAATGCAACTGTTTTGTAGAAAACTCGTCTTTCTTTTTTTGTAAGATCTCGATTTTTTGGGAAATTCATCTCTTTTGGTAAAAAAATTTCTAAAGAGGGTTCAGCTTTTATTTAAGAATTCGTCTTTTCTGGTAGAAAATGAAACTACTTGTTTCAAAGTATACCTAATTTCTTACAAATTCAGTTGTTTTATTAAACATGCATAATTAGAGTTGGAAATTCATCTCTCGAAGAAAATTTAACTATTTTCTTTCCAATTAGTTTTTTTTATGGAGGAAAATTTAAATATTTTCTACAAAATTAAACTATTTGGTAGAAAATTAAGCTTTTTATTGAAAATTTGTCTTTTTGGTTTGAAAATGGTAGAAAATTAAACTATTTAGTTGAAATCGAGCTTTTTTCATGAAAATTAATCTTTTTCATATGAAAATTGAAAAAAAATGGTTGAAAATTCACGTATATTGTTGAAACTTTACGTATTTTTGGTAAATAGTCCCAATTTGGTTAAATATTAACTTTTTTGTTGAAAAGTTATCGTTTTGGTTTAAAATCGTAGAAAACTTAACTATTTGGTTGAAAAATAACTTTTATGTTGAAAATTAATTCGGTATGAAATTTCAAACATTTATTTTAAAATTCATGTATTTTGTACCAAATTTAACATTTTTGGTAAAAACTCCAAATTTGGGTGAAAAGTAACTTTTTTCGTGAAAAATCGTTCTTTTGGCTTGAAAATTAATTTTTCCCAGTAAAAAAACTTTCATATTTTTTTGATAAGAAAACAAATGTTTGGTTGAAAAATATGATTGACAAATTTTACTTTAATACCTATTTCTTTTCAATTAAGTTTTTATGAGTTATCATCTTAGTTATTTTGATTTTTAAACTTTAAAACTAAGGAAGTGAAAAAAGTAACTTTATAGATAACTTAAAGTAACTTTATCTAGTAACTGTAACTAGTTACATTTTTCCGCTGAGTAACATAACTGTAACAAGTTACTCAAAAAAAATCACTTACACAACATTGTTTTGTTTTGTTCGAAGTGTGCGCGGTTCGCGTTCCTTAGAAAATAAACATTAGAGATATTGGAGTCTACAGAGAGTATGACATATATAATTAAAAACTAAAGGTTAACAACCACCGCAGGGTCCCACTGGGAGCAACTGTCATCTAAAAAATGAATTATCTGTCCGAATTCTAGTTTCACAACAGTAATAAGAACAGTAACTATAATTACTTTCTAGTATAATTCTCACTTTAGCGCCAACACCTGTGATATTCAATTTTCTTAGATACGTTTGTATTTTTTCGCTCACTATTACGCAGGATTTATTATTCCATTATTGGAACTAAGAGGTAATGATCCGTTCCACATGCAGAATCTCTTATAATAGCCCTTGTATCTTTTACTAGCTCTCTTAATCTAGCACCTTCTGTAAAAATGTATCGCTTCATGCCTGAAACAAGTACTTGTCATAAACAAGCCTTTTTGCACATAAGCTAACCAATTGGTCCCCTTAGCATTCGTTTTTAAATCTATAAAATAACCTAGCTCTATACATCCTTCTCTTAAGAAAATAAGATTTTAGGTATTTCTTATAATCTTATTATTTTAGCGATAAGAATAACAAATAAAATCAATAGTAATAAAACAAGCGCTAAGAATCAGAAGTTCGGACGAAAAAACAAATTTCTTAATGAATAATATTTTTATATGTTTCAAATTTTCATCATGAAAGATAATCCTTTCTCTTTTCACGAATTCCATGATTAACGGCAACTACTTCAAAACAAAAAATTTCGTAAAAAGTGGCATAGCTCACTTCCTTCCTCGAAGCAAAATTTCTTTAAATTCAAATATTGAAAAAAAAGCTTAGTTCATTCTACTCGACGATATGTAGTGAAAGATATTCATGTGGTCCACGCCTGAGAAAAAATTATTTAACAATTTTATTGAAAAACTAAAAGTTTTTTACATAACATTTTTCGCCTTTAAAATTCACCAGACATGGTCAGAAAAATGTCCTTAATATTAGTGAATGGTTTAGAAAGTTTCCGGTTGATACTCAGATTTCTATCCAAGCGTTATTCGAAAAATCACTTTATTTTTCTCAAACGAGCCTCAGTTGAGGGAACCAAATTTCCTTCTTTGGACTGATTTATGAAATATGAACATAAATATATCAGGCAAAGCCGTCACTAGCTTTCTTCGCGCCCAGTGCAAGTAGATGATTTTGCCCCGCCCTACACAAAGCAAGTAGCATCGTAAGCCAATATTTAAGGAATTGCAAGGTTTTGAATATAATTGTAATATTTTTATTTCAAATTCTAAATTGCGGAAATATCTAAATAATTTTTGTAATTGCGCCCCTTCTGCTCTCTGAATCCACTGCGGAGGCACCGGCGGCATCATCTTAGTTACGGCTCTGATCTGAAAGACTAGCTCGACTGTATTCATTGAGATTACGACTGCATTTTATGATTTGATTGAAAAACAAATACTTCTTCCCAGAATATTGGTTGTCTTTGAAATTTACCAGGCACCTTTAGTGACGAAGTTTATTTCCTTAGACTGAATTATGAAATACTAACATATCAGAAAGACAAGATTGACTATAATTAATGAGATAACGACTACAGGATGTATCATATAATCTAATGGAACACTCGAATAATTACTAATCACGTTTACCGTAGTTATTGTTATTGATAGTACTTTTGAAAAGACAAATTAAGATTTTTCATTTTTAAACTTTTGAATATAGAAACATATGAATAAATGAAAAAGTTTATCTTCGATCTTAATTCTGATTCTTATCGCCTGCTCTTAATTACGTCACACAGGAATCAAGGACAGCAAGTGAATAAAAAGTGTTGGAAGCGGTACTGAGACCAGTATCTTACTGCATCGGGATGGTCATCAAAAGCTTTATCCGGACGAAGCACCGGGAATACTTAAAACAAAACCCATGGTTTTTGACAGGCAAAAGTCATGATGTGCTATACGTATAGGATGAACAGAGCCAGAGAAATCATGAGTTCAATCGAGAAGAACATGAGCAGAGTGGTTCAGATGCTTGCAGGGCACAACTGCCGGAACTATCACATGCACAAAATAGGGTACAATTGTATGACAGAGTGCAGGAATTTCCGAAGAGATGAGGAAAAATCCCTCCATAACTCATGCCAGTGCCCGGCATAAGCTAGGCTCAGGGAACAAACTCTTTGGGCCGACTTCATGGGACTGGAGGAAATTATAACGCAATCAGTGATTGAAATGCTGCGCTTCACCAAAATGTCTGGAGTCAACTACTAAGAGCAAATAGTTGAGGGTGTAGCACAATAGGCTTCATTGCTTGAGCGCCAGAGGGGATCCATCGAGGCTCCCCGCCTGCATATAATCTAAACTATTTGAAACTACACTGACCCATATAATAAAGTATTCATTTTCGATAGTTCAGTGTTTAATTCCCGGTTTGTGAATAAATGATTTTAAAAAATATATTGAATACCCTATGCATGCAAAACTCACTCTAATGAAGAAAACAATATGTTTGTATATTGTCAGTATAGACCGAATCCATTTCAGATCAGACAGGTTCTAACCTTTTTTGGCAAGAAAAATTGTTTATCTGGAAAAATCAACATATTTTTTTTGACAATTTTCAAATGAAATCATACTTTTTGTTTTGGTTGTGAAAAATGTTACTACAAATTCTTAGATGCCATTTTCCGCTCAAACTAGGCAAGACGCGAAACAATATATTCAGGAGTTAAATTGTTCACTTTAAATGGATCTAACAACTTTGGTTTTACAGATACATGTAATGAAGACAGTTTGTCGATATTTTGTGAATAAAGAAATAATCAATGATAGCACATTATTATTCGCCTTTTCAAAAGAAATTACCAGGAAAGTGCATTTTTTAGAAAAAATATTTCATCTCAGCTTTAATATTTAGATATATTTGCATTTAACTTGAATAGAAACGTGAGCCTAAAAAGATAGCAAATAATTTGATAAGTGTTGAAATAATGATTAGAAAAGTTTTTTTTTTAAAGCTGAACCAAATGCATAGCTTTCTTGATTAAAAAATGCGTTGTATCCTAATATTTATCAACGCAGCTTCTGGATCTTACTAAACTGCAGAAAATCATTAACACTTAACATTAAGCTTTGCTATGAGTCATTTGCATCTCCTCATTTTCCTCTATTTCTTATTCTTACCTTCCCCTCATTATTCCTCACTTCTCACATTTCGCCACTCCTTATTCCCACTCACTTCCACTGATTTCCCTTTTCTCATTTCTTTTTACTTGCCGTTATTCCCATAACTTACACTACGTCTCCGCTCATTTGTTCTTACTGCCCATAATTCCCCTCCGCTCATTTCTTCTCACATCCCCAAGTTATCCTCACTCCATTTACCATCAATTACAATGATCTCTAGGGAATTCATTATCTTGGTAGGAAATATAATCATTTTGTTGTAAATGCATCTATTGTGGTAACAATTCGTACTTTTTTGTAAAAAAATAATCTTCATACTTAAAACATCAAGTTTGATTGAAAATTTAACTTTATCATTGAATGATGAAGTCTTTTCTTGGCAAGACTTTTTCTTTAAGATTCATTATTTCAGTTAGAAATGCATCTAATTGTTCGAAAGTTTAACAATTTTGCTCAATTTTTTTTTTATTTTATTGAGAAATAATTTTCTCTACTGTTTCATTTTTGGGTCAAATTTAAGTGTTCTTTGTTAGAAATTGTTCTCCTCTGGCTAAAAATTGATTTATTCTGCTTCAAAAGGCATCCCTTTCGGCTAAAACGGCAACTGCTTGGTTGAAGATTAATGCATTGGTTTATCTATCACATATTTCATAGAGAACGAATTACTGTTTTACTATTAATATTTTTCAAATTTAGTATTGATTTATGGATCCTTATAGTTTCGAAAGAATGTTTCGGACAATTTGACAAAGAAAATTGGCAGTGAATCACTTTTCAAAAACTGAATCATTCTTTTTGTTGAAAATTGAAACATTTTTACGAATTTCTTATTAATAATCAATTCAAGAAAAAATTAATATTCTGTTTATTTTTGCAGAGTTGAGTTCACACTTTGAATTTCTACCTAATGGCGACCCTCTTCCTGGCTTTCCTCGTGCTAATACTTCTTATTTATCTGTCAGAAATCGTTCTTCTGACAGGAGTGCTTCTACTGTCGAGCTTCCTTCACGTGCCAGGTCTTGGTCTCCTCCTGCCAGGTTCAAGTCTCCTCCTGCCATGCGTCGTGATTCATTCATACTTGGACATTCCCCTGAACGACTTAGATTTCTTCAACTCATTCCGCATATTAATTCGGACCGTGTATATGAAATTCGCCTGTACACTTTTACTACCGATAAACCAACTTATTCTAGAGGAGCACGCGGTGTTCCTAAGCCTACGCCAACCGAAGAGCGACTTGTTTTAAAAACGCCCATTGGTGACATTCGGGCAATATGGGGGCGTAATAATACATTTCTTCGTGAAATGTATTCAAGTACTATCTCGCTAAGACGAGTGCAAATATTAATGTATAGCGGCGCTGGTGTCGAACATAATCGACATGAATTAGACGAAATTCCCATAAGCTCCTTACAACCAATATCGAAGTGTTTTAGAATAGTACATGTAAACAAAATGTAAAACGAAATTATATTTTTGACATTTTTATCGAGTTCAAAAGGAGAAGATTTTTGGTTTTTAATATTTTATGAATTGTAAGAAAGATAATTATTAATTAAATTTTTTTTTTATTGATTTGGAAGGCAGTACATTTTTATTATTTTTGTTGTTGAATTGGCAGTGGAATAGTTTATATTTTTGACATTTTTATCGAGTTCGACAGGAGAAATTTTTGGTTTTTATTATTTTATGAATTAATACGTTAATTTTTTTTATTTTTGTCGAGTATCTTTATCGAGTATTACTATCGAGAGTAATTTTGGTTTTTAACATTTTATGAATTGCAGAAAAGATAATTATTAATTTTTTTAATTTTGTATTGAGTTGGAAGGGAGGAAATTTGTATTATTTTTTTATTGAATTGGCAGTGGAACAGTTTATATTTTGGACATTTTTATCGAGTTGGAAGGGAGGAAATTTTTATTATTATTTTTTTTTTTATTGAATTGGCAGTGGAACAGTTTATATTTTGGACATTTTTATCGAGTTGGAAAGGAGGAATTTTCAGTTTTTAATATTTTATGAATTAGTAGGATAATTTTTTATTTTTAACATTGTTATCGAGTATCATTATCAAGTATTTTTATCAAGAGAAATTTTGTTTTTTAATATTTTATGAATTAAAAGGAATATTTTTTAAATTTGTATATAAAGTTGGAAGGGAGGTATTTTTTTTAATTGGCAGTGGGACAGTTTATATTTTTGACATTTTCATCGAGTTCGACAGGAGGAATTTTTGGTTTTTAATATTTTATGAATTGGAAGAAAGATAATTATTAATTTTTCAAACATTTTATTGAGTTGGAAGGCAGGAAATTTTTATATTTTTTTTGTCGTTGAATTGACAGAGGAACAGTTATTTTTATTGACATTTTCCTCGAGTATTTTTATCATGAGAAATTTTTTTTAAAAATATTTTCTGAATTGAAAGGATAATTAAAATTTTTTTGAATTCCTATTGAGTTGGAAGGCTGAAAATGTTGGTTTTTAATATTTTATGAATTGGAAAAAGGATGATTTTTTTACAGTTTTTTATAGAGTTGGAAGGGAGGTACTTTTTTTTTAATTGGCAGTGGGACAGTTTATATTTTTGACATTTTTATATATTTCGAAAGGAAGAAATTTTGGTTTCTAATATTTCATGAATTGGAAGAGGGATAATTTTTTATTTTCAAGATTTTTATAGAGTGGGAAAGGAGGAAATTTTGATTTATTTGTGGTTGAATTTTCAGGGGGACAGTTTATATTTTTTACATTTTTATAGAGGTCGAAAGGAAGAAATTTTGGATTTAATATTTTATGAATTGGAAGAGGGATAATTTTTTATTTTTAAGATTGTTATAGTAGGAAAGGAGGAAATTTTTATTTATTTGTGGTTGAATTTTCAGGGGGACAGTTTATATTTTTGACATTTTTATCGAGTTCAAAAGGAGAAGATTTTTGGTTTTTAATATTTTATGAATTGTAAGAAAGATCCCACCTCTTGCTTCCAATCACTCCCCCTACTTTGCCTTTCCTCATTTCCTCTTGACCTTCTTACTTTCTCTCAATCCCCCTACTTCCCCAACCCTCATTTCCCTTCACTTCCCCTTCTTTCCTTTCCCTACTTTCCTCTCATTTTCCCCACTTCTCCATCTCTAGTTTCCCCTCACTTGCCTTACTTTCCTTTTCTTCATTTCCTCTCACTCCACCTACTTCCTCACCCCTTATTTCCTATCACTTCTCCCAATGCCCCTCACTTAATTTCCCCTCACTTTACCTACTTCTCCTCTCATAATTTCTCCTCACTTGTATTACTACTTTCTCCTAATTTTCAATCACTTCGCTCACTTTCTCTCTCCTTATTTTCTCTACTTCTCCTTCCTTCATTTCCCTTCACTTCCGGCACTTCCCATTCCTTCATTTCCTTTCACTGCCCCTACTTCGCCACCCATTATTTTCCCTTACTGTCCCCAATGCCCAATAATTTCCCCTGAACCCTCCTACTTCCCCATCCCTAATTTTTCTTCACTTCTCTTACTGTCCCTCCCATTATTTCCTCTTACTTCCCCTTCCGCTATTTCCCCTCATTTCCCAAAACACTACGACAGACGGACGGACAGCTGACTAAAACTTTAAGGGTTTCTGCCCGGGGCTAAGGAACCCTAAAAAGTCCAAAAAACCAATTGTTGCTTTTAGGAAAACCAACAAAATCGCGTTTAACCTTTCTCTAATAGAACTCAAGGTCTTTCTTGTAAATATCCTTACTCATATTGACAAATCGAAAATTAAAATTTTCAGCCAAACGACAACCAGCATTCAACCCGCGAATCCGCATTTTAATAAATTTTCATAAATTGTGATAACTTTCTAACATTTTCAACAAATTTTCAACATTTTGATAAAATTCTGAACATTTTCAAAATTTTGACAAATTTTCAAACTCTTTTTGTTTTAGTTGGGCCAATCTTATATTTACGAAGCTTTTCCGCTTTTTAGGTTGATTGTGAATTTATTGCGCCACGGTGGCCTTTAAAAAAGGCAAATGCTATTTTCAGGCACCCCTTAGTTATGAATAGGATATTGGTTTGAATGCTTTTGGGGAACCATTTTTGATGAAATTAAAATATTTCCCTGATCGGATTTATTTTTGCCTGGAATAACCTATTTGAAATACTAAAAAGCAGTATAATACTATTTTAAAGTGAATAAGAACATATAATTACATATATATAAAGGAGTGATATGTATATCAGAATAACTAACGAGAAGTTAGTGAATAAATAAACAACAGAAATTATTTCAAAAAGAATTAATTCAATATATTGATGAATATTTCATCAAAAAATTCGCATACATAATGTTCAAGTTTCAATATTGATTTCTTATAAAAACAATAGCAAGTATAATATACATAATATTTGAATGTTATTGTAGAATACATAATGTGTAATATACAATGTACAATAATATATAATAGCTATATAATAATTGTATTATATCTAAATATTTCTAAGCAGTATTAATGAAAGAGAAAATTCTAATTGTTAAAAACCTAATAAAATTGGAAAATAATTCCGTTCTTAACATTTTGCTACCTCGCCGGTAGATGTAACCAAACAAGTACCGGTACTATAACAATAAGATATCTGGCAAAATGTACAATCATTTAGGTTTTATTTTAAAAGTACTATTGTAAGTTTTGAAGAATCCACAATATGTCGCAAAAGAATCTGGAAAATATTAAGAATTTTTTTTTTAATTTTGCAGAATTAAAAAAAATGTCAGGAAAAACAATTTGTTTTAACAGATGTTCAGAAGTTTTGAAAAGATTGGAAAATAGTTCAAATCTTGAGAATTTTGGAAGCTTTTAAAAGTATAAAATTTTTCTAGAGGTTTCTAGCAGAATTTCAAATGCTTCTTATTTTAAAAAATTATCCTCAGAGAATATTTACAAAGATTTTAAAACATTTTGAAATATTTCAAAAATTGTCAAAAAAGCATCTGGAAGATTTTAAGGTATTTTTTCAATTTGCAAAATTGAAAATAAATTCGAATCATTTTAAAAGATATTTAGAAGGTGCACAAGTTTTGAAAATACTCCAAAATAATCTTAAATTTGAAAAGAATAATTTAAAAAATTAGTTTTCAAAGAAAATGTCAAGAGATTTTATAAGGTTTCTAAAAATGTGGAAAAAATCTGTGAGATTTTAAGGCAATTTTTTTAATTCTGAGAGATTTTTTTTAATTTTGAGAAAAATTTAAGTCTGTTTAAAATATAATCTGGAATTTCAGAAGTTTCGAAGAGATTACATATATTTTAAAACTTGCAAAGATTTCTGAAAATGTAGTAAAAAAAAAGTTTAATTCAAATTTTCTAGACTTTTTTTCAATACGTCCGAAATCTTCAAAAAAATTTTGACCTTCTTCAAGAATCTTAGGGAAATTATATTTATATAAGTTAAAAAACAAACTGATAGTACTTATTTGCTCGGACTCTTTTGCACGGTCAATAAAATTAACAAAATATTGATTATATGCATTTATAAATCAAAATGACTTTTTTTAACTTTTATGAATTGTACAGTTCAAATATTCAGATTGTCAATTAAAGAATGAATTAATAAATTTGCGAATTTTGTTTTCAAACTGAAGACTTTTCAAGTATTAGAAATTACATCATATTTCAAGTAGTTTCAAATAATTATTAACTATTGATTGAATTACTGTTAAATTTTTATTTGTACATACAAATTTGTTTCTGCTTCAAAATATTTTTAATTATTCCCTTAGAATTATGTTTAAAAAAAGAAATTGGAGGAATATCAAGAAAAATCTGTATTATCTTAAAACCTTTCCAAATTCTTAAAAAACTTCAATATTTTTTTACAAATTCTTCAAAAATATACATTTTGTTTTAAAATTTAAAAAAATTTTAAATTACTCTTGAAATTTTTTCAAAACATCTAAACATTTTTTTAACAGATTTGAATATTTCCCAAATATTGAGCAATTCACGCCTACCCCGAAAGGGAAACGGCTTAATGATATAATAATAATAATAATAATAATAATAATAATGAATCAACGTGAAAGCATTAAATCTATTAGTAACTAAGTTACTAAAAAGTAAGCGTTTCCGAGCCCTTTACAAGAACCATTTTCAATAAATAAAATGTATTATGTTAAGAAAGTCTTTTATTTTAGTTATTATCAGGTGGATCCTTGTAGTTTTCCAGCGAAAATGTCCAAATGCTTCAACGAGACTGAAAAACTCACCGCACAGGAGTTGGCGAAGGAGTCATGCCACTGCAGCGACACGAACTACTAATTGCTGACTGGAATTTTACTAATTTCATAAGTGGACAATTTTCATTAATCATATTAGTAGTTTTCTACTAATCGTGAGTGACCAACTTTTAGCTAATTGAATTAGTGAAATTTCACTATCAATTAGTGAAATTTCACTAATTCAGATTAATAGAGCACTTATTGTGAATACATTCTGTGAAATTCATTAAAATATTATAAAATCCCGTGAAATCCTATGAAATCTGATATTTCCTGAAATCCTGAAACAATTATCAAAATAACTTGAGAGCTTTTAAAATCTCTTCAAATCATTAAAATTCTCCCAAATCTAATAAAATACGTTACAATTTTTTAATATCTTGAAACCTTATAGATCTGTAAAATCATTCAAAACCTTCCGAAATTCTAGAAAATTCTTTACAACCGTATGACAATGCTTTCAAATCCCTTAGAATCATTAAAATCCTTGGCATTTCTTTAAATCTCTTGAAAATACCTCGGAATATTTTAAAATACTCTAAAATAATAATAAAAAAAAAAAACACTTTAAAATCCCTTGAAATTTGTTGTATCATTTGAAAATGTCTTAAAATCTTCTAAAATACCATAAAATACTTCAAATCCTTAGAAATCCATTAAAACTTTTTAAAGCTCTTGCAAATTCTTTGGAATTTTAAAAACTAACCTAAAATATTTAAAATCCTTTAGTATCACTTCAAATTATTAAAATCTATTGAAATATCCTAAAAAATTTAAAATCCATTAAAATCATTTGAAATACCTTGAAATTTTTTAAAGCTCTTGAAAATGCCTTGACATTTTGGAAAATACTCTAAAATATTTCTATATTGAAATACCTTTAAGTAATTGAAATCCATCAAAAATTCCTTGGAATCTTTTTCTTGTGAATAAAATCTTTGAAAACTATTAAAATATTATAAAATATTATGAATTACACATGAAACTGATCATTTTTCCTGAAATCCCATTAACTTACTGAAATCAACTGAAAATTCCTCCGAATCTTTTAAAATACACTAAAATATCTTAGAATCTTTTATAATACTTATTTAAAATATTTTAAATCCTTAAATTGGAATCTAATTAAAGCACAGAAAAAACTGGGGTTTCTATTAGAACCAATTTTTGGTTCCAAAGGAGCTGTAACAAAAAGGAACCTCTCTTGCTGAAAAGGAACCCACCTTCGGGACCATCCCTGGACAATTGTCCGCGACTGCTTATTAATTATTGTAACCATATTCAGCAGGAACCCTTGGTTGAGGGACCCTCTACCCGCAACCCGAGGACGCGTTCGGTGGCTTTGTCATAGGCCCTTCAGTTCTATTCCAAAGAAATAGAAAAGAAAATAGAAATATATGTATAGAAAAATACAGAGAGCTTATGATTGAGACTTCCTGCTGGATTTAATCGAACAAGTCCCAACTTAAAAAACTGTAAGAACATCAGCCAAATACTCTCAATCAGTGAGTAGCAAGAATCAGTCCACAATAAGGTATAAATCAAAAGTCAACGTAATAGGAAATGGAGTGCATGCATAAAAAAAATGCCCAACTACTGATCAAAAGTCAAGGACGCCAGGTGCCCACTGGTGACGAGAAGATCGTCAAACCAATCGAGATAGCTGTAGCTGTCCATATCCGTTGGCTGGACATAAGGACTTACTGTCTGGAGTCCTGGGGCCGAAACCCCGCCTTTGGACGTTCGATATCTGCGTCTGTTCCACTTGCGGACAGCTGGCCAAGTTTCGCGAGTGCCTGGGAAGCTCACATTTGAGTCTGGGGCTTATAGCTCTTGAAAAAGGGTCCCCACGATGTGCCGAAGTCGCCGTACAATTAGCACGCTGAGATTCTCTTGTGGGGCGATAATGTGAATGTATCTTGTCTTCATATTCTACTCTGGGCTGCCCAGTTAAGTATCTGACACCGATATACCCTGTTCCTAAATATCGAAGTTCTGATCTCAGGGATTGAGGCCTTGTTGTTGATATTTTGGCAAAACTTCCCAAGGTTGCTGTTAACTAGCCTCTTGAAAGCTTCATGATCCACTGCGTTTCTATGTGTTCCTGCAAGCGCTCCAGTTAAGCGAAGAGGGGCACCGATTGATAACTCAACAGGTATAGTAGCTGCCTCAGGAGGATCTGCACACCTGCGAATGCCGTCAATGTGGGCCAAGGTATATAGAGGGATCGCACTTGCCATGATCCATATCTAGGCCGGTGTGATGGTTCATTGACCACCAATTGGCATTGGTATCCATGATGAGTTTGAGGGCCTTTCTTAGATTTTCTTCAGAGTAGCATTCTTCCGGGCATCTATCAGTGATGTTGGCGTCGATGTCTGCAACCGGAATTGTCTTCCAGTCACTATCTCTTTTTGCTCCGACTGGTCTACGAAATCCAGCAGCGACACAGGCGATAGCTCCTGCTGCATACGTTACACGCCCAGATCGATCTGCCTCCTGCGATGTATGCCACGCCCAGGCAGCAGCACACCCGCACTTGGTTCGCATAGTTCCTGTCTCCCTTATTGGAAGCTGGCGGTCATCGGCGAGTCCATGGTCTGTGCCTATCGCGAGTCCAATGTCTAACAAGAGTGAGGCCTGCTCTGCGACATTGACTTTGAGATGAGACTTGTATAAATCGATAGAACGTCGAAAAATATTAGACACGTATAGCGGCTTTCTTGTACGGAAGAGACAACTGAAAAATTCCAAAAAATAACATTTCCAACACTGTAAAATTCGCGAAATGCAAACTCCCGAAATTATTAAAGTGCCAGAATATAAAACTCCCGAATTGAAAAATTCACGAATAATAAAATTGTCGACAGTATGTAATATTACCTATTTTGAAAATTCTCGACAGAAAATTGCCGAAGTATAAAATATCCAAAATAAAAAATTAATTAATTTAAACAATTAAAAACTTGTTGTTTACGAAATATTATTTATTTATTAAAAATACAATTATCAAATACTTTTATCAAATACATTTTTTTAAGGTTTGAAGTTTTTTTAAATTATTGTTTGAATTCAAAATAACAATAATCCAAAAATATATATATTTCTGGATGAAAAATTTTCCTTGAAAATGTGCATGGTATTCAAAAAAAATACGAAAACCGTTTTTAAAAATCGAATTTTTAATTTAAAAAGAAATAAGTAATTAAATTTCGTATTGTTGTACGATTTTTGTCATGTTTGAATTCGTGAATTCCATAATTCTGAAATTTTTTGCTTTGGATATTTCCTGTCGGGAATTTTCGAATTTGAGATTTTTATACATCGACTATTTTATAATTTCGGGAATTTTCCAATTTGGCAATTTAGTAGTGTCGGAGATTCCATTTTTCGGGATTTTTCAGTCATTCCTTTCGGAATGTTTTCAGTCGTCTCATATTTTTATACCATCACGGCGTGCCTGAACGGGAGTTGAATAAAATTTTCATGAACGTCTCAGATCTTTGCAGGATCTTTGAGTAGAACAAAAAATAGGGATGTTTTGGACAAAAATGGAAATATTTTGTCGAGCTCTGTCAAAACAAAGCTGGTTTAAAGGTTTTATACTTTTTTTCACTAATTTCGTAACTAAAGCGGTTTTCAAATACTTTTTTCAAAGTTACGTATCAGCGAATCTCTACATTAACTTTTTGGGTCAAAGAGCTTTATTTAAACGAAATTTTCCCGCTTATCCAGTGTCGCTATTTTGTTTTTAGACAGCTACATAATTTTCTTAAGGTCAAAAAATGGTCTGGTTTTACGCAATTTTCAAAAAAATCTTAAAATTTTTTAAAACGAGCTAAGGAGTTAATTTTTATAAATTGAAAGTTTCTCCGTCATCACTTTTGTTAAATTTTAATATCATTGAATTTTATTTGATTATTATTAATTAGCCTTTATATTGCAGTGAAAAATAAGAATAACTCGAATAAAGCTGTGAACTTATGGATTTATTTAAATAACCTTCATTTCATCATAACATCTTGTACAATAATTTGAGAAATAATTTCTTGAGCACTGAAACTTAATAGAAGTTTTTTTATGTATTTGTATACTTTAAAAGAGAAAAAAACTTAGATATGAGAAGAGTTGTATTCAAAAACAGCCCGCAATATTTTTTCATCATAATTAGAATTCGCTCTTCCGACTTCATACTTCTCCCACGTGATTTTAAAGTCATGATGAACGGATTTCAATCGTTATGCTACTTCGAAATACAAAGTAATCGCGAATGTTAATGCGAAAGGTAACTCCAAGGAAATCGAAAAATTCGTTTTGTGTTCAAAATCGCGTTGAGGATGTATTTATCGATTTTTTCAAAATTTGTCTTTTTTGGTTGACATTAACAATGTAGTGGAATTTTTTCTTTTTTTTTTGCGTCAAATTAGAGCGCTTTTGTTCCAAAACGTATCTTTTTTGTAAGAAAATGCCATTTTTAGGTTGAAAATTCAACTATTTTGGTAGAAAATGAATCTGGTTTTGATAAGGATTCAACTACTTTGCTGAAAATTCGTCCTTTTTTTGTTGACTTCAACTGTAATTGATTTCAAATTAAAATATTTTGTACTTAAAGTAATATAAACTATTACATTTTTCGCTGAGAATTAATCTGTTTTGGTTGAGAATGTAATTACTTGTGATCATGTATTGCTTCGAAGTTTCCACTATATTGGTAGAAAGGTAAACTATTTTATTTGAAATGTAATTATTTTGTTGAAAAATCATATTGTTAGTTTGACCATGCAACTACTTTTCAGAGATTTTGTCTTCTTGCGTACTAAATTCAAGAATTTAGTCGATATTTGTTTGGATTCTTGGTTAAAAATTCGTCATATCAAAATTTATCTCTGATAAAAAAATCGTATTTCTTGCGGTTTGAAAATTCCACCATTTTGGTTGTAAATTAATCGAATTTCACTGAGGATTCAGCTTTTTTCGGTTGAAAATTCATCTTTTCTGGTTTTAAATTTAACTACTTCCTTCACAGTTGAACTACTGTGCTAAAAATTCAGTTATGTTGTTCCAAGGTTCATAATTTTTGTTGAAAATTCATATCTTTTGTTGAAAATGGAACTGTTTTGTTTCAAATCGGTTTCTTTTTTGGACAGAAAATGCAAATATTTTGTTAGAAAATTGAACTGTTCCGTTGAAAATTAATTTGTTTTTTTAGAATTGAACTAAAGAGATGAATTCTTAGTGAAAATGATGAATCTTCAACCTAAAACATTGAAGTTTCATCAAAGTAGTTCTACTGTTGAATTTTCAAGGGGAAAAGACTAATTTCCTTCAAAGCAGTTGCATGATCCAACTAACAATATGATTTTTCAATAAAAGTAATAGTTTTCAAACAAATGGTTGAACTTTGTACCAATATAGGGGAAACTGTAAAGGAACGAATGATTTCTCAACCAAGTAATTACATTTTCAAGCAAAACATATGAATTCTCAGCGAAAAATTTAATCATTTATTTTAATTCAACTATGAAATATCTTGATTTAAAATCAATCACAGGTTAATTCCGCTGAAAAAGACGAAGTTTCAACAAAATACTTGACCCAAAATCCCAAATCTGATTCATTTTATACGAAAATAGTTGAATTTTCAACCTCAAAAGTAACATTTTTTACCAAAGAAGATACATTTTGATACAAAAGCGCCCAATTTTGAACAAAGAATTGATTGCAACCAAAAAAGACAAAACGAGACGAGCTCTGGCGCGCGCCCATGGCTCTCGTGCATAAAGGCGCGCGTTCTAACCAGAATCGTCACTCGGCCCTTACCCGGCACTTCAGCATCATCGACCCGCTAAACCACCAGCCTCTCGCACCACCTCCCTAATATTGCAGGATCGTATGCAAGTATTGAGCACCTCGAAGATATTTACAATTTTTTTAATTATGAACAAGGTGTTGAATTTTCAGCCTGTCTATATTCCTCGTTGGCATTTAGTATTTAATAATGAATATTAGTTTTACAATTACAAAATAAAATTAGAATTTATTTAAGAATGTTATTACAAAGTTGACTACCAGGGATCGAAGTTGACGCCTCTGGCGTAAAGCTTAGTGATGCCATTTCAGTGGTTTTTGCCATGTTAGTGGTTTCCCTACTAAATTTGTAGTTTTTTCTTTCATTTAGTGGGATGAAAAAATTATATTTCATCGAGAAAATCAGAATTGAAGTTCCGATAAAAGGGGTTAACATAACCTTAATTTGTTATAAAATAGTAAATCTTCTGTGAAATTTTATTATTTTTGTTTGAAATAACCGATTTCCGGTGAAAAATGTTACCATGACGTTAAATTGTTCCAGAATTGTGAATCATCTTCTTTGAAACCTATATCGACATTTTCGGTGAAAATCACTAGCTTAAAACCTACAATTGAACAAAAGTTTTAATCTTTGAAATCTAATGATTTTTTTATTAAAAAGCCCGATTTTTAGTGTAAAACACCAACATAACCTGAAATGGTAAAAAAGTTCTGAATCTTCTTGGAAGTGTTTGAAATGTAACTTATTTTGAACAAAGTCAGTGGATTTAAATTAATTAATTTTTGTGAAAAATACCGACTTCAGATAAAACGCGTCAACGTAACCTATAGTTGTTTAAAAATGGTGCATATTCTTTGAAATCTAATCATTTAAAAAAAAATACCAACAATTCCCACCGAAAAAAAAACATAACATAACAGAAAATTATTAAGAATTGTTAGTCTTCTTCAAAATCTAACGACTTTTCTGCAAGTAACCGATTTTTTGTGAAAAACGTTAATATTACCTGAAACTGTTCAAAAATTTGCTATCTCATTTGAACTATAGTGATTTTTGTTTTAAAATACCAGTTTTTGGCATAAAACGTTAATCTAACCTAAAGTTGTTAAAAATCCGAAATTTTGATGGTTTTTGTTTAAAAATGGTAATTTCCAATTTAAAAAAACGTACACAACCTAAAATTTTTAATGAATTTCAAGTCTTCGACATGTTCTGATTTTATAATTTTTTTTTAATCCAGCGAAAAGTACTGATATAAAACATGTGTAATATTTTCAATAATTCACGTAACTCTATTCACGTAATTCTAGTGACTAACAGATAACTGTTAGTCACTAGAATGTCACACGCATATATATATATATATATATATATACCCGGAGTTGTATATATATATACAATATAGATATTGATATATATAGATATGTATATATATATATATATATATATATATATATATATATATCATTAGTTCCGCCACATACTTGTAGATGCGCTTATGTTTATCTTATGATTCGGCGCCAAATCATAATGCTTCGAAATCCAAATTGACAATAACGTAATTTTACTCAATGAATTATTGAAAAATTATTTCTATTTTATTAGGAAAGGTCTAAATTAAATTAAATGTCGTGATATGTTTTAATGGAAATATGAATATATTTATAAATATGAAGCTAAATATAATGAATATATATTTATTCAGTAATTCTTTATATTCCCGAATCCTTTGTAATGGCTAGAAAATTTGTGAAATCATAAATACGTATGTAACCCCTTCTTCAGGAAAAAATGGAAATTTTTGGTATAAAAGAATCAATAAAAACTAATACAATCACGATATATAAAATGTAACGGTTGTCAGTGTTAATGATTCAATAAAATAAATTTTTTTTATTTGGATAAATTATAAAAAAGAATTTTTATATTCTCATCATAATGAGAAGGTATTGTTTTTATGTGAACAATGACTTTCGTGGATTCCATCAAATGTCGACGTTTTGAGGCCCGCTGAGTCAGAAAAAATAATTTTTACGTCGGTGTCTCTCCGTCCTTTGTTGTCGTCCTCGTCGTCGTCGTCTGTATATCGGATAACATTCGAAAGACTAATCGGATTGGATTGTGCTTTGGCAAAAAGTTTCAGGGACGAAAAAGAAAGATCGAGTTCATTAACCAGCTATAAATTACATGGACGGCCGCCCGCAGTACTCTAAAGTTAAAACAAATTATTCTCACGACTTTTTTCAATACAAAGGGAATTGACAGAATTATAGCATTTTCAAAATCTCCCCAAAAAGCGAAAATCAAAATTTTAAGCCAAATAAAGCACGATATATAAAAAAGTCAGAAGAAGAAAAGTGTTACTTTTTGATAGTACTACAAGATTATCATTACGACATTTTGAGTTTACTTGAAAAATCAAAAATTTAAATTTCGTTGGCACAAAAAATAATTAATTATTGCATTCTCATCATAATGAGAAGGTATTGATTTTATGTGAAAAATTACTTTCGTGGATTCCATCAAAAGTCGACGTTTTGAGGACCCCTGAGACAGAAAAAATAGTTTTTACGTCGGTGTCTGTCAGTCTGTCGTTGTCGTCGTCGTCTGTTTACCGGATAATTTTTTAAGAATATTGAAACAACCTTTTGAATTTTCGTGAAAAATCGAAAAATGAAATTTTGATCGCAAAAAAAAATAATAAACAATCAAAAATTCTTTTTGGCGGTCAAACTATGCAAGGTACAGAAAAAAATTAATGTAGCAAGAATTGTTGTCCCGAAAAGGAGGTATGAATCGTTTTTGATAGGATGCGTATTTTCTGTTTTATTCGTAAAAAACAACAATCAAAATTAAAAAATTGAATTTTTGGACAAAAGTTGCTCTTCCGAAAAAGATTAAAAACTCATCCAAATTTGTCATCAATAATTTCTTGATATGTTAAAATTACAGAATTTTCAATTGTAAATTTTCAAAATTAAAAACACTCCAATTTAAAAATGTGTAAATAAAAATGATTCAATTTGAATGATTTTGAAGATCCAAGTCAAGTTTTCAATTTTAAATGTTCAAAATTGAAGAAATTTCAAATGTAAATCATCAAAATTACTAATTTTTTTATTTTTAATTCAAAAAATTAAAAACTTTTCCAGTTTGAAGGCGCATAAATAAAAATTCTTAAATTTACGTGATTTTGAAGATCAAAAGTCAAATTTTTAAATCCAAATCTTCAAAATTGAAAAAATTTCGAATGGAAATCATCAAAATGACTAATTTTTTACTGTATATTCAAAAAATTTGAAACTCTTACTTTAAAGATATCGCGTGATTCAAATATTGTATTTTCAAATATCGTACATTTAAAAAGAAACGGGAGATGATTTTTGAGAATAGGGGGAAAAAGGGGAATTTCATGAAAAAAGGGGAAACTAAGAAAAAAAGAAGAAGACTGTGCACCCTGTCACAACCTCAGTGAGTCAAGCGGAGACTTTTAAAGTTTCAAACGTTGCCGCCGCCATGTCACATTCCCAAACAATTGAACAAAATGTATCGATCTCTGTCAAAATCGAAACGAAATTATAAAAATGCAAACAGCGCCCTGAAATTAACGAGCCTTCCAACCAATTTTTAATTGAATTTATCACAGACTGTACGAAAATAGAGTAATGTTTGTTTTCTCACCTCTAATCCGTCTTCCGAGCCAGTGAGTATTTTTTTCTCAAGGTCTCTCTGCTTCTCCTCCAGCACAGTGGTTTTGCACTTTCTCACACTGCGTCGAACTTGAAAATAATCGGTCACCTTGTGATTATTGTCCGCGGGCACGACTTTCTCGACAGATCCGCGTTTTGAATGTTGTTTTCTCCGTTTACGGACGAGCGGTTTTTGCGCGGGCGATTGCAGAGGAAGAGGACTGAGAGCAACACCAACACCATTGATCTTCTTTACCTTCTCGTGTATCGCACGTCTGGAGCGTGTGTCTTCTTGTTCAGTGGGCATTTTAATCCGATGTGGAGTGAGTGGGCCATGCATCTTGTCTCCATCCTCGGCCTCCAAGGCTTTCGCTCCATTTTTCGGGTACAACATATTCACACAGAATGAAGGAAAATTCGCATGCAGAAAAAGAGGGAAGAGAAACAGAAACACCCGAGACAACCGTTACAACTGTCTGCCAACACTAACCTCAAAGGACGCCGGATGGAAATCAAATATACTAGACGAAACTTCCTAGAAATTACTACAAGTTCCTAGAACTTCCGGAGGGCAGCACTTGTGCCTTCTTTGCGCGCCACTTTTCAAATGTTTCCGCATTCTTCACTGCTCATCCGATTGAGACTTTGCAAAATTGGGATCTGAAATCATGACGTCACAGCATCACGTGATAGGCAATATGGAGGCAACAACGGGGTCACTTTACCTCTAATACATGCGATGCGAAGGGTTTTTAATCCTGACCGGAAATCAGTTGACCCGGTGTTCGAATCCCAGCGGAGTGAAAGGAGAAGATCTTTTTTCTGAATAAAATTTAATTGACAATTTTTATCCTCTATTTTGTCTGAAATGACGTTAAAATATTTTCTGTATAGGAAAATATAACTTTGGTCGATATTGTAGATATCCATGTTATGTGTGGATTTCTCTTCTCGATCCGGTACCTTCTCCGATGATAATACAGATTTCTAACAGTTAAATTTATGATCTAAAAATCAATTTTTTATCTAAACAGTTAAATTTTTATTCAATAATGATAACTTCTCAATGAAAAATCTAATAGTTGATACTTCAGCCAAAAAAGATTTGTATTTTGAATGGAAAAAAATTAAAATTAGCCCAAAAAGACTAATTTCGATCAAAATAGGTGAATCCTTAACCAAAAAAAGTTAATTTGTAACCAAACAGTTACATTTTTAATCAAAAGAAACTAATTTTTAAATTAAAAGGACAAGTTTCCAGCTAAGAAACATTTTTCAATATAGGCGAATAAATTGTAATGAATTCTGGAATTTTCAAACCAAAGACGTGAATTTTCAACCCGAGAATATGAACTTACACAATAAATGAAGTAGTTCAACTCTCAACCAAAATTTGAATGTTTAAAAAAAAAATATGACTTTTTCACAAAATATTTGAATTTTCAGAAAATAATTAAATTTTCAATCAGAAAAGATTAATTCGGAACCATAAATATAATAGTAGATCTCTCCATTGAAAATAATTAACTTTCACCAACAAAAAAAAGAGTTTTCCACGATAAGATTAAATTTTAAACAAAAAGGATGAATTTCCTCTTTGAAAAGACTAATTTTGAACAAAATAGTTGAATTTCCGAACAAAGAAGACGAATTTTCAAGAAAAGAGTTGAATTTTTGAAAAAAAAAAGATAAATTTTCAAGAAAAGAGTTGAATTTTCAACCATGAATGAAGTAGTTAAATTTTTAGATGAAAAATTAATTTTCAGCAGAAAAAATTTAATTTTAATTGAAGAGATGAATCTTTAACCAAAAACATGAATTTTTAACAAAATAGTTCGATTTTCAACCAGGTAGTGAAATTTTCAACCAATAAAGATTAATTACACTGGTTTACAAAAAAAAAAGGTGACGACTATTCGACAAGACCACTTTATCCTTATGTATTTTGACGCGCTGAATACGAATCCGAGGTCTATTTACCGCCATCACGTCAGGTTCAAGGTAATTTCAAGTTCAAATACGGGAAAAGCCGTTCCAATAACTTCAAAAACCTTTTACATATGTTTTTGCGGTCACTGAATCGAAATCCGACGTCCATTTACATTCAGCGCGTCAAGTTTAAGCGCATTTCAAGGTCAAATACAGGAAAAGCCGTGCAATAAACTTCAACAACCTTTTTGGGGTTGCTCTGTTCTTAAGAGCCTTCACAAGCTGTTTAATTAAGCCTAATTTTATATGTAGAGGAGGCAGTATTATATTAGCCGTAGGATGATCCATCTGTAAATAAACAATAAAATGCGATTGATGCGGGCGAAGCTCTTCAAGGACTGCTGCTTCGTATTAGCTCTAAGACATGTAATTTAATGGCCAATGACAAATACACAGACATAGCTTACCCAAGGGCGAACTCTGCTCTACACTTCAATTAAATTTGCACAGCTGCATAGGGCAAACCGTCCAGGACAATATTTTAATCTGAAACAAAACAAAAAAATATGAACAGAAAGGATTTTGCTTGAGTGAAAAAGAGAACGGGAACCAGGATAATCGAAAGCCTCTGATTCAACACAATTAATAATCACTATCGAACGATTCGCACCGTTTAACACACATCCAGCCGCTTTGGGAAAAGAAAGCGCACTGAGGCTCGCTCAAAGCGTGGGACTAGCCGCCACCATGGGTGAGTGACCCAAAGATGGAGGGTAAGGAGGAGTAGGGACAATAGAGAGGAAAGCCTAGTTTGCGAGGGTGAAAGAGAGAGAGTAACACACGTCCAAATCGCAAGGAAGGGGGAAGGGTAATCTCAATGATCAGGCGGAAGGCACAGACCAGAAATACAGCTATTTGATTTACAATAAATTCTTTTCAAAATAATTTATGTTTTTTATTGAAAATTCACATTTTTTGGTTGAAAGTTCAACTATTTCGTTGAGAGTGGAATTACTTTGTTGAAAACTTATGTTTTGGGTCGAAAATTCAAACATTTAATTGAAAATTAATATATGTTGTTCGAAATGAAACAATTTTGAAAAAAAGTATTTTTCTGTTCACTATTCTTCATTTTAGTTGATAATTTTGACGTTTGGTAGAAAGTTCAACTTTTTTGTTTAAAAATCGTTTTTTTTTTTTTTGTTAAAACTAATATTTTTAATTTCGATTCATTTATTTGGTCAAATATTAACACACTTTTATGCGAGTTTAACTTTTTTCTAGAAAATTAATTACCTTTTTATTTCAACAATTTTTATGAAAATTTAACATTTTGGTTATAAAATTCATATTTTCGCCTTGCTATTTGAACTTTTACGAAGAAACCTTGTCTCTTTGGCTTGAAAATTAAGCAATTTTGTAGAAAATTGAACAATTTGATATAAAGCTAAACGCTTTTGTAGAAAATTGATATTTTTTCAAATTAAGCATTAATTTTTTAAATAAACATATAACCATTTCATTTCTTGGTAAAAATGAGTCATTTCTAGTTTAAAAATTCAACTATTTGTTCAAAACTATGTCTACTATGTCCGGGTTGAAAATTTAACAGTTTTGTAGAAAGCTTGTCTTTCTGGCTTCAAAATTAAACAATTTTGTTTAAAATTCAACTATTTGTTCAAAACTCAACGTCTTTGTAGAATTTTTTTTTTCAATTCAAAATTAATTCTTTGAAATGTAAATTTATTGTCTACGGAAAAATTGAAATTTTCAGTTTGTATATTTTAAAGCAATAAACAGGTTTTGTTATCGTTCTTCTCCAAACTGCCTATACTTCAGAACTGGATATTGTTACATGTCGATGGTTTTTATTGTCATTGAAAAAGGGTACTACAATTATTCAGGGGGCTTACACTAATTATCGTCGTCGTCACTCACACCGCTTGCTAACCCATCATCTTTGGCGTCGAAAATTTCTCGAATTGTCGGACTTCGTACATTTTTCGAATGTACGGACTTGAAATATTCTTAAATTTTTGGAATTTGATAACTTTTTTACTTTTTGGTATTCGAAAATTTACAACACTGAGAAGCAAAAAAAAATGTTTAAGTCCGAAAATTAGAGAATTTTTACAAGCCCGTTCATCCGAGAAATTTAGATGGGCGCGAGTGAACTATGAAAACCCGCGTAGGGCTTGAAAAAATGACAAAATTCGCGAGAGATACACTGACAAGTCGTGATACCTAATAAGAAATTAAATTACGTTCTACGTCTCCTCTAAGAGTAAGTAAAATATTGCAAATTTGAAATTGTGTTGCAAATTTAGAGTTTCACATTACCATAATTATTATTTTATTTTAATTACTTTAAATAATTAATAATTAATAAATACTTGGACTGCCGTTTCCAACATGAAAGTGTTAGGTGGCAGTGATAGTGTGGTGCCGGTTTTAGCGAATTTGAAGTGGAATTTGAGGTGAGTTGGTGGCAGAAGTTTGTCTGAGGGTTTGTTTAGTGTGAGATTGCATGTAAAATATAATAGAAGTGAAGAGGTTGTTGATAAATTGTGAGCTTGAGACTATTTTGGGTAGGCTGAGAGGTTAGTTTGCTTGGCGTGAGGAGTAGGGTGGGGAGACAAGTGCATCCGTGTGGCGGCGACAGGGAGGGAAAGGTAGAGAGAAGCTCGGAAGAAGGTACGGTCGCAGGGAAAGGGATTCGGACGAGGAGGTGTTCTGTACGCCGAAACTTGAGTCAAAAAATTGAGGGCAGTACAGAAAAACAGTAGAAAGGGAGACATTGAGGGCGGAGAGTTTTGGCTCAATAGAGCCATTCGTAAATAGGAAGAGGGATAGGGCGGAGAGAAGAAGTAGTGAAGATAAGGTAGAAGCAGGATCGACCCTAAAAAATCCGAAAATGTATGGAACACCACCGGGAAAAGACCGACATGCCGGGGGGGGGGGGATAAGGGGAAAGGTGAAGGAAAAGTTGAACATAAAGCTCAAACAGAAAAAGAAAATGTACAGCTAGAGGACATGCGTAAAATGATGATGGAAGTAATCGGGATATATGAAGAAAAGCAGGAGAAATGTGTAGAGGAAAAAAGGAAAGAAATGAGGCAGGAAATCGCAGAACTTAGGAAAGAAATGAGGAAATGGGAAGAGGTTGAGGAAAAGCTAGAGAAAAGGATGCACACGCTGGAGAAAAGACTAGAAAAGAAGGAAGAGAGAAGAAAGAAAAAAAACATAGTGATAAAGGGTCTAAAATTAGAGGGGAAGGAGCTGATGGAAGGAGTAGAAGAAGTACTAAAAAGGATTGATGCTAAGGTAGAGATAGAGGAAGTGCGAACAAGCCACTAATCCTTTCCCTGTATAACCAGGGTTCTTGGATTAGGGCAATTCCTGCCTGCACCACTGACAAGCGCCCGGCCAGATCCACCGAGGCGCCTTTGCTGTAGTGCAAATTAATCTGCATCATGATGATTCCTGCCTCAGCCATTAAAAGGCTAATTCAGGGCCCTCAGATTGGGTAGGTAATCCAAAGCCGCAAAGGCTCCAAAAGTTCGCACCGCTCGTGGTGGACTGCCCCCTGAGGGGCCTTCCACCAATGGCGGTGGGTCATAAAGAGGGCCCTGGAGCGGGCCCCTCATTGTTTTTGTGTTATTTTTTCGTGTTTCATTTAAATGTCCCACGAGAAGCTAGGGAAATAAGAAAACCCCTCTGCAGAGCCCCGCTTGCATTTGAGACCCCCGCCTGTCCGCCTCTACTGAGGGGGGCAGACCGGGATGTTCGAGGATTTGTTATCCCTGGTACCATTCAGCCCTTGACACTGCGATCACATCGCAGCTTGGCAGCATGAGAACTCGCGTCCTCGATATTCCAGGAGATTTTGCCATTACCCCCTGGAAGGATCGCTCCTTAGTTTAAGTCCCACTGACTAGAGTCTGTCAGTTCCCCAGAGTAGCTACACCTCGCGATGCAGCCTCTCTGGTTCACCTATCCAGATCTATAGCCCCATGAGACCCATAAGCCCTCCCACCAACTACACTGATTCTTGACTTCCCAAATACAATTTTAGATACACGTCATCGCCAAAAAGTCACAGATTTCGAATTGAAGACTTCTAATTCGCTGATTTAGGAATTTAATACGGAATTAATTTGTAACTTTTTATTCCCATTCATTATCTCATCTAACAATGAAACTTCAATGAGGAAAGCTAACCCATCTCTAAAAAACGTTGCCTTAACGAATAAAGCCGGACAGGCGAAAAAAATTTCTTGGGACAACCCTGTCCTTAACTGAAAAGTGAGCAAAAAGTTGGCCGACCACATTTCTAGAATCATTTTTAAACCAAACTTCTTATAGTTAATTATTCTTATTCCTGTTCTCCGACATCAATAAATAACTAGGAAATCAAATCTGAGGGTTATTGAAAATTTTATATTTTTTGTGTGAATAACAAAATAATTCTTTAACTGTGACTTGTGAAATATTTTTCTTCTTGAATAAAATACGTTTGGTCATGCACTTAATATGTTACTTTTATTATTTAAAAAACTATTTTCAGTCTACGCTTCCCCTATACGTATTTCTTCATCATTGCCACATAAATTCTCTGAAAATAATAATAATGACAATAATATATGTATGCTCTCGATGTGTCTGTGGAACATATTTCTCAAGTCTGCTGGATTGAGATCTGAGACTAAGGGATTTCTTTTTGCCTGTCAAGACGGCGTTGTAGACACCTTAGTTTACGGCGAGCGCATAATGCTTATACCTGTAGGCGATACTAACTGCCGAGCGTGCAAGCAAGAGCCAGAAACACTTGGACATGTTCTCAGTGGATGCTGGGTTTCGCCGGCCTGTCGTTGTGATTTCGTCGTGTCCTGTGACCACTCATCTCACGGTTGTGAGACGTGGCCATGACTGTGATTTACTGCGGTCCTACTGGGAGCCGGTGTCATTTTTTAGATGGCGGTTGCTCCCAGTGGGACCCTGCGGTGGTGAAGACATTCAAAATTTAGTATTCCGCGACCACCTTGACGGCGTGAGATGTAAAGTCGCGGAACAAAAGATTTAAGGTGCATGCTTTTGTTCATGTGCATAACCTTTCGGGACCTGATATCGAGGGATCTGAGCTGATCCTTCGTCCATGGAATCACTCCAAATGAATGGAGTACTATCGGGACGGCAAGCATGTTCGTCTCAAATAGTTTGTTCCTCGCGGACAGTTCGGAAGACACAATCCGTCGGATGAGACGTTTGTCTCTGCATTGGAGAGTATCCTTTATAGATGTTACGTCCTGAATGCGGCTCTGTGTGTAGTTTCCCTTGATTTTTAGCATAGATCTTAAGATCATCCGTGTAAAATACATGGGTGACCTTGTGCTTTCGATTTCGAGGTTTGCCGCAGAGGTACCCTTCGGAATGGCGAAGTGCGAGAGATAGTGGTAATAATGTAAGGAAAAAGAGGAGATGGCTCATGGTGTCACGATGAAACATACCTCTCTGAAAGGTGACACTGTTAGTGATCACACGTTGTTTGCCAGATGAGATAATAAATCTGGTTTTCCAAAGCGGCATTAACAGATGATCTATGACAAAGCCATCGAAAGCGTCCTCGGCTTGCGGATAGAGGGTACCAGTACCAAGGGTTTATTCTGAATATGGTTACAATAATTGGTATGCAGTCGCGGATAATTGTCCAGGGATGGTCCCGAAGGAATAACTACAAAGCGGAGGTGTGACAACCGTGCCGAAAGCTGAATGGCACCTGAGTGAGGTGTCTCAAACGGTGACTGGGGTACCGGACGACCTCTCTAGAGTATTCAGCCTTATCCTTGCATGCGGGGCTCTTCAAGGATGGACGAACCGTTTTCCCTAGCTGCTCGTGTGAACAATAATGATAACACAAAACATAGTTGTAGTAAGTCCGGTTCAAAACAATCGAACGCGCAGGGCTCCCGACAATGGGACGGACAACAATGCCGACTATCCTAGAGTTGGGGGAACCAATCAAGACGGAGTCAATGCGATTGACCGGTAAAACCTCTGCTGGAGTGCTATGATACCAGTATGGCCCCTGAACGAAAAGGTTACATGGCACGACTGCATACTCTGTGGTGCGAGAAACACCCAGAGCTCTCGCATTTTTTGCATAAACGTCTGCAAAACCGTGCCGAGAAACTCCGGAAGAGGGGTTATATAAGCGGAGCGCCTGCTCAACCCCAGCAAGAACAAGCCGGCAACAGAGAAAGAGAGGCGACACTGAGACCAAAGCGAGCAGGCATCCAATAGAGGAAGAGCGATGCTTCAGGACCCGGAGAAACATCAACATTCAGGTTTCTCTCAAGCCCGATGCTTTCGCCTTTAATTTTAAAAGGTCTGTGCACAAATGTGCGGGTCGGGGTAGAAGGAACCGAGCCAATGAGAATGTGCCTTCACAGCGGGCAGATTTTATTTATTTTTGGAAATGGCCAAAAATAAGGGAAATTCAAGCGACGCCTGATGAGGGACCCGGTTTGGGTTTGAAACAGTTACAAATACAAGGCCTCTATGTCTTGTTTATTTATTTAAAACAAAAACTTAGTTTCTTCCATCAGTAACTGTTTCGTGCCTGAACCGGGTCCCTCATCAGGCGTGGTTTATATTTCCCTTTTTTCTCGCAATTCTCAAAAATAAAATAAAAAAGACCAAAAGGTCTCAGTAATCTCTAACTAATTTTAAGAAAGTTCGCCAGGTCATTGTCTATATTATTTTCAAAATAACCAAAAACAAGGGAAATACAAACGACGCCTGATGAGGGACGCGCTTTAAATTCGAAACAGTTGCTAATAAAAGGAACTATATTTTAAGAAGAATAAACAGTTTTACTACTAATAAAAAGTCTGTGGAAATGTTCAGTCGGGAATGTGAGATTGTTGCTTAATCGAATTGCTTGACTATGAAAGCTCAGAGGTAGTTTAACATTTAAGAGTGATTTATCGACAATTGCAAAATTGCTGTCGAGGAAAGAAAAGTAGGTATCGCTACACACGAAGAAAAGGAGCTATAAAACGGAATCGTTTCGGAGTTTGGTGAAGAAAGAGTTACAGCGGTTTGAAGTGCAAGAACCGTTAAAGAGAAACTTTTAGTGGGGAAAAGGGACACGGTGCGGCACGGCGCGGTGGGATCGAAGATAGGCTTGGAACCATATAGATCATGGACCTTTTATCGGATCCATCTTCTTATCTGTTTCAGACTCGAATGATCTCGGGGTAAAAAGGAAAGCAATCGACTAAGGCTTCGCTGGATTTTTCGCTTTTCGAGATATACAGGGTGTTATCTCAAACGAACCGCGAGAAAGGTTACTACCGCTCCACTATATAACAACATCTCCACTACATTACCAACCCTCTGCCTTTTATTGCCAAACGACAAAAAAGTAACTCCACGTTTTTAAAGTGTCTCCAAATAATGAAAAATATTTTTTTGCTATCAAAAATATGGCATAGGTACGATTTGGGTCAACTTTGCCCGCATTAGTCATTATCATCAGTAGACAGTACTTGGTAGGAGGATCAACGTTTTTCAAAGAACCATTTCTCTAGAGGTTTTCGTTTTTGAGATGTATTGTTTTTAACAAATTAGTAAGAAAATGTGATGCGATCTGAAAAAAGGGACCTACTAGGCAAAAAATCGATTTTCGGATTATGCTGGATTCTATAAGTTCTTTAAGGTGAAACGGTAACTTCCTCAGATCAGTTTCTGCCAAAACACTCGCAAAATAATGCATAAATTAAATTTTTGTTTTTTGCATTGTAAAAAGTAGGCCGACATCGATGGTTGACTTCTCTTGAAAATAAAATTTATCAAACAATTTACATGGGAGGGAGAGTACATGAAAATGGGAAAGGGATGTGAAAAATTAACTTCAATATCTGGAAAAGAGAGTACTTTAAAATGGGCAAGGGTCTGAGAAAATTATCACCAATGCCTAGGAAAGAAAATCATTGAAAAAGGGAGGGAGTGTGGGAAAATTATCATCAATTTCTAGGAGTGAAAGTACTTGGAAATGAGGAAGAGTTGTTTCAAATTTATCTCCAATACCTGGGAAGGAGAGTACTTGTAAACGGAAGTGGTCTGACAAAATTATCACCAATCCTTTAGGGGGTACTTGGAAAAAAGGAAGAGGTACGAACAAATTATCACAAATACATGGGAGGGAGAGTACATGAAAATGGGAAAGGGATGTGAAAAATTAACTTCAATATCTGGAAAAGAGAGTACTTTGAAATGGACAATGGTCTGACAAAATTATCACCAATGCCTGGGAGAGAAAATACTTGAAATAGGGAAGCGGTGCGGCAAAATTGTCATCAATTTCTAGGAGTTAAAGTACTTGGAAAGGGGGATGAGTTGTTTCAAAATCATCTCCAATACCTGACAAGGAGAGTACTTGAAAATTGGAAGGGATCTGACAAAATTATCACAAATCCTTTGAGGGTTACTCGGAAAAGATGAGAAGGTATGACAAAATTATCACAAATATCTGGAAGGCAGAGTACTTGTAAATGTGGAAGAGTTATGACAAAAATTATCTCCATTCCTTTTGGGGGTACTTGGAAAAAAAGAAGAGGTGTGAGAGAATTATCACAAATAAGTGGGAGGGGGAGTACATGAAAATTGGAAAGGGATGTGAAAAATTATCACCAATGCCTGGGAAGGAGAATACTTTGAAAAGAGGAAGGGTTTGAGAAAATTATCATCAATGCCTGGCAGAGAAAATGCTTGAAATAGGGAGGGGGTGCAGCAAAATTATCATCAATTTCTAGGAGTAAAAGTACTTGGAAATGAGAAAGAGTTGTTTCAAAATTATCTCCAATACCTGGGAAGGAGAGTACGTGAAAATGGGAAGGGATCTGACAAAATTATCACCAATCGTTTGAGCTTTACTCGGAAAAGATGAGAAGGTGTGACAAAATTATCACAAATATCTGGAAGGCAGAGTACTTGTAAATGAGGAAGAGATTCGACAAAAATTATCTCCAATACTTAGTAAGGAGAGTACTTCAAAATGGGAAGGGGTCTGACAAAATTATCACCAATCCTTTAGGGGGTACTTGGAAAAAAGGAAGAGGTATGAAAAAATTATCTCAAATACACAGGAGGGAGAGTACATGAAAATTGGGAAGGGATGTGAAAAATTAACTCCGATATCTGGAAAAGAGAGTACTTTGAAATGGACAAGGGTCTGACAAAATTATCACCAATGCCTGGGAGAGAAAATACTTGAAAAAGGGAGGGGGTGGGGCAAAATTATCATCAATTTCTAGGAGTGAAAGTACTTGGAAGTGAGGAAGAGTTTTTTCAAAATTATCTCCAATACGAAAAAGAGGTTTGTCCTATTTTCGACTTTCTACACGACTATGGAGTCCCACTGCTGTCCTCGTATTTTTATTTATTTGTAGATGCGTGACGTCACGATCGTGTGACGTCACGATGATAGTAGGATGAATGCAAAATGTCAAATTTAGTACAAAAAAAAGGAAAGCTGATTGGATTTAAAATTGGTGGAATGCACATTTTGTAAACACGTAGCTTAGAATTTTTGTTTGTGTTGCAAGGCACAGTAAAACTTTGAAGGTTTTACAAGTGAACAATATAATAATTGTAATATCCTAAAAATCTGTATACATTAGAATTGTGAAACACTTTTTGGAACCATTAAAGGCTACGTATTTGTACAAAATAATTTTTCTGCAGATAAAAAAGTGGTGTGAAATTGTAAAGATTACTAGTGGATATTATAATTACAAAATAAAATAAATTATTAAATAAAAATCATTACGAAGGTCGTAAATAAATTGTCATACCTCATAATAATTAAAAAGAGCAAAAAGAATAAAAGTCGTGCAGCATGTTCGTAAGTTAAATAACTAGTACAGCAGTCAACTTCCTTTTATTCTACTGGCCTTTAAAAGTACACGTTCAGTTATTCTAGGGCTGGAGGGGCTCCCACCTCTACCGCGAGTAGGCGGGTTCTTTTTATCAAGCGAATTTCATTGGCTGCCCGATCTTGTAACGCTGCGCCCCCTATGGGCAACTTCATCAAATGCGCATTTGCCGAAAAGCTCAGTCGATTTGAAATCAATAAATATGTGCTATCAATAGTCATGCTTTTTGGTACATGCGCATTTGAAAATGTCGCGCTCCGTTAGCGTTGACTTGATTTGCGCGTCATGCCAATCCTTTTGTTCAAGTGATCCTAAGTGACTTTTTTTTGCTCAGTTTTTTATCAAGTGTTATTGAAGCTAGTTTTCAAGTGTAGAATGATGGGATAGGTGGGAATGCCAGCCGTTAGGAAGGTATTACATGGTACTGCAATTGCATACAACTTTATGGAGAAAATCTTCGAAACTTAAAGGTAAGTGTTAAAGGTCTGAATATTAATGTTTCTCAAGTGTAAAATCTATTTTCTCAGTCATCTCAAAATACTCAATTCATGGCTTCCCGCTCTTCAGGCCTTTTTATTTTAATTGGTCACCCACTCATGCGGGCGTGGCCGCAAAGCCCGCACAGGGACCGTGGTGGGAGATGACGAAACTGCGCAAATTAGAATAAGCGTGTATAGGGGATGTAGAATAGGTGAACTTTAGAATTTTTCAACTGTAATCTTTAATATTATAAATGAATGAATTCTTAGAAGTATACAAATATAAAAATATTTATAGCTTATTTTTGCAGTTACTTTATTGAATGTTTTCTTCAAGAATTAAATATTCGCAGAAAAAAGAATCTTAACCCTCTGCCTGGTAATTTGACCGTTATCGTCAAAAATCGTCAAATGAGGCATGTAGAAAGGGAACAACCAATAGTAGTGCTCATTTACGTACGGAGCAGTGTTGCGGAACGAACGTGTCATTTAAATAAATAACACGAGAATTCTAGATCAATCTAAAATATCTATACTTTAAACCTATTTACCTATCTACCCTATACCTATATACCCATCCACACACTACTACTTACCAACCCAGCAATTCACGTCTACCTCGAAAGGGAAATGGCTTAATGATATATATATCCAGAAAATCAAATTCTCATTTCTCGATTTCAAAAGCAAGAAAATGTCATCCGAATGAAGAACAGAACACTGATGTGAACTTGAATGTGTTGAATCTAAATAACAATGTTTTCAATTTGAAACCTCATAAGTTTAATTTCTTCAATTTATAGACTTTCAGGTTAAAACTGTCTCTTCTTGAATGTTTGATATTTAAAATCGTGCAATATCGTCCGCTTGGATACATGGAATTGTTAAAGGCTTCTTTTTTCGGTTATACTCGGATAGGTACCGACGTCCTAGATAGGGTGCATTTTGTTGAATTTTTCAATTTACAATAGACTTTACTTTCAATAGGTGTACCTCGAAATTCAATGTACATTTCATTACTTTTTCCCTTCGTCAGGTTTCCTGACAAACTTTCGAGATTAGAATTTAAATTTGAAAATTTTACATTCAAATTCAGTTTTGGATGATTTTAGGAATGCATTTTCGAAGAAGGAAAAAGAAGAAATAAGAAATTAAAAGTCGAGGAATTGAACCTGTCACCTTTCACCTCTCGACAGCTTGAACGAGTATTTTAAAGATGAGGGTTCCTTCAGAGTAATTTCCCCATCGTCCGAGTGCATTCTGCTATTCGCGCTCGAAGCATGTTCCAATATACTTTAAAGTGTCTTTTTTCCATTGTTCGCAGTGGATCTCGATGTTTCAATATGAGATTTCGAATGGCATCGCTTTTCAACCACTATAGTACTATACCATATAAAAGAGCACGGAGTGATCAGAAATAGAAGATTTCCTGCAGTTTCTCGCACGTCATCAGGGCATATCTTGCCAGATTGGTGCTTTCAACTTCTAAGGTCACATTTCTAGAGAAAAAAAATTAAAAGTTCGAGAATTCAACTGCGATTTCTTCCATTTAAGCAAACCTCTTCTTGTTCTATCTCGGTGTTTTGTTTCTTTCAGGTTGGCCACAGACCGGGAAAACCGGGAAATAACCGGAATTTTTTGTTATACTGAGAATTTTTCAGATTTGTTTTTACTTTTGCAATAAATATCGTCTCGCTCTTCGAAAAAATGTGTTTGGAATTGCGCTCAGTGTTACCAACTATCTCCGTTAAAATATCGAAGATCAATTTATATTCAAGATTTTATAGTTGATATTTCGTTCAAAAATGAATCTTTCTTTTATAATATGTATTTAATAATTTAAAGCTTGTGTTGATCTATCGTTCAAATGCTTAAGTTCCTTTTACATTTGAGAACGAAAACTTCCTTTTTAGGCATTTAACATAGTAATTACATAGGCCATTTAAATTTATATATATATATATAATATCATATTTATTTCTGTATCTCAAGCTGGTACTGCTTATTCAGATTTTGCAAAATAATGTACAAATGTTATTTTTTATGATTACTTCAATATTTGCTCCTTATTTTGCACTAATTTTTATTCTCAGCAACCCTGAAAAATCTATCATTTCAATAAATTTTTATTACCACAATTCATAATATGCATTGGTATTGAAACATACGTGTTTTCATTGTCTCGTTTTTATAATTATAAAAAAGTGTGCATCCTATTCAAAAAATGTTGTTATTATACGTTTTATTGCAACTTGTGTCGTTTCCACACAAATTTAATTTGTTTATTTTCAACGCTATTTTTTATGATTTAAACTAAAAATACGCATACTAGTGTAAAGTGGTTCTAAGCAAATTTGTAGATATAATTTAGGCAAAAAATTTTTGTTAAATAAAGTTATTGTAGCTTGTGTCGTATTTCCAAAAAATAAATTTTTTCTATTTTATGAATTTTTATAAGAAGAGTTTTTAACAGATTTGTAGATATTTTTTGGTTGAACAACTTTTTCGTTCTCATTTTTTTCGTCTCTTGTGTTGTTTAGCTAAAAATTTGATTTTTCTTATTCTTATTTTTTACGATATAAAAAAAACTACTTGCCCTTTCTAAAAATTATAAATAACAAATTTGTACATCCTCTTTAAGTGAACAAGTTTGCCTATTTTTTTTTTCTTTCCACGTGTCGTTTTCCAAAACATTAATTTTTTATTTTTGATGTTATTCTTTACGATTAAAACAAAAAATAAGTGTCCCATCGAAAAAATTTTGGTAACAAATTTGTAGCTGTTTTTTGGATGAGCAACTTCTGTCTATTCATTTTTTTCATAGCTTGTGTCGTTTGTCCCAAAATTCAACTTTTTTATTTTTAATGCTGTTTTTCACGAATAAAACAAAAACTACACGTCCTATGAAAAAATGAATAATAACAAATTTGTAGATCTTTTCTGGGTGCACAATTTTTGTCTTCTTATCTTTTTTTTTGTATCTTGCATAGTTTGACCGCAAAATGGAATTTTTCATCATTTTTTCTGCCATCAAAATTTGAATTTTCGATTTTTCGAAAAAATTCAAAAAGTTGTTATGGCAATCTTGTAGGGCTCTCAGAAATAAACGTTTTTCACTTCTTCACTTTTTTCATATTGTGCGTTGTTCGGCTTAAAATGTTAATTTTCGTTTGTTTTTTAGGACTTTGAAAATGCTATAACTCTCAGAATGTTCTTTTTATTGAAAAATGTCATGAGGATAAATTGTCTGTCATTTTGAGTACTACCAATAACTGTACGTAGAATTTTTAAGTCATGAAAAAAGTGGTCTATAAAATTTTCAAAATGTGCTCACTTTTTGAATTTTTATCCAAAATAGCTGGTTAACAAACTCGTTCTTTCTTTTCAGGCCTTAAAAAAGTGTGCCAAAGCACAATCCAATCTGATCAATCTTTCGAAAGTTATCGTGCCTACACGATACTACAGACTACAGCCATTGCATGCACGTGAAGCAGGCGTAATGTGGCCACTTCCAGCCCAGTGACGTTCGCACATGCGCACTCCGCCGCGGGTCCAACATGCAACTTTACGCCGCTTTAGAAGGCCCTGTCTTCTCGTCTCACCGCCTTAATTAATTAATTCATCTTTTTTTTTCCATGTTTCGCTTCAAGCGCGAGTGTCCGTGCAGTCTAACTGTCTCGGAGAGAACGAATTTGGTAACGCAAGTTCTTATGAAAGAAGGCGTCGACCAATATTTTTTTCTTTTGGTCGACAGCCAATCACTGTTAAAAGAGGACACCATTTTTTTCAAATAGACTGACACAAGTGTTTTCCTAATTTTTTTGTAGCCTCACTGAGGGCCAGATGAGCGGACCGAACGTGACAGATACAATAGGCCATAAATATTAAGGGACTTTCCAGACAATTACTCACGCCTACGACTCTCCTTCTTTGACAAACTGCGCGCAGAGAACGAAATTTCGTCGTTTCAGAAATTCGTTCTCTCTTGGAACAGAGTATAGAAACTATGATAGTTAATTAATATTTCATAATTTTTTTCATCGTTTGGAAGCTTATAATGAATTGCTAATAAGCATTTTTTTTAGTTTTAAATGGAGCAGTGTGCTTGTTATAAAGTTTAATATTCTCAAGTGCTTTCGAATGATTGAGTTGAAAGTTATAAAATTTATATGTGAAGTCTAGTATTTGTAATGTAATATCGTCAACGTCTAGTCTTTTCTTAATTTCGACTTTTCTAGTTCTAGGGCTTGCAATCTCAATTCGTCTTAAAATTTTATTTTCGAAACTTTGTAATTTTTCAGTCGTGATTTTGTAGTACTGCTCCATGCATGTACCGCGTACAGTAATACTGGCTTGACGAAAGTCTTGTACAACATGAGCTTATTCTTAACGTTAAGTGAGCTTCATCTATTGAATAAGCTATACAAAACACTAATAATTTTTTATACTTTTTTACGTGCCTCGATAATATGATTCAGGTCGAGTAGCTTATAATCTAGTATCGCACCTAGATATTTAACTTATTTTTGAAGTTCTATAATTACATCGCTTATCACAATGGTAATGCCATCTTCACCTTTTTCTTTGGAGTTTTTACTAAATATAATAAATTCAGTTTTATTCGCATTGAATGTCATTAATGTAGTATATAAATAATATAGGACCTAATATGGACCCTTGAGGTACTCCTGCTACGATATTTTGTAATTCGGATTGTTGTTTGTCGTAAACTACGCTAAAATTTACATTTCTCAGATAGCTAATGAGTATCTTATTAACGTAGACAGGAAGATCGAATTTTCCTGATTTTTTTTTTTTTCCTCTCATAAAAATCATGGCATTTTTAGGACTTTTTGACAGGTTCCAGAGATTAATCTAATGGTTTTCACTGAATTCTATGATGATGTTCGAATATTTTTCTAATTAATTTACTCAGAACAAATCAAGACCTCCACAGTATTTCAGGAATTCCTTCTCAGAAACTACAATTATAGATATTAGTCATTCTTGAAAGGAAGATAGTGCACATGAAATATGACAGTTTTTAAGGTTATCTTGAAAATTCGATAGTTTTATCTGTGCATGTACCAAAAACGCGCGGTGCTATTTAAAATTATATAAAATACACTTTTATTATTCAATTTAATTGGCATTAAAAAAGAATCAAAAATGTTTGTTAATATTTATCTGTATGAATATTCATAGTTTTTATTGATTTCAAATAGGCTCGCGCTTTTCGGCACGTGCGCAGTTGAAAATATGAATAACCATCTATCGGATATCAACGAACTAAAAAGGAACCCTCAAAAAGAGTTCCATTGGAGTCCCAGTTCTAAATGATACCAACTTTTACTTGAGCCGCAACTTTACTGAACCCTCACTTTTTTCTGTGTACAAGTAGCTGGTGAACTGTTAGAGATAGGAAAAAATGGACAACATTGTTAGATTTGCAATCCAAAGAAGATAATTATTGCAGATAAACAAACTTATTAATACAGAAAAAATAAATACCACTAAGATAAATAACATAAACATTCTGTAAAATTTAACGCGGATTAGTGATCACCCTCGGAGGCCTTTTGGCTTCTCTTCTAGTTATAAATCTCTCAGGTTCTTTCCAAAACAAATAATCTTGTCTCAATACATCGATTTTTGTCTATAAGTCGAAAATATTCGTCTTTAGACATCTTAAATAGTCTGTTACCGTCTCACGAGCTAGACATACAGAATAACTTGAAATTATCTTGGATTAGTCTTGACCCAAGACAAAATCAAGACCAAATATTTTTACCCGGATGGTGACTGAATCGGACAACGCTTCAGCACCTGAAACAACAATTAATGCTTTTAATGCAATTAATGCTCTGGAAGATAAAATCAGTATTTTTATCTCTCAATACTAACAAAAATTGTTTACTTTCTCTTTAAGTTTGGATGGCGTAGACAATTTTCGGTTTCCACACATAGCTTCACATGTATTCGTAATGGGTCTTTTTGAATTCGATGGAAGTTTTTATTATATGCCTGATAGAATCTATTTTAATAAAATCAATCACTCACAATACGTGATAAGTATACAATACGTTACCGTTAATGCTCGAACGTAGTAAAAACTAGTTTTAACTACTTAAAATGTGAACTAGCCGAGCGCTTTTGTTAAAACCCGGAGAGTTTTAGATTCAATCTGATTTAGAGTTAGAAGGGGTGGAGTTAGAAGAGGTACCACCCGTCACTAGGAGGTGAATTTCGTGGGTTCCTCCTGGAAAAGGGGAAGGGGTGTGATCGTTCACAGGACAGGGATCGGTTCACTCTCATGTGACCAGTGACACCCTTCTTTTTTTCCAGGAGCCCCACCACTAGTTTCACCACCAGTGGTAGAACCCACCCCTTATTTTCTCTAATCAAGTACCTTTTAGTCTCCAAAATAAACTTAGGGCGGGGATGGAGAAAAAAGAAAACAACAAAAACGAAACAAACGCGAATAAGGATGACCTCTGTGAATCATTCCGAGGATCCATGATCCTTCAACTATCCGTCCTTTCTCATTTTTTTGACTGCCGCTTTTGCACGCACCTACTTCAACTACTTCTCCGACACCTCCAATGCGACCTTCTTCTTCGAAGTGACTTTCAAGAGCAACCATGCAGATCTCCCAAAAAAAGAGAAGCAGTCTGCAACAGTTTCCGCGAAATTGACTGACCTTCGACAATGCTACTTTCCCGGATGGTTTGTTAGAAATTGAAGCCCACAGCAAAATAATAAGAAATAAGCATACAAGTCGCTGCGGAAATGTGACACCTCTCGAACCACGTATTTTCCGCAACAGTGTTTGTGTGACGATACTTACCTGCTTTATAACACAGGAACTGGTGGCAAGTCATTTCAGACTCTAGAATAGTCATTTTTTCTTGTGTTTTGAGCAAAATCGTTCAGTTGAAATGAGTTCAATTCGTCTCAACCACTGAAGTGTACTAGCAGCGCGGATGGTGGAGAAAGACCTGTCGCTTACTGCACTAAAATTTGTCAAATTTTATCAGATGTATCGATAATTTTTTCGAAAACTATCACTCGTATGAAAAAATGCTTAGAACAAACAATGTGTATCTCGATTAGATGTACAACTTTTGTTCTCAATATTTGATAATATTGTGCGTAATGGTGTAAATAAACGCAAAAAACGTTACCGAACGCATTTCCGTAACTTTCTTTGTCTTTTTCTTGTTTTTAGAACGCAATCCTCTTTTTCTCAAAAAATAACGGTTTCAGGCAAAAAGTATATTCCGCAAAAAAGATGTGTTTTTATACTAGCTAAAACTTATGTTTTAAACGTTTTTCGATATTCTGCGTATTTACTGAGATAGATGCAAAAAACATCATTTTTACGGTTTTTTTTATGGTTTTCACCATGGAAATCGCTTTGTCGCCAATTTTCACAATCATATTTGTAATCAGAACATCAAAATACATAAGTATACGAAGTTTAAATAAAATCGGAAAATTCAGCTATTCTGAATTTTATCAAAAATTTCTTTTACCATGTAAACTATGCAACAATCGGGAAAAAGGAAAATTCTTTATTTACCTCAGACAAATTTGTTTATATACACTCTGTACGCGGAGCGCTTACCAACCCCCTGCTTGAACAATCTGCAGACGAAGATGAGGAAGCGACATTAAGACCAACCGCAGAAAGCAGGAACCTTCTGAGAGATGATCACAGTTTCAGGACAAGGAGGAACATTGACATACAGGTTCCTCCTAAGCCCCAAGATATGGCTGGAATGGATGCCTGGCTTCGCGAGGATATCTTGGAGGAGCCCGACCTCTGGACCATCAATTGTTCAGTTTATTATGCTGCGAGAACTTTGGCTGACTCAAATCGGAGGATGAAACCGACGATGGATCAAAAGAGCAAAAGACGCTTGCATCAACTGAACAAGAAGATTGGATGGGCAAGACAGAATGCGTCCCGTGTTCAATGTGTGATTGTAACTCCATACCGACCATAAGGGCCCTTTTCATGCGGACGCCCACATATAACGAGTTATTTCTTGAAGCTTCAAATTCCCTCTTTCGAAAAAAGCGTTACTAAAAACCACAAACTTGAGCATTTCTTTTGTTCCCATCGAATTCATGATTTTTTTTTGTTAAAATACGCTTCTTAAAATTTAAAATGCTATTTCAAAAATTCAAATATCTCAATTTGACCAAAAGTTATGCATTTTTTATTGAATATCTGCATTTTCGGGAGGCGTTAATCACTAAAAATAAAATACTTGTTTTAATATTTTTGCAATCTTTATGATGTGCCCTTAAAGGAGAAGTGTTCAAGAGTGTACAAGAATTTTACCAGATGTTTTCATTGATAATTGAGCGTCTTAACATGCCTTGGGTCTGAAACGACCCACGTTAACCTGAGAAGGTGCCAAAAAAGCGATAAACTGATCGGCTTAATATATATATTTTAAACATATAAGAGGGTTCAGCTTCTTCATATTAGGCATTAAATTAATTTGCTTCCTCATAGAGGGAGAAACTAAAAAAAAACTAATGACACTCAATATTTTTCAAGATGATGTTTGTCTTATACCGAAAACCTTATTTCCAGAAAATTGCAGAGACCATTTCTTACCACAAGGGCTACTAGTCCAAGGTGATAAATTTGGAAATTTGAAGTGATAGTATAAGAGCAAATTTTTTTCTAGGACCAATTATTGATGCCCAAAGTTTATTATTATTCAATCGCCAGACCGATAGCTGGGGGATGACATACTACCAGACTCGATAATTATAAATAAAAAAACTTGGATTTTGCAGTGATAGTATAAGGTCTGGTGTTTCTAATAACATAAAGAATAGTATTCGCAGGTAGCATTTGTAAAACGACAAACCGAAATTCCGGGGATAACACCTTGAAAATTAAATTTGAAAATGAATAATTTTCCTCGAATTTGTGGGTCTGAGCGAAGACCGAGGGACGAGGGAGCAGCCGCGTCAGGGTAATAGGCTGAGTGGAGGGGATAACAGCGACGGCGACTGCCATGCCGGCAACGTCCCTTGGTCCCCGCTCTGACCAACACTTTCGAGGAAAATTATTCATTTTCAAACTTATTGTTAATTTTCAAGGTGCTATTCCCAGAATTTCGGTCTGTCGTTTTACGAATGCTACCTTTCAATGCTATTCTTTATGATATTAAAAACACCAGACCTTATACTATGACTGCAAAATCCAAGTTTTTTTATTGATAATTATCGAGTCTGGCAGTATGTTATCCCCAAGCTATCGGTCTGGCTATCGGTCAATCTATGAATTGTTGGACCGTAAGCTGGGCATGCGCACAGATTGTTTTCCCCCAATTACTCTGAAGAGTTCGGCGCGAACCTTTATGGCGGTCGTACGTGTATGGTATCACTCGTCTTATTTTTGACCATACGAATTATACGCGAAGTGAAGTCGTAGTTCAGTGCAGTGTTGTAGAGTGTCTCAAGGCACTTATACGTCAAGTATTGAAGGAACATCCTGTTGACCTAACTTACTTGCCTACGGAGAAGATGGTAGCGGACATATTAACGAAAGGTTTGCCCGGACCTAAGCACATGGAGTGTATTTCTGGACTTGGATTGTCATCGGTCAAGTTACTCTAGGGCGCAACTTGAGGAAGAGTGTGAGAATTTGCAATTCGCGCCCTTTCTAATTCGGAAATATATGTCACCACTGTATCATTTTCTTTTCTTTTCAAATGTACTACTTTTGTTTAATCAATCTTGTGTGAATCGCGACACGGGTTATACAGTCTTCACAATAAATCTAGAGCTCGTATTCTACTCAGTTTGTGATTAATCGTCTACCCGCTGCTTTACTCTCTATTAATTTTCCTAAATAGTGTATAATTCTTTTAAATTCAGCAGAATCTTGAGTTCCGTAGAATTCTACTGAAAGATGTAAAATTCTCTTAAACTTTGCATAATTCTCTTAAATTCAGTAGAATTCTCCTAGGGTTGGCAGAATTCTCTTGAATTTAGTCAAATTATCGTGTTTTCTTTCGAATTCAGCAGGATATTCTGGAAATCAGCCAACTTCTTTCGAATTCAAGAGAATTCTCTAGAGTCAGGCAGAATTCCTTTGAATTAATTATAATTCTCTGGAATTCTGTAAAAATATCAGCAGAATTTTCTTGAATTATGTAGAATTCTCTTAAATTGTGTATAATTCTTTTAAATTCAGCAGAACTCTCTTGAATTCAGTAGAATTCTCTTGAAAGATGTAAAATTTTCTTAAACTTTGCCTAATTCCCTCAAATTCTGTAGAATTCTCTTAGGTTTGGCAGAATTCTCTTGAATTTAGTCAAATTATCGTGTTTTTTTTTTTCGAATTCAGCAGGATATTTTGGAAATCAGCCAACTTCTTGCGAATTCAAGAGAATTCTTTAGAGTCAGGCAAATACCCTTGAATTCATTATAATTCTCTGAGATTCTGTAAAATTATCAGAATTTTCTTAAATAATGTAGAAATTTCCTAAATTGTGTATAATTATTTTAAATTCAGGAAAATTCTCTTGAATTCAGTAGAATTCTCTTAAAATGTGTAAAATTCTCTTAAACTTTGCTTAATTCTCTTAAATTCAGTAGAATTCTCCTAGGTTTGGCATGATCGTGTTTTCTTTTGAATTCAGCAGAGTATTCTTGAAATCCGCAAAATTCTTTCGAATTCAAAAGAATTCTCTAAATATAGGCAGAATTCCCTTGAATTAATCATAATTATTTGGAATTCTGTAAAAGTATCTCATAAATTCAGTAGAATTCCCTTAAATTATTCAGAATTTTCCTAAATAGTGTATAATTCTTTTAAATTCAGCAGAATCTTGAATTCAGTAGAATTCTATTAAAAGCTGTAAAATTCTCCTCAACTTTGTTTAATTCTTGATAGCAAAGTTCAGGAAAACGAGCGCATAGAAACAAACACAGTATTTGCGAATAAAGAACAATATAATATTAAGGAGAATTTCCTGATTCAATTACTAGAATATCAAGTCCGACCAAAATGCTTAATGATCTTTTTGGCAGTGAAGGAAAACTTGAGTTACAGAATCATACTCGAGTATATGTGGTCTAATCATTTCTTGGACTTTACTATTCTTGCGATCACAGAACATGGAATCAATCACACAGGCTTGTACCAGAATCAGCGTCAGATTGCTACATTACATTTCCTAAATCCGTTTAATGACACATACACAAAATTAAAATACAAGGAGGGCCTTCAATTATTTCCAAAGAAGCTGCAGGATCTAAATGAATTCGAAATGAAGGTTGGATCGTTTGATTATCCACCGTATGTTTATGTGAAACGGAATTTTTCAGGACATGCGCTAGAAGTTTCTGGACCAGATGCTCTGATTGCAAAAGCGCTTTCCAAAAAAATGAACTTTATATTATCAGAAGTTCCATCTAAAGAGGAATCATTCGGTCATTTAAGTTGTAATGAAGAAAATGAAACGACCGGCTTACTAAAAATGTTATGGCGCCATGAAATTCGGTTCATTACTAACCAAGCAGGCATTATTAGCAACTGTGAAAAAGCAAACAAAGGCAGTATAACCACTGGAACAATCAGACTCTGTGCTCTAGTTCCAGTTACGAAAAATGATAATTATTCCCCGTCTCCTCCGACAAAATCGATATACTTGTGCATACTGCTTCTAACTATCTGGATCATCACTGGCTTACTGAAATTCCGAAATGACGTTTGGGCTTGGTTCGAGATATTAAGAGCAATGTTAGGATTCACCGTACCTCGAGAGCCTAACACCTTATCGGAAAGAATCGTATTTATTTCGATTCTTATTGCCTTTTCGGTATTCGCTTCCAACTTGCTTTCAATTTTAACAGATCTAAAACTCACTAAGAGATCAGAAAAAAGCATTGACTCTGTAAAGGATTTAATCAACTCAAACCTCACCCCAATGATGCAAGAAAGATATGCATTGGTCCTGATATTATTCAATGAATCGATAATTACAGCATTAGTAAATAAATCGATTTTTTTTGAAAATGATCAAGAATGTGTAGATATTTTACTGAAAAGTAGCAACGTGACTTGTATTCTTAGAGAATCGATAGCGCGAATTGCAATTCAGAAGCACAGAGATGCATACGATAATGATGTGATGAAAATTGTCAAGGAAAGATTAACATTTTCGATGAAGGTTTTCCAATTTGAGACGGAATCGCCGTATCTCGGACAAGTCAACGAAATTATAGCAAGGTTATTAGAAGCCGGCCTCGTTAATCAGTGGGAGAAGCAGTTTTTGCGGCCTTCGGAAAAGTTAAATAATCAAGAATATCAGGAAGAGCTTGATTCAGTCCATGTTCTTGATCCACTGATTTGGTTTCTAACTTGTGGATGCATACTTTCAATTGTGGTTTTTATTTGTGAAATGCTAGCGAATTATATTGAAAATCGCATTCATGCATCTGTATTCCTGTGTACGCTATGAAGCGTATCTTATCTATACCTTAAACCTATATACCTATCTACCCTTCACCTATATACCCATCCACACATCACTACTTTCCAACCGGGCCATTCACGCCTACCCCGAAAGGGAAACGGCTTAATGATATAATAATAATAATAATTAAATTTTCATGTGGAGCGGATAACACGTTTTTCAAGGCTAACATATAAATTATGCCTGTAGCGCCGAGTCCTCATTTTCTTGAGAAAATTATGATATCCATATCCAAAAACACTTAATATATTTTCCACCAGAACTTTTAACGCAATATATATCCGAAAAACAATAACAGACACGACGATTGCTCCAGATATGGACAGAGCGGGGTTAAAATCTTTTGTCGCCACGCTACACGTTGACAACATTGCTTCAATACAATTTCGCTGTTTTAATATCGTAGATATTAACGTTTGTTATCACACATTTCATTCTTTCAATATAAATAGACATTGCCCTTTAATATCTCGTATATTGAATAGAAGATACTAGATATCATGCCGTAATATCTATATATTATGGTTAAATATTAAAGTTTTTAATCTCTACTTTTCAATATCTATTTTTCTCCGTGCACTGTTATCATAATAATAATAATCACAGGTCGCACTTGTTAAGCGATTTTAAAGTTTTAATTTTTAAAAATAATCTTTATAAAATTACTCATAGAACTCTCGAGGTCGAATTCCCATTTTTATTGGGTATGAAGTGTTTTGCTGTTAAACAAAGCAAGAGAAATATGATTTTCTAACGTACTTTTTTCTGGCCGTGTTAACAAGTAACATAAACTAGAAATAAATAGTTATTAATATACAGACATTGTTATAAATAAATAGTCACCTATAAAACTTTTCAGGTATCAAATATTTTCTCTTCATGAGAAATAATTTTCAAATAATTTACAATATTATTTGAAAAGAAAAAAGTACTTGAACATAAGCAGTCATATTTTGTACTATACAAATTAGATATACAATTGCGTTATATTCGTATTATACTTACGTACTTGCATATTTTAATACTTGCTGTTGTCATGTACTACGCCATGGCCCTATATATAAAAATTGTAAAACATTTTCAAACTCAAGGGATTAACAGAGGAACTCTATAACTCTGTAGCATGTAGAAACGGCTCCAGCGAAAGGAAGTGGGAAGAGCTATTAATTCTAGTTTTTGGTGAGAGACCTTCAAGAGAAGAGGAGATGGAGCTCATAAACACGACGATGTTTGGAACTATTGGTTGTTGAAGTGAGACATCTAACTGCTGTCTAGACTTGCGATTATTGATTAAGAAGGACATGTGGAATTCTTGAATAACGAACTTTTACCCCTACCCCTGAACAGGGGTTTAATACCAATAAACATCTTTGTTATTTCCATTTCCTGAATTCATTTCACCCTCAAACTGATACGATTTCGTATACGATGCCATATACGACGTCGTATTTTTCAATATATATTTTTTATTAATATTGTTATATATAATATATATATATATAGTGATGTTGATTAAACTCTTATGACACTTTAGTGTTGGCTGAGTGAAGTTCATGATTAAAATATTTTACAAAATTTGTTAGAATTCAGGGTGTTACAGGGTTTTGAATTTTGAGACACAACTTTTTTGAAAATACCGTATAACCGAAACCGCTGATCGAATTTTTGTTATTTTTGCAGCTAAGCGTACAACTTGTAGGCCTATTAATTGCAATTATCAACTGCAAAAACTTTTAAGAAGCTAAAAAACTATATTTTTAATAGTTTCGATTTAATACTTTTAATTTTCCTTAAATATAAATATTTTGATTCCTTATAATTTTCTGCGTTTATAACAAAAAATTGAGGGACACTTCAAATTTCGGAGAAATTATTTTTAGCGCAGCGACGCGGCCTCATTATGCACACGCAATGACAGACTTTTTGCAAACAACTTTCTAATAAAAGTGTCTTTTGGATTGAATGTATAGAGAAGTGTGCAAGCGAAAAAGCTTTGATACATAATTTAATTTGTTATAAAACGTTTATAATATGAAATAATGAACGTTATCGATTGTTTGCTTTTCAAGTAATATTTTGGCGATTAAATCACTTGCTCTTACCTACAAGGTGTAGTTAATCGTAAAAATGTGTTATCCTATATTATTTGTCACGTTTAAATACAAATTATACAAGTGAACACATATTATGAGTTTCATAGATAGAACAAACCTTTTTAATTCTGTGTATTCTACGTTTCGAATGGCATGTGCACTGTTAAAGATGTTTGGTATTCTCCAACAGTCCTATAGTACACTAAAGACACCCATTTTTCCGAAATCATTTTGCAGTGTTGGCTACCTGTCATGGACCATGAATGACTATACTACTCTATCTGTTTATTAACGAACGAAAAAAAAATCGCCAAAAAATTACCAACATTTTTGTTTTGTTCATAAAATTTGTTCGCAATGACAAGGTTGTTATAACAGAATCAATCAAAGACTTGCAAAGAATGTTGAGCGAACTAAATACAAGCATGAAGAACATGGGCCTCAAAATTAACGTAAATAAAACGAAGGTAATGGTGTTTGAGAGGAAAAGTGAAGAAACAATGTGCAACATTGTCCTGAATGGTGAGAGATTAGAGCAAGTTGAAAAATACATATATCTGGGTAGCCTATTTACTAGCGGCGGAAAAATAGATGGGAAATTAGATAGGCGCATTAATGAAGGTAAGAAGATTATCGGTAGAGCAGGGTCCATTCTCAGAAATAAAAACAAATCCAAAAAAGCTAAAATGACCTTATATAATACTTTATTTGTGCCGGCTGTACTATACTGTAGCGAGACATAATATGCGGGAAAACACTGATGGCCAAAGTCAGAAAAGAGATAATCCTCAAAGAATCTGGTACAGCGGAGACACTGGTTGATATATGGGAAAGAAATCAGTTAAGGTGGTTCGGACATCTTGAAAGAATGAAAAATGAACGACTGACCAAACAGGTGTATAAAGGTAAAGTAAAGCCAGAGGAGCTTTAACAAAAGAGAAGTCACAATCACCAAATTACAGTTGTCGATGATTTGACCTTTAATTTTAAGGATAAATATATTATCGAGCGCGAAGCGCGAGAACCAACAGTCGCGCATCCTAGGCGCGCTCAAACTTGCGAGTGAAGCGAGCCGCGCGCCAAGCGCGCGATGAGAATGTGCCCGCGCAGCAGGCAGATTGTTTACTCTGCTTTTAATCCTTTTTTTTCTACTCAGCTTAGATATTTCGTGTAATGTACAGCAGGCTCCGTGAATGTTCCGACAGTACATGAAGATTGAAACGTAGTTTATTCCGTAGCTATTTTTCTCGTAAATAAAATAAAACGTATGCTTGAACTTATGCGGTGCCTATGACGATATTATTTCTGGCGATCACTTGATTGCATTAAAATTTAAACTGTTTTATTTGACCTCTTATGTGATTTATTTTGACAGACAAATCAAACTAAGATTGAACTTACCCGCTTACACCGTATCTATTCAAAAATTTGAACAGATAGCTTCTGAGCTACCAGCGTGGCGGGTTGAGAGGAAAGGCAGGTGAGTCCGATTCGATTCACCATTCTCTCTCTGCCCCTGCCCCCCCACTCCTTAATCCAGCGAACCAATAAACACTTTCTATATTTCATTATATATTGTATACGATTTAAATGCATAAGTGCGCGTATATGTATAACATTTCTTTCTTAGACTTGGATACGCCCAGCTAAAGATTCCTGTACAGGAACCTCGGAGGATCCTGTATCCTGCGCACATTCCTGTATACGAACCTGCACATAAACCTTTAAATGATCCTGTACAGGTTTCTTTGCGAAGTAAATTGACGCGCAGGTTCCTGTACATAAAAAGGAATAGGATCCTTTACAGAAAGCCATCTCGAAAACTCATTTCGCTCAGAGCTATAAGGGTTCCTTCCTTTTATTCCGTTGAAGATCGAACTCACTATCGAGAGAGCCAAGCAGGTTCATCTATGTAGGATCCTGAACAGGTTCCTGTACGTGAACCCGCGTCTCAATTCACTCTGTGAAGGAACCTGTATAGGATCATTCAAAAGTTAGCTTGCAGACAGGTTCTTTTGCGGATCATGTACAGTTTCCTTTGCCAAATTCCTGGATAGGAACCGTCAAATTACCTGTACAGGTTCGTGTGCAGGTTCATTTAAAGGAACATGCGTACGATCCTCCGAGGTTCCTGTATAGGAATTTTCAGCTGAGTGATGTAAACTTCTCCATTATTCACTTGCAAAAAACGTTTAGGTAAATTTAACTTATTATTTAGAAGTTAAATATATTAACACACATGCATTCTATCGAGTTATACAGGGTGTCCCAGTACTCAAGGTACATTTTTATATTTTTGAACCCTTCATAAAAAATGGAGTTGAAAATAATAATAAAAATTTATTGTCAAGTTAATAATTAATGAGTAATTAACAATTAAAGATTAACCAATCGGAAGCATGCGTTAGATGGACGACAGTCTATCTCATCTGGAAATTATCGTGTGACAACGAACAACGTCACCTTCCAGAGAGGCGTCTTTCAGGGCGATACCATGCGCCCTTTGCTTTTTTGCATCACACTTCTGCCTCTATCTTTCGCACTACGAAATTCTTCTGGATACTCTGTGGACTTTGGATTGGACAAATGTGTCATAATTCATCTGAAGAAAAGAAAGATTGTTGGCGTTCCCAAGGACCCTGAGCTTGTGGATATCAGTGTTATTATTAGACATCTTAACACTGGAGAGACCTATACATACCTGGGCGTGCCTCAAAGCCGCATTCAAGACGTAACATCAGTGAAGGAGTCTCTCCAAAGCAGATACAAGCATCTTCTTCGACAGATTTGGTCTTCCAATTTGTCGGCGTTGAACAAGGTATCTGCGACTAGCATGCTTGCCGTCCCGGTTCTGCTCTAATCGTTTGGGGTGGTTCAATTGACGAAGAACGAGCTTACGGCCCTTGATATCACCACACGTACGATCATGTATATGTATAAAAGATTGCATATCAATTCGTCAGTTCCACGATTATACATTTCACGCTGACAAGGCGGACGCGGACTTCTGAATCTCCAGTGTCTTCATAACTGAATTGTTCTAACTAGAGCTTGCGTCGTTGCCAATGGCAGAGATCCTCTCATAAAAATGGTCAGGAACCACGAGATGATTGAAGGAGCGTTCCTTTACAAGACCGCGGAGCAAGCGGAAGAGACCCTTGACGTCGTGAGATGTAAAGTCGCGGAACGGAAGACTTAAGGTGCATGCTTTTTTTCATCTGCATAACCTTTCCTGACTCGATATCGAGGAATCTGAGCTCGTTCTTCGTCCATGAAACCACTCCAAATGAATAGAGTACTACTGGGACGGCAAGCATTTTCGTCGCAGATACTTTGTTCATCTCCGGCTGTTCGGAAGACCATATCCGTCAGATGAGACGTTTGTATCTGCATCGTAAAGTATGCTATACTACATTTATGTTACATTTGCATTCAAACTGATGAAACTTTAAGTGCGATATCTATAAATAGTTCTTCAATATTCTTTAGTATTCATTTTTATTTTTGTGGTCTGCAATTTTATGGATTTCTTAGACTATTCGTCTAATGAAGTTCTCGTATGTATTTTCCAATTTCTTAACTATTATCTATTCTAAAATTTTTATAAAAAGATAATTATAATTCCAAGTAGTAGAAAAATTGTTCTTACTGTTTTTATATGTTAAGACGGCAGTTATAAGCCAGATTAGGTTTCACACATGCAAAAAAAATAGTCGAATAGAATTTCACTAGTGAATTCAGAAAAAATATCATGTTCCATGAAATCTATTTAAATATAAACTGTGAACTATTATAATTGATACAGCTTACTCGAAATATTTACGTACGTTCCCAGCAAACACGTTCTTCAAATGTTACATAACAAAAAGAGAACATTTATACATAACATTGTTACAATCGTGTGCCATAACAATTACAGAACATAAGGCAATAGGAAAAAAGTTACAAATGTTTGAAAGTAAGGCTTTGCTTCAAAAACCCAAAAATTGAACCCCCTCTACTTCGATAAATAATTAAAAAATCAATTTTTTTGGTGTGAGAAGTACTATATAATAGGAATACAATTAGGCCAATTTTTAGCCCGATCGGACAACTTTCATTTTGGAGGTGGGTACACTTGAGAAATGATGCCCCATATGTAGAGTAGCGATGGCCCTTATTTTCCCAATCATATTTTTGTTTTGTTCGAGCGCCTCAAAAAATTATCTCAACATTTGAGAAAAATCGGTCCCAAAGACCATGAAGTTTACTATTGATTAAACATGGAAGAAAAGTAACTTCTTCTTAATGTATGATTTATGTAAGACTGTAAAGGCGAAACTCTTGTACTGACATAACTTAAAATAGATGTTCTTGTTCAGAATACTTCGAGGAATAAGAATCGGCCATAATTTTTAATATTATTACAATTGTAAGACCCCCTTATGAGACCCCATAAGGGATTTTTTGAAGTCCTGTAATAGGGTCTTACAATTTTATAATATTAAAAATTATGGTATAGAATATTTGCGTAGTAGCAGAATAATTAGTTAGATCCCTTTCCCTCTATCGCGAATGTTTTTCTGAATTTCATTGCAAAATCGAGCTAAGAATTCAAATTTACGCCAATTTACTGTTTTTATTTTTCTCGAAATCGAGATGTATGTAGTTAGGCCACTTTTTGACTCCACCACGTTTAAATTTCAGAACCGAGTCCTTCCAACTGGGATTTTTTCCGAGGGGTCATAAATTTTCTCTCAGTTTTCCTTTCGAACAAAAAAATGGTCAATCTTGAAAAAGGTCGTGTGATCCTGGGTCACGCTGCACCTGTGGATTGTGAAGTCCCCTGGTGTAGGATGTATAATTCTGTAGAACTCTAGAGTCTTAGAAAATGCACTTTAATTTTTTGTAGAGTTGAATAAATACATTTGATAAAAAATTCTCTTGCGTTATAGTTTTCTCGTTGGATTTAGCAGATTAATAACAGTAATAAGTTGAAATACTGATTTTGTTGAATAAACTTGTGTAGAATTTCCACGTGAAGACTTAGCTTTATAGAGTTTTTCTGTGTATATAGAGTTTATTTGTGCAAAATCGTAACCGCCCTGTATGAACAACTTTTTTTTGTATATATTATACAGAATGAACAGTAAATCTAGTTGAATTAAAACCAAATTCATATAAATTAAACTGCATTAAGACAAATATATTAGTGTTGCCGCCGAGCGAGAAATCCCGAGGAACGAGACGAGACATACCACAACGGAATATCAATATTTCTTTTGTGCCAGAATTTCGAGCCAATTATGGGATAATTTTGGGCGGTAATGCCGATTTTTGGGCTCTTGTATTTTTCTCAACAAACAAAATGTTAGCCTCTTGAAATACCAAAAAACCAATTTCGAAAAAACAACCCCTATCATTGACAACCAACCCTCAATTTTGAAAAATAATTTGTTCAGAAATCGCACAATTGTACAGTTAATCCAATTTTATAGCGTAACCGTTGATAATACGTCTACAACTGTTAAAACCTTTTTTTGTGCACTATAAAATTACGAACATTGTTTAACATAACCATTTTCGACTTAAACTCAACTGTTCTCGAGTTATTTTAAATAACATGTTATTGTTTAATACTTTCCATCATGGCGGCCGTTGCCGTACACATATGGTTGGGGACATATTATAGTATCTTTATAAAACCATCCCCAACGTATCTGTGGAAAAAAATTCTACCTATCCGATTTTTTTTTAATGCTTCATTGACTGGACTATTAGTGTTTAGTAGTTAGAAATGCTGATATTTCTAGGCCTCTGCTTATATTCGACTCTTTTCTAATATTGCACTAGTGTACTTGGTGTATGTTCTAGACGTACTTTCCTCTAGATATAATTATCCGATAACTCGATTTTTTTTTTGCTTGCCTTGGTGGTTCGAGTTATCAAAGTTCGACTGTATTTTAGAATTATATTACATTGGTACCGCACTCGCTTCGCTCGGGCGGCAACTTGACGCTCGTCAGCCATCGCCGCCATTCGCCACGAGCTTTGGACGATATTTTTCGTAACAAGCGCATCGGACATTAGGCTTTGGCTACCTTTTGAGTGATAGCGAGATAAAAAATGAGATTGCCAGAATTAAAAGCGGGGTCTGGAGACACCGGATTCTCCGAGATTTCGACGGAACACTCGATTCAAACGAAACGATAACACTGGAGCTAGATAACACGTGGGAATAATGGAAACTACGAGGTTATGTCACCCGGCCAGCTAATACTCGGCAGGAATCGGCCACTTTCGATTCGCTCAAGAGGCAACGAAAGTCGAACCAGTCGAACTTTCGATGTCCGTATTATGAAAACAAAATTATTATTTGAAAAACAATCAAAACCTAGGGTTAAGTGATGATTACTTAAAATTATATTCTCTACCGATAAATTAGAATTTTGAGATAAAAAATTAATTTTTAACAAAAAAAATTAAATTTTCTTCCAATATTCAAGAAATATAAGATTTCATGAAAATTTTACGGCATTTTATGATACTTCATTAGAGATTTCACAGTATTTCAGAAAGTTTTTCAATTCGATTGATATATTTCCAAATTTGAGAGAAGACGGACAATATGGCCACTTGACAAAATACACAGACAATTTTCTGTCGCCAGTCTAAAATTTTACTTCTCAGAGAGAGGTCGAATCACGCGCTTTCGGAAAATAAAGCACTAACCGCTCAGTCAGTTAACCGGTCCATTTTGTTTGCGCGATTATTTTTGCAATATTTTTCCGTAAACGCACTGTTCAAATTCCTTTCTTTCTTTTATAAATTCCCAATCAAAAATTGAGAATCAACTTTAAAGACAAAGGCGGAATCCCAGTAAAATATCAAGATAAGTCACTACTATTATTGTTAATAATAATTATGAACTTTTGAAATTCAACCATCTTTCGTATCGCTAGTCGCAGGGGGCTAAATCTGGAGAATATGCTGGATGAGGTAGCAGTTCGTAGCCCAATTCATGAATTTTTGCCATATTGACTACATACGTGTGCACCCTTGAATTGTCCTGATGGATCAGCACTTTTTTCTTCGACAAATGCGGTCGTTTTGGCTTCAAATCAATATCGAATGTGTCCAAAAGCTCTGAATAATATTGGCCGGCAGACCCACCTTGGCCTTCTTTGGTGTACGCTAACCTGGTGAAACCCACTTTTTTATTGTGTTGTGGTAGATCCATGTTTCGTCCACGGTTAGAAAATGACGCAAAAACTCGTTCGGATTGCGGCTGAACATCGCCAAGCATTCCTTTGAAGTGGGCACACGGTTGCGCTTATGGTCGAATGTGAGCATTCGCGGCACCCATCTCGCTGATAGCTTTCTCATGTCCAAATATTCATCTGAAATGTGATGTACCCACTCAGTTGAGATGCCTACAGCTTCAGCCAACTCAAGCACTGTCATTCTCCTATCGTCCAATATCATTCTATGGATTTTATCGACGATTTCTGGCGTGATGACCTCTTTTGGGTGACCTGAACGTTCGGCGTCACTTGTGCCGGTACGACCACAACGGAACTCAGTAAAACACTTCTTAACCATTTAAATTGATGGAGCAGAGTTCCCATAATATTTATCAAGCCAGTCCTTAGTTTCAGTGATGGTTTTTTACGCCAAAAATAATGCTTCATCAGCACACGAAATTCACTTTTTTCCATTTTCGTTAACATCCACGAGGTTCTCTGCTTTCAATGTCTATCAAACACAAGATAAATAACCCAGTTTGCTCAAAATTTAACAGTAGTCTACTTATGGATGGGGCTGACGGGATCAGCGGTGTACGGTGGGTCCAGAGACAGTGTGGCAACCTAGCCGGATGCCGCCATCTCAAACCGTGGTTCGCCGAGGTCGGCGCGATGTTTAAGATTACACAAACAAAGATCCTGTAAAATGAAATAAATGCAACTATAAATTTATTGAAATAAATAAAAAATCTACAAGCTATTAACCCATACATCCAGAAACAGTTAATTTATTAAAATAAATAAACAAAACCACATGCTATTAACCCATGCATCCAGGGGAAAGATGATTTATTTAAATTATGAAATAAAACAATAACCTTAACTCTCACATACCTGGGGGTATTTTACTTTATTTTAAACAAATTAGTAAATTAACATGATAAACCCACATACTCACAGGGATTTTTACCTTATTTAAATAAATTTGAAAAGAAAAAAGTGTGCCCGCCGAGCGGGAACATTTTCGCGCTCGATAATATATTTAGCTCGCGCTTCGCGCTCTATAATGTATTAACCTCGCACTACGCGCTCGGTCTTTCTATTTCTCCCACATTTACGCCCAGAACTTTGAGAATTAATGGTCAAATCATCGACAACTGTAATTTGGTGATTGTGAATTCTCTTTTGTTAAAGCTCCCCTTTTCTACATTATGTTCAACACCTGGGCTCGTTGTTGGATTGAACGAACGAGAAGGCGGCTCATAAGTCATACCCCTCAGGTGGACCAACTTTTAGAGCCAGAATAAAAGATTGGAAATCAGCAATCATCCCTGCGAAAGGTGTTCTCGCGTTGGCGTTGCGTAAGGGCTTGTGTTTCCCTGATACGTCTTTGGCTACTATGTTGGTCGTGACATTGCTACTGAAAGATTTTCCCTTTCTAAACAGACAGAGAGGAAAGGGACTAAGAGGAACACCTCAACCCATTAAAGACATGAAGAGTATTTTTAATATTTTGAAACGCTTGTTGCTTCCCGAAGCTTGTCGGGGCGCCCCTGGAGCCGCCGCTGGGGGCCACAGCATGCAGGGCAGTGAATATGGTGAGCTGCAAGACCACATTCTACAGAGGCAGATGGCTAATTCGACCAGATGCAGAAGCAGAGGTACAGCAACCGAGAATGCGATTAGAGTGGACATACCATATAAACAGAGATGTTATGCGCTTTTATTGTTCAGCAGAGAAAAGTAGGCAACAAAAATAAATAAGCAGAATCGAGCAGGCCAAAAACGCTAAATATCTACAAACATATTACTTTCGGCGAGTTAAATAGCTGTAATCCGAATAGAAGTGAAATAGTTGCCGCATATTGAGGAACTTCCTCTAGAAGATGCAGATAACAGAGACGTGATTGGAGCTGAAGGCATACATGCTAGGGATATTGAAAACTGAGTAACGGATGTGCCAGAACCACATCCGGACATTAATAACGTTGAACTGAACAGCGAAAACCCAGGCAAACCACATCACCTTTAAAGGAATTTCGGTCGTCCTTCACTAGAGTTCAGACATGTAAAACCAACACAAAGGCATTTTCTGCCCAAGATGTACATTACGAAGGATCGGCGTGCACTGATAAAACACCTCAATAGCACTGTTTTACTTATCCATTTGAACTTAACACTTACTGCGTTGGATACAGATGTCAGCATATTAGGGTGCAAATTGGGTCGATTGACTTGATATAGGAAGAAAAATAGTACTAGGAAGTTGTAGCACCATGTTACTGAAATCATTTACCCTGGGTATAACGATACATTGACACCACAAATATTAGATGAGATGATAGACTCCGCACGACAGACACTTCATGTTCTAATTAGCAGACTGCACCGGCACAAGAAAATTAGTGCAAGAAGGCAGCGAAATAGAATCTTTCATGTAGATGAAAGAAGGTCCAATTGTGAACGTAGTATAAGGCAAAACCACCAGCTTGGCAATAAAGTCCCTCAATGAGAAGACAACACTAACCACTAGTCAGATGTTTCATAGAGAATGAAGAAAAGTAATTTAGACGCTGCCAGGTTCCAACTAGCAAAGCAAAAACAAGCAATAACCCTGAAATGCAGCTGACTAACATCACAGATTCAGATTTCTTAGCGGTTTCGAAAGGACCAGTAACTAGGTTGCTCCAGGACAAGGTGAACATGGTGCCGATCAACTGGAAATACAAAATAATTGTGATAATTGTGGTGAAGAAAAATTATTTATTTTTATTATATAGGCTTTAAATACTATGACATAAGTCTTCTTACAAAAAATCGGAAATTTCGGATGTGGATTCATTTTTTTTTTTAGTTTTCGGGTACTATACATTCGGTTAGTTGCAAATTCGGCTTAGAATATACCCTGATCTGTAACATTTCTGTAACAGCCTTATATGTAAAAAAATATATTTAGAACAATTTAGGAACAGTATTACAAAATAACCATGTACTGTAATAGTGCCGTAACACATATGTAACAGTGTCACAATGTTAATTTTTTCTGTAATCGTTCTGTAACAATTCTGGAAGAGTATTATATGTTAAGAAGTATTTTTAGAACAATTTTGGAACAGGGTTACAGAGTAACATTGTTCTGTAATAGTGACGTAACACATATGTCACAGTGTTATAATGTAAATTTGTCCTGTAATCGTTCTGTAACAATTCTGGAACCGCGTTAAGTCAAAAAGTATTTTTAGAACCATTTAGGAACAGGGTTACAGATGAACCTTGTTCTGCAATAATGCCGTAACACATATATAACAGTGTTATGATGTACATTTGTTCTGTGATCGTTCTGCAATAATTCTGGAACAGCGTTATATTTCAAAAAGGATTTTTAGAAAAATTTAGGAACAGGGTTATACAGGAACGTTGTTCTGTAATAGTGCCGTAACACATATGTAACAGTGTTACGATGTTAATTTATTCTGTGGTCGTTCTGTAACAATTCTGGAACAGCGTTATATGTCAAAAATATTCTTAGAACAATTTAGGAACAGGGTTACAAAGCAACATTATTCTGCAATAATGCCGTATCACATATGTAACAGTGTTATGATGTAAATTTGTTCTGTGATATTTTTGTAACAATATCAGAACAGTGTTATAAGGATATGTCACCGTTATGTAACAAATATGGAACTCAAATACGTAATAAATAACGAACTTAAATACGTAACAAATATGGAACTCAAACACGTAACAAATATGGAACTCAAATACGTAACAAATATGTAACTCGGCTTAAAATGACGTAAAGGATCCGATAGAGTCAGATACAAAGCCGGATAAAGTTGCGAATCGCCCACGTCAGAATTTATTCCGTTTCTATCTGGATCTCTTTCGGTTCTTAAAATCTTAAACGGAAGACTATATCGATTCTATCCGGATTTTAATCTGGATGACATATGGAAAATAGCAATTTATCTGGCGCTAGCGGAACTTTGTCGGAACTTACATTAGAAGACTGTTTTCGTTCAAGTCCGAAGACGATTGCCTATCTGACTCTATCCGGCTTTAAAGCGAACATCGGAAATAGAAAGTTGAATTATTTGCCTGACGGAATCGTACGCGGCCCTGTTCGGAACTCTATCGGAACTTACGTTAGGAAACTGTTTTCGTCTAAGCCCGAAAATGGTTTCCTATCAGGCTCTATCCGGCTTTCAAGCGGATATCGGAAACAGAAAAGGATCCCAAACATCAGAGACTCTATCAACACTGTTAATTCTCAAAAAGATTATTTTTTGACAAAGTCATATCTACGTGGTACAAGGGGGTTGATTTTTAACGTTAAGGGCTGGAGCCCAAAAATCGGAGTTGGTATTTTCGTGGAGCCCAAATATCAGAGACTCTATCCACACTGTAAAATTTTCAAAAAGATAATTTTTTGACAAACTCATATCTACATGGTATAGGGGGTTGATTTCTAACGTTATGGTTTGGAAGTTAAAAATCGGAGTTGATATTTTCGAAGATCCCAAACGTCAGAGACTCTAGCCACACTGTAAACGTTAAAATAGATTATTATTTTTTGACGAAGTCATATCTACGTGGTACTAGAGGTTTGATTTTTAACTATAAGGGTTGTTGGTACTTTCGAGGATCCCAAACATCAGAGACTCTATCAACACTGTAAAATTCTCAAAAAGATTATTTTTTGGCAAAGTCATAGCTACGTGGTACAAGGGAGTTGATTTTTAATGTTAAGGGTTGGAGCCCAAGAATCGGATTTGGTATTTTCGAGGAGCCCAAAAATCAGAGACTCTATCAGCACTGTAAAATTCTCGAAAAGATTATTTTTCGACAAAGTCATATCTACGTGGTACAAGGGGGTTGATTCTTAATTTTAAGGACTGGAGCCCAAAAATCGGAGTTGGTATCTTCGAGGAGCCAAAATATCATAGACTCTATCCACACTGTAAAATTCTCGGAAAGATTATTTTTTGACAAAGTCATATCTACGTGGTACAAGAAGTCTGATTTTTAATGTTCAGGGTTGGAGGCCAAAAATCGGAGTTGATATTTTCGAGGAGCCCAAACATCAGAGACTCTATCCACGCTGTAAAATTCTCAAAAAGATTATTTTTTGACAAAGTCATACCTAAGTTGTAAAAGGGGGTTGATTTTCAATGTTGAGGGTTGAATCCCAAAAATCGCAGTTGATATTTTCAAGGAGGCTACGCATCAGAGACTCTATCCACACTGTAAAATTCTTATGAAGATGCTTTTTGACAATCTCGTATCTACATGGTATAGGGGGTTGTTTTTCAACGTTAAGGGTTGGAGCCCAAAAGTCACAGTTGATATTTTCGAGGAGCCAAAACATCAGAGAATCAATCCACGCTGCAAAATTCTCATGAATATCATTTTTTGACAAAGTCATATCTGCGTGGTACAAGGGGGTTGATTTTCAACGTTAAGGGTTGGAGCCCGATAATCGGAGTTGATATTTTCGATGAGCCCAAACATCAAAGACTCAATCCACACTGTTAAAGTTGAAATAGATTATTATTTTTTCACGAAGTCATATCTACGTGGTAGAAGGGGGTTGATTTTTAACTTTAAGCGTTGGAGGCCCAGTATCAGAGTTGGTATTTTCGATGAGCCCAAACATCAGAGACTCAATCCACACTGTTAAAGTTGAAATAGATTATTATTTTTTCACGAAGTCATATCTACGTGGTAGAAGGGGGTACAAATTTGTCAGTGGCTTCTTTAGCAAGAAGTCGTCCAGCATCAATTTCGCTAATTATTAATTACATGCAAGTTTTTTTTAGTAAATTTAAACTAATTCAGAGTTAGATAGTTGGCTCAATGAAGTAGATACGAAATTCAGTGTTTTAAAATCTATATTACTTGTTTTTTTATTTTATACTTGTCTGTTGTTTACAGGATTAAACCTGAACAGTTTCTCAAACTTCAGCAAGAAATTATTGAACTATTCCCAACAGAGGATAAAGATTTATTCTATATCGCATACTACAGAAATGAAGACGGGCAGGTTGTGAGTGCTCGAGGTTGTTTGTATAATCATTAAAAACTTATTAGAAAACAATTGAGGCTAGCGGGTATTTTAGCGGACTCCGTAGACGAATCAGATCTTATTTCTGAATCGGAACGAACTGAAGGTTACTAACAAAAAAAAAAACACTTTACAGAGTATTGTATTAAAGAAATTCGTTTTTGTGATTAATTTTTCTTGGTCTTGTGTTGTTTTTTAGGAAATGAACTGTGTGGCCTTCAGTGTCACACCGATCACAAAAGAGATAACTATTTACCGGAGGATGTTATTCGTGAATGGGCGAATAGCTATACTGAGAGATTGAAAATTCTTAGGGGCAATAATAAAAAATCGGACACGTCGTCCTTTCAAAAATATTGGAGAAGCTTTCCCTGCTTAAAACCTCCACTCGGAATAGCATTAGTAAGCATATTTTCTTTTACATATTTTATCCTTTTACAATAAAAAAAAGTAAAAATCACTTATCATTTGTAATTGATTAGTAGGTCAAGTATTTTAATTAATTTATTGATGAACGTTAATTAACACATAAAGTCTGTTTTTTAACTCTTGACCAGTTTCTTTATAAATTTAATTATATGCTTCCTTAGTTTCATTTTGATCAATTTCAGTCTAATAAGAGATAAGAATAAATACAAATAATACTTTTCTCATTGTACAAGGCATTGTACTTTTTTCTAATAAAATGTACAAACCTAACAAAAAATCACAATTAAATACAAATAGTTCATGTTTTTCTTGTATTTTTCTTTTGGGAAAGTAAAAAGATTAACAACAAAGTATAAGTTTTTACAATTCAAAAATGTGTATTACGTTTTATTAATATTTTTTTACTCTGTTGTAATAATCTACAAGGTATTACAGAAAACTGCAGAATTTTTTATTTTTTTATTTGGGTGTTTGTCGTTATACAAATATTTTCAATTTTACTTAAATTATTGTAGAAAATTATTGATCTTTAAAAAAAAAAACAGATTACACAAAAGTTGAAATATTGGAAAACTACACTGAAAATTATGTTGTAAATGGTGGTATTTTATTGTAGAAGTGTATAACCCTGGTGGGCAAATTTTTTGAAAAATAGTACACAAAAATGAAATTATTTTTACAGGAATCTACAAATAAATTACAGAAAAGTACAATTTTTTTCTAGTATTCTGGCGAACTTTATACTTCTTAGGAGCAGAAGAAGAATATGAAGATAGTTCAAATTTCGTGTTTTCAAACAACTGAAAGGGGCGTGGAGGTCCAGGGCTGAGTTTGTTGGGGCGGCACCCTGTTCCCACGGCAGTTAATGAACGTTCAACAAAAGAAACAATTGTAAACCAAGATTTATTGAGTAAAAGTATTTTAAAAAGTAAATTTTCTTGCGCGGAAGAAAAATTAAATGGTTTAGGGAAGTTCGGACCCAGGAGAAACAATTTGTACGTTGGTACCCGGAAAAAATGAGACAAAAAATTTGAACATGTGACCATTTTTCGCCCATGAAACACAACATTTTCGTGTTGTTTAAATTCACACAAAAAATCAAAAAATTATAAAGTCATGAAAAAACGTTGTTCAAATAAAAGCTACGTAATAACATATTTCTTTGATTCAATCTGGAAAAACATCAAAATCGGCGCGTCAATATTTCTTACAAGAACTGTACATTTAACTTAATACCATAGAAATGTTTTTACAAATTTTCAAAAAATTGTAAATTGAACAACACAATGCTGTTTTATTCTAGCACGGTGTCTACTAAATTTTGCCCACGAAATTCCCGGACAATTTCGCGTTTTTCCCGCTTATAAATACAGGCTCCCGCTTACGATATAATCATACATACATACACATACATATTATCAGTCGAAAAAATGAACTTTCCACTAAACTGATGAATTATGAACTAAAATGATGAGCTTTTAAATATTTGACTTTCCGAGTACTGCGAATAGCTGGACATCGAATTTTTAAATCTTAAAAAATAATGTTCTGAAACATTTTGAAAATGATCTAACTTTTTGAATTTTTATCCAAAATAGGTGGCTCACAAACTTGTCCTTTTTGTTAGGTCTTAAAAAAGTGTACCAAAGCTCAATTCAAGCTGATCATTTTTTCGAAAGTTATCGTGCCTACCGAGTACAGAGAGACAGACACCTTCTTAAAAATCGTTCTTTCTGACGGTCTCTTCAGACGCGATATGGGCATCGCCGATTCGACTGGGGCTGTACAGGATTACAGTATATCACATTCCATTAGGGGCGTATTTTTTCCTTTGATCTAACGGGCCTTAGTTTCCGAGATATTTACTTCGAGTATTTGCGCTCCAGCGTTCGACTCGCCAATGCAGAGCAGGGACCCCGGACTTGGCACTTACTCACAGTCGGACACCAAAATTAGTGTCCGACTGTGAGTAAATAAAAAAAAAACGGGGTCAAAAAGTAAAAACAAAAAATCCTTTTTGTCGCTTCTTGGAAAAGTTGTTAAAAACTATGGTCCGGCGGATTGTGACTATTTTTTAAGTGAATCATGCAAACAATTTTGAAGATGGGAGTCATGTTCATATAATCAAGAATACAAAATTATATTTTCGGTTAAACTATGCAAGATACGTCAACATTTTGAATAGTGCATGGTCATCTCAAAAATATGAACAAATTGTTATAAAAACATTTTTCTATCAGTCACATCGTTTTTTTATTTTGGAATTTTCAATCCAAAAAGACGACTTGTCAACAAAAAAGCTATTTCTTAACCAAAACAGTTCAATTTTCAACCAAATATTTAATTTTTCTACCAAAATAGTTTAATATTCAACCAAAAAAAATTAATTTCTCGTCAAGATTATTTTTTTTTTACAAAAAAAATTGTTTTCAAAGAGGTTGAATTTTCAACCAAAAGATGGGTCACGTGACCGGCTTCCTACCTTACCGACACTTTTCTTATTTGCTAACCTATTTTCACACGAATAGTCACATCGAGTTGAAAATTTGTGATAATAAATAAGAAGGACTAAAAAACGTGGCTCTGGTCCTAAAATTTTATAATTATGAAAAAAGCAAAAAAAAATTATTAACAAAAAAAACTTTTTTTACAATTATAAAAATTGAGGACCATCGCCGCGTGTCTTAGTGCTCCTTATTTATTATTATCCTGCTTAATTATTATTATCCTAAATTTTCCACTCGATGTGGCTATTCGTGTGATAATAAGTTTACAAATAAAAAAAGTGTCGGTAGGGTAGGAAGCTGGTCACGTGACCCACACGTCACATGGGCTTAAACCAATAAGATTAATTTGCTACCAGAAGGAACAAATTTTCAACAAAATACATGAATTTTCAACTAAAAGCGGTCATTTTTGAACCAAAAATAGAATAGTTAATGTTTCAGTTAAAAAAATTAGTTTGAACCCAAAAAAAAAAATGAATTTTTAACTATAACATACCTTCTTCGGCGGCGAGACGCTGTATATAATCCAACCACTCTTTTGATTTTCGCCTCGTCCAACATTTAATAACAATGTGCCTATTCAGATTCATGATCTGCAAACCATTCCTCAAACCCGTTGAATACATTCCAGAACTAACTTCAAAACCATTGTCCATTAAAATCACGGCTTTGATTCTTCCATCGCTCGGTCTGACATAAGTTACAAAAGTATCTTTCACGATCAGATGTCTCGCGTGCCACTTTCCGCAGAGAGAAGTGCAAAATTGATTACATCTCAGGCAACACATTCCTGAAATTAAGAAAAAAAGATTTTTCATCAAAAAAGTTTAATTTTCAACTAAAAAACATAAATTTTCAACCAAAAATAGAATAATTTAATTTTAAATTAGAGAAATAAGTTTTTAACCAAATAAAATAAATTTTCAACGAAATAGTTAAATTTCCAACCAAAATGTTGAATGTTCAACCAAAAAGATTAAATGTCTGTAACAACAAAATGTCGATGAAAAATTGAAAAGTTAAAAATTTTTAGGTGACAAAATTAATTTTCTAACAAAAAAATTATTCTCAACCGAAGAAATGAAATTTCCACCAAAAAGATAAATTTTCAACCAAAAATAGAACAATTTAATTTTAAATTAGAGAAATAAGTTTTTAACCAAATAAAATAAATTTGCAACGAAATAGTTAAATTTCCAACCAAAATGTTGAATGTTCAACCAAAAAGATTAAATGTCTGTAACAACAAAATGTGCAAAATTTTCTGAAGAAAAAATTTTTTCCCAAAAATGTCAAAATCACTATCGGCTTCAATAACAACAATAACATTCAAAATTTCGATATTAAATTTTGTAAGGAAAAATTTTCTGACGACAAAATTTTTTCCCAAAAATGTCAAAATCACTATCGGCTTGAATAACAACAGTAACATTCAAAATTTCGATACTAAATTCTCTGAGGCAAAATTTTCTGAAGATAAAATTTTTCCCCAAAATCGTCAAAAGCACTATCGACTTCAATTAAACAATAACATTAAAAATTTCGATAGTAAATTTTCTGAGGAAAAATTTTCTGGTGAAAAAATGTTTTCCCAAAAATGTCAAAGGCACTAGCGGCTTCAATAACAACAATAACATTAAAAATTTTGATAGTAAATTTTCTGAGGCAAAATTTTCAGAAGAAAAACTTTTATCCCAAAAATTTCAAAGGCGTTATCGGCTTCAATAACAACAATAACATAAAAAATTTCAATAGTAAATTTTCTGAGGCAAAATTTTCTGAAGAAAAAATTTTTCCTCAAAAACGTCAAAAGTACTATCGGCTTCAGCAACAAAAATAACATTCAAAATTTCTGCAGTATATTTTCTGAGGAAAAAAAAAACAAGTTTTTTCCCAAAAACTTCAAAAGCGCTATCGGCTTCAATAACAACAATAACATTCAAAATTTCGATAGTAAATTTTCTGTGCGAAATTTTCTGAAAAAAAAATTTTTCCCTAAAAACTTCAAAAGCACTATCGGCTTTAATAACAACAATAACATTCAAAACTTCGATAGTAAATTTTCTGAGGCAAAATTTTCTGATGAAAAATTTTTTTCCCAAAAATGTCAAAAGCGCTATCGGCTTCAATAACAACAATAACATTAACAATTTCGATAGTAAATTTTGTGAGGCAAAATTTTCGGGGGAAAGAATTTTTTCCAAAAACGTCAAAAGCACTATCGGCTTTAATTAAACAATAACATTCGAAATTTCGATAGTAAATTTTCTGAGGAAAAATTTTCTGAAGAAAAAATTTTTCCCCAAAAACGTCAAAAGCACTCTCGGCTTCAATTCAACAATAAAATTCGAAATTCCGATAGTAAATTTTCCGAGGCAGAACTTTCTGGAGAAAAAATGTTTTCCCGTAAATGTCAAAAGCGCTAGCGGCTTCAATAACCAAAATAACATTCAAAATTTCGATGGTAAATTTTCTGAGGCAAAATTTTCTGAAGAGAGATTTTATCCCAAAAATGTCATAAGCACTATCGGCTTCAATAACAATGATATTATTCAAAATTTCGATATTAAATTTTGTAAGGAAAAATTTTCTGACGAGAAAATGTTTTCCCAAAAATGTAAAAATCACTATCGGCTTCAATAACAACAATAACATTAAAAATTTTGATAGTAAATTTTCTGAGGCAAAATTTTCTGAAGAAAAAATTTTTTCCCAAAAATGTCAAAATCACTATCGGCTTCAATAACAACAATAACATTCATTCAACTATTCCATTTTTTGTTGAAAATTCCTCTTTTTTGTTCGAAAAACTATCTACCTTGTTGAAAATTCATAATTTTTGTCAAAAATTCAACTGCTTAGTGTTAAGTTGAAATAATTTGTTAAAAATTTATTTTGTTGGTTGAAGATTCACCTCTGGTTGAAAATTTAATTATTTTGTTAAAAATTTGTTTTTTATTCAAAATTAATTTGTATTAATAAAAATGTAATTATTCCATTTTCTATTGAAAATTTATCTTTTTTGTTCGAAAAATTCCTACTTTGTTCAAAATTTAATTTTTTGGTTGAAGATTCATCTCTTTGGTTAAAAATTGAATTGTTGCGATAAAAATTATTTTTTTTCTTTTAATTCAATCTTTATTACTAAAAATTCAACTATTCCATTTTTTGTTGAAAATTCATCTTCTTTGTTCGAAAAACTATCTAATTTGTTGAAAATTCAAAATTTTTGTTGAAAATTCAACTGCTTAGTGTTAAGTTGAAATAATTTGTTAAAAATTTATTTTTTTGGTTGCAGATTCATCACTTTGGTTGAAAATTTAATTATTTTGTTAAAAATTTTTTTTTATCCAAAATTAATTTGTATTAATAAAAATGTAATTATTCCATTTTCTGTTGAAAATTTATCTTTTTTGTTCGAAAAATTCCTACTTTGTTAAAAATTTATTTTTTTGGTTGAACATTCATCTTTTTGGTTAAAAATTTAATTATTTTGTTAACATTTTTTTTTTCTTTCAAAATTAATTTGTATTATTAAAAATGCAACTATTCCATTTTTTGTTGAAAATTTATCTTTTTTGTTCAAAAAAATATCTAATTTTTTAAAAATGCATAATTTTTTTTTCAAAATTCAAGTGCTTGTTTGTAATTTGAAATACTTTGTCAAAATTTTTTGTTTCTTTGTTGAAGATTCATCTTCTTGTTTGAAAATTTAATTATTTTGTTAAAAATTTGTTTTTTATTGAAATTAATTTTTAATAATAAAAATGTAACTATTACATTTTTTGTTTCTTTAAAGATTGATCTATTTTGTTAAAAATTCTTCTTTTCTTTTAATTCATTTTTTTGAATGAAAATTTAAATATTCCATTTTTTGTTTAAAACATATCTTTTTTGGTTTAAAATTCAGGTATTTTATTGAAAGTTCGCCTTTTTTAATAGAAAATAAATCTTCTTATTGAAAAATTCATCTTTTCCGTTCAAAAATCAACTAATTTGTTGAAAGTGGAACTACATTATTAAAAATATATTTTCTTTTTTAATTAAAGATTCATTTCTTTGATTGAAAATGTTATCACTTTGTTAAAAATTCGTTTTTTTTTATTGAAAACTAATGTTTTTAACTGAACATTTAACTACATCATTTTTTGTTGAAAATTGATATTTTCTGGTAGAAAATTCATCTAATTTGTTGAAAATTCGTTTTTTTCAATAGAAAATTAATATTTTGGGTTGAAAATTCATTATTGAAGTTGAAAATTCAACTCCAAGAAATTTGCTATTTACTGTAATAATTTGTGAGAACTTTAAAGGACTGGTTATATTTTAGTGGCTGTGAGAAAAATCTAAAGCATTTGAAAGAGATGTCAATAATTTCAATGACTGTCAAAAGATTTTGAAGTGTTTGAAATATTTTGGGATATTTTAACTGATTTAATGAAATTTTCAACTGATTTCAGTAATTGTAAACGATTATAAGGAATATTCAATTGGTTTTAGCAACTTGACTGATTTCAGATAATTTTCAAAGATTTTAAGTAATTTTCAAAGGCTTAAGAAAAGTTTCAAGTGATT